>CM042421.1:16917372-17517372 GCA_023634145.1 Thymallus thymallus | reverse complement strand
CCATCACCAGGCACCAGGGCCCTGCCCTGTACGGGCAAACAGGCTGGATGGCAGGGAGACACAGGTGGTGGCAAAGCTCCTTCAGTGTTTTCTTTGTGGTGGAACTCTGTGTACATGTCGAAGATAGCTACCTTAAAATGTTCACCACCTAACCACTCATGGTGCTGTTGAGAGAATAGCACTATATTTTGCGTGTAAAGTAGCTAGATTGGCTAGTTACATAGGGCTGCGATCCCGCAACACATCAGAAAACTCCCTTTGAGGTTAAATTGGTTGAACAAACCCATACAGGCTCATAGTGACTTGGTAGTCGCTGTTCCAGAGATTAATGTTTAACTGCATAATTTTGACCATGAACAACATGTTAGGCGGCAGCAGCATACCACCCTGCATCCCACTGCTGACTTCCCTGTGAAGCTAAACAGTGTTGGTTAGGGTCAGTCCCTGGTTGGGAGACCAGATGTTGCTTGAAGTGGTGTTTAAGGGCCAGTAGGAGGCACTCATGCCTCTGGTCTAAAAAAAATATTCCAGGGCAGTGATTGGGGACCAAGGCACTGAACACATTAACTAAGAGACTGTTAAGGAGGCAGAGAAGGTTTTGGAACCCTGTTCATGAATATGGCCACTTCTCACTGTGTCTGTACAGAGATTGGTTGGTTACCATTGGCATAGTGGCATTCTACGGTAGGCCTGCCCTGTTATTTTTCACATTCCAGTCAGCGTTTCACAAGGAGAACGCTGCTCTTTTTATAATTACGCTGTATGCCAACTATCATTACTGCTTCTCCGAAAGAGCAGTTGGAAGCCGGTCAGGACTTGATGTTTCTATGCTCTTTAAAATAGAAAAATGATTTTACTTTCCTAACTTCATCATGGGAGGACATTTAGCAAACAAAAGTCATACTTACTACTTAAAAGAATTGAGGCTTGATATACCTACACCCACTGGCGCCAGTGCTTCGTCAGTATGACTTCCGCCGGGTACATGAGCCTCTACCTCTTTAGAGCATCTGTAACAAACTAAGAGCCCTCTGAGCAAACACACAGTTCAGAGAACAGCCAGTCGTCATCGTCAAAAAGAGAACAGACGGCAGGGCCTCCTCCACAGCACTAAAGCCAGAGTCAATCTGAGCTGTGTTTGCTGAACAGGCTGTTCCTGAAACTTAGTGATGCCGCCGTCCTGTGGACACTCGCCACAGTTTGCTCTGTACATTAGCCTTCCCTTTCTTCAGCTGATAGTCAGTAAATGTCCAGAGCCACTCTGTCAGTTTGCTTTAGCTAAGGTGGACACAGAGTTGATATTACCATGTAATAAATGGGCAGCAGCCAGGTCCCCGTGCTGTTTTGTTCCTGTGCTGAAAGGCCATTAATCTTCTAACATGCATTAAGACAAGGTGGTGATGCATGAACATTCACCATGCCCATTCCGTGTGTGTAAAATTTACTGTCAGTGTGTGGCGACATAAAGTTCTCTGATTCAATGTTCAGTATTGACCCAGAGTGGAAAGATACAGACATTAATCTTAACGGCACAAGATCTGAACTTTGTCTTATTTTTCCTTGTATTCACAGGTTGGAGCTGCTTAAGAAGCTTCATGCGCTGAGCAAGGAGGAGATCTTCAGTCCAGATGCTGGCACCGAACTCGCAAGCCCAACAGACTCCAGCCCTTCAGCAGACATCCAGCCCTCCGTCAGATCTCCAAAATGGCTGCCTGGCTACCTCCTCAGAGACGCACCACCCACTGTCATGAACACAGCCCATCTTGAAGCTCTGGTATGGGTGAGGGGTGAGGACGGCGTGGAGCCCCAACGGAGGGTGTCAAGAGGTCGTCGCCATGCACACTCAGGGTCGCGGGGGGGTCACCACCCCCAGCTTATGAGAGTGGGGTGCGCCCTGGGAACCTGCCAGGTTCAGAACCTCAGCCACCGGCTCTATCAGCTGATTGGCCAGAGCGGACGGGAAGACTCCCCCATTAACCCCCGGAGTCCGCATAGTTACGGATGAGTCCGCATAGTTACGTATGAGCGACGGATGGATACTTTCCCTCTCTTCTCTGAAAATATAAACACCCCAGCAAACTTCTATCTATAGACATTTATCTATATTTTATGTATCGCAGATAGCCCTTTTCATTAGTGTTAGATGTAGTCCACACCTTTTTTCGATCCTGAAATTACAATTTCTGTACTTTTTTGAATGACATTTGCCTCACTCTGTGTGCCTCAAAAACGCATCACTCTGTTTTAAGAAGAAGGAATCTGACATGAATGAAAGCCTGTTAGTCGACGCTCCCCACCACCAACCACCCGCGGGAACAAACACCCGTCACCCAGAGATCCTCTGCACATTTGGGTCTCGTCAAAGTCTTTGCGTTTCTCCTGGCCTCCTGACTAGTCAAAAAGCTCCAGTTTGACGTCCTAATCCTGTTAATGTAAGAGTAAATGCCCCCGTCCACTGGCCTTTCTCCTCGACACAAGCCAGCGCAACAGGACGTGTCTGTATAATGCCTGATGACCTCCACAGCAGCAGTTAGCTCTGGCCCCATTGATCAAACACTTAAGCCTCTAATGTGGATTTCTACCAGGGCTAGGATCAGATCCCTGTCAGAGCGAATATGTTACCTGAAGACCCGTCAAAACGACCCGATGAACCCTTTTACCCCAGAGCCCCCTAACACCCTAAACCCCGCCCCCTTAGATCTGCCTGATCATGTTTGACATATCTGGGTTAAAGTCCCTGATTTACAGACAACCATCAACCATTTGTGAGCAGACACATACACTGACCTTACAGACAAGAACCTACTACAAGTCCTCGGTCATCTAAAGCCAAGGATGTTCACGGCAGAAGCGGTCGGTGGTTCTGTTTCAGCAGACCACAGCATTGACAGCCGCATTCAGCCATAATAGTCAAGTTCAGCAGTGGCTGGGTGGAGTTCTGCTTCTGGCCTCGTCTAGTAGAGACTGTTTTTAGAGAAAGAAGAGGGTCAACATTTCAAAGATTCACTTCCTATATGATTTTATTATGAATCATTGTGGATCTATTTCGGCGTTGAGATCTATTGGTTGGCTCGTGAACACAGTGAACACTCCTGCTTCCCTTATCCCAGGGGCTGAGTGTGGAACATTATCCCTTCACGTGATTCTTAAATTCTCCCACTTTATGTTTACGGCAATTTAATCAATCAGACCTAATCTCTCTAGTTGTACCGCCATGATGGCGAGACAACATACACACCAACTCTACCAGACTTAGCCAATCGTCTGCTGTATCTATAAAGAAAAAGAAACCTTGACAATGCCTTGCCTTGCCTTGCCCAGGGGACCGTATAACTACTAGCTAAACCATCCCAACTTGCCAACCCAAACCCCAAATCTGCCACTAACAGTACTTCCTAGGAATATTTAGAGGCTTACTTTGTCATTATCGATAATTATCCGGTCAGTTATGAATACTTAGATCCTAAAAATGCTAGTAGTTTAGTGTGTACACAACAACACTTTACGCTGTGCGCTTGTAGTGTGTCAAATGAGTCTAATTTAGCACAGAGTCAACAGCAAAGTGATCTGCTTTTACATTGTGGCTTTGTAATGACAGACCACAGGGACGAAAAGTTAGGGAGCCAGAGTGCCACATTTTAAATCTGTATACGGAATACCGTAAAGAAATATATGCCCTCAGAGTCCCTTTTTCCCTTGTTATAACAGTCTCTGAAACGGCGGGCGGATGCCCTCACTAAAAATAACCAAAAACAACTCAGCAAGCATACAAAAAACTAGACCAACCTTCGAAAAGGTGCAGTGTCTGTCGATCTGAAAAAAAAACAAGCCACAACATTTCCATGGCATCTTTAATACCCATAATAATCATGCGTCTCTTTGAAACACATTCAAATGTTTCATATTCTCAATGTCAGAGGATTACAATTGTTGAAATAATCCTCAACGTACAGACTATTAGTTTTTCCAATAACTTTTATCTAGACTTGCTGATGTTGTTATCATTGCAGTTAGAAACCAGGTCAGCAATTAGTCATACATTCATGTATTTATGTTCACAATGACAATGTAACTATTAGGTTGCTTTGTCATAATTATACAGTCACAGGAGAACCCAAAATTAGCTTGGTCTTTTAGGGTCCAAGATTTTATGTTCCGTTATGACCACAGCGTTGCCTCAATCAAATAATTCTACAACTAATTTAGTTAGTTGGGCAAGTGGTTTAAATTCACCAAATACCTGACAATACTTGACAGTCATTTTATTTTTCTGTGATCTACATCATACTATAATGTGCACTTATACTCCTCTTTACATATTCCCCTTTTATTTTGTCTTGCTTCTCTCTCTCCATCTCTCCATCGCTCCCTCCAGCACTCTCTCTCTCTCTCTCTCTCTCTCTCTCTCTCTCTCTCTCTCTCTCTCCTTCTATCTCAGTAATGATGGCGATGCCAGGTCGCATCGCCATCATTAAATCAGTGGTTCATCGGTTATTCAAGTTTAACCTGTTAAAAAGGCTTTGTGAAACACACGTGCCATTCTCTCTGCTGTGACGGAGCTAATCAATGTCTCGTGACAGATCATTAAAAGGCTTTTCAAACGCTAAGAACCCTGGTGAATCTCTCGACTTTTGTGTCTGACCTGCCACGTATAGAATCAGGAACCAACCTGGTGTTTCTGTTGGAGCCATTTTGTTTTTGCTATACTTTTTCTTTGTGTTGTGAATCTAGTAATTACACGTAAGCGTTGTGTGTCACTGACGGGTCCGTAACCTTTCCTAGCAGCATAGTTTGGTGTGTTTGGTCTGTGTAAACTGCGTAGCACCAGATCATTTACGACCTTTGACCACTATTACCTCCCCTTGTGTGTTAAGAGAAACACTCTGCATCAGCCTTACATCAAAACTAACACTGCCATCGCCTGCCTTTGTTAACTTAACCTATGTTGTAGAGAGATGTAGGAGATTGTGTTGTGTGCTCACGTCTGTATGCGAATGTGTATGCGACTATATGTGAGTGTATGTGACTATACAGTATACAATATATGTGTGAGTGTGTATGTGACTATATATGAGTGTGTATGTAAGTACTTATACTGTAGTATAGTCCTAGCCATGGATCTAACACATCACAATCCCAGTCTTTTTTTCCTCATTCAATATTTAATTATACTTCAGGTCAGATGCCTCTTTTAGGGTCACAGCAAACTGAGCAAAGCACTTTAATGTTGTTAGTTCCTCACAACTTGAATTTCAAACGTTGCAATTATATTTTTAATGACCGACGAGAGTTTTATTGTATATTATTGCATTTGATAAAGATCTGTATGAATGTCTTTAAAGAGTTGTCAATGGAGTGGAGTGAGGATGATGGAAAATATCATGCACACTTATATATATCATGCATATTATATATTATTAGTGGTACTATTTAAGAAAAGTAATGTATTTAAGTTATCTTTGAATGTTTATATATGTATGTCACCAAAGACACTATTTATCTCGTATTTTCCACTTTCCTAAAAGGTGAACTTTTGTTAGGAAAGAAAAATACATCTTAAATGTTCATGTCAGACAATGTCTTTCATTCTCTGTAAAATAAAGAACTACACTGTAGTGAGATAAAGTCTAGTGTGTGCCTCTAATTTGAGAAAGTGGGTGTATGTGTGCGTGCGTGCGTGCGTGTGTGTGCATGTTGACCTTCACGTGTGTGCGAGTACAATATGAGCAACTCTTCACAACAGTTATTGTTAACAACATCGATGCTCTTGTCAAAAGCAAAAATAATACAGTTATAATCAGAATTAAGTCCTACTCTCTACAGAATTATACAAACACTAGAAAACATGACAGTTGCTAGTGCTCTTCGATATTACTACATTTTAAAATAAATATAACTAGAGGTAGCAGGAACATACATATTACTACCCATTTCCTCCAAGGAACAGAAATATCAAAAAAAATAATAAAAAAAATAAAAAATTCCTGGAATCTGGTAAACCTGGGCAAAGGTGACATCAAAGTGAAAACGTGACTATGACGCATCTGCATTGATCCAATGTCCTTCACTCTACTACTACTAGTAGCTAGTTAATCATTATTCACCCCAATGAATGGAGATAAAAATCATACTGTATAACACATGATTCAGATTTATGTAATACCGGGAAGGTTGTGCCTATCAGAGAGAGTTAATGAGTAACTAGAGGCACAACCAGAGTCAGACACATTACTGGTTTCTCTGCCCGGTGTCACGGTTAGTGGGAAGGGAACGAGGGGTGCGGGCAAACATATGTATTAACACACTCAAATGACAAAACAAGAAACGCGAAAGCACACCGTGAACTGGTATCTTACAGACACAGACTACGCAATGATTCACAACGCAGGTGGACACGATGTGAACATAAATAGAATTGATCAAACCTAACACGCAAATGTCAGGCCTCAGTCAGGCTCTTACACCCACGTAGAGGCAGCTGGTTGGTGGGCAAGGAGGGTGACAGGAAAGGGGAAGAAGGGGACTAGTCCTACCACTGAACTAGAGAAATCCAAACCTCTACACAGTGCAGTTCACCCAACCACGCACACAGAATATTCAGAGTTTCGTGTGACATCCGAGGAGTAGTTACAGTATGTTACTGACGTCTTTCCTTGAGATGAGTTCCCATGTCAACTAAAACTGTGTCACACACAAGAGACCCCCGGACACGCGGAGATCAAGTCACAGGACCCAAGGAATCTTAACTTGGGAGACGGTGTGCGTCTGTGTGTTTAAACTGGGTGTTGCATCATATACAAGTGCCTAATGGTGAAGAGATCTACTAGCCTTGTATCAGACATATCGGGTCTGCAGTCCAGCCCAGGCCAGTCCAGCCCAGCCCAGTCCAGTCCAGCCCAGCCCAGCCCAGTCCAGTCCACCCCAGTCCAGTCCAGTCCAGTCCACCCCAGTCCAGTCCAGCCCAGTCCAGTCCAGTCCGCCCCAGCCCAGTCCAGCCCAGTCCAGTCCAGTCCAGTCCAGCCCAGTCCAGCCCAGTCCAGCCCATTCCACCCCAGTCCAGCCCAGCCCAGCCCAGTCCAGTCCCATCCAGCCCAGTCCAGCCCAGTCCAGTCCAGCCCAGTACTTTGCTCTGAAACATCCAAGATGTCTTTCTGGGTTTTATAGGTCTTGTTAGAACATTTCTGGAGGCCTCATTGTGAATTCAACTGACTGTTCAGTGTCATAGACTGATACAGTGCAGTACAACGATCCATCCACTGAAAACCATGTTTGCCATGTTTGCAAAACCTCTAGTGCTAGAACGGAACTGCAAATAGAAAGTCTCAAAACACCATGATTGTGTAATGAAACCATGAAAAGTAGGTCACCTAAGCTGAGATCTGGTGTTTGGAGAGTGTTTGAATGTAAACCCAATGTAAGTGTTTTAATACACAGAATGTGTTTTTAAAACAGAAATGAAGTACTCTGAAACACCCAAAGTGGTTCTTCAACCTGAACACTGGTGTTTTTGAGGGTTTCAGTGCATTTATTTAAAAGGCAGCATCAAAACACAAAAACTGTGTTTCTCACACAATCAATGACTTATAAATGCAAATGGTTTATAGCCTAAATATTGATTGTGATAAGAGACTATGGAGGATATTTTTTGGTGGAATTCCACCTTCATTTTTGCAATGCTTTATTTAGACGGATTGGAAACAGCAGAGGCAGTAAGATGGGGTGAATTTAAATTGTCTAGCAGTAACGCACACTGCTTAGTCACCCCTCTCCCCACTGAAGACCAGGGTTAAATTCCACACTTCCACACTTCAATCTGTTTCTCCCACCTATCTGTAGCCCCTCTGTCGCTTCATAACTGTCTCAATAAAGTGTCAAAATACCAACAGAATATCTATGAACGCTACAGAATGCAAGTTGTTTCAATGATTTTGTTCATTTCATTTGACCAAAACAATGTAACAATAAATCAAACTTAATATGTTGCTCAAAAACGTAAGTATCTTTCATGAGGATTTTACCAAAGAGAGAGAAAATGTAGAGATTGAACTCATTGGAAGTCTGGTTTTAATCACCTTGCATTTCCTATCTTGCCATGTGACTCTGTTTTCAGAGGATTGTGGGTAATTCAACAATGTTTACTTTATGATTCTGTTGTATGCATGTTTGAAGAAAGAAAAGTACATTGATATGTTAGTAATAAGCTTGTTGTGCCATGAGGTGTAATGGATCATGATGAACGGATATCGAAACCATCAAGCAAACTGACGTCAAACCCATTCCCACATTCATGACTGTCAATGGACGAGGCAGGAGCAGAAATCTCAATTAATGCAATTCAATCTCAAGTTAGTGCTGGTGGTTTCAAGGCCGTCTGCCAAAATGGTAGAAAATGGCAAATTATCAAAGACATAAAACAATGCTAAAAATGAAGACACTTGAGAAAAGGGGATCTAATTATGCGGGATTTAAAATATCAAAATGGTTAGACGCTTTAGAGAGAGGAAACCAAATAGTGTTTTCAATCTTTTCTGTTAGTGCTCTGTTAGTTGTCTGTCTATACAACACATCAACATTTACAGGTCAGCGGGAGAGATGTAAAACTGTCTGTAAAATTCATCTTCCTCTCACTACCATGGTATGCATCTCACAAATACACCATATATACTTGGTGTAAATCAGCTATGGGTCGGTGTCAGCCAATGACACGAGAGAGGTGGAACAAGAGAGATGGAGAGAGGGGGATGGTTTGGAAGATCGAAGAGAGGAGGGAATAAGAGAGGGAGCTGGAAAGATACAGGAAGACGTGGAAAGATGCACATGGAGAGTAGAGACCCCTTACTGTGTTTGCAAACGTTGCCACACGAAGGCGATGCGCGCAAAAAAAATCCTCCATTTACATGTTGCTCATGAGTGCATTTCACACTACTCTCGGAATATAATTGGATTTTAAGGCTCGTATGAATGTCCTGCTTAATATAATGTTTGTGTCATCATTGCAAATCAACTGCATTACACTTAAAAAACACTTCAACCAGTAAAATGTCTCTTTGGCTAGCGTTCGCTACAGCCTATGTCAATGAGCGTTAGCATTCTAGCTAACAACTGTTAGATCACAACCAAATATAATCTTAGCGACCAAAATATCATCGTAATCGTATGAGAAACCCCAAAAAGTGATTTTGTTTAGAAGTAATAAAAACATAAATCTAGGCATAAATGTTGAATGGGCGCCGATGGCGATGGCTTTCTAACTGCCGCCAAAAGTCGTGTGCATCTGTGTTTACTGTCAGTTTGTCTTTTACTGAAAAGGGGGTCTGTAGGAGAATGTGGGAAAGAGACAAGAAAAATAGGAGAGATATAGACAGAAATGGGGAGGAGGGTAGTGATTTAGTGAGACAGAGGGAATTACAGATACAAATCGTAATGATCTATAGTATGTCAAATGCTGCTGGTCAGGTGATAAATGAAAGAACCCAGAACTCTTCTTACCTCACACACCTGACCAGAACCTCACCTGTCAGGACTCACCCTCTTCCCCTGTCATAATGTTTGCATTCCATCACATAGGAGTTGCGTAGCAACACATACACACGCACACACTATCAGGCTGAAAGTAATGAGATAGTGTATAGGTTTGCACATGAAAGATAATTCATGCATTCATTATTTGACAAGGGGTGTGTTTTGTCTTCCAATAGAACGCTTGTTGAGCTAAAGCAGAAATGCTAAGTAAATCCTAAAATCGGTAGAATCATGCAACCCAGACACAGTGCCTTCGGAAAGTATTCACAATCCTTTACAGCCTGAATTAAACATTTGTGTCACTGATCTACACACAATACCCCAAAATGTCAAAGTGCAGTTTTGTTTGTAGAAAATTTTTGAAATTAATAAAAAATGTAAAGCTGAAATCTCGGGTCAATAAGTAATCAACGCCTTTGTTATGGCAAGCATAAATATGTTTAGGAGTACAATTGTGCTTAATAAATTGCATAGTAAGTTGCATGGACGTTTTCAATAACAATGGTTAACATGATTTATGATTTTTGAATGACTAACCCATCTCATTTGGCCCTAATCTATGGATTTCACATGATTGGGCAAGGGCGCAGCCATGGGTGGGTCTGGGAAGGCATAGGCCCAACCACTTGGGAGACAGGCCTATCCACTGGGGAGCCAGGTCCAGCCAATCAGAATGAGTTTTTCACCACAAAATGGCTTTGTTACAGACAGAAATACTCCTCAGCACACCCCCTCTCCCCATCCTGCAGGTGAAGAAGCCAGATGTGGAGGTCCTGGGCTGATGTGGTTACACGTGGCCTGTGGTTGTGAGGCCGGTTGGATGTACTGCCAAATTATCTAAAACAACGTTGGAGGCGGCTTATGGTAGAGAAATGAACTTTCTGTTGGACAATTCCTGCAGTCAGTATGCTGATTGCACGCTCCCTCAAAAAGCACATTTTAGAGTGGCCTTTTATTGTCCCCAGCACAAGGTGCACCTGTGTAATCATCACGCTGTTTAATCAGCTTCTTGATATGCCACACCTGTCAGGTGGATGGATTATCTTGGCAAAGTAGAAATGCTCACTAACAGGGATGTAAACAAATTTGTGCACAACATTTGAGAGAAATAAGCTTTTTGTGGGTATGGAACATTTCTGGGATCTTTTATTTCAGCTCATGAAACAAAAACTTTATGTTTATAATCCTTGAGGAAAATCTGGTTCAGTCTGCTTTCCAATATACACTGGGAGACAAATTCACCTTTCTAGCAATGGTCAACAATCAATTTGACAGAGCTTGAAGAATTAAAAAAAAATAATAATGGGCAAATATGATACAATTCAGGTGTGCTTAGAGAGTTACTCAAAAGAGCTGTAATCGCTGCCAAAGGTGCTTCTACAAAGTATTGACTCATTGGTGTGAATACTAAAATAAAATAAAAACATGTTTTCACTTTGTTATTATGGGGTATTATGTGTAGATGGGTAAAATTACAATATTATGTGTAAAATATTGAATTCATTTTTAATTCAGGCGGTAACACAACAAAATGTGCAGTAAGTCGAGGTGAATATTTTCTGAAGACACTGTATAAAATGACAGCCTACACTCCTTTACAAGTCTCAGTTTGCTGTTTTGCTTCTTACCTTGTAAAAGACAAAGCTGCTCGGGCCCTAGGTCTGAACCCCGCCCTGTGCAACTGGATCCTGGACTTCCTGACGTGCCGCCCCCAGGTGGTGAAGGTAGGAAACAACACCTCCACTTCGCTGATCCTCAACACAGGGGCCCCACAAGGATGCATGCTCAGCCCCCTCCTGTACTCCCTGTTCACCCACGACCGCAGGGCTCTCCAGAGGGTGGTGCGGTCTGCCCAACGCATCCAGAACACCTACAGCACCCAATGTCACAGGAAGGCCAAAAAGATCATCAAGGACATCAACCAGTAAAAGGTGCATCAAATATGGGAGCAAGGGGCCTCCCGAGTGGTGCAGTGGTCTAAGGCACTGCATCGCAGTGCAAGCTGCATTACTACAGATGCGGGTTCGAGCCCCATCTGTGTCGCAGCCGGCCGCGACCGGGAGACCCATGAGGCGACGCACAATTGGCCCAGCGTCGTCCGGGTTAGGGAGGGTTTGGCCGGCCGTGTTGTCCTTGTCCCATCGCGCTCTAGCATCTCCTGTGGCGCCCGGGCGCATGCACGTTGACGCAGTCGCCAGGTTTATGGTGGTTCCTCCGACACATTGGTGCGGCTGGCTTCCGGGTTAAGCGTTCATTGTGTCAAGAAGCAGTGCGGCTTGGTGGGTTGTGTTTCGGAGGACGCACGCCTCTCAACCTTCGCCTCTCCCGAGTCCGTATGGGAGTTGTAGCGATGGGACAAGACTGTAACTACCAATTGGATACGACGAAATTGGGGAGAAAATTAAAAAAAAAAAAAAAAAAAAAAGCTGGGAGCAAGAGACTGAAAAACAGCTTCTATCTCAAGGCCATCAGACTGTTAAATAGCCATCACTAGCCGGCTACCAACCCTGCACCTTAGAGGTTGCAGCCCTTTATACATAGACATGGAATCACTGGCCACTTTAATAATTGAACACTAGTCACTTGAATAATGTTTACATACTGCTTTACTCATCTCATATGTATATATACTGTATTCAATTCTACTGTATTTTTGTCAATGCCACTCCAACGTTGCTCGTCCTAATATTTATATATTTCTTAATTCCATTATTTTACTTTAGATGTGTGTGTATTTTTGTGAATTGTTAGATACTACTGCACTGTTGGAGAAAATAAAAGAGAGAGAAGGAGAGGGAGAGATTCTCGTTTGTCTGAATCTTACTGACGGGAATCAGGCTAAGACTATCATAATAAGCACTCAAGGGTGGGAGATGGATATATGGCCTGCTTTAAGCCTTCAGTAAAACATAATTTAACTCCTGTAATCACACATAAACCACTGGACTCTAGTGTGGAAACAAATGTAAGAGACCTGGAGGCTCAAAGTCCCTGGAAAATCAGCAGCAGTGTTTTTTTCACTTGTGGGAAAACTGAAGTTTGGTTTACTGTATTGGGGAACTACAGAATCAATCGTGCTGTGAAGTCATTCTGCCTCATGTGATTGGGGAAACACACGTGCGTCTCTCTCTGAATGTCTGCAAGATCCAGTTCCATGATGACACATACCTCATGTGTCTGGCCATGTTCACTAACTACTGTAACACCCTCTGGGTACCATGGCTACCGCACCCTCTTACGCACCAGCCAAGCTTCTGGGAGCCAAGCTTCACGGAGGTACCTCACTAGATCACATTTGCCTCAGATTCCTGCAGGACAGAAAGATGATTGACTGTAATGTATGGGTGGTGTCAATTTAGACGTACTGTCTCAGCCCCTTCATTACATTTAAAACACATGGAGCCGGCCAAATTGAAGTTTTCATTACATGTAAGTATGGGGTCATATTTGAAACATAACACACAATAGGCCAGGCTGGGAGTAAATGGGTGAGAAGTTTCATGCTAGCAGCCCTGAGGAATAATATACTGGTCATGTACTGTAACCATTACACTTTTAAGCTATACTAGGAGTGACATTCAAAGTAATCGCCATTTCATTATTAATGGATAAAAAGTAGTGTGTGTGTTGAAAAGCAGCTGTTAGGCATTAATAAGTGGGGTCATTTTAGCCTCGGTCATTCAGAGGAAATAGAGAGGAGAAGAGCTCAGCTGGTCTGTGAGGTCATCAGCAGGCACAGAGGAGCGTGACTCTGCACCATGCCTCACATTTTCAGCTTTCTCACTCTCTGTGCATGCACATACACACACTTGCAAGTGCAGACACACACACACTCCCTCTCTCTGTCTGTGCTTCAGACCTTACCGCAGTGACACAGCATTCACTATTCTAAAACCACACTGGCTACTCTCACACACACACACACACACACACACACACACACACACACACACACACACACACACACACACACACACACACACACACACACACACACACACACACACACACACACACACACACACACACACACACACACACACACACACACACTCAGTTCCTCTACCATCCCCTGAACCCAGAGTGTAGTAGTATACGTGCCATCTCACACATAGTATCTCTCCTCAAGCAACCTCTTCACCCACTGAAAATGGAAAAGATTACCTGAATAATTATAGGCAATGCTTTTACTTCCCTGCCGCACAAGATTACAATTTAATACAGATTAATTACAATCATTATGTTATTATGCAATGTGTATTTGGAGAAGCTGGGTTTGGCGATGTAAACTGAGGATATGCTATTTATCTATCCAGACATACAGAGATAGATAGATAGATAGGTACTTTATTTATCCCCCGGGGGGGAAATTTCATTGTCAAGCAGCTACAACAAAACACAGGGCAGGTGCAAAATGCCACAACGAAAGTACACAAAAGACAGATACACGGTACATGATACATAGAGCGGCAGTATGAAAAAGTATAGTAATACAAGATATCTGGAGTGCAAAAAAAAGCTATAAAAGGACATTGCATAGTATGAGTGGTTGGCTGAATATGTACACTATACATTGGTGGATGTTGGATGGTTAACTATACTATACAGGTCGATCGATGGCAGAGAAATACTTCAGTAGCTAAAAATGCGTATGATATGAGCGAGGGTAATAATAGTTTACTTAATAGACAGACTGGGTAAATGAACAGGTAAGTGAAATATTTGCATGGTTAAATTAGCTGTACAGTTAGGTATACAGTTATATTTACAGATAAGTGAATACTTGCATGTTTACACAAACTGTACAGGTAAATGACAGGAAGAGATACTTTAATAGCTAAATGTGTGTATGATATCATTTGGGGTAATAATAGTAATTCCCTTAAAATACAATCCTTAGTGCGCAGGGTTTAATTACAGACAACTGCACTTATTGCACATTCGATATACTAAAAGCAATGAGAAAAGGTGCAACTGGCAGGATACTAATATGCATTCCTGAGTGAATGCCTACGTCCAATAATTACTTACAATATTGCATGTGATATAATATAACAACTGTACATGAGTATGTATATACAGACCTGTATGAATAAATAGGTCCTGAGTGGATGAGTGCTGACGGACCAGAGTTACTCACGGATGGATGCATAATTGTTAAACTAGGTCCTAGCACCCCAACAGTTCCAGATCTATGTTGCCGACGGCACGGCACCCCGGTGAGGCATTATATAGTCTCATAGCCGCCGGCAGGAAGGACCTCCTGTAGCGCTCTCTGGCACACCGTGGTGGGATCAGTCTGTGACTGAAAGTGCTCCTCTGCGTCATAACCATAGCGTGCAGAGGGTGGGTGACGTTGTCCATGATGGCCAGCAGTTTGGCCAGGATCCGTCTCTCCGCCACCTCCTCTAGAGTGTCAAGGCTCATCCCCAGGACAGAGCTAGCCTTCCTGATCAGCTTATTTACCCGAGAAGCATCACCGGCTTTGATGTTTGCTCCCCAGCACACCACTGCAAAAAAGATGGCACTGGCCACCACAGACTGGTAGAAGGTATGCAGTAGTTTACTGCACACAGTGCATTCAGAAAGTATTCAGACCCCTTCCCTTTATCCACTTTGTTACATTACAGCCTTATTCTATAAATGAATTAAATAAAAAAAATGTCCCTCATCAAGCCATAATAATAAAGCAAAAAAGGGTTTTTAGACATTTTTGCAAATGTATTAAAAAAAAATAGGTGCATCCTGTTTCCATTAATCATCCTAGGAGATGTTTCTACAACTTGATTGGAGTCCACCTGTAGTAAAATTCAATTGATTGGACATGATTTGGAAAGGCACACACCTGTCTATATAAGGTCCCACAGTTGACAGTGCATGTCAGAGCAAAAACCAAGCCATGAGGTTGAATGAATTGTCCGTAGAGCTCCGAGACGGGATTGTGTCGAGACACAGATCTGGGGAATGGTACCAAAACATTTCCGCAGCATTGATGTTCCCCAAGAACACAGTGGCCTCCATCATTCTTAAATGGAAGAAGTTTGGAACCACCAAGGCGCTTCCTAGAGCTGGCCTGCCCAGCCAAACTGAGCAATCGGGGGAGAAGGGCCTTGGTCAGGGAGGTGACCAAGAACCCGATGGTCACTCTATAAGAGCTCCAGACTTCCTCTGTGGAGATGGGAGAACCTTCCACCTTCCTGAAGGATACCCACCTCTGTAGCACTCCACCGATCAGGCCTTTATGGTATAGTGGCCAGACGGAAGCCACTCCTCAGTAAAAGGCACATGACAACCTGCTTGGAGTTTGCTAAAAAGGCACCTAAAGACTCTCAGAGCATGAGAAACAAGATTCTCTGGTCTGATGAAACCAAGATTGAACTCTTTGGCCTGAATGCCAAGCGTCACGTCTGGAGAAAACCAGGCACCATCCCTACGGTGCCTGGTTTTCTCCAGATGTGATGTTTTTCAGCGGCAGGGACTGGGAGACTAGTCAGGATCGAGGGAAAGATGAATGGAGCAAAGTACAGAGAGATCCATGATGAAAACCTGCTCCAGAGAGGACCTCAGACTGGGGCGAAGGTTCACCTTCCAACAGGACAACGACCCTAAGCACACAGCTAAGACAACGCAGGAGTGGATTCGGGACAAGTCTCTGAATGTCCTTGAGTGGCCCAGCCAGAGTCCGGACTTGAACCTGATCGAACATCTCTGGAGAGACCTGAAAATAGCTGTGCAGCGACACTCCCTGTCCAACCTGACAGAGCTTGAGAGGATCTGCAGAGAAGAATGGGAGAAACTCCCCAAATACAGGTGTCCCAAGCTTGTAGCGTCATACCCAAGAAGACTCGAGGCTGTAATTGCTGCCAAAGGTGCTTCAACAAAGTACTGAGTAAAGGGTCTGAATACTTATGTAAATGTGATATTTCAGTTGTTTATTTTTAATACATTTGCAAACATTTCTAAAATCCAGTTATTGCTTTGTCATTATGGGGTATTGTGTGTAGATTGATCAGGGAAAACTATTTAATCAATTTTAGAATAAGGCTGTAACGTAACAAAATGTGTAAAAAGTCAAGGGGTTTGAATACTTTCCTGAAGGCACTGTACATACAGACCTCATTACCCTAACTCTACGTTACACCACATGGTAAAGTCCAAACCAGCTTACTTAGGGGAAAGTCGTACTTCACAGCATCTGTAACATGTTGCTCAATTAAGGCTTCCACTCACATCGTTGTGTTAATTGGATAATTGATTGATATCCATTTACTAGTGCTTACAACGGTTGATAACATCACCCTCTTTTGGTTACTAAAACATTTTACGAAAGTTTTGATCCAACTATACAGAAAATAAAGGATTGATTTGGTATCTTGTTGTAGAGTTAAATTAATAAATGATGGACATTTATCAGAAGAATGTATTGCAAAACATAAATATTTTAATTGATCTCAAACAAATAGAGGGTTGGTATCAAAAATAGTTAAACAAAAGCAGTTCAAGCACTACATGAAAAGTGGTCACGCTGAGAGTTTGGTCTTCTTCTCTCTGACTCTTTCCCTTCTCTCTAGCGCCACCTGTCTCTGTCTGACCAGCGGTGTGCTTCTCTGTGCGTGCGGAGGGGATCCAATCTCTATTTTCAATGTTATGACTGTCCGTTCTTCTAGAACTTATCTGCCTGGTCGGTGGCACCAGCCTGCCCTATGTAGCACCCGGGTCCTGTGTATGGAACGAAAGCCCGGTGCTGAAGCAGGTCTGGGTTTGAGTTCAAAGATCAAGATTCTGATGCCACTCTGTGGCCCGAACACTTTGGTCTGGAAGGCAGACCAGGGCCTGGGAGAAGAACACGGGTGGTTCTGTCTGTGGTTTTGGTTCTGGTTCTTGACTGGTTCCTGATCTGGATCTGGTTCTGGTTCCAGTTCTGGCTGTGTGTGGAGAGTCTTGTTGGATGGGGCTCACAGGAATCTCTTTCCGGTGGGGTCCAGAGGGGTGTGTGTGGCGCCCCTGTCCCAGGCCAGGTGGGAGTGGAGGGGTGCGGCTGTGTTGGGTCTGGTCCCACTACTTAGCCTGCTAGTGGAGAAGTGGGAGAGGGGTCTGGACCTGGGGACCCGAGGGGTCAAAGGTCTCTTGAATTCTGTGTTTTAAATCTGAAAATGACAAAGTTCAACTCTGTTAGTTTATGATTATTTGCTTGAGGTCCTGGGACACAACAAGCAACTCCAGTCTAGACCCTATGTTTTGCAGTATGCTGTAGTTTATCATTTGGCAAGCGATTGCATCGGTCAGATATTAAATTACCAACCAAGTTGCTGTTTGTGGTAATTTTATGTCCAACTTTCGATCCTGTACTGGTTCTTACTGTTGTAAGTCTCTGGTCAGTGTGTGATCAGAGCCCAGGAAGTGGATGTACAGGTCCAGAGCTCTCTGTAGCAGTTCAACAGCCTCTGTACTTTTCATGTTACTGGGGTCCTGACACAGAAGCCTGCCTCCCATGGGAAATTTAAATAGACACAATCACACACATACAACACAAGTCCGCAGCACAGAGCAATAAACACACAATCACGTTTCCAAAAAACGCCCGCAAAGGCAGACAGATGGTCAAACAACCTAAGTGGATGGCTTGTGAGTACTGATGTTATCCTGTGGATTAATGCTGAGGGACAAATAACATTTAGAATTAAAGCGTGAAAGGGATTTGTAGCACTCGTAATTAGAGGCTGAGATAATTACCAAGGTTGACGAAGGTGAATGCAAGATTGCATCACTTTGTCTGAAGAAGTGCAATGTGGGGGAACAAAAGTTCTTTCACGTGCACCTTGTGCCGAATCAGCTCCATCGTCTGCCTCTGCCTCAACCTGAACACCATATTTTGGCAGCTAGAGTAAAGGTAATTGCCAAAATAAAGGAAACAATGACATAAAGTGTCTTAATAGGGCGTTGGGCACCTTGGCATAGATTCTATTGTACAAGTGTCTGGAACTCTATTGGAGGAAAGGGACACCATTCTTCCACCAGACATTCCATCAATTGGTGTTTTCTCCCATAAGTGTTCAATTTGGATGAGATCTGGTGACTGAGACGGCCATGGCATATGGTTTTCATCGTTTTCATGCTCATCAAACCATTCAGTGACCAGTCGTGCCCTGTGGATGGGGCCATTGTCATCCTATGGGGGCATTGCCATGGTATCCAAAATAATGAACAAGATAATGCCCTGCCCAGCATTTTTATACTTGACCCTAAGCATGATGGGATGTTAATTGCTTAATTAACTCAGGAAACACAATTGTTGGAAGCACCCGCTGTCAGTATACTTTGTTTCCATAATTTTGGAGTTACATGTATATCACAGGACGGCTCATAAGGACGGCTCATAATAATGGCTGGAATTGAGAGTGAATGGAATGTATTCATACCCCTTGACTTTTTCCACATTTTGTTGTGTTACAGCCTGAATTGAAAATGAATTACATTTAGATTTTTTTGTGTTTAACTGGCCTACACACAACACCCCATAATGTCAAAGTGGAATTGTGTTTTTTGTTTCATTTTTACAAATTAATTACAAATGAAAAGCTGAAATGCCTTCAGTCAATAAGTATTCAACCCCTTTGTTATGGCAAGCCTGAAGTTCAAGAATAATGAAATGTGTTAGTAACATAATAAATTGCATGGACTCACTCTGTGTGCAATAATAGTGTTTAACATGATTTTTGAATGACTACCTCATCTCTGTAACCCACAGATACAATTATCTCTAAGGTCCCTCTGTTGAGCAGTGAATTTCAAACACACATTCAACCACAAAGACCAGGGAGGTTTTCCAATGCCTCGCAAAGAAGGGCACATATTGGTAGATTGGTAAAAAAAAACAGCAGACATTGAATATCTTTGAGCATGGAGAAGTTATTAATTACACTTTGGATGGTGTATCAATGCAGACACACACACACTCCCTCTCTCTGTCTGTGCTTCAGACCTTACCGCAGTGACACAGCATTCACTATTCTAAAACCACACTGGCTACTCACACACACACACACACACACACACACACACACACACACACACACACACACACACACACACACACACACACACACACACACACTCAGTTCCTCTACCAACCCAGAGTGTAGTAGTATACGTGCCATCTCACACATAGTATCTCTCCTCAAGCAACCTCTTCACCCACTGAAAATGGAAAAGATTACCTGAATAATTATAGGCAATGCTTTTACTTCCCTGCCGCACAAGATTACAATTTAATACAGATTAATTACAATCATTATGTTATTATGCAATGTGTATTTGGAGAAGCTGGTAAACGATGTAAACTGAGGATATGCTATTTATCTATCTGGATTTTATTTTATGTCACATGAACCTCTGGCATGAATGATGAGAAATGATTTATGTCCTTTTCTGTTTGAACACTTCAAATGCTTGGAATGTACGTGTACTTCAACATCGTATTGCTCAAATGATGGCAGGAAACATGTTGTAGTTGGTATTATACCAAATTGATGTAACAGTTCAACAATCTAAATACAAATGATTTACCCAAGGACAAGCAATTCACCATTGACATCCAGGCTGTATCACACCTGGCCGTGATTGGGAGTTCCATAGGGCAGCGAACAATTGGCCCAGCATCGTCTGGGTTTGGCCGGGGTGGGCCGTCATTGTAAATAAGAATTTGTACTTAAATGACTTGCCTAGTTAAATAAAGGTTAAATTTTTTTTTAAATACACGTTCAAAGCAGTGGAGGCTGGATGAATTTCATAAAAATTAAAATAGTTAAACATCAAAAAAGTTATCCTTTTTAGATAAAACTATACTAAATATATTCACGCCACCAAATAATTTATTAAAACAGTAACCTCAGCAGTAAGGTGCCACCAGCCGCTTGTGCTGAATATACTGGGAATAAACTATTGAGGAGAGATGGAGGAAGGAAGACAATGCATAGACAGTAAATAATAGGACAAAATTATGTCCTCAATTTGAATGGATTCCAGACATCTGCCAAGCAATCCTCCCCCTGCACCACTAGAGGGTGTTCTCTACCAAACCAGCACCTCCTGGGCTTCAAGGCAACCTGGAGGTGCTTCAGCACCATGTACACACCCAGTCACTACACGATAGAGGCGTCTTTGGAAGCACCCGTTAAATTTCAATGTGTGTTACATTTCCCCCTCGGGGATAAATAAAGTATCTATCTATCTATCTATCTATCTATCTATCTATCTATCTATCTATCTATCTATCTATCTATCTATCTATCTATCTATCTATCTATCTATCTATCTATCTATCTATCTATCTATCTATCTATCTATCTATCTATCTATCTATCTATCTATCTATCTATCTATCTATCTATCTATCTATCTATCTATCTATTTCACCACGAGGCCAATGGTGACTTTAAAACAGTTACAACATTGTAGTTACTCCACAATTCTAACCTAATTAGCATAGTGTAAAGGAAGATGGATGGGTATGTAATGGGTATGCTTGCAATCGTTAAGGACTGGGGTGTTTTTCAGGATAAAAAATAAATGGAATGGAGCAAAGCACAGGCAAAATCCAAGAGGAAAACCTGGTTCAGTCTGCTTTCCACCAGACACTGGGAGATGAATTCACCTTTCTGCAGGACAATAACCTAAAACACAAGGCCAAATCTACACTGGAGTTGTTTACCAAGAAAACAGTGAATGTTCCTGAGTTACAGTTTTGACAAATCTACTTGAAAATCTATGGCAAGACCTGAAAAGGGTTGTTTAGCAATGATCAACAACCAATTTGACAGAGCCTGTGCTAGCTGGGTAACTACTGTAGAGCCTTCTGGGCCATGTTCACTAACCACTGTAACCTCCTCTGGATAGCATGGAGGTAACTTACACGACTAGATCATAGTTGCCTCAGATTCCTGCATGACAGAAAGATGACGGTAATGTGTTGGTGGTGTCAATTTAGATGTTGACCGCACTGAAGTTTTCAATACTTTAAAACACAGAGCCGGCCACATTGAAGTTGTCACTACATGTAAGTATGGGCTGATTGGAATCTGGTGTCATATTTTAACCTAAAGGAAAAAATCTTCAAAAACAATCTTCAGGTATTTTTTTCATTAGTCCAGTGTTGATACTGTACCAAAAATGTTTTGCAAGACAAGTTTTCAAGATTTAGGATTTTCAAGAACTAAAGTGTCACTTGCCACCATCTTGATTATGATGGATTATGAACTTTCAAACACACACACATTTTCTGCAGGTTTCCTCATGGTTCTATTTAATGTCATGTTCTCTATTTAAAGTCATGATGCCGTGCCACAATAAAAAATAAATGTGTTTGCATAATTAATGCGTAAGCAAATGCATTTCCATGTGTCCTATCTGTGCTTGGAGTTCCAAACAGTTAACCTAAGCTAGAAGTGTTATTAAAAGTCTTATTAAACATGTTCTTAGAACGTTAATTAATTATCTTCAAATAACCTATAATTTACATTCTCTGAACATTAAGAAAACCATCCAGGAAAACAATTATGGAACCATAGTAAAATGTTCTAAGAACCTCCCTGCAACCAAAAAATTAAGTTCCCAGAACAGGCAAAATGTTCACTTCCGTTCTCAGAACGTTTAAAAAAAACATTCCTTTTTACTAGTCAGGAAACGTATGGCTTTGTTACGGAACTAACGGTAAACCAAAAACGTACGTTCCCACAACTTCCAAGGAACCAAATGTGCTAGTGGGGTAACTACTGTAACATCCTCTGGGCACATGTTCACTAACTACTGTAACATCCTCTGGGCACATGTTCACTAACTACTGTAACATCCTCTGGGCACATGTTCACTAACTACTGTAACATCCTCTGGGTAGCAGGTAGGTAACTTATGAGACTAGATCATAGTTTCCTCAGATTCCTGCAATGTGTGTCTAATTTCCAGACTTTACAGTACCTCCCTGCCTTTCTAGGTCTGGCTGACCACGCTCTTTCTGGGTTTGGCTGCGGTCACCTGCTAATGGTTGCATTCTGATCTGATCTCCAACATTCAAGTCAGGGAGGTCTCTGGAGACCACATCATAGTGTGATTTGGCACACAGTGTGATTTTTTTCTCAGTGACACCCACAACTACAGAGGGCTACAGCAGGCTGGGTGCCGCCGGCAGTGATGACTTGCGTCTGCGTGACATGAGACGCTGTGCGGGGCTACTGTCCATCCTCTCTGCTGTCCATCCTCTCTACTGTCCCCTGTGCTCGTGTATATTCATTACAGGCTGGGCAGTAGGATACATAGTCCTTGATTTCCCCTCTCATGTTCGGACAGAAAAGTGTGTCCCTTGCCTGTCTAAAGCATGCCTCCCCGCCAATGTGTCTAGCATGTATGCGGCTCAGCATTTCCACCCTCAGTGCCCTTGGAATAATAACACATTGTCCTCTGTACAACACCCTGTTCTGCACGGTGATTTCATCACGAAAGGACCAATAATCTCTTACACTCCGAGGTCCTCTTTCACAGCTGGCTATCCTGAAAGAACAACTGACTTTAAGTGCTGTAAGTCTTCATCGACCTCACGCTTTGAACACACCGACTGTGTCATTGCGCAAAATAGTGTGCAGCATCATCTAGATATGAGCGCAACAAGAGTTCAACGTTCACCTTCTGCTACCATTTCTGTCAACCTGTTTACGCATTCAGTTGGACGCATACTTTAGATAAATCCATCGTATGCACCACACAGAACGCACTGCAGCCGCCTCTGCAACGCAAAGCTGCAGCGTTCCATTGGAAATGAATGTACTTCTGGTGTACCAAAATGCAATAACACAGTCGGTGTGTTCGAAGTGTCAGTGTACTGTAAAATCTGACGGAACCTGTGGTTTGTAACATTGAGATGCTGTGCCTGGTCAATTCTATTCATTCTATTTCTATAGTACACCCACCGCCACAGAGTGGCAGTAGCTAGCTTTGGTCACAGTCACACACACACACATAATTTGCTATCGCCAAAGAAGAGATTTACAATAACGTTAATTAGATCAGTAATAGATTATGGACGCAAAGTTTATGGATCAGCGGCAAAGACTCACTTGGACAAACTAGAGCGAATTCAAGCAAAGGCATTAAGGATTTGTTGTGGAGCTTACCCTTCTTCACCGGTTTTAGCGTTGCAGGTAGAAGTAGGAGACATGCCTCTCAAATTAAGAAGACAACAGTTAAATGCAGTATATTGGGCAAATCTTATGGGACAGGACAAATCTCATCCTACGTTAAGGGTATTAGAGCAGTGTTGGGAGTATGGAAAAAGGAAATGTAATAGTTTTGGATGGGTGATGGGTGATTTAGTAAAAGAGTTGGATATTAAAGAGTTAAGAATTACTCCAAGAGGGGTGTTACAAGCCGTCAGTTGATTTAAGGATGCTAGAAAACAGGCAGAAAGAAGGTCAGAGTGAAATAGAGGAAATCCAGGTAAGGGAATACTTATGGTTAAATTATGGGCATAAAATACAAGTATTTACAGATGCATAAAAAAAATCCAGATAATGAACATGTAGGGGTAGCGTTTGTTGTTCCAAAACTACAGATATCCAGAAAAATAAGGATATCAGATAAATTATCCGTTTTTTCAGGGGAGTTAAATGCAATAATGATGGCATTGAGATGGATAAATGAGGCAGGATTAAAGGATGTGGTAATATGTTCAGACTCCAGTTCTGCTCTTAAGTGCATTGAAGCACAACAGTCAGACACTAGACAGGACTTAGTAGTGGAGATATTACAAGAATTATATATGTTACAGCAGGAAAGAGTGAGGGTAATATTCATGTGGGTACCAGCTCATGTTGGGGTAAAAGGGAATGAGGCAGCAGATAAAATGGCGAAACAAGCATTGCAGGAGGATAGAATAGAAATGGAAATAACACATAGTAGAGATGAAATTAAAGCTATAATTAAAAAACAAATAAATCAAAGATGGCAACAAATGTGGGAAACAGGAAGTAAGGGTAGACATATGTATGCAATCCAACCAAAAGTGGGGAAAAATAGGTACTCAGGTGGAAGTAGAAGGGAGGAAAACATTTTATCAAGACGTAGAATAGGACATACAGGACTTAATAAAACATTGAAATGAATGTCCAAGCATCCGACAGGACTCTGTGAATGGTGTGGAGAAAATGAAACAGTAGAACATGTTATCATGTATTGTGAAAGATATAAAGAGGATAGAGATAAATTATTTGAAGAGATTCGGAGGAAAGAGGAGACTGATATAACTTTGAGAAACATATTAAAACAAGAACAGGAAAATGATAATAGAGAAGTTTTATTTAAATATTTGGAGAATACAGGTTTAATTAATAGGACTTGAAAGGGTGTTTATTTTTTTGTATTTTGTATATATATCTATTTTTTTTTTTTTTTGAGCCAGAGGAGCTGAACACGCAGCGCTGGCTGTAGCACATAATGTTTTAATATAGTGGGTAAGGATGAGGAGAGGGTAGTTGTTTGAGTCTCTGGATCAAGTTCACAGTAGGTGGCGGTAATGCGCGAAATCGATGCGAATCGCCAAACAAAAAGGAAGAAGAAGAAGAAGAAGATTTACATTTCCGGATTTCCGGCTATGTCGTTTTTGTCGCTAAAGAAGTTACGGTGTCACTTTCCCCACGTGTTAAACCAGGTGCATTTTGTTTTCTTTACAAGTTTTATCATATTTGATTTACGTAGCTGGCTCCTTTCGTTTAGGTAGCTAGACTATTTGGGTGAACTATCACGTGTTATGTAGCCACTAACTAGCTAGTTATCCCAACGTTGATCACACCGAAAAAGTGAACGTGTGTTCTTCATATGTACGTATTTTGCTAATATAATTATGGTAGCTAATTAACGTTACCTAGCTGATAAAGAGCATGCTTATCCACGCTGTCACATTTAGAAAACAATGGGAAAACATTAATATTGTCTTTCTGTTACAGATAGTGAAAAAAGGCTATACCATGCTGAGGACTTCAACATCCACTGGACAGAGGGCAAGTTTGAGTCCCTTATTGCTTGAGGTGTGTCGAACGTCCCCTCTGATATTTGAAAACACTCTTGAATTAATCTCATCGGTGGCACCTGATACATTCGATGGATGCAGAAAAGCCAAAAAGAAGAAAAAGAAAAAGCCTAAGGTACTGTCAGAACAGCGACCAGAAGAACTGACAATTGAGCATAATAATCAAAAAGATGGTCACCAGTTGACAGAAGAGAGAAGTGGTGACGAACCTAAACAGGAAGTGGTGAAGAGAGAGAAAAAACGTAAAATGGAGGTACCATATCCTGACGAAAAAAATGGAGGGAAAATGAAGAAAATGTCCAAGAATCTTCAAACACAGAAGGTGAAAGAGGAGGAAGTGACTGCTGATGAGGAGAATATGAGTAGCCGGAAGAAAAAGAAAAAGCGTAATAACATTGAGCCAGAACGGATAGACAGTGTCATCTCAAAGTCTGCAGTAGATGTTTCAGCTGTAACTGTGCCAGATGAGGCCAGAAAGATTAAGAAGCACAAGAACAGACAAATAGAACTTGAAGAGGGTGCGGAAAGCCGTCGGACAGTTTCAAGAACGGCAGATGATCCAGAAATCGTAGAACTGCACACTGAAACGATCAAGAGAGGTAAAAATGTGGTAACTGAGGTAGAGGACGTGAAAGAGAAGAAGAAACGGAAGAAGAGAGAACTCAGAGAGATTCAACCGAACGATTGTCCAGATGAATCAGACCTTCCAGGTTTAAAAGAACAAACTGAAAGAAAATTGAAGTCAAAGAAGCTGAAAACCAATGGAGAAAAACACCGCAGACAGTCAGACAAGGGAATGGACAGTGTCCACTCTCAGTCTGACAACAGGCCTCATGATGCTGGAACAAACGGTGAGATGGAGGGCGTCTATTCAGCCATGGTTGAGACAGGGACCCAACACAACAGACCCAGCCTAAAGGAAGAAACTCTAAGGTGAGTAGAAATAAACCTGGTTCACTCAACGAATGATTTCTCTAGTGAACACAACAATTTGACAGTAGAGCAATTCCAGAGTAACAGTGATGCTGAGACTAAAATATTAAAAGTTTGGTAACAGAATGACTGCACCAAACCATCATTCTGTTACCAAACTTTGCTTCTGCACTGTTCTTCAAGTAAATGTGTTCTTGTAAAATGTTCAGTGGAAATTAAGATAGATACTTTATTGATCCCTGAGGGGAAATATCTTCGTCAAGCAGCTATAAAAGAAACACAGGGCAGATGCAAAATACCAGAACGAAAATACACAAAAGACAGATACATGATACATAGAGCGGAAGTATGAAAAGTATAAAAATACAAGAAGTCTGGAGTGCAAAAAAGCTATAAAAAGACATTGCATAGTATGGGTGGATGGCTGAATATGTACACTATACATTGTTAGTACAAAAAAAGATACAAATATTGCAAGCATTTGCATGGTTAACTATACTATACAGGTCGATGGCAGAGAAATACTTAAATAGCAAAAAATGCGTATGATATGAGTTAGGGTAATAATAGTTTACTTAATATACAGTCTGGTTAAATGAACAGGTAAGTTAATATTTTGCATGGTTAAATTAGCTGTACAGGTAAATATACAGTTAAATTTACAGATAAGTGAATACTTGCATGGTTACACAAACTGTACAGGTAAATGACAGGAAGAGATACTTAAATAGCTAAATCTGTGTATGATATAATTTAGGGTAATAGTAGTAATTCCCTTCAAATACAGTCCTTAGTGCAGGGTTTAATTACAGATAAATGCACATATTGCACATTCAATATACTAAAAGCAATGAAAAAAGATACAACTGACAGGATACTAATATGCATTCCCGAGCGAATGACAACGTTAGTTCAGTCCAAGAATTACTTACAATATTGCACGTGATATGATATAACAACTGTGCATGAGTTGTACATTAATATGTATATACAGACCTGAATGAATAAATAAGTCATGAGTGATTACAGACCAGAGTTACTCACGGATGGATGCATAATTGATAAACTAGGTCCTAACACCCCAACAGTTCCAGGTCTATGTTGCCGACGGCACGGCACCCTGGTGAGGCATTAAATAGTCTAATAGCCGCCAGCAGGAAGGACCTCCTGTAGCGCTCTTTGGCACACCGTGGTGGGATCAGTCTGTGACTGAAGGTGCTCCTCTGCGTCATAACCATGGCATGTAGAGGGTGGGTGACGTTGTCCATGATGGCCAGCAGTTTGGCCAGGATCCGTCTCTCCACCACCTCCTCTAGAGTGTCAAGGCTCATCCCCAGAACAGAGCTAGCCTTCCTGATCAGCTTATTTACTCGAGAAGCATCACCGGCCTTTATGTTTGCACCCCAGCACACCACTGCAACAAAAAAGATACCACAGACTGGTAGAAGGTATGCAGTAGTTTACTGCACACGTTGAAGGGCCTGAGCCTCCTCAGAAAGTAGAGTCGGCTCTGGCCCTTTTTGTACAGAGCCCCGGTGTTACCAGCCCATTCCAGCCTGTTGTCCATATGGACTCCCAGGAACTTGTATGACCCAACCATTTCCACATCCATCCGCTGTATAGGGACTGCAGTCGGTTGGTCCTTGGTTTTCCTGAAGTCCACCACCATCTCCTTTGTTTTGCTGGTGTTGAGCTGAAGGTGGTTCTGCTCACAACACAAAGTCATTGATTGTGCTCCTGTACTCCTCCTCCTGCCCACCCCTGATGCACCCTACAATTGCGGAGTAATCTGAGAACTTCTGTGAGTGGCATGTTTCAGAGTTATATCTGAAGTCCGAGGTGTAGAGTGTGAAGAGGAAGGGGGACAGGACCGTTCCCTGGGGGGCCCCTGTGTTGCTCACTGCCCGTTCTGACACACAGCTCTGTAGTCACACAAATTGTGGCCTACCGGTCAGGTAGTTCGTGACCCAGGAGACTAAGGGTGCTTCACTTTCATCCTCTTCATCTTCTCACCCAGTGGCAGGGGCTGAATGGTGTTGAAGGCACTGGAGAAGTCAAAAAACATAACCCTCACAGTGCAACCTGCGTTGTCCAGGTTGCATCATCCACCCCGATGTTGCGCTGATATGCGAACTGCAATCCGCAACTTCAGCTACCTCTGGACGCATTTCAATTTGTCTCTGTCCCCCTCCTTGAAGGCCCTCTTCTCATTCAACAGGGTCTTCAGGTTGCTGGTGACCCAGGGTTTATTATTTGGAAAACAGCGTACCTTCCTGGTGGGTACAGTGTTGTCTACACAAAAATTGATATAGTCCGTTATGCAGTCAGTAAGTCCATCAATGTCCTCTCCATGAGCCTCACAGAGCACATCCCAGTATGTTGTTTCAAAGCAGTCCTGTAGGGCCTCATTTGCCTCCGGGGACCATCTCCTAATGGTCCTAGTGGTCGCAGGCTGCTGTTGGACCATAGGCCTGTAGAGTGGGGTGAGGTGGGCAAGGTTGTGATCCGATCTACCGAGGGGAGGGAGTGCAGTGGAGTTGTATGCATCCTTCACATTAGCATATAACAAGTCCAGAGTTTTATTATTCCTGGTTGGGCACTTCACAAACTGTTTGATCGTGGGAAACGTTGAGAGAGAGATGCATGGTTAAAATCCCCCGAAATCGCAAAGAAAGCACTGGGATGCGTTGTCTCTAACCTCGCGATAGCAGAGTGGATGATAACTGCAATGGCCGCCGTGAATTCCCTCTGCAATTTCAGGCTAACGGCGAACAGCTCAATGTCCGGGCTACAGAACTGTTCCTTAACAGTAATATGTCTCGGATTACACCATATGTTGTTAACTAATAAAGCCAGCCCCTTACCCTTACCGGAAGAAACGCTATCCCTGTCCACTCTGATGGTCTGGAAACCGCAGATTAGTTATGTTCTCTATGGGGATGTTATTTAGCCATGTTTCTGTAAAGCACAATAGGCTCGCTTCCCGGCAGTCTCTTTGACCACGGACAAGACCCTCAAGCTCATCCATCTTGTTATACAGCGTTCTCACATTGCCCATAATGATAGATGGTATAGCCAGCTTGTATTTCCTAAGCTTTGCTTTACACTTCAATCCCGCCCTGCGTCCATGGCGTCGCCTTTTCAACTCGTCCGGAATAACAAACCTTTCCCTGGAGTGCAGCAGCGCTGAGTGGGCTAAATCCAGGAGCTGGGCTCGGTTGTAAATAATTGAGGACTCGTGAACGCTGAGGAAAATAAAAAGGGCCTTGGTGATAAAAAAAGGGCCGCTAAAACCTTCGTAAAACAGTAGCACTCCATAATCCTGAACTATTATTGTTCAACTGTTGCAAAAAAAAACTCACGAAAAACGGACAAAACATACTAAAACAACAATTAACGCACAGACAATGGGAGGAGCTTAACATGCGACACACAGGGCGGCGCCAATCTCATATATAAAAGTAGTCCTTGTACATATAGTTGTATGGTTTGTATAACTGCAATCATTGTTTTTTTGTTTGACATAAATTTCAGAGTGAAATCTGAGTCTCGGCATCACTGTTACTGTGGCATTGCCCGGTAGCATTTGTTGGTGAAAACCAGACCTTTTTGTGATGCTGTGTACCAGAATTTAATCTGGAATCTCTTCCTGTGTAGAGGAAGGCATGTCTCTCCTGAGGTTTCAAAACAGATGTTTAGACGTCACGTTCATGGATTTTCTCCCCTCAATATGCTACAGTGTGGATGACTGGCAGGCTCTGAATGATCTCAAAGAGTTCATTCCCAATGTTGAGTCAAAGTCTGCTGATGAGATCCATAAGATGATAAAGTATGATCTTGGTCGATTCAAGGAATTCCGTAGGCAAGGTAAGCTATTTCTTCAGTCACTCATGGTTCAATATTTTTGAGTGTTTATCACGGCATTAGGTAACATGTAAGCTGTTACTGTGTTTAGAGATGTGGCTGAATGTAGTATGATGCGTTTTATCATTTAGACCCAATTGGTTAAGCCCCTGTGGAATCTTTTGTTGTTCCCAGGCCTTTCCCTGCGAAGTGGACGATACAATGCACAGGAGAACAAACGGCTCGTGAGTAACGTCTACGACTTCATGGCTCTCACTGGAATTCAGAGTGCCTCTAAGCTCTTCCATCCACATCGCTTCAAAGAGGAAGAAGCAGATATCAAGATGTTGAAGCGTCAGCACAGATTCCATGAAAGAATAGGTGTGTCGTCTTGTAGCCAGGTTCATTCAATTAGAGATCTTTATGTGACACAAGTTTCATCCACACATTACGTCCCTGTTCTTCAGCATTGTCTACAGTGGTCAAAAAAGTATGCTAAGGAATTTCCCAGAAAACTGATCTCACCTCTTCCTAACCTGTTGTTCCAGCTGAAGGAATACCCAGGCCTTGGCATCAAATCTATATACGTGGGAGGAAAATGTTTGATGGCAGCAACTACAAGGGCAGGTGAGACGGGGCTAGTTACTATGAGGCAGGGATGCAAACTAAGCTACCAGTTTAAACATATGAGATGAGTAGTGCAAGATACAGAAACATTAAAGTGACTAGTCTTTCATTTCCATAAAGTGGCCGGTGATTTCTATGAAGTCTATAGGCAGCAGTCTCTGATGTTTAACCTTTATTTAACTAGGCAAGTCAGTTAAGAACAAATTCTAATTTACAATGACTGCCTACACCGGCCAAACTCAGACGCTGGGCCAATTGTGCGCCGCCCTATGGGTGCTAGAGATGGTTGTTTAGCAGTCAGTGGCGTAGTATAGAGTACAATACAGTATATACATATGAGATGGGTGATGCAGTATGTACACACAAATTGAGTGACTAAGATACCGTAGAATGGTGTAGAGTGCAGTTTATACATAGAGATGAGTTATGCAGATACGGATACATTATTAAAGTGGCCTGTATTTTCTAATCAATGTCTATTTGCAGCCACCTCTGGTGTGTTAGTGATGGCTGTTTAGCAGTCTGATGGCCTTGAGATAGAAGTTGTTTTTCAGTCTCTCGGTCCCAGCTTTGATGCACCTGTACTGACCTCACCTTCTAGATGATAGCGGGGTGAACAGGCAGTGGCTCGGGTAGCAGTCTTTGATCTTTTTGGCCTTCCTGTGGCAACGGGTGCTGTAGGTGTCCAGGAGGGCGTGAAGTTTGCCCCCAGTAATGCGTTGGGCAGACCGCACCACCCTCTGGAGAGCTTTGCCGTGCAGTTGCCGTACCAGGCGGTGATGCAGCCCGACAGGATGCTCTCAATTGTGTATCTGTAGAAGTTAGAGGGTTTTGGGTGATAAGCCCAATTTCTTTAGCCTCCTGAGATTGAAGAGGCTCTTTTGCCCCATCGATGTGGATCAGGGGGTGCGTCCTCTGCTGTTACCTGAAGCCCACGATCATCTCCTTAGTTTTGCTGTTGTTGAGTGAGAGGTTATTTTCTGGCACCACACTCCCAGAACCCTCACCTCTTCCCTGTAGGCTGTCTCATCGTTGTTGGTAATCAAGCCTACTACTGTTGTCGTCTGCAAACTTGATGATTGAGTTGGAGGCGTGCATGGCCACACAGTCATGGGTGAACAGGGAGTACAGGAGGGCGCTGAGCATGCACCCTTGTGGGGCCCCAGTGTTGAGGATCAGCGAGGAGGAGGTGTTGTTTCCTACATTCACCACATGGGGCGGACCGTCAGGAAGTCCAGGATCCAGTTGCACAGGGCGGGGTTCAGACCCAGGGCCTTGCGCTTGATGATGAGCATGGAGGGTACTATGGTGTTGAATGCTGATCTGTGTGAAATGTTAACTAGCTAACAAACTAACTACTATCTGTGAACTAATGTTTTCCCTCTACAGTATGTGGTAAATTTTTTGAATGACAGAATTGGGTGAAAATGAGGTGTTGCTTGTTAAACAAGTGTGTTCAGGGATGAAGTGTAGCTGGAGCTGGAGCTGGGCCTGGCTTAAACTGGATGCCACTGTAGAGATGAAAGGAACGCCACACACTTTGCCTCTTTCTCACTTTTTCAATATGGTGGATAAAAATGGGTATGCCAGGTGTACTCTGCCTGAAAGAATTATGCCAACAAAGGGTATCATGCTCTGCTGGCACATTGTAGAACAGATGTCCACAGGCAGAAAGTGTACAATGTAATAATGTGCAGTTTAACCCAAAGATATTGCTTTTGTTGTGTTGAACTTGACAGTAACACTTGTATTCGAGGGGGGATTATTACATGTTTTACTCAGTGAACGTTATTTTTTCACACAGCCTTGTTCACTTGATCGATGTCTACTATAGAGACCAATATAATAGAGCAAAAATAGAATGCCTGTTTGTTTCATTCTTTTTCTACTTTTTTCCCCCCAAGTGCAATATTTAAATGTGTGTGGTCACAAGTGTTCTATTATAAAGGCTGTCATGGTGAACTGCAATATTAGTCTATTGTTTTTTCTCAAGACTTGAGTGTCATCTGGAGTGAAGTCTAGGCAACAAATCACATTGTATTGCTTTCTTTACATTTTTTTATCTGTGAGTTAGGTTCACATTAACCACTTTATTTTACACACAGAGACTGATCATATTCTTCATTGTTCAACTAGTTAACCTGCATTTCCCCCTAGCAGGTGCAAAAATAAAGTGTTACCTTTTTGGGCCCTCACCAGTTTGCATCCCTGATAAAGGAATGACCCTAACGGTCATAAACGGCTATGACGGCTTACCTTAATATTGCCTCTATGTACGAAGAATGTAAATTCAATATTACTATATATTCAACTGTTATTGTTCTAATATTAACCACTTTATGGTTTGCTAACATACTCCACCACTTTGAATGCTTATTTCCTTGATTTCTTTACCGAAGGTTCACCAAAGAAGAACTTCACTCTTTGAAAAAACTGCATACGTTGCATGGCAACAAATGGGCGAAGATCTCGCAGTTGACTGGCCGAAGCGAATCGTCCCTTGAGAAACGTTTTTCTCAGATGTGTAAGTCATTGGGAACTTTGGGAATTTAAAGCTGGAATCCTCATAAGGTGACTGGTCGGCACCGTTCGCCCCCTACGCATTAGTTATTATTTTTTACTTGTTGATGAAACGGAAGAGAGGAATGTCCAGCATCATGGTAAAATAAAATTATTACGGTACATATTCTGCAGTTCTATCACACGTGCAATGATGGCCAAAGGAAAATAACTGGTGTGTTTGAAGTAACTTCTTTGTTGTAATATCTAAAACAGAAATGGGTCTGTTTCACCAAGTACAGATTACAGCTTTAATATATTGACTCTGACATCCTTGCCAGGACATCCTGCTCCACTCATCTTTTTGGGAAAATGGTTGTTAGCGTTTTATGACCCGGGGCAATGCTCCTGCTTTGTTTGGTGTGTATTTCTCAGCCACAAACAGAGGTGCGTGGACCGAGGAAGAACTGAAAAGACTAATGAAAGCTGTCCGGGACCACCTGGTGGGACAGGCAGAGCCTGGCAGTGGACCGGCCACCGTCAGGAAAGACAAGCTGTACAACAACATCCCCTGGACAAGTGTGTGCCAGAAGGTTGAAACGCGCCACGGGTCCCAGTGTCGAATAAAATGGTGGGTAGGGGGTTTCAGGGGTAGCTTCTCTTTGAATTGTTTACACAAGCGTTCAGATTCAGAACTTGTCTGACTTTTGAGGCTCTAATTTTTTTTATCCTTCTTTTCCAGGTTTGATGTTTTGAAGCACAAAATTGCATATGGACAACCAGTATTCGGTAGAGGCAAGCAATCCTTAAAGGGCAAAGTGGATTTGATCAAAGCGTAAGTGTGTTGATTTCCTTTCGATCTACGCGATGGTAAGTTTAGCCCAGTTTAGTGACGTTGACTTGGGCCTTTCTGCACTGTCCTGATACACAGGACAAAAGGTTGACTTTTGGTCGTGATACATGCATTTGAAACTGTTGCATTTGTGACCTTTCAGGTTGAATGCATTGCAGGTGGAAGATGCTGCAGATATCGACTGGGAAGAAATTGCTCACACAATTGGGTAAGAAGTTATTAAACACAGATAATAACAATGTGTCATGGATTACCTTGTTGCGTTTCTATTGTGACATTTTCACTTGAGGCAGGTTTGTATTGTGTTTAGTGTTTTAACTTTTAGATTGTCAAGTCTCTCAAATACAACGCTGAGATGTCATTTGAATTAGATCAATGCATGACAAAGCCTTTACAAATGTTTTCAATCTTCTAGGAGTGTGGAATGCAACGGTGCGTTTCAGTGTGATGTAATGCAGTGCTATGTGCTAACATTTGTATTTAATTTTAAGGGATGTTACTCCTCGCTACGTACAGACTCACTACTACAGGCTGAAAGTATCCAGCGTTCCGTTGTGGGAGAGCATGTGCTTCTCTGGTAGGTGTAAGCTACTGTCACACAAGCACCTTCTTCCCACTCCTTTAAATATAATGATGCTTTGGGGAAGAGAGCTTTGACTTGTCCCAAATCACCTATTCCCTCTGAAGTGCACTCCTTTTGACCACGGGCCCTTGTCAAAAATAGGACACTATCAAGGGACTAGGGTGCCATCTGGCGTGCACCTTTGTTTGCTGGAACCATTTACCGATTTTTGAATTCCTATGTATTTTCTTTTCAGAGATCATTGACTTCCTCAACAGTAGAGTGCTCCCCAATTTTGAAGAGAGACTTGAAGTTGAAAAACCAGGAGAGGTGATCTCCAGAAACAATCCAGAAGAGCTCTTCCTACTCTCTGAGATCTTTGATAATGAGGAGAACAGCGACTACTACAGCGAGGTTCAGAACGGTTGATGGAATACATAAAGCACACATGGACCTGGCTCAAGGAGGCTCAACGCCCCGCCATCACACAATTAAGGATTCAGCTTGTTCATGGTGGTTTTTAATGTTGATTCACTTTTTTGTACTTAAGTCTTTATTTCGTGTAAGACATAACAATGTCGTCACCCCCATAACGATTCACTTTGATTTAATGCATTTAGGTGGGATTTGGTGAATATTCAGGTGACCAGTGTAATTGTTTTTTTCTGTATTGTGTATTTGAAAAATCTGACAGAGGTGACATTTATATAGAATGAATTTTTATTTGAATGTCTCATGGCTTCTTGTTGCTCTGTCATGATTGGCCGGTCGTCATCCGTTGCGAGCTTGTTTTTATTTAATAAATCACTCAACCAAAGCCTCTTGACTGCTATTAACAGAACTGACAACTGGTGTAGAGCATCATACGTTTTATTTCGTTTTGTGAATACCGACTGCTTCCAGTTTGAGTCGTTATAGAAACCCAGTCTGCATAAGATTCTCAAACAGGAATATATCTGTGAATGCAGCAAAGTAAGCTGGAAATTGCTATACTACAGTTATAACGGAAGGGCAGACGCACACAGGCGTGGTGGATGAACGTCCGTTTTGTTTTTCAGTCTGGTTGTCCGCTTTACCTCCCAGAGCATCCCAAAAGTCATCTTTACACACAAACACACAATTGTGGATCTGGAAGAAGATGGAGCGGATGGATAAGCTTTGTCTTGCACGCTCATAATAAGTAACATTCTGTGGCTATTGGCTAAACACCATAAAATAGAGAATTTTACTGCTGACAGGATTTCCCAACGTACCTGCTTCTTCACCCTCGGCCAGCTCTGAGGCTGAGATCCCTAGAACGTCACTTAGCTTTTGAGCTCCATGCGTCTCACTGTAACTTGTCCCCTTTCCCACCCATATGAAGGAGGATGTCGGGGTCACCAGCACAAAGGCATCGTTGGAGTTCAGATTTGAGGCACCAGCATCAACTTTTAGTGGAGAGCGGAAGAGAGGAGGCAGTGAAAACTGTACACTGGAGGTACTAACTACAGTTCTGCTGTAGCAAACAGACTAGTCAGCTTCACCAACAAACCAACCATACATCACAAGGGCTGGCTACTCCGCTGTCTACTATGGTGTATTAGTGTACACCGTAGCAAAGACATTTTTGTAATTAACTAACAAGCCTTTCTTATTGGACACGTTCAGGTTAGTCCTTCCACATTCCAGCTTGTTTGCTTCCGTTTGGATCCTAGTGAACATACCCCAGAGTAACCAAATAGGTGTGCCTACGAAACATCCTTTATTGTGCTCCTCCCACCACACCTTCCATCTCCTGTTACTCACCTGTATGGCGCATGTGCAGCCAGCAGGGTGGAACCGCACTTGAAACAGCTGTGTGTCTGCAGCCTGGGCCTGGCCACCCTCTCTGGAGGTACCACCCTGGTGCACTACCATTGGCTGCCCCCCCCCCCGAAAAGACTCATGAGGTGGGCGGGATCCTTACGCTGGATCACCCGCACCTTCATCACGGTGGAAACAGAAAATCATAGTGTCAGATACCTGGCTTTAAACCTTTCCTCATTTCATTTCATAGACCAATGCTCGCACCCTGTTGATATCCATGACCATGGAAACATCTTCATAAAGATCCAGCATCTGCAGACAAACAGCTTTGACTAATATTGTTCAATTCTGTAATCCAGTGCATCTTGATTAAACATTATCTGTCTGGCCCGTAGAATCCAGGCCAGACTGAGATAAATCAAAACGATCCAGTCACCTGTACTGCCCCTCTTCCCATCCAGCTGAGCAGCCAAGATGGCCGAGGCTCCAATTTGTGCCCTGCAGACACTATCAGACAGAGGAAGCCGCCCACGCACCTGCTCCCACAGTCGGCCTCACGTTTTATCTGCCTGGTTTTCTGAGAAAATGGAGCAGCTCCAGTCCTGAGCGAAACCACATCATTGCCAAGAAGATGCTAAGATCTTCCTGTTTTGAAATGTCACCTTAGACCTGATGTTTTTTATGAAATGTACGAGAAGCTATGTAAGTTAGAAGATTGTCTCAGACACCTCGCAGAACTAAGGGAGCGCTACTATATATATATTGTACTTTCTTCTGCCTGCAATTTCATTACTAAATAGAATCTTAAAACTGAAACAGAGTCCGTGTTTCCTTTCTACTACTAATATATACGTTTGATGAACTGTTGAAGAAATTGACCAACAATAGTATGGGCGACTCCCTTCTGCATCAGGTACAGGTAACTGCCAAAATAAAGTTAACATCAACATAAATTGTCTTAATAGGGCGTTGGGCCACCATGAATGCGTTTAGTCAGCCCAATTCTGATATTTTTCCCACTAGTTGGTCTTTTGACCAATCACATCAGATGTTTTTCAGAGCTGATCTGATTGGTCATCTGTGTCAACTGCACACTCAACTGCACGCTCCCTCAAAACATGAGACAATCTGTGGCATTGTGTTGTGTGACAAACCAGCACATTTTAGAGTGGCCTTACATTGTCCCCAGCACAAGGTGCACCTGTGTAATGATCAGGTGGATGGATTATCTTGGCAAAGTGGAAATGCTCACTAACAGGGATGTAAACAAATTTGTGCACAAAATGGAATAGAAACAGTTTTTTTGTGGGTATGGACCATTTCTGAGATCCCATTTAACACCAGGAGAGCAGAGAGCGTCATACTTGCCTCAAAATTAATGTACTTTTTTAAGTACTCTGCTATTTTTTAAGTTACGTATCCCCCTTCCTTGCCTTTTCCTAAATAAGTCTAACACTATCTTTGTTATGCAGCTGATGATGGCCCATCCAAACTACATCACTCATTTTACATATATTGTAATAGTTAGCTTAAAGAAAACATTAAATTGACAATAGTCTGATGGGTGAGAATATATTGTGTATGAAGAATCTCATGAACAGCTTAACAAAGTGACTTTTGCAAATTCTCCTACAGAGTCACAAGCAAGTAAGACGTTTTGATGTCTCTATAGAATGAGAAAGGAGCAGATACTGCAGTATAACATTATTGGGCCAAATACTACTATTACATGTGCTACCCGTGTGCACTCACAACTCCCTGCATCCCACTGCTGGCTTGCTGCTGAAGCTAAGCAGGTTTGGTCCTGGATGGGAGACCAGATTTACCTGGAAGTGGTGTTGGAGGACCAGTAGGAAGTGATCTTTCCTCAACAAACTAAATAATATCCCAGGGCAGTGATTGGGGACATTGCCCTGTGTAGGGTGCTGTCTTTCAGATGGGACTCTCTGTGGTATCTAAATATCCAATGGCACTTATTGTACGAGTAGGGGCGTTAACCCTGGTGTCCTGGCTATATTACCAATCTGGCCCTTATACCATCATGGCCACCTAATCATCCCAGCTTTTAATTGTCTCACTGATCCCCCTCCTCTCACATACAGAACTCATGACCCTAACTCTATATTACACCACATGGTAAACTGGCTTAGTCCAACATGTTACAGCATCACCCACTTTTGGGTACCAGAAATACTGTCTTCTGGGAGAAAAGGTCACTGTTGTTACACACCAGGATGAGGAGCTTAACCATCTTACAAAACATACATTTGATGAATATTTAGATGCAACCCTACAGAAAACAAAAAAAGGATTGATTCATTTGACAACGTGAAGTCAAATTATATATATTTTTTCAGTACAAAATATGGGCCATTTCACTCCAGTTAAACAAGCAAAACAAAAAATATTTTAATTAATTTGTGACAGATTTCAATATTGAAAAGAAAACAGCTGATTGGTATCAAAAGTGGTCAAAGAATAGTATAAACACTCAAACAGTTTAGTGGTCACCATGGAAGAGGTCTTCTCTAGATCTTTCTCTTCTCTCTAGCGCCTCCTAGCGGAATAAGACACCCTGGCCCTGGCTGTCTGACCAGCGGTGTGCATCTCTGTGTGTGCAAAGGGGATCCAATCTCTCTGTTCAAAGCAGTTACTGTCCGTTCTTCCAGCACATACCTGCCTGGTAGGTGGCACCAGCCTGCCCTAAGCAGCACCCGGGTCCGGTCTATGGAACGAAAGCCAGTTGAAGGAGCAGGTCTGGGTTTGAGTTCTGAGATCAGGTTTCTGATGTCACTCTGTGGCCCAAACATTGTGGTCTGGAAGGCAGACCAGGGCCTGGGAGAAGAAGACAGGTGGTTCTGTCTGTGGTTTCGGTTCTCCACTGGTTCTGGTTCCAGTTGTGGCTGTGTATTGCGGGACTTGTTGGCCGGGGCTGATAGGGATCTCCTTCCAGAGGGGTCCAGAGGGGTGTGTGTGGCGCCCCTGTCCCAGACCAGGTGGGAGTGGAGGGGTGCGGCTGTGTTGGGTCTGGTCCCACTGCTTAGCCTCCTAGTGGAGAAGTGGGAGAGGGGTCTGGACCTGGTGACCCGAGGGGTCAAAGGTCTCCTGGATTCTGTGTTTAAAATCCTAAGAGGACAAAGATCAACTCCGTTGGGTCCAATGACCCGTAACTGCTTTACTGTCAAACCTTCTCTTAAATCCTATGAAAATAAATTGTGTAGGAACTAAAGAAGGCATACCGTTGTAAGTCTCTGGTCAGTGTGTGATCTGACCCCAGGAAGCAGATGTACAGGTCCAGAGCTCTCTGCAGCAGTTCAACAGCCTCTGTACTTTCTGTCTTACCGGAGCCCTGAAATATCTGCCTGCCTGCCATGACACACACACGCTAAACGTATTGCACCTTGTGTAGTGTTGACAAGAGTCTAGAGAAAAGTGTACGAAAGATTGAGAGTTGTGTTGCTTCTGTTTGAAAAATTAAATAGTTACCAAGTTTGACCAAGGTGAGTGCGAGGCTGCATCCCTTCGCCCGAAGGCGTGGCGATGTGGGGGAACAAAGCTTCATGTCCCGGCCTTTGACGTGGACCGTGTGTCGATACAGATCCACTGCCAGCCTCAACCTGAACATGTCACATCCTCACACTGTAACATTTATATACTGTGATGACTGTGATGACTGAGAAAAACTACTGAGGGAGGATGGGAGGAGGAAGAGAGAGAGAAGAAGAAGAGGGAGAACAATGACAGAGAAGAAACTACTGGGGAGACGATTAATGACGAAGAAGAGGAGAAGAAGAAGAACCAGAAGAACACTAGAAGAGGAGAAGTAGTCTCACCCTGCTGTGTGAGTGCAGGTGTCAGCCCAGACGTCTGCAAGGTACTCCTCCACCTCTACCACTAGATGGTGTTCTCTACCAAACCAGCACCTCCTGATCTTCAAGGCCACCTGGAGGTGCTTCTCAGCACCATGTGGGTCTTGCAGGCTGAATCTGTCACATAAATAAAATAAAAAATCATCACATTAATCTAAGCTTGCCTACATTGAGTCATACAGTATCAAGAGTAATTCACATGGTTTTAGTCTAAAAACAGCAAAAGACAGAAACATACACCTGTAGCTGAACCTATGATGTATAGACATGTCACTTCACATATGAGACTGTACCTATTCATGCCATTTAATACACACCTGTGTATCCCACAGAGCAGTGATACAGTGGCCTCAGCACACAGGTGGAGTTTGCGGTGTCTCATATTGATGATGTCACTGAGGATCTGAGAGGCCTCGATGGTTCGACCGTCTGCAAACAGCAGCTGGCAGAGTACACAAAGCAACTGACCTGATAGGGGCAATACATGAAATGCATATAATTTCAGCACACTAAAAGCATTTACTTACTTTGTGAATGAAAATATATATATAATCAAAAACCTGAGACCCATTGTGCCCCAACTCTCTGGACAGATACCCTTTCTAACAGTGACTCCCTCATGTCTCTCAAGGCAGGTAGTGGTGAGAGTCTGGGTGCTCTCCAGAGCTGATCTACAGTGAGTCTCTGCCTCTCTGCGCTGGTCCGTCTCCACATAGAGCTCAGCCAAAGTCTGCCGCGCTGTCAGCAGTAACATAACAGTCTCCCTGTCTCTTTCCTGCTCACCAGCCTGAAATGACAGGAAATTGGGAAGTAGTGCGATCATTTCAGCAGGCTGATTGAAAGCCTTTTTATAATTGAGTTAAAGTCTATACATTAAGAACATAAAATGATATTACTAGAGCTATTACAGTGTTAAAGTAAAGTCTTAACTTAGTGGCAAGGATTTAAAGAGAAAATCCACTCAAATACTATATTTTGGTATTTTTTTTAGTTAGTCCACTGTTGATACAGTCCTGAAATGTTTTTCATGTCAGCAGTTAAGTTTTCAAGATATTTATATTTTGTAGCTGTTATCAACAGTGGACTAATGAAAAAACATTTTTTTTAAAGAAGAAGTTTCCCTTTAAGTGGTGAGTCTTACTAACCCGTGTGAGTGTGTTCTCAGCCTGCAGTAGGAGCTGCTCACCTTCCCCCTTCCTGTTCAGACAGAGCAGCAACTCAGAGACCAACAACTCCACTCTCCCTTTCACACCTGGATCCCACTGACAACCATCTCCTACAGGTGGGGAACAAACAACAGTCATCATCACTGGTGACATTGGACCGCTGATGATGACTGGTAACAGATCACTAAGACATCATCAATAATCAATTCTGTTATCAGTGATTAATAATTACCATTGCCGTCACTTTGGGACTCAGTCACGAAGGCCCTGTTGCCGTGTACCTCGCTCTGCTCTGGATTGAATGGAGACAATAGCTACATTATTTTTTACGGATGGTAATCGCTACAGTTTTATGACATTATAACTGTTGAAATGTAGCCATGACGATTTTACCTGTATGTGTAGCAGGAGGGAACGCCCATCGCCCTGATCGGTTGAGAGTAGGAGGGTGGCTTCCCTTACCCAGCAGGCTCTGGTACGAGATGTAGGGGTCATAACCTCTGAAGATCAGGAGAGTCCAGTACCTGACAACATCCGTTCTCAGCTGAGAAGACTGGCTCCAAATTGTAGACAGGTGCTCTACAGTCCTAGGGTCAGTAAGTAAGTTGATACCGTTTTGAAAATAAATGGTGGATAAACATGTGAATCTATAATCCGATAAAAAGGCTCACCAAGTTTTTACGTATTAGATTAAATATATGATGACAGTTCATCTTCAGCTAAACTATTTTACCCAACAGTAACTGTGTGTGTCCTTATATGTGAAGTGTATATCCATGCTCTTACTGTGGATCTATGTAGAAGTTGTGTAGCTCCTTCCAGGCCTCACTCTGCTCCAGGTGCCAGGGGAGCTCCTCCAGGATCTGAGGCCAGCTACACCGCTCCCTGCCTTGCCTCTGGAAGAACTGGGCCAGGCTGAGATGGTATCCCCGTCTGGTCCTCCTCAAGGCCATTGGACCTTTACCGGGCCGGACACCTACATGAAGAGAGAAGACTAAGGTGAAGTGTAAATGAAAGGTCACAGTTGGACTCCTTAGTGCAGAAGAGTTCCACTTACATGCAGATACTCCCCTTTCATTGTTAGACAAAGATGATCAACCAAGTAAAAAGCACCAGCATGTTGGAAGGACCAGCATGATGGAAGGACCAGCATGTTGGAAGGACCAGCATGTTGGAAGGACCAGCATGTTGGAAGGACCAGCATGTTGGAAGGACCAGCATGATGGAAGGACCAGCATGTTGGAAGGACCAGCAAATGAAGGCCATTGTAGAATGTCCATTCTATGCTTTCTATTTCTATCCTTGCAACTTCTGCTCCCGGTATGAAAAAAAAAAAAAAGTATGAACATGTTTGCACTAACTGACTGTAAGTCGCTCTGCTAAATAACTAAAATGTAAAATGCTCCCGTCTGCCACTCACTCAGCAGGAGGAGGTCCATGGCTTGGCCCAGTGATTGGTGGGTGAGGCTCAGTGTTCCATTGGGTCTCTCCTGTACCCAGGGCCCAGCAGCAGTGCGAAACCGGGCCCACTCCAGAGGTAGAACCCGCATGGACCCAGGGTAACCAAGAACCTCCAGCAAGACCAGGACCTGCTCCTCAGTCAACCCAGCGTGGGAGAGGTGAACCAGGCATAGAGTGTCCCATACCCAGCCTCTGAGCTCTGGAGAGAAGGAGGGAGTAAGGTTAGATAGAACAATTCATCAAAGAGAGTGCCTACATAACAATGTTAAGTTTAGACCTTTATTGAGAAAACATTACAGTGGTTATTCTTGCTGTACGGCACTTTTGTTTTTAATCACAACTGAATAATTAGCGCGGGGGAAAGATGATCCCACCTATCTTGGACACCTGAGAGGTAGGTCCTCCTGTCCCTTTGGCTGGACTGGCTGTACCCTCACTGACCCCACCATAGTCATTGATCCAGCGCTGAATCACCCTGGCCCACAGCTCTGCCATAGAATCCACCTCCACATACTCCTCTATCAACTCCTCCTCCTCCTCCTCCTTTCCCCTCAGGACGCCGCACGTCTGCAGCTCGCTAGCCACCACTGCCAGGAACAGCGGCAGGCGGCCCATTCCCAGCCTGGTAGTGGTCCCCAGGATGAATTGTAGTAGGGTCCTGGGCGGCTCCTGGCAGGGCAGGGTAAGGTGTCGGAGTAGGACGCTGCGGCGGACCCAGGGATCTGACAGGCCAGGCCAGGGGAGGAGGTGAACGTCTGGGCGGAGGGTCAGCCTCTGGTAGGTGACGTCTGTGGAGGACGTTGTGATGAGGAGCTTACACTGGGGAGGCAGAGGGTCAGGGAGCCAGCGTAGGTCCTTCACCTGACAATGAATGAATGTTTACTGTATAAAATAATGTTTTGTTTTTATGCTATCAGTGTAAAATACACTGCACAAGAACCACCACTGGTAGTGGTCTGGGCAAAGTAAGGAATTACCTCCTGCATTGAGAGTCCGAGGGTCCCGGTCAGTCTGTCCAGTCCATCTAGAACCAGAACACATGGTCCCAGAGAAGCCGCAGCAGAGAAGGCCTGAACCACAACATGGAATGACCTGGGCTTTACATGATGCTCCAACCCCTCACTCCACTCAGCCTGGGGGCCTAGTACAGAGACACCATAACAACCCCTCACTCCACTCAGCCTGGGGGCCTAGTACAGAGACACCATAACAACCCCTCACTCCACTCAGCCTGGGGGCCTAGTACAGAGACACCATAACAACCCCTCACTCCACTCAGCCTGGGGGCCTAGTACAGAGACACCATAACAACCCCTCACTCCACTCAGCCTGGGGGCCTAGTACAGAGACACCATAACAACCCCTCACTCCACTCAGCCTGGGGGCCTAGTACAGAGACACCATAACAACCCCTCACTCCACTCAGCCTGGGGGCCTAGTACAGAGACACCATAACAACCCCTCACTCCACTCAGCCTGGGGGCCTAGTACAGAGACACCATAACAACCCCTCACTCCACTCAGCATGGGGGCCTAGTACAGAGACACCATAACAACCCCTCACTCCACTCAGCCTGGGGGCCTAGTACAGAGACCACTCAAAAACAACATTTTGGTATTAGTTTCATAAGCCCACTGTTTTGCATGTTAGCAATCAAGTTCACGCAAAATAACTTTCAAAATACACTATGATGCGTGGACTAATGAAACAAATACCAAAAGTTGACTAAAAGCACTCTTAGCCTCTTTGTCCATGGCCCTCTGTTTATGCCATGGCCATGTATGTCCCTGCACCACAATGCATCTACATATATGACATGGTTGGCACATCTTGTAGTTAATATAGTTTCTTTCTTGAGAACAGTGTTCGGTTTCTCACAAAGTAGAAAAAGGTACACTTTAACTGGCAGTAAAGGTTATATTCACAGGAAAAGTAATTGTGTAAACACATTTTTGAATAAATGTCAAATTGGGAACGTAAGTATACACAAGTGTTATAACGTGTTACATTTGGAATTGATGGGTTAGACGACAAAAAAGAAGTGAATAGGTTCATGTTATTGTAGTCCCTCACAGACATAGGCAATAACATGCCAGAGTGTTTACCATAATGGACCAGACGTAGCTCAGTGGTGATGTGTCTCAGTACAGATCTGATATCCACACTGGACCTGCTGATTCCACAGAAGTGAGGGATGGCCGGGATTCTAGGGTTCTTCTTCCGGAACTCCTGAAGCCACCAAGCGGCCAGTGAGGACTTCCCACAACCCCTCTCACCACAGAGCAGGAAAATAGACCCCTCTGAATCACGTTTGTCATGGTCACTGAGGGCAAAAGGAAATAGGAAGGAAAGGCAAAATATAATGTTGTTCATTGATAAAAAAAAGATCTCAACACTATGAATGCATAACTCAATCTATCTGTATCTACATTTAAATAGGTCAATAGGTCAGTAATTCAGCACAAATTCAGTTTCCAGCTTAGTGTGGTCACCAAACTTTGTACCCCGCTAACTTAATGGTTGAATTCCTTGAGGTTGCTAGACTCTGAGACGTGTCAGAATGAGTGAGAGAGGCAGTAAATGCGTTGAGTGCCTCCATGACAGCAGTGGTCTGGGTGGAGGTGGCAAACCAGCGACACAGAGCCTGGACAGCACCTTCATGATAACATCTATCCAGTGAGTCCAGGAGGCCTAAAGAGCAGGAGAGAAAACCCTGCTTTAGGGCTTGGGAGATAAGACAGGCCATTGAAAAACACAAAAAATATGAACTGGACTGAGCTACGTTAGTCACCGTCGCCATCTTTTCAAAGCAGGTTGAACTAAATTGAATTAAACAAAGTAGATGTAAACAGAACTAGGTCAACCAACAGAACTAACTGAGCTGCACAGGTTCACTTACCTGAACAGGTTGGCTGCTGGTCCAGGGGCCCATAGAGCTGTTCCACGAGGCCCCTCCAGTCCCTCTTTACTAGGTCCCCCAGATCCTGCAGCGTTCTGAAGAACCTTACAGGTTGCAGGCTGTCCACTACCCTGTTCTTCAGCTCCCTGGCTCTGTGTCTCTCCTCCTCTGTCTGTTTGGAGAACACACTCAGCAACCTCTGACCTTCATCTGTGTACCTGTCTTGATCCTCCTCTTCCCCCTGGAAAGAGTAGTCTCTGAAGTAGAAGAAGCACCGTCTGGTGTCTCCCATCAGGGCTGCCTGGGTGATCTGCAGCTCTGTCAGGGAGCACTTCTGGTTCCTCTCTGTGAGGACCCAGGGGTAGCCTCCCTCCGCTGCAACATGCAGGTTCCTCTCCACCCCAGAGGGTGCTTCTCGTTCTGGACCAGCAGCTGGGAGAGGTGGGGGGTCCTGCTCCGGCCTGGAGGGGCCGTATCGGTGGCCCAGGAGGCAGAGGAAGGAGGAGGAGTGGGTGATAAGGTCTAGGCTGATCTTCAACTGCTGGGAGGAGAGGGGGGTACTATCGTCAGGGAGGTCAGAGGGACGATGGCTCTCCCTGTCACCCCATTGGGTGTCCAATGGTCTGAAGCAGGTGCCTCTGGCCTGGCAGAGGGCATCCAGGTGGGGGAAGACCTGTGTTCTCAGGTAGTGCCACTCCTGAGCGAGGTCTCCAGGTACGGAACACAGCACGGGCTGGAGAGGAGCAGTGACAGGAGGGGCAGTGGAGTACGACCCTCCCCGGCCTCCTCCCCCCTGTGGGTCCATCTCAGGCCGTTGTAGCTGTGACCTGCTGTGCCTGTCTGAACAAAATAAAAAAAAACAGTAATAATCAACTAGATATCTAGCTACAGTATTTGTTAAGTACATGGTATTCTTGGTGTAAATATGCACAGCAAATTCATAAAACTGCCCAGTGACTGGAGATCTACAGAACTAGAGGGGTACATTTTGACTTCCCCACATTTACTGTAACCTAGGCCTATAGACTGAGCTGTGGTAGACGGGGCATGAGGGGAAGTTATCATCAGACAGGAAGTAGAACATGGAGGTGGAACCTGATCAGGAAGGTCTCACCTTCATCACAGGAGACACTTAAATGTTTTGTGAGAAAAGTATTTTTAACAGAAGTGAAAACAAAAGGAGATATTGTTATCTAGACTTATTTCAAATGCAGATTTTCTGGTAGCAAATTAGGCTTGTCTGATTAGAGGGTTACATAAAGATACAGAGTAGTACTTCACAACGACAGAATACAAAACTAACCCAAAAAACCATATACATTCATAAAAGCTTTCTGTTCTACTGTAACTTTTTAAACTTTTTTTTAAAAATAAAAAATATTAACATCGAAATTAATATTAACTCAAAGGACCATTTCAAGCTGCCTCTTGGTGTCTTCTGACCCGCCAGTCTTCTGGCAGAAGTTACGGGAAGCGAAGGCATAGAAACGGATTCAGGCAACTGTTGACATAGATCAGGAATACAACAAAATACAACTTGTTTTCAGACTCGGCCAAATGTCCTGACATGTTTAGGATGATAACAACTTGGAATGGCATCGAGAACAGATGACGAAAGTCACGATGATGCTGGTCACAAATCTGGTCACCCTGGACTTTCAGAAGATATCGGAATATTTCACTCTTATGGAGAGTGTTTACATAGACCAATAGGGGCATGCATAGTAGCAGGCTCAGAATATCTGACACGCCAGGCTCAAGAACAGTTTAATACTCAGGTTGTATCTGTACAGATGCCACGGCGTTCACTGTTATGCCCAGAAGATAGCAGAGAGCCTGGACCACTCCAGTGATCATGGTGCCAGTCGGTGGCATCAGGGATTACAGAGGTGCAGTTGGACTGGTTACAGGTGGAGGAGTTGAAACTAGAATTAGTTTAATTGAATGTAGCCGAGAAGCTGAATGTTGTTAGCAGGTGAGAGGTAGGCGATGGCGTGGTTTCAATGTGAGGAAGAAGAAGAAAAACTGATCCCGTGAAAAAGAAAGGAGAGGGTCTACTCCACAACAAATATGTTGTGTTGAGGTCTACAACCTGTGACAATCGCACAAACAAGTGAATGCTGGCATTTGAAATAGATTTGTAGCTATTCCAAATAGACTCATTTCATAAATCAAAGCAGAGACACACACAGACACAAATTATGCCACAACGTGTGTCTGGACAATAGCTGACAAACACAATTCCATAAAAGTTTTGATACCTGTACTAGTGGCCAAGAGCTTGTCCCAGAGAGGATTGGCGGGTCACAAGACTGTCTGCGTGATCCCGATTAAAATGGCTCAGGTGACAAATAAAATATGAATGGCTATCTGTAGAGTTTACTTTTTTCCCCGTGCAAAATATATGCATTTGGAAAACTAAAAACATATCTGTAGGTAGTCTGAGGGGCTTAATCGTTTAAAATACAGCCTCGATCCCCAATGCATGCCTGTTACTTCGCTGAGATGTTGTGCCTGGCAAACCATAGCAACAGTGGTTGTCATTGGGAATGTATGGGCTTCCAGGTGAGCCGATCATAAATAAAAGGTGCGTCTGTAAAGTCAATCTGGTGTGCCAGATCGTTGTCAGATTGTCCGTTCGTAAATTCACAAAACGGCAGCCAAGCACCCAAACTAACTGGTTTACACTGGCTAACAACTTCCAGACATATTGAACACAGCTGGTTATGCTGTGTTCATGTTATCCAGAGCGTTGGTGATTGTAACTAAGCCGCTAGCAAAACTTTATTTTTTTTGCCGACGTTTACTGACGCCGGACATATTCAACAGGTGTTGAGCGTTTTATCGCTTTATAATGATAACTAAATCCTTGTTTAACGTGTAATTCGGCCAATGGGAACTATCCACGCTTTGAACAATGTACAATCGGACATGTATTACTACGATTGGAAGATTGAAGCAGCGAACGCTTCTGCCATTGGTTGTTGTTGTGCGTGGGGAGCAGCTATAGGTCCACTTCATCAATCCACCGCCTTTAAAAGGGGATCAGCTCAAGGAGTATCCGACCCTGGATGCACACAGTTTCAAGCTTTTGCCGGGGTGTATGAACAAAGTACAATATAGTGATATCTTTTTTTTCCCCTATTGAAATGAAGCGAATGTGGATTATAGGCCTCCTTTGTGCTCTTCTAGCTTTCAGTAAGTATGAGTTATACATTGCATAATAGAATAGAATTTCAACTTCTTTACTGCTACTTGACATTTCAATATGTTTTCTTCTGATTGCAGTATAAGTAGCAGTAAATGTGTTAAAATGCATCTTTTGATTGCAGTGCATTGTCTTGTTGACCGATGAGTGTCAAAGGGGGTAACATTTTAGAAGACATAGGACTGACATGCAAGCTTCTGGTACTTTCTCTTCGGAATCCTGTGGAGTCAGACTAACATTGATATGCCTAATGTTTCTCTTTTTTTTCATTTAATCATATCTGGATGTTATGGTTTGCTATATGAGCACGTTATTCTGAATTTTATACTGAACATTTTGTCCATATTGACACTGCAATACTTTACACCTCTGCTTCCACAACCACACCGACCAAACAGAAGCATGATTCTAAACACCCTAATCTCACACAGTTATACTGTATTTGTTCCAGTTATTATCAACAACTAACTACTCAATCACAATAGTTTGTTTGCTTTGGACATTACAATCAGTTATAGAGATTGAAACAGCAAAGGTATCAAATCGTTATCAGCAGTGAAGGTGAACTTTTTCCAGAGCTTATCAGGTTTGTTAGTACAGTATTGGTCTGTTCTGGGATGGAAAAGTGCCATGCCCTCTATGGAAGGAGTCAATGAGAGGTAGTATTGTGGCTGTTATTCTTACAGATTGAGGGGAAGACTGGCTATCAGATTAATTTAGACCCTCGGTAGTGAATTTATGGCCCACTGGTTGCTCTGTCACATGACATTGGTGCATTTAAATTAATACAAAATAATTGTATTTTTATTAGGTTGGGCTGAAGTTACTGGGTACACATTTTTGTTTAAACCCTCGTATGCTTAATGCTCTATTATCGGCAGGTTCTGTCAGAGCGGAGGATGAGGTTGACATTGATGGGACAGTGGAGGAGGACTTGGGGAAAAGTAGAGATGGCTCTCGGACGGATGACGAGGTAGTCCAGAGGTAAGTGTGTTTAAATATTTCAGCTGAAAAGAGTGTTCTGTCATGCAGTAAGTCCTGAGACTATCGCCTTCTCTACTTCCTACTTCCTCTCTCTTTTCCAAAACACAACCCTTTATACTGACCTGACATGAACCATGGAATCAAATTTTACCTCATCCTTTTGGGATTTGTTTTATTTATTTTTGGCTCGACACCTGTTCCTATTAAGCCTGTAGAAGTACATCATTCTTCAGTGTATTAGAGAGCAACACACATAATTTATAAGGGTTTTCCTTATTACCAGTCACACAGACTGGAGGCTATGTACCTTGTTTGTGCTGATCTCTGATTCCACCTCTGTTTTTCCAGGGAAGAGGAGGCTATCCAGCTTGATGGCCTGAATGCAGCACAGATAAAGGAAATCCGGGAGAAATCAGAAAAGCATGTCTTCAAGGCCGAGGTTAACAGGATGATGAAACTCATCATCAACTCCCTGTACAAGAACAAAGAGGTTAGTGTCTGGTGATCTGTGTAGACAATGGAGCTTTGAACTTTTATACTTACAGAAATAATAGGGCAATACTATATATATATATTTATTTATTTATTTATTTTACTCTCATTAAGCAATATTTAGTCATTTGTTGATTTGGTTTAATTAGAAATTAACCTGAGGTTCAGTGAGAAGTTAAGATGAATAAAGGTTGAGAAAGTTAAGAATGTAATTTGGGGGCGGGGCTTCGCCCTGCCGGTGTCTTGGGGTAGGTGGGGCGAGCACACCCACTGATGGGAGTGGCCATTCGTATTGTCTTTGTATTGTAGTTTTAATAAATACAATGAAAAAAAATATACATACACTACTGTTCAAAAGTTTGGGGTCACAGAAATTCTTGTTTTCCATGAAAACATACATGAAATGAGTTGCAAAATGAATAGGACATATAGTCGAGATGTTGACAAGGTTATAAATAATTATTTTTAATTGAAATAATAATTGTCCTTCAAGCTTTCATCAAAGAATCCTCCATTTGCAGCAATTACAGCCTTGCAGACTTTTGGCATTCTAGTTGTCAATTTGTTGAGGTAATCTGAAGAGATTTCACCGCATGCTTCCTGAAGCACCTCCCACAAGTTGGATTGGCTTGATGGGCACTTCTTACGTACCGTACGGTCAAGCTGCTCCCACAACAGCTCAATGGGGTTGAGATCCGGTGACTGTGCTGGCCACTCCATTATAGACAGAATACCAGCTGACTGCTTCTTACCTAAATAGTTCTTGCATAGTTTAGAGCTGTGCTTTAGGTCATTGTCCTGTTGTAGGAGGAAATTGGCTCCAATTAAGCGCCGTCCACGGGGTATGGAGTTGCAAAATGGAGTGATAGCCTTCCTTCTTCAAGATCCCTTTTACCCTGTACAAATCTCCCACTTTACCTCCACCAAAGCACCCCCAGACCATCACGTTGCCTCCACCATGCTTGACAGATGGCGTCAAGCACTCCTCCAGCATCTTTTCATTTGGTCTGCATCTCACTAATGTTCTTCTTTGTGATCAGAACACCTCAAACACCTTAGATTTGTCTGTCCATAACACGTTTTTCCAATCTTCCTCTGTCCAGTGTCTGTTCTTTTGCCCATCTTAATCTTTTCTTTTTATTGGCCAGTCTGAGATATGGCTTTTTCTTTGCAACTCTGCCTAGAAGGCCAGCATCCCGGAGTCGCCTCTTCAGTGTTGACGTTGAGACTGGTGTTTTGCGGGTACTATTTAATGAAGCTATTAGTTGAAGACTTATGAGGCTTCTGTTTCTCAAACTAGACCCTCTGATGTACTTGTCCTCTTGCTCAGTTGTGCACCGGGGCCTCCCACTCCTTCTATTCTGGTTAGAGCCAGTTTGCACTGTAAAGGGAATAGTACACAGCGTTGTACGAGATCTTTAGTTTCTTGGCAATTTCTTGCATGGAATAGCCTTCATTTCTCAGAACAAGAATAGACTGACAAGTATCATTAGAAAGTTATTTGTTTCTGGCAATTTTGAGCCTGTAATCAAACCCACAAATGCTGATGCTCCAGAAACTCAACTAGTCTAAAGAAGGCCAGTTTTATTGCTTCAGCTGTTCTACATAATTGCAAAAGGGTTTTCTAATGATCAATTAGCCTTTCAAAAATGATACACTTGGATTAGCTGACATGCATGGTTGCTGATAATGGGCCTCTGTATGCCTATGTAGATATTCCATAAAAAAATCAGCCGTTTCCAGCTACAATAGTTATTTACAACATTAACCATGTCTACACTGTATTTCTGATCAATTTGATGTTATTTTAATGGACAAAAATGAGCTTTTCTTTCAAAAACAAGGACATTTCACATGCATACATACATAGTATATAATCACTTGGTAATGTTTATTTTTGTACGTTTCCAGATCTTCCTGAGGGAACTGATCTCCAACGCTTCCGATGCCTTGGATAAGATCCGGTTATTGTCCCTGACCAATGATGAGGCACTCGCAGACAACGAGGAGCTGACAGTGAAAATCAAGGTATGTAAAGGTATTAAAGTTACCTCAGCGTTAGCTTTCTGTGAAACTGTAGGCTGGTTAGCAACCCTTCACTGAGCTATCTAGAGTGAAACCCGAGAGCGAGAGAGTCGTTAGGATCTCTATATTTACATCTGTTTTTGCATAGCAAAAAGGAACATCAAGATCACCATCCTGCGGCAGGACACTACGCTTTTTCCCTTTTTATGAGTACATGCAAATTAATAATAAGTACACACACACTAGGTTTGCTTTTCTTTTATTCTCAATGTGCATAGACTAAGTCTGTCATGTACAATGCAAAGTGATCCAAAACCCAATGTAACATTTCACTGTTTGTTTCACCTCACCTCCAGTCTGACAAGGAGAAGAACATGCTCCACATCACAGACACCGGCATCGGCATGACTAAAGAAGACCTGGTCAGGAACCTGGGCACCATCGCCAAGTCCGGCACCAGCGAGTTCCTCAACAAGATGACAGAGATGCAGACGGAGGGCCAGTCAACCTCTGAGCTGATTGGTCAGTTCGGCGTGGGCTTCTACTCTGCGTTCCTAGTGGCTGACAAGGTGATCGTGACCACGAAGCACAACAACGGCACGCAGCACATATGGGAGTCTGACTCCAACGAGTTCTCCGTCATCGAGGACCCCCGCGGGGACACCCTGGGCAGGGGCACCACCATCACGTGAGTCAGCAAGGCAACTGTCAGCTAGTAGCAACCGTTCAGAGTGAGGATTAGTGTAGGTGGATGATTTGTACTTACAAAGGTAATATGTGGCTGAATATGGACAGCTCTGTTAATACATAGTCAATGATGACGTAGAATATGGTTAGTTGTTTAGCAACATAAACCTTCACAACAATAATACCTTGTCATTACTGGCTGTGGATAATTCAGTCAAAAGACCAAATCTTAACAAATAAATGCTCCAAATTGGATTTCACGTTAATGAACATTTGTTTCATTGCTGTGCCTTTTTTTTTTTTTTTTTTAAAAGGCCAAGAAGTCCATAGTCTCGCTCAGCCGGTGCAGACAGAGGAAGCTAGTTATGGTTGAAAGGTTCACAACTGTAATGACTAACCTTAAGCTCTGACCGCCTCTTCGCTGCAATGCATTATTTTTCTCCCCTAGTTTGGTGATGAAGGAGGAGGCAACAGACTACTTGGAGCTGGAGACCATCAAGAACCTTGTGAGGAAATACTCCCAGTTCATCAACTTCCCCATCTACGTATGGAGTAGCAAGACTGAGACTGTAGAGGAGCCTATTGATGAGGATGAGATCGAAGCGGAGAAGAAGGATGAAGACACCACTGAGGATGAGGTTGAGGTGGAGGAAGAGGAGGAGGACAAGGACAAGCCAAAGACTAAGAAGGTAAAACAACCACAAACTACTGTATGTAGAAAGCAACATATCCCATCGAAGCGAAGCTCAATGGATGTGTATCTTTCAGTTTTAACGAATGCCCTGTCTATCTCCTTACCCCCCCCCCCCTCAGGTGGAGAAGACTGTGTGGGACTGGGAGCTGATGAACGACATCAAGCCCATCTGGCAGAGGCCTGCCAAGGAGGTGGAAGAGGACGAGTACAAGGCCTTCTACAAGACCTTCTCCAGGGTGGGTGTCTGTCTACAGTTGATTCAGACTCACTCTCCTAGCAGACACTCAAATCCATTTAGTGGTTACAGACAAGTGTATATATTCCCATTTAGATTTAACAAGAATGTCTCAATGGGTGATCTTGGGGTCAGATATGACTCATCTGACTGTGCATGAACGACTCAGTTTCTGGGCAACTGGTTTAATGACCGAGGTTGTCTATGTAAATAACTTCTCACTCCGTTCTGTTCTTGCAGGACACAGACGAGCCCATCTCCCACATCCACTTCACAGCAGAGGGGGAGGTCACCTTCAAGTCCATCCTCTTTGTGCCTGCCTCAGCTCCCCGGGGACTCTTCGACGAGTACGGTTCTAAGAAGAACGACTTCATTAAGGTATCGCAGCAATGATTGGTTACAAAGCATATATGGATTGGCATACAAGCGGTTCTCAGTGCAGTATTGATCTGTCTTAATCTGTCCATCTCTCTCAGCTCTTTGTGCGTAGAGTTTACATCACTGATGACTTCCACGACATGATGCCCAAGTACTTGAACTTTGTGAAAGGAGTGGTATGTATTATTCCTTAGTAGATGCATAAACTAATCCAAAGTGCACCCACAGGGTTAATCTGGATACCAGTCTGTTTAGCCATCATTCTCCTGTCATGCTAAACATTGGCATATGACAGTGGGTACAAAGAGTAAAATGTTAGCTAATCAGACTGGTACCCAGGCTAGTTAAGTGCATCCACTGAGGATTGAGTGAATGTTAATGCTGCAATATTTTTTAAAAACTTAATAGAAAAGTGAGTTATAGATCTGTCATTCTCATTGAAAGCAAGTCTAAGAAGCGGTAGATCTGGTTAGTGTGCTATTTCTAAGCTTCCCATTCTTGTCTTTTACTTTTGGTTTTGTACACCACTTTCAAACAGCTGAAAATACATTTTTGATTATGGAAAACATTTCTCAGCGGTTTACATGGTACAGTAATTCTCTATACAGTACAAACTATTAGAATTGTACCAACCAGGAAATGGCAAAGAGTTTTGCATATTGCATCTTCACATTTCTTGTCTGTTCCATCAGGTTGACTCTGATGACCTTCCTCTGAACGTCTCAAGAGAAACTCTCCAGCAACACAAACTTCTCAAGGTGAGGCTCTCTTTCAATTCACTCTCTCAAAACAAAGAAACCCACCGGGACCTCGACACTCTTCACTCAACCACTCTGCGAACATCATACTTAACATGCCTCTTCTTCGGCCAGGTAATTCGCAAGAAGCTGGTGCGTAAGACCCTGGACATGATCAAGAAGATCGCTGGGGAGCAGTACAACGAGAAGTTCTGGAAGGAGTTTGGCACCAACATCAAGCTAGGTGTGATCGAGGACCACTCCAACAGGACCCGTCTGGCCAAGCTACTACGTTTCCAGACCTCCAACAGCGACACGGTTCTGGCCAGCCTGGAGCAGTACGTAGAGCGGATGAAGGATAAGCAGGACAAGCTCTACTTCATGGCCGGGACCAGCAGGAAAGAGGTGAGGGTCCGGATGAGAGCACTGTCTTGTGATAGAAAATGGTGACCTTTGAGTAGAATATGTATGTTTGTAAATGTAGAGCATAATGGCAGTTATAAACCTTGTAATGAAGAGTCTGGATCGGTAAAACATTCATAGCAGCCTCCTTCCTATATCAAAATGTCCTACAGTTTACCGTATCGTGCCCTGAGCTTAATTTTCCCTCCATCTTTTTCTGGCAGGCCGAGTCGTCTCCCTTCGTGGAGAAACTGTTGAAAAAGGGTTACGAGGTGATCTACCTGACAGAGCCTGTGGATGAGTACTGTATCCAGGCCCTACCGGAGTTCGACGGCAAGCGTTTCCAGAACGTGGCCAAGGAGGGTGTCGAGTTTAATGAGAGCGACAAGACCAAGGAGAAGAGGGAAGCCCTGGAGAAGGAGTACGAACCTCTCACCACATGGATGAAGGACAGTGCCCTGAAGGACAAGGTTAGGGGTCTTCTCAATGGGAATGTGCATTTTTAGTGGTTATAGTCAGATAGCGTCTCCTCTGTTTGAAAATGTTTGCCACGGTGTTGAAAAAGCTTCAAAAGCTGAATCTTGTCTGTCTGTAGATCGAGAAAGCTGTGCTGTCCCAGAGGCTGACCAACTCCCCCTGTGCCCTGGTAGCCAGCCAGTACGGCTGGTCCGGTAACATGGAGAGGATCATGAAGGCACAGGCCTACCAGACAGGAAAAGACATATCCACAAAGTAATCAATGTGAAACCATTATGACCTAATGTACAGTATATGTTCTTTGGAATAATACGTTACTCACAAGAACTCGTAGTGGCTCAAGTCCTAGAGGGTGTTGTCATGGTTTCTGCTTATTACTCTGTATTGACACCTCTTTTTATTTCTGTTCAGTTATTATGCAAACCAGAAGAAAACACTCGAGATCAACCCCAAACACCCTCTGATTAAAGAAATGTTGAAGAGGATAAATGTGAGTACCATTTTGAATTCAACACAAATTACTGCAACTTTTTATTTCAAATTTACGCCAATGAATCATAGGTTACTAACAGTATGTATTGAATTCTCCTCTTTACCTCAGGATAATGCAGAGGACCTGACGGCCTCAGACCTGGCTGTAGTGCTATTTGAGACGGCCACACTACGGTCAGGCTACCAGCTGGCTGACACCAAGGCCTATGGGGACCGGATAGAACGCATGCTCCGACTCAGCATGAACGTGGACCTCAATGAAGAGGTACGCTCAATATAACTAATATTACCCACGTGTAAACAGGATATGAATTGGGTTAACAAGTACTTACTGGTACTTTACCAAAATAATAAACACTGACTATGCAAAGTGTGTTATAATGCAGTACATCATGGCTGGATTCTGTATACAATAACTTACTAGTAAACATAACAGAGCAGATGAGCGTAATGGGCACTGAGTGATTCTAAGGTATATCTTTGCTTATCTTCATTTCCTTATCTGTCACAGCCGGAGGAGGAACCAGAGGAGGAGCCAGAGGAACAAGCGGAGGAGGAGGAGGAGGAGGTTAAAGCGGAGGAGGTTAAAACAGAGGAGGAGGAGGAGGAAGATGAAGATTCGGTAAGATGGGAGTGGAGTACAGCACAGAACTGGGGAAAAGAGGATTAGTAATGTTAGTAAGACATGCAATGAATAGCGATGTTTTTTTTCATCACTTTGCTCTTTCCAGGGAGCCACAGGAAGAGTTGAGCTGTGAGACTGAGTGAGCGAGGGAAGGGTGAGGCAGCGAACTGGTGGGGAGGGCAGAGCTTTGACTAACTAGGTCCATCTTCTCTGCTGAAAAGGAGCGGTTGGTTGTTTAGGATTTTTTTAGGAGCTTCTGTTAATTATGTTTTGGTTCGTTTTCTACATTCCTACATGACTGTAAATGTGTTAATATTTAACTGAGCCGGTTATGGAGTGCTGACTTTCTGTCACGTGAACCATTAAATGTTTCCGGAAAAGGGTACTCATCTGTGGTTTCTTTTTGTTTCTACCTGTCATCATGTCTGTTCCACAGTCAAATCTCCAGCTTTTTATTCAGGAAAAAGATTTAAGAGATCACATTGTTGAGTTTCAAGTCATAAACAATCAATACAATTATGCTTACTCATCTCACAACGACCACATACATTTTTTTTATACAGCTTGTTTCTGTACATGTCTGGATTGGAGTTCTTGAAGGCGTTTTGATGGGAACCCTCAAAGAAATACCATACTCGGATGTTAAAACAGCAATAGGACTTTAGTATCAGAAAGAGGCCTCCACAATAATTACAGTTCAGTCTGAAATGCCAGACATCACCCTACACAACCATCTGTTCAACAGCCATCAGATTTGACCCTAGGGCCGTACCAACAAGAATTTCCCAGTGGGGTCTGGGATGAACCACTTCTCCCACAGGTCCAGGTGGACACAGGGGTAGTCCCAGGGCTTGAAGCGGCCGTTCCAGTGCAGCAGGTGCGCCCCCTGGAGGAAGGTCTCAGAGTAGCGGGCATCTGGACTCCAGCCTATAGGAAAAGAAAACCGAAGACACAGTAAATCAGCCTCTAGAAGTGGCTCTATCCTACATTATATGACACCCAGTCCTGTGTACCAGAGCCATATCTCTATACAAGGCTCTGCTGTGCTGTGTACGAGGTGTGTGATGTCATCAAGGTGAGGCGATCTCACCCAAGTGTCGGACGTGCCACAGAGGATCGATGATTGTGTATTTGTCATGGAACACGATCAGCATAGGAGGAGTCGCCACGCCCCCTGCCATGGCACTGCTGTATATGTTTTGCCTAGGGAGGAGGAAGAAGGCATCAAAGTAGAACATCTGTATTGGATTTCTCTAATCATGATATTCAAATGAAATTGAAGTAATAAGCTTTCATAGGAATATCTGTTTTATTATTGACAGCAGAGTAAATTGTCTCTGGTCAGTTTTAGTGGTTATGTGATCACAGGTCACACATACTTCTACTCACTTGAAGTTCTCCTGCATCCATTTCTCCAGCTGTTTGGTGATCTTCTGCTTCTTCCACTCCCCAAGGTCGGCCACAAACACCCCAGGGTTGAAGGAGCAGTCGCTGGGGTTGATCCCCAGGTCCCTCACCTCCTGTTTCCTGTAGTCCAGGAAGCCCATGTACGTTGTCTAGGAGACAGGATCATTAGGGAAGGAATTTGATTTGGATTCAGAATCAGAGATAAAATGATTACGTTTGCTCAGCATTGAGATCAGTGAGACTGCTTGTCATGTTATTTCAAAAGATAATTATTGAGAAACTTCTAGTCTAGGTATAGGATCAAGTTCAATATATTGGCCTTTACCGGGATTGATTATAAAATCGGTACCTCCGCTCTTATTTTGGCAAACAATGCCCTCTTGTGGCTAAAATATGACACTAACCTGCATGCCCACACTGCGCACCATCTCGTGGGTGGAGGGCAGGTCACAGTCTGTGGCAAAGGCAGCAGCATGACCTTTCTCCAGCTTGCTATGGTACAGGTCCTTGATGTCACCTGTCAGTAGTGAATGTAAATACTGAAAATAGACACCCATTTATCTCAACTACAGCTTAAGACAAAACTGAACTGAATGGCACAAAGATAAGGATCCATTTCTGTACCTTGCACAATGACGTCATCGTCCAAGTAGATCACCCTCTTGTGGCTGATATCAAGGAGCGGCAAGTAAAAGCGTACAAAGTTGAGCTGCAAAATAATCAAAACAGGTACTTTAGGGACCGTGACTGTGGTTTAGGTTATAATGAGTTCCTATGTGGGTGCTTGTGTGAGTATGCATGTGTGTACTCACTGGGTGCAGCAGGTCTGGTCGTGAGGAGTCTGGTTTCACCTTCCCTTTCAGAACCATGGGGTTGAACTCTAGAATCTTATACTTGATGCCCTTCAGCTTGGTCTTCTCTATGTACTGTCTATGAAGACAGAGGAATATAATGACAGTTCAACTCACTCCATTTAAAAGTAATTTGTCCTTTTCTAGGCCTTTATTGAAACAATTTGGATAATCAATTAGTTAAAACATCCTGGGTTGAAACTAGGAACTGATATTGCTACAAATCAAGCAGTGATGGAAGGGGGAGGGATTAGTGTGAAACACCTTGTCATCTTGATGGCATCACGAAGAGTAACGATATAGAAGAACACGATGGCATCTGTGTTGCTATGGATGCTGTTGATGGTTGCCATGGCACCGCCCATGCGTTCCTCCGCAGCACAGATGACTACTGGGATGACATCCTCTCCCTCCTCAGCCTTCTCCACAGGAACTTTGGGCGTACGCTCTGGGTCTTTCCTCGTTTCTAGGGCAGGGAGGGGGGGGGGGGTTACAACCAGTTTGGGCTCGGCCAAGTCACATCTATTTTTAAAAGCTAGTACAAAGCTATTACAACTATTCAAGGAACTCCATAAGCTTTAACATTTCAATTGCAAAGTAATTTGCCCCCTAAAAGCTATCCCATAAGGGGCAAAGGAAATGCTTCTTTCTAAATAAACAGGCCAACTGCTGTTCTTGACGGGTTCTAGTTTCTTTCACTTGCACCTGGCTCGCAGGTCAGCGTGTCTTCAGAACAGGACCTGTTAGAAGGAAGGGGGGGAATTACCTGTGAGTTTGAGTTTGGGCCGAGACGGGCCTCTGAACAGCTTATTGTGCAGGAGTAGACACACTATGAGAACCAGGGTCATGAGCAGGATATGGTTTACTGTGACACAGCAGAGAGAGAGACCATTCAGAAAGTAGACTTGAGTCATTGCAATATAGTCTGATGCAAGGGAACTGAAGCAGAAGTCCTTCCAAACTGGATCAGTTCAACTTAAGCACAGTTTCCACTATAATACTGCCATCTTTTATCCAATCATACCAGATCACATATTACTGTACGTTGAAATACTGAAACAGGGCTGTCCTCTGTACACATCAAAACCTCTAATCTTTTACGACTCGTCCTCCAGGTGCCTAATAAAATAATGACACCTGCCCTTCTCTCCCTATCCACACACCTCAACCATGTGTCAGCTGTAGTCAACCTGAGTGGCATCAATCCTGTGCTGACACCATTCACCCCTGGATGAGCTAAACTGTCTTCCTCAACAATAACAGCTAAATATTCATTAAAATCTTGCTTCACTTCTGGAACATTGAAAGAACGGCTGCTGACGTAAAGTACGAGGCCACCAGCTGTCCTCTGTGCCAAAATCAAGTGTTTGCGTTGTTTGAGTAAAGACATCTGTTAACTTTCTAAGTAAAACAGACTATAAAATAAGACGATGGAACAGGGCACAACTGTTGTGGACACTAATTCAAAATCCTTTAATGGTTGCATCATGTATTGAATGTGAAGAACAGACGACTGAGATAATTAAATGGGACTCTTTTACGGGCTCCCTTCCCTGGTTACCTCATCAGTGCTGAGGAACATTGGGGATTGGCAACACACAGAGAGAGAGAGAGAGAGAGAGTCTCAAACATAAATTATGGTGTTGGCAGCTTTCCAACTCAGCTGAAGCAAAGTAATACTCTAGAGGAATCTGGGGGGTTTGTGCTTTACAATGGCTACACTGATCTCTGCTACAGCCACCATGTTTATAAGAGTGGAGCAAAACCCATTATTTACATGCAACAATGTTTTTACTACTCATTGAATATATTTGAAAAAGTAATGATGTAAAAATGTGTATGGGCAAGGGCTTTTACAACATCCTGTGGTCACTCACTTTTCCTCAAAAGAGCCATTTATCATGTTTCTTCCAGCCACATCTGAAAAGAAGCAGAGAGCAGTGAGATTCCGAGGCAGACAGACACTAAGACAAATAGATAAAGAGCAAGCGAGGTAGAGTGCCATATTCCTTGGCATTGGCGCTCAGCTGTGGATCCAGAAGGGTGTCATCACAGGCATAAATCCTTCCCAGAGCAAATCCCAAATCCCCCGGAGAGTGGGGTCACGGCAGGTCACCATTGTCCAGCACCCCTTTTAGCAATTAGGGTAAATTGTCTTGGTCAAGGGCACATCGATCGATTTTTCACCTTGTCCGCTCAGGGAATTGAACTAGCGACCTTTTCTCTAATCGCTAGGTTACCTGGCTCTAATCGCTAGGTTACCTGCAACCTAGTGTGTGTCCGCTGAAACATTTGCTAATGAAAATAAAGATCCTGCAACACGCAGAGCCCTTATCATATTCGTGCCATGAGGATCACATAGCCTACACGGTATGATAATCCACACACCGCAGCTGCAGAACTGAACAGACATGGTAAGTGCATGTCATGACTTTTGTAACTGGTCACCCTCTATTTTACTTCATCAGTATGGTAAATACTGATGAAGGCGGAGGAGGTGGCGGAGAGACGGATCCTGGCCAAACTGCTGGCCATCATGGACAACGTCACCCACCCTCTGCACACTATGGTTATGACGCAGAGGAGCACTTTCAGTCACAGACTGATCCCACCACGGTGTGCCAGAGAGCGCTACAGGAGGTCCTTCCTGCCGGCGGCTATTAGACTATATAATGCCTCACCGGGGTGCCGTGCCGTCGGCAACATAGATCTGGAACTGTTGGGGTGCTAGGACCTAGTTTAACAATTATGCATCCATCCGTGAGTAACTCTGGTCCGTCAGCACTCATCAACTCAGGACCTATTTATTCATACAGGTCTGTATATACAGTGGGGAGAACAAGTATTTGATACACTGCCGATTTTGCAGGTTTTCCTACTTACAAAGCATGTAGGTCTGTAATTGTTATCATAGGTACACTTCAACTGTGAGAGACGGAATCTAAAACAAAAATCCAGAAAATCCCATTGTATGATTTTTAAATAATTAATTTGCATTTTATTGCATGACATAAGTATTTGATCACCTACCAACCAGTAAGAATTCCGGCTCTCACAGACCTGTTAGTTTTTCTTTAAGAAGCCCTCCTGTTCTCCACTCATTACCTGTATTAACTGCACCTGTTTGAACTCGTTACCTGTATAAAAGACACCTGTCCACACACTCAATCAAACAGACTCCACACACTCAATCAAACAGCTGTGTAAGGACATCAGGGATAAAATTGTAGACCTGCACAAGGCTGGGATGGGCTACAGGACAATAGGCAAGCAGCTTGGTGAGAAGGCAACAACTGTTGGCGCAATTAATAGAAAATGGAAGAAGTTCAAGATGACGGTCAATCTCCCTCAGTCTGGGGCACCATGCAAGATCTCACCTCGTGGGGCATCAATGATCATGAGGAAGGTGAGGGATCAGCCCAGAACTACACGGCAGGACCTGGTCAATGACCTGAAGAGAGCTGGGACCACAGTCTCAAAGAAAACCATTAGTAATACACTGCGCCGTCATGGACTAAAATCCTGCAGCGCACGCAAGGTCCCCCTGCTCAAGCCAGCGCATGTCCAGGCCCGTCTGAAGTTTGCCAATGACCATCTGGATGATCCAGAGGAGGAATGGGAGAAGGTCATGTGGTCTGATGAGACAAAAATTGAGCTTTTTGGTCTAAACTCCACTCGCCGTGTTTGGAGGAAGAAGAAGGATGAGTACAACCCCAAGAACACCATCCCAACCGTGAAGCATTGAGGTGGAAACATCATTCTTTGGGGATGCTTTTCTGCAAAGGGGACAGGACGACTGCACCGTATTGAGGGGAGAATGGATGGGGCCATGTATCGCGAGATCTTGGCCAACAACCTCCTTCCCTCAGTAAGAGCATTGAAGATGGGTCGTGGCTCGGTCTTCCAGCATGACAACGACCCAAAACACACAGCCAGGGCTACTAAGGAGTGGCTCCGTAAGAAGCATCTCAAGGTCCTGGAGTGGCCTAGCCAGTCTCCAGACCTGAACCCAATAGAAAATCTTTGGAGGGAGCTGAAAGTCCGTATTGCCCAGCGACAGCCCCGAAACCTGAAGGATCTGGATGGAGTGGGCCAAAATCCCTGCTGCAGTGTGTGCAAACCTGGTCAAGAACTACAGGAAACGTATGATCTCTGTAATTGCAAACAAAGGTTTCTCTACCAAATATTACGTTCTGCTTTTCTGATGTATCAAATACTTATGTCATGCAATAAAATGCAAATTAATTACTTAAAAATCATACAATGTGATTTTCTGGATTTTTGTTTTAGATTCCGTCACTCACAGTTGAAGAGTACCTATGATAAAAATTACAGACCTCTACATGCTTTGTAAGTAGGAAAACCTGCAAAATCGGCAGTGTATCAAATACTTGTTCTCCCCACTGTACATACTCATGTACAGTTGTTATATTATATCACATGCAATATTGTAAGTAATTATTGGACTTAACCTACGTAGGCATTCACTCAGGAATGCATATTAGTATCCTGCCAGTTGCAGCTTTTCTCATTGCTTTTAGTATATCGAATGTGCAATACGTGCAGTTGTCTGTAATTAAACCCTGCGCACTAAGGACTGTATTTTAAGGGAATTACTATTATTACCCCAAATGATATCATACACACATTTAGCTATTAAAGTATCTCTTCCTGTCATTTACCTGTACAGTTTGTGTAAACATGCAAGTATTCACTTATCTGTAAATATAACTGTATACCTAACTGTACAGCTAATTTAACCATGCAAAATTTTCACTTACCTGTTCATTTACCCAGTCTGTCTATTAAGTAAACTATTATTACCCTCGCTCATATCATACGCATTTTTAGCTACTGAAGTATTTCTCTGCCATCGACCTGTATAGTATAGTTAACCATCCAACATCCACCAATGTATAGTGTACATATTCAGCCAACCACTCATACTATGCAATGCCTTTTTATAGCTTTGTTTGGCACTCCAGATATCTTGTATTTCTATACCTTTTCATACTGCCGCTCTATGTATCATGTACCGTGTATCTGTCTTTTGTGTACTTTCGTTGTGGCATTTTGCACCTGCCCTGTGTTTTGTTGTAGCTGCTTGACAATGAAATTCCCCCCCCCCGGGGATCAATAAAGTACCTATCTATCTATCTATCTATCTATCTATCTATCTATCTATCTATCTATCTATCTATCTATCTATCTATCTATCTATCTATCTATCTATCTATCTATCTATCTATCTAAATGTACACTGTAGCCCAAGGTGTGGGCTAATACAGTTATATCTAATGGTGTATGCCGTACATACTGTACTGTTTCTCTCTGTGACATACATGGCACACTAAGGGCCTGGTGATTCGGCACGCATGTGGATCTGGTTTTGAAAAGCCTCTTGGTGCTTCCTTCCTTGTGGCATTTTTCTGTAAGCTTTTGTCTCTCTCCCAAGAGGCTATCCTTCTCTTTCTCCATTTATTTTGCTTCAATTCTAACTCTCTCGGCACTGTTGTTTCTCCGTCTCTCTCACCCTCTGTCTCTTTTGGGGCGTAATGTGTAAGTAAACAGTAGAGTTGAGACGTAAACTACTCTATAAACGATCTATAAAAGTGACATGACAAGCGGTGTTCTGTTTGGCGCTGGATAAACAAATAAATCATCAGATCATACTGTTCTAGTCTGTCCATTTTCAGAGAAAATACTGCCACTCCGTTGATGTCATATGGCAATAATGGTATCGGTATAAGTTCAGACTTTTCACATATGCTGCAGACATGCCTTTTCTGGGCAAGTTATCCGCCGTAGAAAGCATTACTCTCCAAGATTGAGCCAGTATATAAACGACTTGGTAATGTTTCTTAGTGCTTGTAAAATACCCATTAGGTGATGTGTTTTGCGCTCATGTTCAATTTCCTCTCGTACATCCGAATATAATTGTCTTGTACATTGTACAACAATAACATAAAAATGGGGACAGAGTTTTGGATTGTGTTCATTTGTTTTTTAGGGGTTCCAGTCTCTTCAGTGTTCTCTGCACAAATGTGAATGCTCTCTGGGACAATGTTTTTCGAAATTAATCTAAACTAATCTCAATAAAAATTAAATGTACAGAGATAGATATGGCTCAATCAGGATTAAGTTGTTTTTAGTAGCCTATGTGAGATTTAAAACATATAGATGAACTAGGGAATCCTCATTAAACAAATATTTGACTGTCTGTTCTGGTAAATGAAATGCAAGGTTTCTTCACAAAAGTGAACCGTCACTCAAGGTGTCAAAGAAGTCAGTTCCAACTGTTATTTTACACCCAACCTCCTCTACCACCACATAAAGGCAACCATACAATCACAATCTGGCTTCATGACCACACAGGCTACTTCAAATATGACAATGGAACATCAAGTAGGCTAATAAGTAGCCTAGTTGCTGCCACGATGCACACCTTTTACATGGAAAGTATTATGTTTTCATTATGGGCAACTACATAGGAGATATCCAACCTAGAAAATACAGTAGCATTACATTGGTTTATGTAACAATTGCACAAATTAAATAAATAAAATATGATCAGATTAACCGATAGCAATCTACTCAATGAATCACAAATAGATTATGATAATGATGAAATAATACGTATGAATATTAGGTAAATAAAAATGGGTGTGTCTCCCCTTCTAGCTTTAGAGCAATACAGGCTATGCACAACAAAGCACATTATATAAGCCAAACTCTTCATTCAACATGCCATAAAATAAATGAATTTACCGGGAGAAAGTGCCACAATTAAGTATCCACCGGTCTCTGCGCATGGTCTTGAATAAATGCTACAGAGAGGAGCTCCTTCACCCACTCAACTTTACTTATTTTTCAGGAAGTTCTTTACAGATGTGCCTAATCTTGTTCACCCATGGAAAGCTCCGCGGGGGCCACATGCCTTTGGTTTGCCGATAATTACTGAGATTGTATAACACTCCACGATAACGAGTGTGCTTCCTAAATTATTTCTCATAGGATGCATGTTTTTTTTTATAGCCTACCTTTACATGTTTTAGCCTATTGTAAAAAGAAAAGTAGATATATATGCCTACAACTGAATAAATGTACGATATAGGCCTACTTAATTTGTGGCAGCTACCATTGTAAGCAGAAGTTATTATTTACAAAGGCTAAGTCAATAAAATAAAATAAAACCCACAACCTATGCATTATCATTCAATATATAAGTTGTTTTGAGAATATTCACTAACAAAGACTACAAGCCCCAGTGCACATTTCTGCTGCAGCCTACTGGACGATCAGAGTATATCACCGAATTTATTGCTGAACATGCTGCAAGTTATTTTAACACTTAGCCTATGGCAGAACCGTATTGTGCATTGCTTTTACACATTGGCAAGTATTAAGCTCACATTTCCTATCTTTTGCCTTAAGGCAAAAAAATAGAGTAGAACTCAAATGAAATGTGTAGGCTTTTGGTTGACCAACAATTTAACCTACTTGTCACCATGCAAACCCTGGTTTATGTTCAGATACATTATCAAGCTATTTTAGCATTTTAAACGGTGTCAAATAGTTAACTTTATTACGTTTATGTTCAATGGATGATGAGAACGCATTGAAATATTTAATCAAGCTTACCCAGGATGGCGAGTTGTGCACGCTTAAAAAAGAACTTGGTGGCAGCATTATTGCACATTATGTCAACAAGAAACATTTCGGGAAATCGGCTGATACGTTGTTGCATTATGCCGCCCGTCATGGACACTTGGACATTGTGCAATTTTTAGTAAAAGAGATTGGGATGGACATAGAGCTGTACAATACCGACTACAAAAGACCTTTGCATGAAGCTGCGTCCATGGGACAGGGGGAGTGTTTGAGCTATCTGCTCACGGAAGGAGCCAAAGTAGACTGCTTAAAAAAGGCTGATTGGTGAGACATACATTAACACGCATGTCATGTACAAATATTAAGACAACGTTATTCCTTGTATTTTTTCAATTCTACAAAGAAATTATTTTTTAGAGAAAGGTGTATTGAAAGACACATTTTTTCCTTAGGTATTTATCCCCCTTCGATAGCTCAGTTGGTAGAGCGGAGGACTGTAGAGGCGAAATGCTGAAATCCTTAGGTCGCTGGTTCAAATCCGGCTCGAAGGAAACCTTTTTTTTTCGTCGACACATATCAAGTCGAAGTTTATTGGTCACTTAAATAAATGCTTAGTCGCTAACTAAGCAATATACAACTAGTTGTGAGATGTACACAATATAATTAACAGTATGATTAATATGATCTATGTCAAATTATGATGACTGTTATATAAGTAGCAATGTGAGAAGTGACTTTGTATAGCAGCTTAAATAAATAATAATAATTAATAGTAACAGCAGTGGTGACCGTGTGTGTGTGTGTGTGTCATATACTGAAGACCAAATAACAAATACGTTGTTCGAATATTCAAGTCCTGGTTTCAATTTATCATATGGATACTGATTAATTGAATGACCAGAGTCATAACCATTAGAGATCAAATTGAAGCAACTTGCCGAAACGGGGATGGACTACCAGAGGTTTGTTTTTGTTTTTTGTTGCAAAACGTTTTGCTACCGTATTCACTAACGAATACCTTCCTGCTTTTTCTGTTTATATTTCATCCCCCTTCGATAGCTCAGTTGGTAGAGCGGAGGACTGTAGAGGCTAACTGCTGATATCCTTAGGTCGCTGGTTCAAATCCGGCTCGAAGGAGATGTTTTAATAGGTCGATGTATTATCACTCTGCATAATACACTACTATTAACATAACAAAGCATTGAATACTACACAAAATTGTGATGGGAGAGTGAGGTTCTTTAAATTGGGGAAGTTGTGTCGTTTTTATCGATTGTATTACCTTTTTGACCCAATAAAAACAATTGTTCACAAAAGAAATTAGCTCACACAATGTAACACATGCAACTGAATTGAGATATGTGCCACTCTGGTCCGCCATCGTGACCCATCTCTCCTTCCAGGACCCCTCTGATGATGGCCTGCACCCGGAGGAACCTGGGTGTGATCCAGGAACTGCTGTCCCACGAGGCCGACCCCACGCTGAAGAACAAGGATGGCTGGAACTCCTTCCACATCGCCTGCAGGGAGGGAGACCCGGCGGTCATACAGCACCTCCTACTGGCCAACCCTGAAGTCTGGAGGACAGAGAGCAAGACGCTGAGGACTCCTCTGCACACTGCAGGTAATCACTGTGCTAACAAATCCGACATGTCACAGGTCTGGACAAATTCACAGGTATTTTTTAATAATATGCATAAAATATCAAAAACATTTCTGGTTAATTACCCCTTCTCTGTCTATTCTCTGTTCCTACAGCGATGCACGGCTGTGAAGAAGTGGTCAGCATCTTGGTACAGAGGTGTGTTTGTCTATGTTTGTGTATGTTTGTGTGTGTGTGAGAGGAGGTACAAATCCTCTGTCTAACTCAGAGGATTTGCATATTTGTGAGAAGGCATGTTAGAGTGTCAGAGTTGAGGCTCTGTGTGTTAATGTGATTATGTGTAATTGTGTGTGGGTGTAGCGCTAACTGACCTTCACTTTTTTGTTTCCAGGTGTGGTTATGTTCCGGATGGCAGGGACAGCTGTGGGGTCACTCCCTTTATGGACGCAGTGAGGAATGGACACATATCTGTGGCCAAACTATTGCTGGAGAAGCATCAGGTATACTGGAGACTCCATCTATCAAAACATAGTTGAGATAACTGAAATTTGCACAAAAAAAACAGCTTGTCTGTATCTTACTAAAATTCCACCATAGTCCCCTTGGGTAAATGAATCTACCTAAACCACTTCAGTACCCCTGCACACTGAATAAGGCACTGGCACTGACCAGTATATACTGACATTCGCATGTTTTTTTAACTCTCATCGTAGTTCTTTTTATATTATTATTATTATTATTATTATCACTGCATTTTTGGGGAAAGAGCTCTCAAGGAAATAATTCCACTGCACTGTTTTACACCTGTTGTATCCTGTGCAAGTGGCAAATAAACTTTAAAACTACAAAAAAAATATCATTTCAAACTGTTGTTTCGTAATATCTTCGTCCTCTAACCCCATTACCGATTTTGTGACAATGCTGTGCGTGTCACACAGGCCTCTCCGACTGCAGCAGACATCCTGGGGGCCCAGCCGGTGCACCAGGTTGCTGTCACAGCCCAGAGGGAGGCGCTAGAGTTCCTAGTGAGGGAGCTCGGAGTGGACGTGAACCAGACAGCCACTGACATGCAGCTCACTGCCCTGCACTACGCTGCTAAGGTTAGCTCAATCCTGTAAACGTCTATTATCAGGTCTATACTGTACATAAAGTCAAATTGTGGCACATATTATATCATAACTGATATTTTATATTTTCAGGAGGGCCACACAAGCACAATCAAAACACTCCTCACATTAGGAGCAGACCTTCACGCCAGGGACAAAAAGGGAAGAACAGGTACTGTAGAGGAGTAGTTCCCAAACTACGGCACGGGGGACCCCCCCCTCCCAAAAAAATATTATTAATTTGTATTATTTTAAAGGAACTCAGTCCAGCTTTAAACTTACTCTTGAAAGTTGTAATAGTAGTGAAATTGAGTAGTGTATCATCAGTTTCTCTTGTCATGTTAGTCAGTACATACCTTAGAGAGCTATTTTTAACTGATCAAAAATGTCCATATCAACAAAAATTTGAATTTAGGACCCACTCTGGCCCCGGGTTGGATCTCGGAATTTTGGGTTTGTGGACCCGTGAAGACCTCAACCCTGTGTGTGCACTGTGCATATCTCTGCACCAGCAAGTATCTGACATTGATTAATTAATCTACTGCCATGTCTCTCTGTGCATCCCCCAGCTCTTCATATGGCGTGTACAGGGCAGCATGCCGAAGCGGTCAGGACACTTCTACAGCTGGGGCTAGTAGACACAGTGGATGCCTCGGGCACCACTGCTCAACAGCTTGCCAAAAAAACAGATGTGCTCAGAGTGTTTGAATGAGATTTGACATAAACTACTGTCTGAATGGAGAATCAATAAATGATAGACATTAATAGTATTCTGGATGCCAGATTGTATTTAGATAGAATAATAAAAATAACAACTTCATATAATGTATTTCTGTGTGGATTTTGTTGATGGGAAGAACCAATACAGTGCCTTCAGAAAGTATTTACAATCCTTAACTTTTTCCACATATTTTTGTGTTAAAACATGGGTTTAAAATTAAACATTTAATTGTATTTATTTTGTCAACTATCTACACAAAATACTCTGTAATGTCAAAGGTGGAAGAACAATTCTAACATTTGTAAAACTGATATATCTTGATTAAATAAGTATTCAACCCCCTGAGTCAATACATGTTAGATTCACCTTTGCCAGAGATTACAGCTGTGAGTCTTTCTAAGAGGTTTCTAAGATCTTTGCACACCTGGATTGTACAATATTTGTACATTATTCTTTTTTAAATTCTTCAACCTCTGTCAAGATGATTGTTGATCATTTTCAAGACTTGCCATAGATTTTCAAGCCGATTCAAGTCAATCAGGACATCGTCTTGGTAAGCAACTCCAGTGTATATTTGGCCTTGTGTTTTAGGTTATTGTCCTGCTAATAGGCAAATTTGTCTCCCAATGTCTGTTGGAAAGCAAACTGAACCAGGTTTTCCTCTAGGATTTTGCCTGTGCTTAGCACAGTTTCTTTATCCTAAAGAAACTTATCCTAAAGAAACTCCATAGTCCTTGCCAATGACAAGCATACCCATAACATGATGCAGCCACCACCATGTTTGAAAATATGAAGAGTGGTAGTGAGTGACCTGTTGTCTTGGATTTGCCCCAAACATAACACTTTGTATTCAGGACAAAAAAATGAATTGCGTTTGCCAAATTCTTTGCAGTTTTACCTTAGTACCTTATTGCAAACAGGATGTATGTTTTGGAATATTTTTATTCTGTACAGGCTTCCTTCTTTTCACTCTGTCCATTAAGTTAGTATTGTAGAGTAACTACAATGTTGTTGAGCCATCCTCAGTTTTCTCTTATTGCAGCCATTAAACTGTAACTGTTTTAAAGTCACCACTAGCCTCATGGTGAAATCCCTGAGCAATTTCCTTCCTCTCCAGCAACTGAGTTAAGAAAGACACCTGTATCTTTTTTGACATAACTAGGTAAATTGATTGAGAATTCATACTAATTTACAGCAATGACCTGGGGAATATTTTACAGGGGAGAGGAATGAGCCAATTGGAAGCTGGGGATGATTAGGCGGTCACAATGGTCAGATTGGGAATATAGCCAGGACACCAGGGTTAACACCCCTACTCTTACAACAAGTGCCATGAGATCTTTAGTGACTACAGAGAGTCAAGACACCCATTTAACATCCCATCTGAAAGACAGCACCCTACACAGAGAAATGTCACTGCCCTGGGATCATTTTTTTGCAGACCAGAGGAAAGAGTGCCCCCTACTGACCCTCCAACACCAACACCACTTCTAACAGCATCTGGTCTCCCATCCAGGGACTGACCAGGATTAAGCCTGCGTCATTTGAGGCAAGCCACCAATTGGATGCAGGGTGGTATGCTGCTGGCTCATTGTAGTGACTGGGTGTATTGATACACCATGAAAAGTGTAATTAATAACTTGACCTTGCTCAAAGGGACATTCAATGACTGTTTTTCTTTTTACCCTTCTACCAATAGGTGCCCTTCTTTGCAAGGCATTGGAAAACCTCCCTGGTCTTTGTGGTTGAATCTGTGTTTGAAATTCACTGCTCGACTGAGGGAACTTACAGATCATTTTCTGTGTGGGGTACAGAGATGAAATAGTCATTCAAAAATCATGTTAAATAATATTATTGCACACAGAGTGAGTCCATGCAACCTTATATGATTTCTACTCCTGAAATTATTAAGGCTTGCCATGACAAAGTGTCTGAATACTTATTGACGCAAGTCATTTCAACATTTCATTTTTTATTAATTATTGAAATGTTCGCTAGTGTGTAATCTATATTTAATCCACTTAAGATTCAGGCTGTAACACAACAAAATGTGGAAAATCTGCATATGTTTTTTTAGACCTAATACAGCTTGGAATACGAATGATTAAAGAACGTATTAGGGGAGTGGAGTGTATATGTTGTTATGATTGTGTGGGTTTGTCACCTGACCTTATGAATCACCAAAGCAAACCGAGGATGCAACGTGTACTTGATCCTGTCCATCAGGGAAAGAGTTGCTTAGTGAACCAAGGCGACGTATGCAAAGCACACACCCGAGAGAGAATTGACACACTCCGTATAATGCAGCTGTCAATGTCAATGGACAATGTCACAAAGAGGACACTTCTGACAAAATAAAAACTCGGCATGGCCAGATGGTGGAATACAGTAGTTACAAATAACAAGATGAATAAAAGCACGACACTTATGAAAAAGATAATTGGGAAAATGTCCATGGATAAGTACACAATAGATTCGTTATCAATATGAGAAATGTCCCCCGTTATTGACACAATACTACACGCTCCTCCCCTACAGTGAAAGGGAATCGCTCGACGTTGAACCGCAGTCCCTTTCATTTCCAGCTTTGCAGATCTCCATTTTCTTCGGCCCTTTATTCAGGAAAAGAGGAAAAAATGAATGAAGAATACGACGTTATCGTGCTGGGTACCGGACTGACGGTGAGAATAATTTGACCATGCCTTTTCCTTCCTTTAATAATAGAAGCGATGCTCGGAGGCAATATGTTTCTTTCAAACGCCACTTTGCGCGAGCTTTGCTAACTCGCTAGCTAGCCTAGTTCAACTATCGGCTGGGCCTAAAAAAACTAACTAGCTAGCTAACTAACTAACTACTGCCACGTCCAGTAGCTGGCTGGGTAACTATTACTAGTTTTAACGTCATTTTAAGTTAGGCGTCTCATGTTCACTCATGTTGTTTATCAATTAAGTTGGGAAATCTAGTTAGCATTGGTAGCTAATTGGTTAGCATGATAGCTGGCTAGCTAGCGAATGACAGCTTTGTTTAGCATACCGTGTCTCAGTTTGACAGTGTTGTCCTTTAGTTTAAAAAAACCAAAGTGTGCATATGCTCTCATTATGTGTGACACAAAGCTAGTGTAATTTTCGAGTTGGATACAAATGTATGTACCATCACCATGCGATGAGACTTTATTCATGAGTGTTTGGATTTTTATGTTTAACAGGCGGTGGTTTTGGTTTGTTTTAGGGAGGAGACTCTCCCCGCGAACATTAGTTTAGCTACCTAACTAGTTAGCTAATCTAACTGGTGTACCTATGATGGCTTAGTAAACTGAACAGAGATATAAACGCAACATGCAACCATTTCAAAGATTTGACTGAGTTACAGTTCATATAGGAAATCAGTCAATTGAAATAAATTCACTAGGCCCTAATCTATGGATTTCACATGACCGGGAGTACAGATATGCATCTCATGACCGGGAGTACAGATATGCATCTCATGACCGGGAGTACAGATATGCATCTCATGACCGGGAGTACAGATATGCATCTCATGACCGGGAGTACAGATATGCATCTCATGACCGGGAGTACAGATATGCATCTCATGACCGGGAGTACAGATAAGCATCTCATGACCGGGAGTACAGATATGCATCTCTTGGTCTGGTGTGACCACCATTTTCCTCATGCAGCGCAACACATCTCCTTCACATAGAGTTGATCAGACTGTTGATTGTGGCCAGTGGGATGTTGTCCCACTCCTCTTCAATGGCTGTGCAAAGTTTTGGGATATTGGCAGGAACTGGAACACGATGTCCTACTCGTCGATCCAGAGCATCCCAAACATGCTCAATGGGTGACATATCTGGCGACAATGCAGGCCGTGGAAGAACTGGGACATTTTCAGCTTCCAGGAATTGTGTACAGATCCTTGCGAAATACGGCTGTGCGTTATCATGCTGAAACATGAGGTGATGGCTGTGAATGAATGTCACAAAGATGTGCCTCAGGATCTTGTCACAGTATCGCTGTGCATTTAAATTGCCATAGATAAAATGAAATTGTGTTCGTTGTCCGTAGCTTATGCCTGCCTACCATAACCCCACCGCCACCATGGGGCACTCTGTTCACATCAGCAAACCGCTCGCCCACACGACGCCATACACGCCCGATACGTCTGCCATCTGCCCGGTACAGTTGAAACTGGGATTCATCCATGAAGAGCACACTTCTCCAGTATGCCAGTGGCCATCAAAGATGAGCATTTGCCCACTGAAGTCAGTTCCAACGCCAAACTGCAGTCAGGTCAAGACAACAAGCACGCAGATGAGCTTCCCTGAGACGGTTTCTGACAGTTTGTGCAGAACTTCAGTTGTGCAAACCCACAGTTTTATCAGTTGTCCGGGTGGCTTGTCTCAGACGATCCCGCAGGTGAAGAAGCTGCATGTGGAGATCCTGGACTGGCGTGGTGGCCGGTTGGACGTACTGATTTAGCTAGCTAGTTTCTCAAGTTGATTCAGCAGTACAGTTTTTTTTTATTGGTGGATAGCCATGGGCACACTCCAACACTCAGACATAATTTACAAACAAAACATTTGTGTTTAGTGAGTCCGCCAGATCAGAGGCAGTAGGGACGACCGGGATGTTCTCTTGATAAGTGTGTGCATTTGACCTTTTTCCTGTCCAAATGTAAAGAGTACTTTAGGGTGTCAGGGAAAATGTATGGAGTAAAAAGTACATTATTTTCTTTAGGAATGTAGTGAAGTATTTTTATTAACAGATATTCTGAAATGGATGTTAGTTTTCGAACATTTTGTAGTTAGCACACAAGAACATGCATGGAAACATTGAGATAACCGCTAGTATGTTGTTGCCATTGCTTTACTCAGCTGTAAAAAAAACTTGGTTGAGGCTTGTGATAGAATTTACTGTACTCTGAGGCCTCACTCAAATTATCTATTGACAGTTCCTGTCTGTCTCACATGTCTGACTCATGTGGGGAAATGTTTTGTTAAAAATAACAGATCAGCAATAGAATACACAGGAAGGCAAAATCATACTGTTGCATGCAAAACAATCCATTGCCGAGGTTTGACAGCAATTCACTGATCTAGGTCTAGCTAGTTCCTTTGCTGTCAGTCAGACTGACTGTCACATTCCATGATTACAAAACTTAGAAATTCCATATTCCATCCAAGAATTGTGTGAATCGTTCAGAATCCTGTGCAGTCACGTGTAGACCACCCCAACAGGATGTGGCAGTCAGGAAGGCATTATGGCTTGTCAGCGGTAGGGGTAGGCAGCTTGGCTGAGTGTTGTTTTAGCCTGCAGATGGGTGTGGTTCGGCCACACAGGAACCAAGAGTACAAGTTTAAGTTCTGCAAAAGCCAGACAGACCGTTGTCGGAGAGCTCTGAGGCATCACATAGACCTAACTGCTGCCATATACTATGACACAGTGGTATGATACGAGCGATAGGCTTATGTCCAACTTCCTCTGATGCAGGTCAACCCTAGCAAGTATCCCGTTCTGTTTGGCATTTATTCAAGCATTGCTCACAGTCTACACTGATTGTGGTCCATGTGGTTCCTCTTTGTGGTTGAGAAAGACATGGTGGGGAAAGGGGAAATGGCTGTTCTACGATATGCTTTTATTGCATGTATCCACCTCCCTCTGCAGCTGGGGCCTAGCAAACATCCACCTCTAGTCTCCCCAGCAACTGGGACTGGACTGGGCTGGGCTGGGGGGGGGTGTCCTTGTACATGTGTCCCCTTACTAAAAGGATGAGGCCCAGGAGGGCATGGTCATCAATATTGTAACCCCTCTTTTACACAGTGGTGGGAAAAAGTACTCAATTGTCATACTTGAGTAAGTATGACAATAAAATACCCTAATAGAAAATGACTTAAGTGAAAGTCACCCAGAAAAATACTAATTGAGTAAAAGTCTAAAAGTATTTGGTTTTAAATGTACTTAAGTATCAACAGTAAATGTATTAACCATTTCAAATTCCTTATGTTAAGCGAACCAGACGGCATGCTTTTATTTGTTTAATGTATTGGCGGATAGCCAGGGACACACCAACACTCAGACATTAATTTACAAACAAAACATTTGTGTTTAGTGAGTCCGCCAGGCAGTAGGGATGAACAGGATGTTTGATAAGTGTGTGAATTTGACCATTTTCCTGTCCAAATGTAACGAGTACTTTTATGTGTCAGGGAAAATGCATGGAGTAAAAAGTACATTATTTTCTTTAGGAATGTAGTAAATTAAAAAAATATCAATAGTAAAGATATCCCCCAAAATGACTTAAGTAGTACTTTAAAGTATTTTTTACACCACCACTTGATACTTTTGGTTGTCATGTGATGTCATTCATGTGATGTAATTTGAGTCCTTTCCAAGCTAACCTTTTTCCTGATAAAAGGATATTAGAGGGCTGCAGTAGTAGATGAAACATGGAGGCGTTAGATTTAAGTAACAACTTTGAGCATCATTCAATTAGCGCTAGGGAAGAAGATGAGGTCATGGTTCTAGTACTATGTGTGGAGTGACATTACAGATGCACTCTTCTTGCAGCCCAGATATTGGATCACAACCTTTTGGGAGACACGCATGAAGGAGTTGTTGGGGAAATGTCAGCCAGGGTGGCACTGGCACACACAGTCACTCTTGCTACCACACGCTCTCCCTCTGCCTTTCATATGACTGTGGCCCTTTTGAACTTCAGAGAGCCGCCCAACACTTTACCGTCTTCAGAGTGGGCCTCAGTCATCATATAAAATCCACCTGCTTTTATAGGGCTGCTGTGTTAAAGATGTAACTGTGAAATTTCCCCCCTCACTTCGATGTGTTTTAGTGCTTGTGTTTGACTCTTCCTTCCTGCATTGAAGATCGGTCTCTTCTCATCTATGTTTCAGCCTGAGGTTGTGATGACTAGGCTGCTCCCAGCAGAATGTCAGAGCCTATATTTATAAGGGATAGACACAGACAGCAGGGCTGCCTGAGTCACATACCACTCAAAATGTTGTCTGGGAGGCATCCATTTTCTAAAAAGGAAAACACTGCACGTTGCTGCTCATGATCCCAGGTGATTTTATTATAACAGCGTTTAGACTTTTAAGCTTTGAACACACCGACCACGTTATTGCGTTTTGGTACACCAGAAGTGCATTCATTTCCAATGGAACGCTGCGTTTGCCTTGCAGCAGTGCGTTCTGGGTGGTGCATACGTTGGATTTATCGAACGTGTGAAACTATGCGTAAATGGGTTGACAGAAATGGTAGCCGAAGGTGAATGTTGAGCTTTTGTTGCACACAATGACGCAGTCGGTGTGTTCAAAGCGTCTTCATCATACATCCATATACCAGGTGGGGGATGGAAGGTCGTATAGTTGCAGTACTTACTGACATCGCTTCCTGAAACAGGAGTTAAAAATATAGAACATACATTAAATGTTGATATTGTGAACCTATACAAATATATGACCATACACAAGGAATGTGATCAATATTTACAGTAATATACACATACATAATATTCAATTAGTATTTTTTTTTTTTAAGTACACACTAATTTGGACATTTTGGAACTATAATATTTTTTAAAAGTCAAACTCCTTTTTATCACACACCGGATAGTGAAATGTGTTGTTTTACAGGGTCAACCATAGTAGAACGGTGCCCCTGGAGAAAAGGACACATCGACAGATTTTTTTCACCTTGACGGCTCGGGGTATTTCGAACCAGCGACCTTTTGCCTTACTGGCCCAACGCTCTAACCACTGACTACCTGCCACCCTCTATGTATATTTAATGGATTACCAAAACCGTGTTAGGGAAACAAGGGCAATTTACACCACCCAACCATATCGAGCATAAGTCTCCAGCCTTCCTCTGTCTTCCTAAATGAAAAGGGAATAAGGAACAGCTTACCTTCCCACATGGCAGAGTTTAGATATTTGCAGAGGTATTTTTCTCTAATCCGAAATCCTCAAGGCACGTTTTGGACTTTCAGTAACACTTCCTTTTATGGTGCCCTTTTCCCACAAAATAAACATCTGTAAATACTTGTAAATAATTTGTACTAAAATGGTAATTTGGTCATTATGGATGGAACATCAAAGGCAAGTGGCAAATGCATTGCCTGCACTCTTCTCTTTTATGAAACAGACACATTCCTTAAGTGCTTGTGCTTGCTTACCAGTCAGTGAGATGAGCACATGCTTCCACTGCAGATGTGCGGCACAGGCAGCCCCGCATCTCTTCATGCTCTCTTCGAGTGACATCAAGGTCTCTCTCTGAGAGTGGACAGAGGGGTTGGCTAGGCTAGCATGAGGCAGGCTAGTGGGTCAGGGACCCTGTATCCCCATGACGACGGGAGCAGCAGGGCAGGGGTGCTGTTTTAGTCCACCGGAGCCCTGTCCTAAATTGCCCTGATCTGAATGGGGCTGACTCTAGTGAGATGGAAACTACAAAAAAAAAAGCAACACAATGCATTCTGTAATGTACACCAGGCCACACCCTCTCTCTCCCTCAGACACAACCTGTCACGTCTTCTCCCTCCATTATAGATCATTCGATGATCTTATGAAGAGTGATTTGTTACGGTAAGATGATATAATATCGCAGAGGCTACTGGATAAGGTAACCCTCTGTCAGCTCAGTGTTCTGAATCGGGAGGCATTTCAGTTGAACTTTCTTTCTGAATAAAGTCCACGGAATCACATGACGAAGAGTGAATTGCTGCTTCTACAAACCAGCTGCCGTAATCCTAAGGCCTTTGAATTCCAGAGTCAGTCACACGTTTTCTTGACTAACTTCTGAGAACTATTGCCTTGACAGAAGAACTCTAATCGCAGCCTACCACTGCAGGCTTGGTTGTCTGATCTACCGTAAATCGGCGGCTTGGTTGTCTGATCTACCGTAAATCCCGTCCTTTAAATGGAGCGTGAGTTGAATTGGACGCTCAAACCTACTCCCCTCTCTGCATAGCTCCCCTCTTTAGCTTTTAGCGCCCATTGCTAAAATCCTTTATTTTGTGGTGACACTGTCAGTACAGACTGCCTCTACCCTAGAATGACAGAAAAACAGAGAATGTTAAATAGAGTTTTGTATTCTAGATTCTGAAATCCTTCCCTACTGTTCCCTACTGCCGTCTTATCAAAAGTAGCAAGCGCACACAAGAACGGAGGCCATCTTCAGTCACAGCCTTAGCGGGGTCATGGCAGTTGTCTACATAAGTCTACTCTTCCAGAAGATTAATTGTTAAAGATTGAATGTTTCTGTTGTGCCTCATCATTCCTCTTTTTATGAAATTCCTTATTAGGATAAATGATTGCTTACACTATATAATCAGTGTTAATCCATTTTAAGTACACACACAGCTAACAGAGCATGGGTAGACCACTAGCATAAGCTATCATTATAGAGACCCTGCCAGCTGGACTAGTCCACTGTTGCCGGCCACACAGTCAGTTATCAGATCAGAGCATGAAAAGACAAGGCCAAACCAGACAGGGACCACATTCATTAGTTTGACTACATTCTGCGACAAAGCCTCAAATGTTCCCTTGTCTAGTTTAAACTGGGCTGTGTGAAATGTGAGGCTTTTAGTGCATTTTCTGCCGTAACGAGACCGTGACTGTCTGTGTGTCTGCCTTTTTATGAAACACAATCCTATTTGGGGGGGAAAAAAATACAGATACCAGCAATATTCATACAACAATACAATCTCAAAGATGAAAATCAATATCTAGGATTTCATTATCATTCAAAATGTTTGACCTGTGCAATATTGGCCACTATCCAGGTTTAAGTGATTTGTGATGCTCAAACCCCTCTCCTTCCTGTCTCTCTCGTCCAATAGGAATGCATCCTGTCAGGAATCATGTCGGTGAAGGGGAAGAAGGTCCTGCACATGGACCGGAACTCCTACTACGGGGCAGAGAGTGCCTCCATCACTCCCCTGGAGGATGTAAGTCAACCTCGGACCTCTGCTGCTTGACCTCTGAGGCACTGACCCCTAAGACTAACCTAAACAGGCCCCACAAGACGTAACCAAAGACTGCAACGTTCTCTTACACAACCTAAGAGGCAGGAGGCCTACACACCCATTTCCCAGAAATGTTTGTAACCGAGTGAATCTGAATGAAAGAGAACAAAGAACTAGTCATATCCTTAAAAAATGGTTGACAACACATGATCAATATAGTCATAGTTGCTGCTTTTATATGCACTCTGTTGTATTCCTCGTGGCTAAATTGCAGCTTCAACAAAATGGCAAATGATTGTCTCTCTTTTAGCTGTATAAGCGCTTCAGTCTCCCAGGCGCCCCACCGGAGTCCATGGGAAAAGGCCGGGACTGGAATGTGGACCTCATCCCAAAGTTCCTCATGGCCAATGGTAAACACTAATCACCACTTCTTATTATGTATTATATTAACTAGGGCCAGGAGTTTTCCTGACCATATCACCAGACAAGGGAAAAACTCTGGCCCTTAGTTAGAACATTTCATCCTCGGTCTCGGGGCAAAAGGGATGAATACCAAAAATGTGTGATTTTGGAATATTCAGTGGTTGTGTCATGCGACTGATCCTGTTGCCTAGCAATGATTGGATGTGGTTGACGGAGGATGAGGCAACAGAGAAAGCTTTCAATTTCAAGTCTAATGAAGCTGTATATGTGAAAGTGATTTGAATTGATTAGCATTCTCTTAACCTGTCTGGAAAAGGTAACACTGATTTGTCTATCTGTCTCACCTGTGCAGGTCAGCTGGTTCGCATGCTGCTGATCACACAGGTGACACGCTACCTGGACTTCAAGGTGATCGAAGGCAGCTTTGTTTACAAGAAGGGCAGCATCTACAAAGTGCCCTCCACCGAGACTGAGGCCCTGGCATCCAGTGAGTGGTACAGGGGGACTATGGGAAATAGAGGAGAGGTTGGGTTTCATAGTTTTTATGTCCGATAAGCTCAGGCTTACTGTATGGCAGAGTTAACTTTTTAATAAAGGCAAACATCCATCTGGCTTTACAGCAGTCTAAAACAGTGAATTGATGATGTCAAATGTTTTACTGTCCTCACAAGTTTAACCCTCTTATTGTTTCTGTATTGTCTTGCTTTTCAGCTCTCAATCATGTAGATAATTAGCTACCCCTGAATAGCACAACTCTCTCCCCTACAGGTCTGATGGGGCTGTTTGAGAAACGGCGCTTCAGGAAGTTCCTGGTTTTCGTGGCTAACTTCGACGAAAACGACCCCAAGACCATGGAGGGCGTGGACCCCAACAAGACGACGATGAGGGACGTGTTCAAGAAGTTTGACCTGGGCCAGGACGTCATCGACTTCACAGGACACTCCCTCGCCCTCTACCGGACAGACGAGTGAGTCACCTGCATCATCTTATTGGCTGAGCCAGAGATGGGAGGCGTCTGGCCATTTTGGGGTCCACTAAAAATGATGAGTTCCAGGTCGTCTTGTTTGCAGTTGCACTACATTGATTATCAGATTAAACAATGCCTGGATTAGGATATAGCAATATTATGAGACTGTGTAAAAGGTGACCTGGAATGCCACCGTTATGATACCCTTAGATGACATGGTGGCCTCACAAGCACAGGGTGTCAAAGATGGCCAATGTGTTTTCCTGTCTTTCAAGAAACATGGTTGTATATTCAAAAGAGAGCACTGTATTCATACACATCCATCCCCTCTCTCTCAGGTACCTGGACCTGCCTTGCATGGACTCACTAAACAGGATCAAGCTGTACAGTGAGTCTCTGGCCAGATACGGCAAGAGTCCATACCTCTACCCCCTCTACGGCCTGGGGGAGCTGCCCCAAGGGTTCGCCAGGTAAGGCTCACCTCAACCCTGATGTCTGACCTCTACTAGTCTTTGAAGTTATACAATAGAATTTTGAACAGTGTGCTTCTAGTTAAAATTGACATTGTCAGAGAATTGAACATGCTTTACAGAATCTCTCCCTCTCGTTACCTCCCTCCCGTAGACTAAGTGCTATCTACGGAGGTACCTACATGCTGAACAAGCCCATTGAGGAGATAGTCATGGAGGATGGAAAAGTAGTGGGAGTCAAGTCTGAGGGAGAGGTACGAATCTTGTTATTTCTAACCAGCTTATATAGAGGCCATACTCTGAGGACTAAAGGAAGGCATGCATAATCTTAACGCTAATACTTAACCTCTCCCCCCCTCAGATCGCCCGCTGCAAGCAGCTGATCTGCGATCCCAGCTATCTAATGGACCGCACCACCAAGGTGGGTCAGGTGATCCGGGTCATCTGCATCATGAGCCACCCCATCAAGAACACCAGTGACGCCAACTCCTGCCAGATCATCATCCCTCAGAACCAGGTCAACAGGAAGCATGGTGAGCCCCGCTGCAGGAAGTGACGTCACCACGCAAGGCCCCTATGGAAAGAATGCATGAGATGTATAAATCGAACCATCTTCAACTACCAACAAGTATTGAAGTACTCTACTTAAGACTAAGATGATGGCAACATCACGTAGCAGGCATAAAATAAACTCCTGAGCGGGGTCCCCATATCCAGTTTTAAGGGGAAAGGAAGCTAGGTTGAAAATACTGTATCCCTGAAAACATTTTTTTACGGTTTCCCTGACCCCACTGAGGGTGAGATGACAGTGAATTAAATGAACCTTGGAAGGGCACCATGGACCTAACCATATCACTGCCACAAATCACACCCAACTCGGACAACGAGTGAAATATAAAATTTGCTTATCTCTTTTTTTTTTTTTTGCAGATATCTACGTGTGCATGATCTCCTATACTCATAATGTGGCAGCACAGGGGAAGTATGTGGCCATCGTCAGCACCACGGTGGAGACGGACAACCCTGAGATGGAGGTCAAACCAGCCATGGACCTGCTGGAGCCTGTCGAGCAGAAGTACGAGCCTCCTCACTCTACTGTCGATGTTGCATGTTTCCCACTAGTCTTTACTACGGTCATGTTGATGTGACTTTGTCCTTTCTCTCTGCAGGTTTGTGAGCATCAGTGATCAGTACGCACCAACTGACATGGGTGCTGAAAGCCAGGTGGGTCCATTACTTCTGGTTTTTGCTGCTTTAACCCCGGTCAAATCCAGTTACCTTGTGTTAACAAAGATTTTTCTTGTTTGCCTGTGTTTAAACCGTCTTATTGTTTTCCTTTTTGTTGGCGTAGATCTTCATGTCTCGTACCTACGACGCTACCACCCACTTCGAGACCACCTGCGACGACATCAAGGACATCTACAAGCGGATGACGGGAACAGAATTTGACTTTGCCGAGATGGAGCGCAAGAAAAACGACATCTTCGGCGACGCAGCTGACCAGTAGAGAACAGAGAGAGTATGCAACACTCGTGAATATCAGAATATTTGCTGCCGACAACTGAAATCTTAAAAAAAATAAAAATAAGGAAAACCATACAAAAATATAGATAAATGGGCTGGCTGATGATCCAAGTATATGTTTTGTCCATTACGGAAGTTCACGATATAAAAAATTCGCTGGAAAAGAGGGGCCAGGTGGGAGTTATGCTTTTTTTATAATCACATTCAGACAGTCGTTGCACTAAACATTGGTATACATACGCTCAACATTCTCCTTTATAACGTAACTGATTATTTTCTCTCCTGGATGAGGGCGCTTAGTCCAAAGATGCCAAATCAATTGATCAATCAAAAGAAAACAGTACCACAGTGTAGTATTTTAAGTGTGGGAGGGTCAAATCTATGTTGTTCAAGTACTGAAAATAAATAACGCAACCATGTAAAAGCGTAAGTGTTTTGGGGATGTGAATCATGAAATGTGATCAGATCAGTTGTGTTTTTCTTGTCAGGTGTTTTTGTTGTTGTTAGGGAGGTAAGTGAGTGGCTTGGCTTGTTCCGGTTATAATGAAGCACTATTCTTAACAGGCCGTAACCAAAAAAGGGTTTGGCTAACAAAGCTTCATTTGACCACCAATAACCATGTGAGGGAGAGAGGAAGCTTTTAATTGTTTCCATGACCAGCTAATATAAATATCCCATCGATTGTGATAGGGGGGGGACCTTGTTTTCATTTATCAGAACCCCTTGTTCTAGTGGCTCATCTCCAGCCTCTAGTAGCCAGCCCTGGGCAAGGCATCTTACTGTACCTAGGCCAAGCCACCGAACGAGCAAAGTATAGTCCAGCAAGAAGGCAAACTACCTGGACAGCAGCTTGTGTAACCATAATGTCATAGACTATTCTTTACTATAAAAAAAATTAAGAGTCCCGAGCTGACTGAAGCAGGTTGGGAATTTGTGGTAAAGTTGACTAATTGCTTTAAAAGGACCAAATGTCTACTATGGCAGTATTGATATGATGAGGGCCCTGTTTAAATGTCATCAATGTGAAAAAATAAAAAAAAAGATTACAAAAATATGGTGCTCAAATGATTTCTGTACTGCAAAGTAAAAATTAACATGTGAAAAAAAAGAAGTATTTGTTGTCCTTATTCAGTAGTGAGTTGATGAGTATTGCTGTCTGATGGTCGTTTGAGTGTCAGGTGCTTTTCCTTTGAAACTTCCTCTTTAATACTATTTTATGATATCATCAACCTAAACTGTCTGCTAAAGCGTCTATGAACTTTGCACTGAAGAGGACCTTTGAGTTATTCATTGATGCAGGACTAAAAACATAGACAAGAACAGTCTGACCCTTGTGACAAAGACCATCCTTAAATGAAGTGCAAAGATTACTCTGGATTTGGTGAATTCCTGTATTGGCTGGTTGGTATCATATTAATACGGCAACATATTTGTAACCGTTTTAATGTGTAATGGTAAAATGCACTTAACATGTAATGTCCAAAAAAATGTAAAAGCTCTTACAACATTGTAGGTAAATACGTACTTCAAAGTCTCAAGTAATTCACAAGCTTAGAACTACAACTCCCAGAAGGCTCTGCAGCTTCCCTGTCCCTATCATAACATATATCGTCACATGAACGTTGTTCCTATAAATAAACCTAGTGCACTCATGTTGATTTTATCTGTGACGCTAATATTTCACAATGGAAAATCCTTTAATAATGGAAATGACAGCGGCACGGCGTTCGAACGTCGGGGATATTGGTGAGTCTTTGATTTGGGCAAACTGTGGTTGTCAAATTCTCAATCTGACCTACATAAATTAAAATTATGGACGGTAAGGTGATGAATGTAAATATGTTTGCTTCACTTATCTGTGTTTTAATATAACTGTATACCTAACTGTACAGCTAATTTAACCATGCAAAATGTTCACTTACCTGTTCATTTACCCAGTCTGTCTATTAAGTAAACTATTTTACCCTCGCTTAAATCATACGCATTTTTAGCTACTGAAGTATTTCTCTGCCATCAACCTGTATAGTATAGTTAACCATCCAACATCCACCAATGTATAGTGTACACATCCACCAATGTATAGTGTACATTTTCAGCCAACCACCCATACTATGCAATGTCTCTTTTATAGCTTTTATTTTTTTGCACTCCAGTTATCTTGTATTTCTATACTTTTTCATACTGCCGCTCTATGTATCATGTACCGTGTATCTGTCTTTTGTGTACTTTTCGTTGTGGCATTTTGCACCTGCCCTGTGTTTTGTTGTAGCTGCTTGACAATGAAATTTCCCCCCCGGGGGATCAGAGTACCTATCTATCTATCTATCTATCTATCTATCTATCTATCTATCTATCTATCTATCTATCTATCTATCTATCTATCTATCTATCTATCTATTGATGAAATTTCCCCCCCGGGGGATCAATAAAGTACCTATCTATCTATCAATGTTCATTGGATGGAGACACACTGCGGGACAAAAGTTTTGAATATTACTCATTCAAGGGTTTTACTTTATTTGCATGTTTTACATTGTAGAATAAAAGTGAAGACATCAAACATATGACATAACACATATGGAATCATGTAGTAACCAAAAAAGTGTTAAACAAATAAAAATATATTTTAGATTTGAGATTCTTCAAAGTAGCCAGCCTTTGCCTTGATGACAGCTTTGCACACTCATGGCATTCTCTCAACCAGCTTCATGAGGACCGCCACAGGAATGGAAGACCCAGAAATACTTCTGCTGCAGAGGATAAGTTCATTAGAGTTACCAGCCTCAGATTGCAGGCCAAATAAATACTTCACAGAGTTCAAGTAACAGACACATCTCAACATCAACTGTTCAGATGAGACTGTGTGAATCAGGCCTTCATGGTCGAATTGCTGCAAAGAAACCACTACTAAAGGACACCAATAAGAAGAAGAGACTTGCTTGGGCCAAGAAACACGAGCAATGGACATTAGACCGGTGGAAATTTGTCCTTTGGTCTGGAGTCCAAATTTGAGATTTTTGGTTCCAACCTCAAACAAATGTAGATGGTTTGGGATGAGTCGGACTGCGGTGAAGGAAAAGCAGCCAACAAGTGCTCAGCATATGTGGGAACTCTTTCAAGACGGATGAAAAAGCATTCCAGGTGAAGCTGGTTGAGAGAATGCCATGAGTGTGCAAAGCTGTCATCAATGCAAAGGCTGGCTACTTTGAAGAATCTCAAATATAAAATATATTTTGATTTGTTTAACACTTTTTTGGTTACTACATGATTCCATATGTGTTATGTCATAGTTTTTATGTCTTCACTTTTATTCTACAATGTAAAAAATTGTGCAAATAAAGAAAAACCCTTGAATGAGTAATATTCCATACTTTTGTCCCCCAGTGTAATTGCGCAACCAATGTGTAAATACGCAGCAGGTCGTGTTTGAGCCAGAGCTCAGAGTATGGCCTCTCACCTTCCTACTAGGGTTTTGGGCAGACCGAACCGCGTTGCATGAGGCCGCGTCCTTAGGCAGGGCCCTTCAAGTGAAACAGCTGATTGAGGATGGAGCATCTGCAAACATGGTGACAGTAGACAATATCACTCCGCTCCATGACGCCTGCATCCAAGGACATCCAAACTGTGCCCGACTGCTACTAGATGCAGGGGCTCAGGTGAGACAGCTAGGGCTAAATATATAGAGCTGTAGACAGATAAATGACATTTCATATTGGGTAGCTGGAGACACCAATACACCTACAGCATGTGTAGCAGTAGTGGTCCCCCTCCCTCTTATCTCTCCATCCCTTCCTCTTTACCTCCTCCCCCCCAGGTGGATGTGAGGACCATCCATGGCAGCACTCCTCTCTGTAACGCCTGTGCTGCGGGGAGCCTGGAGTGTGCAAAGATGCTGCTGGAGCATGGAGCCAAAGTCAACCCCTGCCTCACAGCACTCACTGCCTCTCCCCTGCACGAGGCCTGCATAAAGGGTAAGACTGGGGCATGACGAGGGGGTATGTGACTGGGGAAGTAGTGATAAGACCAGGTCAGGTGGACTGGAGGAGGATAAAGAGAGGGAAGACTGACCAGGATAGGAGACTGGTGGAACAGGTTTTAACCAGGAGAAGGAGAGGTAAGAGGACTTGGACAGGACAGGAGGAAGAGCTAAGATGAGGCGATAAGGGGCGAGTGAGGTAGGAGTGTAAGAGAAGGGGTGGGTGTGAGGAGGATACACCGGATGTGTGTAGATATGTTTGAGTGTTTCATATCTAATGAAAGCGTTTCGTATCTTGTCTATATACTGTAGGTAATGCAGATATAGCGAGGCTAATGATAGCACATGGAGCCTTGCTAGAGGCCTTTGACCTCCAGTTCGGTACCCCGCTGCATGCTGCCTGTGCCAAGGAGCATGTGGACTGTGCCAGGGTGCTCCTCAAAGCAGGTGAGGATGGGGACAAAGAGGAAAACATTGTCTCAGGTGACTGCTGTATTCATATCAATGGCTCTGTATGACTATACAGTGTTTATGAATACGTTTTACATACAAGTATTTGTTACGCTGAGCGGACACTGTCGAATTTCATTCACAAATCTGCCACTAAGCCACATTTTCCTGAGAAAATACAAGAATCAACTGGAATGTGTTTTCTGTCCAGGTGCCAAGGTGAATGCAGCTAAGTTCCATGAGACGGCTCTCCACCATGCTGCCAGAGTAGATATGGTGGACATGATTGAGTTACTGGTGGACTTTGGAGGCAACGTGTATGTCACAGACAACGACAACAAAAAGCCCATAGACTACACCAAACCTGGCTCTCCCACTGAACAATGCTTAAAGTATTATGAAAGTAAGTCTTGAGGCAATAATATTTTCCATTTGTGATTCTCCATACCTTGTGTCACTTTCGTTAGAGTCATTGTGGATGTCTGTCTCCAGGTACTCCTCTGAGTCTGCAGCAACTTAGCAGAGTGGCTCTGAGGACGTTGCTGGGTACCAGAGCTCTGGAGGTCGTAGGTCAACTGGACATATCTCAACGTACCATCAGCTACATTCTCTGTGAGACATGAGGGGTGCCTTATTATGAACTGACTCATGGATGGATTCCCAAAGGAATATCAGGAAAAGGAGAAAGCTTGAATACTAAGCTGGGACATCTCATCTTCTTCTGCATATGTTTAGTTTTACTGCAGGACACACCTACAATATGATGTGATTTATTACTGTGTTATAAAGTAGTAACAATAAATTGTACAATACATTTCAAGAAGGCCTACTACAATTATGATATAATATGCTATAGAGATTAACCCTTGTTTTAGAATGGTTAGGGAAAATAAAGCCAAACATCTTCAGTCCTCTACTTTTGCGGTGATATTAATATTTTGACAAAACTATTGCACTACAACTCCCAGCATGCCCTCAAATGCACGAAAGGCAACGTCATAGCCAGTCACGTGATGCGTCAGTGCCGCATGTAAACAGCTCAAATGTGTTTGTTTACTTGTGGGACGTAATTTACAGTTTTTCAACATAAAACAGGATTTGGCCAGATTATGGAGGTTGAAACTGCCAGACCATACTTCTTTGGAGACATAGGTGCGTATGAAAGCATTTCGGCTCCTTGAAATTGTTAGCTAGCTAGATAGCATTAATTGGTTACTGCATGCCATAGCTAGTTAATTAGCTAGCAAGCATGTGTTCATGATAACAGGTCATGTAAACCAGCTACATATGTGCCATGTTGTGTTTTAGTCCATATAGTTTGTCAAGTAAAGGTTTACGATGGCAAAATGTTATGTCAATACCAGAGACTATCTAGCATTCACTCACCAAGCGCCGGCTGATTATGTAGCAATAGGTATTCTCTTGCTTTTTGCTCTCTGGCTGTTGACTGTGTGGCTTGGCTTGCCCCAGGTTGCTGGTCGGAGAGGACCGAGGTGCACAAGGCGGCCTCAGAGGGTCATGCTGCCCAGCTGCAGCAGCTCATCCAGAGTGGAGCCTCCGTCAACATAGTGGCTGTTGACTCCATCACCCCCCTCCACGAGGCATGTGAAAGGGGACAGACCCAGTGTGTCAGGCTGCTACTGGATGCTGGAGCACAGGTGAGACTGTCACTAAGTTGAGGGAAGGAGGAAGAGATAAGAGAAATATCTGCAATACATGAGGCAGGTTAGCCGTCAACACACACTCTTAGTCATATCACAGGAGAAAGGTATATATATAATGGCTGTGTTGTCCTGTAGGTGGATGCCCGTAACACGGACGGTAGCACCCCTCTGTGTGAGGCCTGCTCGGTCGGGAGCTTTGACTGTGTGAGGATGCTGCTGGAGCATGGGGCCAAGGTGAACCCCACCCTCTCTTCCCGTACCACCTCACCCCTACACGAAGCCTGCATGGGGGGTAAGTGTGTGGCAGGTGTAGGATGAGCGCGCACATCAAGATTGTTTTTAGAACGTGTGACAGTCTGTTCTTGTGCCTCAGGTAATGCTGACGTTGTGAAGATCATGATCGCTAAAGGTGCCAGTCTGGAGGCATATGACCTGTACTATGGGACCCCGCTACATGTGGCGTGTGCCAATGAACACACAGACTGTGTCAAGGCGCTACTCAACGCAGGTGGGCGTTAGAGAATAGTCTAGAGAATAGCACTGTCAAACAACAAATTATCCGATTGTGAAGAAGAATATCACAAGGAAGATGGACCTGAATAGAGAATAAAACCCCGGGTTTGTGGTCCCAACTCTGAAGTGCACCTTTAGTAATAACCTCTTTTGTGTGTCATCTGCTTCCTCAGGTGCCAAAGTGAATTATGCTCGGCTGCACAAGACAGCCCTGCACCATGCTGCTAAAGTGAAGAGTGTAGACATGATCGACATGCTGGTGGAGTTTGGGGCGAACGTCTACGCCAAAGACAAAAACGATAAGAAGCCCATTGACTACATCGAACCCGGCTCTCCCGCTGCGCTCTGCTTAGAGTTTTATGAAAGTAAGTCACGGTGTAAGAGAGGTTTTTATACTACAGTTACCAGTTATAAGCAATAGAGATGTAGTGTACCCATGTTTTTGTGGATTTCTAAGCAATGTCACAATGTCACCAGTAGGGGGTGCCCGTTGTTAATTATTTTAGGATAAAAAGTAAAACGTAAATCAAAAAAAAAAACTTGCATCATGTTGAACCCATCAAAAACGGCTGTTTGAACGCTTCTTAATTGGCACACAATACTCGGGTGAAGGTAGGTTTAATTTATTCCTGGTACGGGACCTGTGTGTGTGTGTTCTAGTAGTAAAGATTTGTTATTTAACTTTACTCAAATGTATTACCTTTTTAATATGGCATAAACACAACCATGATGTTTTCATCTGATGTCGAACCATAAAAGGCTCATGTTGGTTACACACACGCAAACGTTTGTCAGCTCACGCATTAATTCCAGCAGCCGAACAGTGCTCTGTGCACCAACCATTTGATAACCGGAAAGAAACATCTGTTAAAACACCAAAAAGTGTAATGACGTTCTGCGATTGTCATTCTGCCTTCGCTTGTAGCCAGAATTGATGCGTCTAATTGTAGCCTGAATTGATGTCCGCACGTGTCAGTCTTGGCCAGTCGTCTCTGCCTTGGGAAAAATGTATGTTTTCTCGTCGAACCACACCGCATTTTGGGGCGTCTATATACAGTATATATGCCACCCATTTTCAAGTCCATTTGCTCATTTTTCATGCGGCTGAAATGTGATCATGATAAATGATGTTGTAGAAGCGTACATTTTTTCCCCTCATTTTGTTTTAGTTATTGAGATAGGCTCATGTTTTACCGGTACGGCATATCCCCACTATTTAGCTCAGACGGCTAATATTGGGACACAATACCGGGCCGTACCAGCTTACTTTCACCCCAGACGGTACTCATTCTTACGTCAGAAAGATATTTCTCCTGTATTTTTCACATAGTCTAAGTCCATCTGTCCTGTCCCTCAAGTTAATCTCTATCCTACTCATGTTCCCTGAGGCTCATAAATTAGTACCTTTTCTATGACATTCAGTTTAGCTACGGGTCGGTAACTGGCGATGAGACCCAAACCCAGACAGATTCCTCTGCCACAGAGCCACTAGTGGAATGTGAGACCAGGTCTGTGTGTGAAGCCACACAGCAACAGTATCCTAGGCATCAGACACAGACACCTCTTGGAAGGAAAAAGCACAACTTTATTTTATGAAGTGCAAGGACATTGTGACATACAGCTTTAAACATTAGCTAAACACATGTTTTATTGAGTCCTGTTGTTGGGTTAGGCAAGCAAACTACAACATAAAATCCCTGCTCAAAAGCTCCACTCTAAAGATACTAAATAGTGCACATATCTCTGACTGTGTATTGACACTTGAATACTCTATTTCTGTGTTCTACATGTTGTGGATAGAGACTACATCTCCCATAAACCTTTGCGGTTATCTGCCTGTAGGTACTCCATTGAGTCTGCAGCAGCTGAGCAGAGTGGCCCTGAGGACGATGCTGGGTATTAGAGCTCTGGAGGTTGTAGTTCAACTGGACATACCAAAGCAAATAATTAGCTTCCTCTGTTACCACTGACCCTGACACCATTATCTTACTCAGGAGAAGGAAGGAAGCTCAGAGACTGAAACCTTTCAATCAAACATCACAATTATCAAAATGCTACAGTCTGAACCTTAGATAAGACTAGATTAGATTAATAAAAAAATAATATGCATACATCAAAGCACAGGTTTCCAAATTTACAAACCGACAGTATTTTTCTTTCTCATGTCTTCAGAATGTGTGCCATATCAACACATTAGATACATATTTAAAGAAGTGTCACGTTCGGGTGTGTAGAGAGACCAAGGCGCAGCGTATCGATAGTTCGACATGTTTATTTAAATGAACTGACGAACCATACAAAATAACAAATGATAATAATAAAGATGACACACGTAGCACGAGACAATACACAACAATGAACCACGCCAACGGAGTGGAACACAGACATATAAGTAAGATCCCTAATTAGAGGTAATGCCTAGTAGCTGCCTCTAATTAGGGATCCCACACACAACACCACACAGACGTAGAAATAATAGATCTGCCAGACTCTGACCATAGAAATATAGAGAAGCAAAGCTTCTCTATGGCCAGAGCCTGACAAGAAGAGAAGCATCGGCGGATTTAATGGGGACTTTTTAGAAACATTTTATTGTTAGAACGTCAACATCTTGTAAACAAAACTACAAAAAAGACAAATGGAGGCCCTCAGGGAAAACAATGAAGATGGGAGAAAGAAATGAAGGAGAGGAAGTGATTTTGTCCACTCTGCAACACCAGCATCTTAGTCGCCATGACAATGCAGCAGCAACACAACCGTTAGCAACACATCCCAGATCTCCGGTACATCCTCACGAATGAGAAACGGTGTTGCAGCAGGAGGATGAGCGGCGTTCCCTTTGACACTCTCCAGATGTCACTGTGTATCCCAGATTCCTCCCTGGCGTTTTGGAACGGAAACCACACCTGACAACTGGATGTGTTTGAGGCGGACGTTGTGGAATCCAGGCAACAGAGAAGCACCATGGAAAACTATCCAGCTTTTTTACTGTTCGCGTCTCTGATCTGTTGCATCCACTATAGCTGAGACGTCCCAGGCCTGAATACGTTGTTTGTTTTTGGGGTGTGGGATGAGGGTAATGTATGGATTCCTCAGAGTTACACGATGTCTCTTTTGGTACTGTTGTTGTTTGACATAATCCGTCCTAATAATGGGAACAGGAATATGTCTGTTATTATCAACATGATGTCTATGTAAGGCAATGTGCATTAATCACAAAGTGTGTTATAAAAGATGAGTACCTATTTGATCTCTCCCCACTGGGCACACTACCTCATTTCAGTGTGGATAATTGGGTAGTATTTGGTCGGGACACTAATCAATGAGATTACAATTTATATCAACCCACTCAAAAATACAGCCAAAGGTTAGTTGAATTTCCAGTGTTTTATCACTGCTTTCAACCATCTAAAAGCACAACAAAATTTCAATGGAAAAACAATGTTGATTTTTGGTTTAGTTGTCACCCAAATGTTCATCACTGCGCTTTCAACCGTTTTTAAAAGCACAGCAAAGCTCAAATGGGAAAACAATGCCAGATATTGGTATATCACTGTGCTTAATCTAATAGCAGAACTATATTACCTGGGTTGCAGTTGAGATTACATTAAAAGTACATGATTGCAAGAGATCAATGCCGTTTGAGATTCTGTGCAGATTATTACAGCAGTTGTGAAGATCTCCACAGACCTGCGATGACCTATGCATGCTATCTTGCATATGCACACTTTATATGATTACAGTAACCTCAAAATGTGCTTGTGTATGTGTTACTCATTTAGGTTTGGATGTTACATTAGTTTTTAAGATAGCCTTAACTTTAGACTATTTACTGTATTATAAAAGTCATATTGAATTGTGTTTTGTTGACAACAAAGGAGATTTATCTTCAGCTTGAATAGTTCCATCTGAGCCACTGACTTAGTCTGGATTTTTCTACAAATTAATAATTGCTATGTTGGATTCACGTCTCCATCTCAACCAAAAACAAATGTATTTTCCATGTAGATTCCACGTCACAATATGTTGACAAATTAAGTTGAAACAACGTTGATAATAATTTAGGTAATCTTGCCCCAGTACAAAGTACAGCGCAAGTGACTATCCTCTCAGATAATCCATCTGTTTAACCCATTTTGTGAACTGTCAAGTTCTTAGAAGCAATGAATGCTCTCAAAAAAGCCAATATCTTAAGTCAGTATCTTCCTCTTCCAAATCTCTGATGAGACGGCATATCTGTTGGACGATTGAGTAAACAACATATCTGTGTCAAGTGTTAAGGTTGTTAGATCATCGCTTGCGGCATTCAAGAGCTTTTCACCATGACAGGAACCTATTTGGAAAATGTTTTCTGAGGAAACGAACACGGTCTCATCCATTGCCGTCTTAACCACTCACATCCAAGAATAAACTCAGGAGGAGAAATAGCTAGCTGGCGCATGAAGGAATGAGGATACATGTCCTCTTTAAAAAGCTTGTTAAAAATAACTGACCCCAGTTCAGAAGGGATCTGCTACTTAAAATAGACTGACCATGTAGATGATGGTTTAAAAAAACAAAACAGTTTACAGTCTTAACATTAAGATGAAACAGACAGTGGAGACGAGAACAGTTACAAGAATAATGTCCAGTTATAAAAACATATTTGAACAAATATGGTATTTGGTGCTGTGCAGCCAACAGAGGTGCTTTTTCAATCAAGCAATATAACGCAGAAGTAGAATGGAACCAGCATGCTGCCCACAGGTAGCCTAGTGGTTAGAGTGTTGGGCCCTGAGAGGTTGCCGGATCGAATCCCCGAGCTGACAAGGTATAAATCTGTCATTCTGCACCTGAACAAGGCAGTTAACCCACTGTTCCTAGGCCGTCATTGTAAATAAGAATTTGTTCTTAACTGACTTGCCTGGTTAAATAAAAAAAAATAAAAAACACTTGATAAAGTATATTAATGCATCAGTATTGTGTACTAGGAATGCTACAAATACCCATGTATTATGATCCATGTTTGTGTAACTGTTTAAAATCTGTCAGTCAAATACAATTGTAATTAATATATCCTACATAGAAATGTATATGAATAGATGCTGATTTGGCTCTGTATACTGTAAGACTGGCATTGTGTGTTAATGAACGGTATTGTTGACATGCTCACTGCCTTTGTCTTTTCTCACGATAGGCTAGATTATTAATCTGTCGACTATTAGATTAGGCCAATTATCATGATGAACAGAAGTTTAAATAAGCTTCAAGACTGATCTCCATCCAGAATGTTGTCCAGTGTCCACTAGGATGTGCCATAGTTTTACAACAATCAATCTCCACCCACTCTTCAAGTTACAAAACGTCTGCGCTGCCAGAGCATCAGGCCATGTTACGTCACTGCGACAATGAAAACACATGCTCCAACACTAGTAGACAAGAGGCTCCGAGTACATCTGTTTCCCTGGGTTGTCTGAGCTGAGTCTGAGTTCTGATATGGAGATATAGTGAACCTTGAACTGTCCATTTGAAGAAATTGATCTATAGGCTAGCATTTGAGACGACTAAATAAAAGGTTTTAAAAAGTACTCATTCTTGAACGAGGTGAGAATACTCTCATTCAACCACCCTCTTAGATTACAGAATAAAAGGCTAATAGGTTAGTAAGTTGTTGCTCTCCTAACACAAAAACAACCGGTCACGTTGATGTGCTTTCCTAGATGACATCTGTCAGTACTATCTAGGAGATATACCATGGTTTATCAGTGGAATGGAGTTAGTCTAGTCAGCTTTCAACCTTTGAACTCCAACCTCTCGGTAGATATGTTGTTATCCCCACATTTTTGTTAGCAATAGGAGACAACTCTTCACCTCTCTGAAGACAAGTTTATGAACTTCCTTGGTGGTGGGGGAGATATCATGAGTAGCAGAGATTAAGGATAGGTGTAGCTAGATCAGACGGGAATCTGAGAGACTCGGTGTGTTTTCGAGGAGAGATAAACTTGATGCTGTGATGGTCTGCTGGCTGCTAGGCTTTACTGGGAGAGCTCTTCAACTCCAGTTAGGAATCCTTCCCCCCCACTCAACGAGGACCAGATGTGAGACAGTGTTTGTGCCAAGCTGGGACTCTGATCGTTTCGTGACCTGATTTACAACCAGCCTGTCCTGCACTCAGTCTTCACCTTAACCATAATGGGACTAACAACAAAACTGGCCCTGGACCAGTTATTAAAAGCTTGGTGTAATTATAGCTTCTCCACTCCCATATAATTATAGCAATGGGTTAAAAGTTCATATTAAGGACAATCACTACTACACCATGACTCAGAACTGGTTAGGCACTACAACACCCACAGCTCAGACCGTCTTACGTCTTGTCTGTCTGCTTTTTAGAGTAAGAGGCAGTGAGGCACCATTTTGGGTGTTTGTGTCTCCTAAATCTGCGTTAACGGTGACTGGTGGGATTGAATTATTCCGCTGCACTGGTAAATAAAGCACCATGAATGGGAGACAGTTTGGGAAGCAGCTCCTCTTTTGAAGTTATCCCAATCTGTATGACTGAATGGACGTGTGTTTGACTGATAAGATCATCACACACATAGGCACACCTGTTTATGGCCTTGTTTGAAACCACATCTCAGAAATCACGTGGGACCTCTTCAGCGGTTCACTGCAGTATAGCTAAAACAGATGGGTACTCAAAACATGGTTAAAATGATCAACTTTTCATAACTTTTTAGCTTTTAATACCTTTTTAGCCTGAAGTACAAACACCATCTAGCTAGTCTTTTCAAGAGGATTTATCCAAAAGGCCTCCGGCTGGGCGTCATCATCCAGACCTGCAGTATAACAGTCTGGTCTCCTCCAGTCTGAGAAAATATATCTGTCTAGTCAGCCACGCCGACGAATACACACACACACACGTGGACGTCCCAGAAGCACAGCGAGCGGCCAGATGACCCAACCATCTGGTTATATTTCTCAGTCCAGTTCCACCCCACTCTGCTTCTTAATCTTACACAGTACTACTCCAGTTCAGTCAGTGAGCGTGAAGTCAGCAGTTTCTTCTTCCCAGACAGTCTCTCTTTCTTTTTCTAACTCTGTTTCTCTTTCTCTCTCCAATGACACATTCCTGGTCAGCAGTAGTCAACTGGCCCAGAACCCAGACAGACTGTCCTGGGCTAGCCCGGGGAGCGCAGGAGGACCCAGACAGACAGACTGTCCTGGGCTAGCCCGGGGAGCTCAGGAGGGCCCAGACTGGCACTATGACTAGACACGCAGGCAAAAACCCATACACACACTTTATTTTTCTCACAAACACTCATACACATTCAGTCTTTGAATGTACACTCTTCCAATATTCTCTCCACGTCTCTCCAATATCCAATTTTCCTTTGTCAACAAGTCTCAGCGTCTCGTGCTTCAAGCCTGCACTCTATTGAAAGATGAAGAAGAAACGCTAAATGCTGATTGGATCGGTTTGTGAGCTCGGGGGCCTCTGGCAACCACAGTACAACAGACATTTAAGAAAAAACTGGGGGTTTTGTAACAAGACAAAGCAGCAAATGTGGAACCGGTTATTTCCCTCCGAGGCATTCATCTTCATCTGCATGTGCGTTCACATGGTGCCTATTGGTTATGGGTATTTGACACCTTAGGGACAAAATTCAGGCACACACCTGAAATATATGAAAACACACATATACACACAAGTACCCCTTCTCACAAAATCACGTTAAATATCTACACGTTCTCAGAGGTCAAGTACTTAAACTGGTCTGATTTCCTTTGTTCCATGTTCCATGTTCGTGCGCGATGTTCTTCGCGAGCGGTCGAACGCGTATCTGGGTGAAGGATAAGAATGATAGCTCACATTGTTGTATTGTAAGCCAAATATCCCTGTAGCATTTAGATGGGAAACGATGGGGCTGGTTGTATGGTTGTAGAATAATGTCCTGAAGCTACTGTCTCCTGCGATGGTTGGGGGGGGTTGGCCAGAAGAACAATGTGATCCAGAACGGAATGTACTCCAGGTTGTTTCCCTGTTGCTAATAGGCTTGTTCTCTTTCTCACAACCATCAATTAGACATTTTATCACCCACAATACTAACAGGGTGTGACAGGCCGCCAGCCGAACATGTATTTACTACTTAGCATTTTACGTTATGAAACACTTTTACTGCATGTTCTGCTCTGGCGGCTTGACCTTATTTAGACTTGGTAAGCATTGCCAACTAGACTGGTTGTTGTCTGTACAGGTGAAATAACTATCTTAGTGGGGAAACGGGAGGAGAAGGAGTGAGATGTGTATTTGTGGCTGTAGAAGACACTGCACAGTCAGACGTTGTGTATAGACCCTTCTGTTCTTGTAAGGTCTTGTTTATTACCTGCTGATGAATGCAGATGATAAAAACAGTTTAGGGGGAAAATCTCTTGCTCAATATATGTGCATCAGGACAGGTACTATATTGCCCTGGTCTCCTTCACTGACCTAACTAAAGAAGTTATTGATCAAGGACAGTGAAAGTATCCTAGAATTTCCACAGAAGTATGTACAGTATCAGTGAGCCAAGCTAGTGCACAACAACAGAGGTAGGAGGGCAATAACCAAGTTTAAATCTGAACTTCCCCAATCTGTGATTTACAACGAGTTTGTTATTTTGGGCAAATAGATGGATTATGACACTCCGGACAATCATGCCTCAGTGCTTTATTGAGTGTGTGGATGTTTTGAGAGGAAAAACACAAGAAAGAGTTGAATAAGTGATTATGCGTCTGGTTTGTTTTCATGCGAGTGTGTGTGAGTTTTGGCCCATTGCGTGGCGACGGCAGTAAAGAAAGATTCAAGGTTTGATTCAACATAGCATTTTTCAGTGGCGTTAATACCCGGCTGTTGCTTTTTAAGGCTTGTTTGTATGGAGATAAGATTAGCCACTAAGTGACACTGTGGCGCCTGAAAGGTACTGAGGGGAAATATTTACACCTGTGACTGAGTTTCTGTCTCAGTTTAGTGGTGTCACGTAGTTCTTCTATTTTGGGCTTAGTGCCGGGACTGGTGCTGCCACCTCTTCATTCAGGGACTGTTTATTTTGAGTTGATTGTGTTGGTTAGTGCTCAGATATTCAGGGATTGGAATTCCTGATGTTCTTCAGGCACATACCTCTCCTCTTAGCTCACCTTCCCTAGCTGGTTCAGTGGCATGTGGCTTTATATCAAGAGTGATGGGAGTACAATGGCTTTGTTTGTTTGTGTGTGTGTGTGTGTCTGTCTGATTTAACACAATGCTTCCCATGGGCTAACTGCCCCATACATCCTCCTAACTAGGGGTTTTATGGCCTGGGTCTTGTGCTGTGTCCTCAAAGCCCTGACCTTTGACCTGGCGACCACAGAGACCAGCTCAGATCCTCTACCCTGGCACTTATCAACCATGACCCCCAAGACAGGACAACCTCATCTCTACTCCGTCTGTAACCTCATAACCTACTGCCCTTCTCTTACAAATGGAAAAGTGGTACTGATGAATAGGTGAGGAGGGGCTGATTCCTGGAACTGACTCTAACCCCATTTCTGCCACAGTGACCCCTCGCATGACCCCCAGAAAAGTTGTGTCCTAGGAGCCAGGGGTGAGGGGTCAGTAGGGGGTGCCTGCCATGTGAGGCAGACTGAGTGAGAGGGTCACCCAGCTGCTCTAGTCATCAGTCGGGCCCAGGACGGCCCTATGGGACATCTGCCGCACGCCTCACATTCCGACACACACACACACACACACACAGTGGTGTAAAGTACTTAAGTAAAAATACTACTTAAGTAGTTTTTGTGGGTATCTGAACTTTTTCTTCACTACATTCCTAAAGAAAATCATATACTTTTTACTCCATACACTTTCCCTGACACCCAAAAGTACTCATTACATTTTGAATGCTTAGCAGGACAGGAAAATGGTACAATTTACGCACTTATCAAGAGAACATCCCTGGTCATCCCTACTGCCTCTGATCTGGCGGACTCACAGATGCTTAGTTTGTAAATGATGTCTGAGTGTTGGAGTGTTTCCCCTGGCTATAAATACAAGAAAATGGTGCTTAATATAAGGAATTAGAAATGATTTTACTTTTTTACAAAAACCAAGTAGTATTTTACTGGGTGACTTTCACTTTTACTTGGAGTTATTTTCTATTAAGGTATCTTTATCTTTACTCAAGTATGACAATTGGGTACTTTTTCCACCACTGTGCACACACACGCACGCACGCACGCACGCACGCACGCACGCACGCACACACACACACACACACAGGAATGTAATAGTGAAACTATATTACCTGTTGCCTGGAAGACACTGAAATAGTGACATTTGTCATGGTTAAAATGTAGTCATACATCCTATTATACAAGTCATCTTCGATAGTATATCAATACTATGACTCCAAGTATCGACTAACTAGCTCTAGTCGGCTGAACCTGCGCCAAAATGCTGGCATTTTTCATCTTATTTGTTCTCTATCTTTTAAAATAATGAGCCAACATGTTTTCAGCACTTTTATTTTCTATTACTGATCAAAAACTACATGGCTCTCTCTTGTCTCTCTGTTGCAGACTTATAGTGAGCAACATGTTTGGAACATCAAATCGCAAAGAAAATCGTATTATCCGAATTGCATTACATTGTGAGAATCTCAATAAATATCGAATCTGCACCTAAGTATTGTGATAATATCGTATTGTGAGGTCAATTCCCAGCCTTAGTTCATTGTGCTTCATTATTCCTACACATTACAGGCAACCTTGGACTTTGGGAAGACGACATCGCATTCATATCACAATCCCACACACATTCACGTATCAGAGCGAAACTATACCAAAACTAACTATACTCGCACAAATATTGACAAAAGTCTGTCCACTACATCACACGTGTCGGATCGATAAGAACTCCCCCCTGGTGGTTTAAACTCCCTACAACCAACGCTCTATGAAAAAATAGGTGCTGTCTATAACCTGAAAGGGTTGTCCTATGGAGACAACCAAAGAACCCTTTTGGAAACCTAATAGTGTAGACCTGTTGGACTCACACAGAGTATCGGCATTTCTGTTAATATACAACATGTAGTCCCCAGGAACCATACAGGATATTGGATAATGTCTGGATTCCTTACGTGGTGGTTGACTAGAAAAAATGCAACCATGCAGTATAGATTGTCTCAGTCTGGTAAGGCAATAGTCTTGGCAATGAGAGATATTGGAATCCCAGCCACCAAAACATTCAATAATAATAACTTAAATGTCCACAGTTTTCCGTTAAAGGCAACTTGCCTAATGTCTGCTGCGGGTGTCTGAAAGCTCCAAAACCAGGCAAGTGAAATAAAAGACTGCTGTGTGTGTGTGTGTGTGTGTGTGTGTGTGTGTGTGTGTGTGTGTGTGTGTGTGTGTGTGTGTGACCATTTTAACGTTTCAGCACGGCCAGCTGGCGGTCCTAAATGTTATTGTGATTTTATTGCTCAGTCTCAGTTTTCAGGAGGAAAAACCACTATGAATATTTTACAAGACAGTTAAAATACTTCAGACAGATCACAATGGTCATAGCAGAGTGAGTTTGATGCCGGACACATGCGCACACACTGCCATGCACACATTCACCATTTCACACACACACACACACACACACACACACACACACACACACACACACACACACACACACACACACACACACACACACACACACACACTGGCCAGGGCTCTTAGTCAAAAGGGCAGGTGTGGGTCTTCAGGCTTTGAACCAAACAAACGAAAGGTCAAAGGTAAAATTCTTAAAAACGAGGTCAGTGGCAGTTAGTTTCAACAGCTCGTCCAAGAGCTGCAAACATGGCACTTTTTCATAGATCATGCAAGTCGAGTGGTTTGTGTCAAAGGACTTAGAACAAGAGAAACTTCCTGTTTAAAATTCCCTCAGAAGGTAATATGTCTGAAAATATAGTGCTGATTGAAAGTGCTTTTAGGTTCTCAACAATATTTCTTGAGTTTTCCAACTATCATTACATAACACATCACTTTATGACCCTATGAATTTGAGATAAACGATGGTTGTTATTGGACTCTGTTACATATGACCTGTCTTAAATAATGAAACGACTACAGATAAGATGCACAGTAAGAGGTCCCTTTCTCTGTAGTCAGTCCACAATGTTTTTTTAAAAGTGCTAATATCAGATTATGCCAGATCTTGGAATGGCACACTTTTGTTTCTGTGGTTATATAACCCTTTTCCAGGAACTCAGATGAAGCAACTCTCCAATGGTTTCAGTAAGAGAGAGATGGAGAGAGAGATTGTAGTCTACACCAGACACTCAGACAAAGCAATCAGTAAGAGAAGACCTTGGAGAGTTTGTGTATGTGTCATAGGAGGCTGATGGGAGGAGCTAGGAGGACTGGCTCATTGTAATGGCTGGAATGGAATAAATGTAACAGAGTCAAACGTGGTTTCCATGCGTTTGACTCCGTTACATTTATTCCGTTCCAGCCATTACAATGAGCCAGTCCTCCTAGCTCCTCCCATCAGCCTCCTATGACACATACACAAACTCTCCAAGGTCTTCTCTTACTGATTGCTTTGTCTGAGTGTCTGGAAAAGGTTAAACAAAAGAGATGTTGTAGGGGATTAGTCTACCCCTATATGACTCTCTCTCGCTCTTTCTCTCTCTCTCTTTCTTTCTTTCTCTCTCTCTCTCTCTCTCTCTCTCTCTCTCTCTCTCTCTCCATATCACCCTAACCTAAGGATTTAAATGGAAAACATCTGTCCAACTCATGGGTCTTTCCAATCCAGACCTCCTTTGGAAGACTCCCTTGTCTGTGGCTACACCTGCTGCTAGTTTATGGACCTTACCGTCTTGATGGAAACAGTGACACACACACACACTACTGTTCTCCTGGAGCCTTTGATCTGACGCCTGGACCAACTCTTTCCCAGGCCTCCCAACACCCATACATTGACATTGTACTTTCCCAGTCAAGGTTGTCACCTCCTTTACTACTTCCAGGCAGCGGTCCACCTCCGCCCAACCACCCTCTCCCTGCCCCCTCCAACCTCTGTCTCACATCTGCTTTGCTGGCTAGACATGTAATTTCACCTGTTACATCATACTCTTACTCTCAGACACTCTAGACACACATACAGACAAAGCTATTAGAACCGTATGCTCTACAGAGTCCGGCACTACCAGACAAAGGGCCTTTTCATACAAAACGTCAGCCTCTCCTGTCCTTCCCAATGCCACCAAGGTCATCTCTACTTTATTGCTTGTTCACTTGTATACTATATGAGGAGACTATTAGAAACAGGAGGAAAGATGAAACACATTAAACATGAGATATTTCTTATTATATATAATTCACTCAGACAGCTGTACTGTTGCTGCCCTCTGAGAGGCGAGTCACCTACTTTAGACTATAGTGGCTTTGAAAGGGGACCTGACACCTGTAAGTAAACACCAGAGCAGGATGACCGTAAACCCTCTCAGAGGAACTAATGAGAGACCTGAGAGCACTTCCTTAGTTCCTGCTGGTTCAAGTTGCTGCTGAAGGGGTGCGTCTGGAGACGTTGGCACCATCCATGACTCACCAGTGATGAGTTGTATGACTGTCTGTTCATCATCTGTGCTGAACAGAAGCACTGGGTGCTACTATTCTGTTGTACTTCTACAATGGCCATAAAGACAAACATTCACTTTTGGATCCAAAACAATTATCAGATATTCTTATGAGGAATAGATTGGATAAGTACAACGTCAAACAAATGAGCGTTCCACTTGAGGGGGGTGTGACGTGACTCGTGGCCAGAACATCTGTGGGGCTCAAAGGGACAGACAGGTCGGGGTCAGAACAGCCTGGGCTAAACGCTTCTGGGAAAGACCGAGAGATTTAGGGGGGGGCAAGATGGAGGGAGAATGTACAGTTAAATACTCTTAGAAAAAAAGGGTTCTTCAAAGTGTTATCCTATGGGGACAAAGGAAGAAAGCTTTAAGGTTCTAGATGGCACCTTTTTTTTTTTTTTTTTTTTTTTTTTTTTTTCTAAGAGTGTACCACTGAACTAAAGGGAGAGAAAAGGAGAGCATGAAGGACAGGGGGGGGAAGAAAGGGAGGAGGAGAGTAATCAGGGCAGGGAGGGAGCTGTTTGAACTACCAGAGTCCTGGGCCCATTAGCTGTACTAATGCACCGTTTGGAGGGAGGGAAGCCGAGCCCACAGAAAACCTTTTAATGTCTGCCATAACTCCTTTACCATGTCGAACCATCTGAGCCTTTTTAACGTGTCTGCTGTATGCATTTGAAATTGCCACCCCACCCCTGTACGTGCATGCGAGCACGCTTTAGGAAATGAGGCCCAATTAAACTGGGCAGTGTCTGCCTTATTAGAAAAACAGTGTTTGTACAGGGAGCACTGGACAGAAAGAATAACAGCCAGGTCTGTGAAAAAAAGTGCATTGATCAGCAGCACGGACACAAACATACGCACACCCACACACAGAAAGACAAGACAGTCAATTATACAGGGAAACCCCCAGCCTCCCACACCTACAAATATAGGATCTTAATTTGACCTACAGTACCAGTCAAAGGCTTGAGCACACCTACTCATTCAAGGGTTTTTGATTTTCTTTTTACTATTTTCTATATTGTAGAGTAATAGTGAAGACATCAAAACTATGAAATATCACATATGGAATCATGTAGTAACCAAAAAAGGGTTAAACAAAGTAAAATATATTTTATATTTGAGATTCTTCAAATAGCCACTCTTTGCCTTGATACAGCTTTGCACACTCTTGGCATCCTCTCAACCAGCTTCACCTGGAATGCTTTTCCAACAGTCTTGAAGTTCTAAGTGTGTCCAAACTTTTGATTGATACTGTATCTTGTCACAGAAAAAGAATCCTGCGGCAACAGGATTTTAACATTTAGTCCATAATGTTGCTTGATCAGTGGTTAGGCTATTAGCTGGCCAAAGGTAGGCTACATGAAAAGTGCAATACTGTTAAAGGGATACTTTGGGATTTCTTTGTAGTTTAGCTGACACTCTTATCCAGAGCGACTTAAGAGTTAGTTAGTGTGTTCATACTTCATACTTTTGTCATACTGGTCCCCCATGGGAATCGAACCCAAAACTCTGGCGGTGCAAGCGCCATGCTCTACCATCTGAGCTACACGGGATGAACTCATGGATACCATTTTTATGTCTCTGCATCCAGTATGAAGGAAGCAAGAGGTAGTTTTGCGAGCCAATGCTAGCTAGCGTTAACGGAACGACTGAAAATCTATGGTATCAACTAGCATGCTAGCAGTTACAATAGACTTCCAGTCATCTCTAGTTAGCAGTTGTGCTAACGCTAGTTAGTTCATTCCTACTCTGCGGTACCGTTTCTGTCCTCAGCAAATATTAGGTTGAAATGTGGACTTCAAAAGGCTTTAAATAAAGCTCAGGTGTCCTTTATCTTAAAAACACATAAATATGGATCTTGAAAGGGAACTGTGTATAACACTTTTGTGTTTTTGCCATGTCCCCTGTGTTATTCATCAACTTCTATGAGAATTATAAGCCATAAAATAATAAAATATTTAAAATGTTTCTTTATTATTTTATAGTCCTGGTTAAAATCTCTCATCATAAACGTTTTGTTCATGATTATTGTATTGTTATTGTAATTATAATTTTCTGTGGACCCTCATTTCACTTTCCACCCTGTTAATTTGTAGTAATTACCCTTTTTTTAAAAACATCCACATCACATTCAGCAAATGTTATCATTTTTTAAAAATATAAACTACTTCCGCATTATATCTTCCGCATTATATTTTTCCAGGCTAAATGAATGAATCACATTGAATCACAGTTCTAAATGTCAAAATACGTTTGATATAGAAGTTTAAAATCCTCTTCAAGTGTTAACCATCATGCTAGCTCAATTTCAATCACCCACAGAGCTATAGCTAATTAGATTCCACACTGTTAGGATTATGCACCTAACAGTGGTGAATTATATCTTTTTTTAGGTTCCTGAGCTTGAACAATATATTGTTCAGAAGGTTAAAGATGTCCCTTTTCTGAGGGAGGGAGGGAGAGAGAGAGAGAGAGAGAGAGAGAGAGAGAGAGAGAGAGAGAGAGAGAGAGAGAGAGAGGAGAGAGAGAGAGAGAGAGAGAGAGAGAGAGAGAGAGAGAGAGAGAGAGAGAGAGAGAGAGAGAGAGAAGAGAGAGAGAGAGAGAGAGAGAGAGAGAGAGAGAGAGAGAGAGAGAGAGAGAGAGAGAGAGAGAGAGAGAGAGAGAGAGAGAGAGAGAGAGAGAGAGAGAGAGAGAGAGAGAGAGAGAGAGAGAGAGAGAGAGAGAGAGAGAGAGAGAGAGAGAGAGAGAGAGAGAGAGGAGCAAGAAGAGTGAAAAATTGGCTATCCAACGGGAACAAAAGTATTAATGTAATGAAGGTTGGCGTCTTCTTGATTGAATGGCATGTTCAGCACACTCAGCGTCCGCTAGTATAATAGCCAAACCCTGGGTTGTCTGTTTCCACTCCAACACACTAGAGTGCACTTAAACAAACACCCAGACTCCAATCTCCTCTGCTGTTATTAACGACTGCTGTTAGACAAGTCCGGGGACAGGGGAGACTGTAAACTCCAGCCAGCACAGTCATTTGTGCTGTTGTTCAGGTTCACGACACGTTGAACTCAAGCTGCCAGAGCAGCAGCAGTCAAACACAACAGAGGGGACACAGTAATGATCTCAAACACTCACTCATGTTAACATGCCCAACACACACATACGTGCATAGTGAGTACACACACACACACACACTGCGTAACCCTCTCTGGGGATCACTTCATCCAGTGATTACGGCTGATCAACGCGAGGCAGCAGCCAGAGAGTGGCGGGCGGACGCCAGCAATTGTTCTTTCTTCCAGTCGGTCTGTCTGTCTGTCTGTCTGTCTGTCTGTGCGTGCGTGCGTGGGTGGGTGCGTGCGTGCGTGGGGGTGCCAGGCCTCACTAACAGCGCAGCACGGCGCAGCGTGGCCAGGAGTGCAGGACCACTAAAGAGTTTGTAATGGATCAGGGAGGTTGGAGTGGACTACCTGCATTAAGTGAAGTTAAAAAGAAGTGGGACAGGGTGAGATGAGGGGTTCGGGTGATTTAGAGGGTACCCCTACATACACCCCTTGGGTACTATAGGGCAGGTACATGGAGTTTCATTCTCCAATCCAACTGGCTTGCACCTCTCATACAGTACATACAGTACATGTAACTGTGTCACCATGTTTAATCTAGGCTTTTCCTCCAGTTTCAGTCTGAAGGAAGCCATTGTTGCAGAGAGGCACATAGGTATTTTTGTCAGATTCTTATCTCTTGTACCTTTGTCTGCCCTGGTTCATATACTCACAAAGAGTTCAGTTGATTGCTTGGTTTACTGTCTACGATGAGAAGGGGAGAGAGAGGGAACAGGAGAAGACTATGGTGTAAAGAAGCTCTAGCTTATCTGGTAAGGCCATCTAGCCTACACCTTGAGCTTGCCAAGCCATGATACATCAGGCAGGCAGACACACACGCATGCAGGTACACATGTCTTACAGAACGTTTGCAGCCTTTCTGCGGTAACAGAAGAGAGACCATACCTGTAGTTCTTAGAGGCATAGCTATATTTGAACATCCTAAATGCCATAAGTCAACTAAAGGTCGGCCATAGAAATGGAATGACTAATTATAGTTATATGAGGTCAAGATTCTTACTCACTGGCTAAACCACCCCAGTTGTCAGGAGTGTCTACTATAACATATTCATATTTAATTTTATTGAATAGTATTATATATTTTTTCTACTTTAGTTGTTCATCTCTATGGTAACCCGTTCCAATATCTTTGAGTCCCCCCTTCCCCATAAAATGTTTGAGTCCCGGAGTCCGCCTGCTCCTGTCACCGTGCTGCTCCCCCTCCCTTCCAGTGAAAACACCGGCCGTCGGTCCATGATACTCTAAGCAACGGAGCAGCCAGGAAAGAAGGTACTGCTGCACATGTTTACTAAATATATACGATACAAAATGTTATAATCTTGCATTAGCAGCAGCCATTTATTGTAGTTAAGATATTTCTGATATCGTCTACTAGCTAATGTAATGCAATCGTCAATATTACTGGTAAAGTTAGCTAGCTAGCAAATTTGCAGATGAAGTAGCTTGTAGCTAGCTGCCATCATTGCATGTAATGCTTGTCCTGGCTAGCAAAGGGGCATTAAACAATGTTGATGTAGCTTGCTATGGATAATTAAATTGTTAATTTCATCTGTGGAGAAAGTTAAGGTTTACAGTAATTCTAAATTAGACATCTCTGGACATCTCTATAACATCAACAAAATGTGATGTGTGGTCATATGTGATAGACAGTTGTAATTTAAATCGTGTTAGTCTATTTAATTGCTAGCTAGCTTGCAAACATTGTTAGCCTAGCTAGCTAGCTATAGCTTGCTTGTAGCTAACTGTTAACCAACCGTCTTTAGTGAGTTAGCTAGCTAGATAGCTTTGGTATAAATTATTTTGTGTGATAGCCTACATACACAATTAGTGGCCACACACACACACAGACACACACATGTAATGGGTTCAATAAGATCATGGCCTACTTAACATACCATCCAATCGCCAGTTAGCACTCAATCAGTTTACTATAAGTAAATAAAAACTGATGGCACAGTTCAGATATCAGATCATCTTTAAAGCTAAACCACTAGCAATATTGCAGTTTCAGAGCCCAGAAAAGAAAATGAAGAGGAAAGGTGACATCAGAAGTTTTTTGGTAAAAAAAGGTCAACCCGTCAGTTGTAGAAATGAGCAGAGGGAGACAGCAGAACAAAAGGAAATAGATAGAGAGCAAGAGAGAGAATAAATTCATCATGGAGTGTCAGACAGACAGTCACAGGGAGAGGAAGAGAGCCCTGAAGACTACAAAGCTCAAAGCTCAGACAGTCAGAGTGGAGGTAGAGCCACGGAAAGACAGCCCAGAGCCCCCAGCTGACATAGCCAGTCCAGCAGGTCCACATGGTCTCAGGTCAGATAATACTGTTACATTTATATGGTTGCATTTAAAAATTGTTAAATAAACAAAGCACTTAAAAAGCTAATGAGTAGTAAGGATCACTGAGTAGCTTGAATCAAAGTAGGTAAATGTTATACTGAAAGTAATCAGTAGGATTTCTGTAGAGGTATCAGGTCCTCTGCCTTTCAGTGTAAAATTGTACTAACCTCCGTTTCCTCTTGTTCCAGATATATCTATGCTTCGAAGTGACGTCCCAACTCAACCAACCCTGCAGGCATTCCCCAAAACCCTCCAGGGTGGAGCCAGGCGAAGTTTCCATGCAGTGGTACAAAGAACACTCATGGCTTGAGTACTCACATTCTAAAGATGCAGCATATTGCTGTCCTTGTAGGCATTGCTCTCTACCTAATGTTCCAAAGAGTGGATTTATGTCAGTGGATGGTTACTCAAATTGGAAAAAAGCAACATTTAAGGATAGCGATTTTGTCGTCATACACATCAATGGTAGGATTGATGGAAGCAGAAAATAGAAAAACACCAGCAGCCTTATACAGAATGGAATGATCAGTGTTTTAGCAGGGATGGTCAGAGATGAGATCATTAGAGGTCAAAGAAAGAGAACAATTTTCTGTCATTGTCGATGAAACCAATGATGTAAAAAAAAAAAAAAGAAAACTAATGTATTTTGTTCTTAGGTGCTATTATAGTTTTTTTTAGAGTTTCAAGAGGCAGAAAGGCTGGATGCTGCAGGTTTAACAGAACAAATCATAGACTGTCTAGAGAGGCATGGCTTGAATTACAGAGAGAACTTAGTTGGGCAAGACTATGATGGAGCAGCCGTTATGAGCGGGAGAGAGGTAGCCAGCCATGTTTTTTATGTAAACTGCAGTGCACACTGTTTAAACTTGGTCATAGTGGACAGTGTGAAATCTGTACATGAGGCAGGAAAGTTATTTTCTTTGTTGGAACGACTATGTATTTATGTCAGGCTCTTATGTTCATAATAAATGGCTGGAGGTGCAAAAAAAGATGTTTGAAGGTCGTGGGCCAAGGGAGCTCCAGCGTCTTAGTAATACAAGATGGGCGTGCAGGTGTGTAGCTTGTCGCAGTGTGATGGATAGGTTGCCTGCTATTGTGCGCGTTCTTGAAGACATTTCGCATAAAGACAACCCAGATAGAGCTGTGGAGGCCAGAGGGATTCTGATTCAGATTGATCTGAATTTCATTGGATGTCTTGTAGTGTTCAGAAAGATTTTGGGTGAACCTAAGTTTTTTGTCAGACATGCTCCAATCAACAAAAGTTAACTTTACTAAAGCCGGTGAGTTGCCAGAAACACTCCAACAGACTCTCAGAGATTATCGTAGTGAGCCCTCTTTTTGAGGCTCTCTGGGGTGAAATACTCAACGTATGTAGAAGTAGCAGCATTCCTACATCACAGCACACCTCTCAAAGAGCAAGACGGGTAGCAAGTAAACTACAGTGTTGTTACATCCACTCTTGGACAGCACACAGAACCAGATAGCAAAGTGTCTTTCTGAGTTAAGGTCTATTACTCCCTCATAGAGTGCATGATTGGTGAAATGGAAAGGTGTTTCTCACAATTTAACTGTCAGACCATGAAAGGCATACAGGCATTAAATCCATCAAGTCCTGGCTTTCTCAATGAGGAGGCTATTCTCATGTTGGCAAATGCCTATGGGGCAGGTTTAGAAGATATTAAGCATGAATTGCATCAGACTCAGAGACTGTTAGATAGAAAAGCAAAAAAAGAGAGTCTCACTAGTCTCATGGAACTATTGCATTTTTTTGGATCCAAATGAGACAGTTTTCTGTCTGTCAGCAGTGCTTCATGTGAGCGGAGTTTCTCAACTCTAAAGCTAGTCAAGAATCCCTTGCGTTCTACCATTGGTTGAGAATTAGATGAACAAGTACAGCTATACTAAGTATAGAGTCAAAACGTGCTAAGTGTCTTGATCTGGATGAGTTTGTGAGACGACTTGCTGTCCAACATGGCAATCGCTGCATTGTTCTTTTGTAGCTCCATGACCTGCTGGTAAATGTCCCATGATGCAACCTAAACATATCATTGCCTCTATCTACAGTAGGGCTGTAATGGTGTGCACTGTTTTAAAGGAGGATATTTTCAGTTTTATATGAATACATGAGAAACACAACTGGGACCAGCAGGGTTGCGTGCTAGGGGTAAATCTTACTTAATTGCCCGTCATTATGCTATATACCACTTTATCACTCAGTCACCGAGAGGTGAATCAGGGTGCTAGGATGCCTGAATCTGGGCCAACGACCTGCCACTCATACACACCTGGAAGCTCATTGGATGACACAGGAGCCTGAAATACAACAACCCTGATGAGGGAACAAAGGACACACATGAGAGGTTGTGACCCTGTTGGGTAGAGTAAGAGTTCGTGTGACCAGGTCAGGTCAGAGAAGGTGAGAGAACAGAGAAGAGGGCACTGTGGCACATGGAGTAGAGGGAGGACAGGCCTATTAGGATACTGTAGTGATGGAGAATGGAGGGAGGACAGGCCTATTAGGATACTGTAGTGATGGAGAATGGAGGGAGGACAGGCCTATTAGGATACTGTAGTGATGGAGAATGTTTGGAGGACAGGCCTATTAGGATACTGTAGTGATGGAGAATGGAGGGAGGACAGGCCTATTAGGATACTGTAGTGATGGAGAATGTTTGGAGGACAGGCCTATTAGGATACTGTAGTGATGGAGAATGGTTGGAAGACAGGCCTATTAGGATACTGTAGTGATGGAGAATGGAGGGAGGACAGGCCTATTAGGATACTGTAGTGATGGAGAATGGTTGGAGGACAGGCCTATTAGGATACTGTAGTGATGGAGAATGGTTGGAAGACAGGCCTATTAGGATACTGTAGTGATGGAGAATGGAGGGAGGACAGGCCTATTAGGATACTGTAGTGATGGAGAATGGAGGGAGGACAGGCCTATTAGGATACTGTAGTGATGGAGAATGGAGGGAGGACAGGCCTATTAGGATACTGTAGTGATGGAGAATGGTTGGAGGACAGGCCTATTAGGATACTGTAGTGATGGAGAATGGAGGGAGGACAGGCCTATTATGATACTGTAGTGATGGAGAATGGAGGGAGGAAGAAAACATTGTTTTCCCAACAACAACCCTCCATAGATTTAAAAGGGTAGTGAAACTCTTTCTCTCTCTCTCTCTCGCTCTCTCCCGCTCTCTCACTCTCTCACTCTATCTCTCTCTTTCCTTTTCACTCTCCAGGTGATAAAATATAGAGCGAGGCCGATCGGGAGATCAAAACAAAGTGATGATGTATGAGCGTGAGATGAATAAGACAAAAAAGCCAAGAGAGAGATCAAAGTGGGAAAGGAGAAGAGAGAGAGGAAGAGGATCTGGAGAACATCTGAGTAGTAGACAGGGTACAACCCAGTAAGCACTGCAGAACACTGCCAAAAGAACGCTCTGAGGGTGTTTCTGCGTATGTGAAAGTGTAAATATGTCTGCATGTGTGTGTCAGCAACTTGTTCCTACAATGATTTGTGTTAAAGTTAGATGTTCTGGCACCTGGAGAAACAGAGCAATAACAAAAGCAATAACCACATAGAGAGATATATAGAAAGAAGGGAGAGACGCATACAGAGAGGAAGAGAGATAGAGAAGGGATGATAGAGAGAGGGTGAGAAAGATGTGAGCAGTGGGGTCATTTCTGCCACGTGCATTCTGTGCAGTCTGTAGCCTTAGACTCAGCAGCAGCGGCAGATAAACACATGAGCTTTTTGGCTGCAGGGAGAGACAAAGGCTAAACCCCTGATAGAGAGAGAGAGAGAGAGAGAGAGAGCTACAGCTACAGCTGTTTGGCCTGTCGCAGTAGCCCCTGTCTGGATCTGGGGAACTTGTGAAGGTTCTCTCAAACTCTGCTGGCCAGATCTGGGTCGCCAGTGTGCCAGAGAGGAAATACCCAAACCACTGGTCTGCACACTCTTCTCACTTCACCATTTCCTCAGGAAACATCGGAGGGGAGGGGAGGTGAACTGGGACATGGTCAACCAGCCAAGATGAGGTGCTAACTGAATTCATGTTAGATGAGTTTCAAAAGTACAGGTCCCTCGCTTTTATTTCAAAGCGTCTCTTTAAAGGTTTCCTGGTCCCATGTTTCAGCAGAGCATGAACGTTGTCAAAGCAGCTGCCGGTGATACTGAGTTGAAAGGTCGTACAGCAGCTTTCGAGGTTTGGGATGGGGACGGAGCCAGGGAGGTTTAACAAGGCCTAAGTGATAGAACATTGCTGAGGTAGAGCTTTTCCTAAAGACCTGGGTTGAACTAGTTCCAGATTCAGCAAGATGATTATTTATTTCACTTGTGTAAGCCATTTTACCACCGGTCCGGCAATATCCGAGGTCTAGAATTACTGTATAAGGATAAAGTGAGGTACAAGACACGCCGTCTAATCTTAACGATATACTGCAACGTTTTTATAATGTTGCAATAGAATGCAAAATCAACACAACTTTCCCTTAAGTTAGTGTTATTTTAGTAAACGATACAGCAGCTATTTTTTCAAGACAGGAATTGTAAAATCCATTCATAGCCCGTTCTATTGGAAAAAGCTACAGCCCCACATCATTGTGCTGGTAATTTCAAATGTGTAGCACGCGCAGCTCTCTTTTCCACTGCAAACAAAGGTATACCAGAGACATACAACTGAAAAATATAACTCCTTGTATTTCCCATTCCGACTAATTGAGGACATTTGTTAACCTGTCAGTGTGTGTGGACCTTTAGAAGACACTGTATTAAAAGCTTTAAAGAGTCGATCTCTCTTCTCCACTCTGTTTATAAGTCTTTGATGTGAATGAGGATACACAATGATCCCTAGAGCAGGTCTGACTGCTGCCTGCCTGGGTGGCTCTATCTGTGTTGACCTCTGGAGCAGGTCTAAAAGCAGGGCCTCGCAGATCTAAAAGCAGGGCCTCGCAGATCTAACTGCTGCCTGCCTGGGTGGCTCTATCTGTGTTTGACTGGTTCACACGGGTGTTTGAACGGCCTTGACAACAACCCAGGTTTGATGAGTTTCAGAAGAGAAGTCCTGGCCCGGGTTAAGAGCGCTGTGGCACGCAGGTCTGTTGTTTGGTGAAGATTAGATTTCAGTATCAATCTCTTTTAGCTTTTAGCTGGTTGCTCCTCCTCTCCTCTCTTCTCTCCATCACCCCCATCCTCCTTACCCTACGTAACACTCTTAGAAAAAAGGTGCTATATAGAACCTAATAGGGTTCTTCGGCTGTCCCCATAGGAAACACCTTTGAAGAACCCTTCTTCAGGTAGAACCCTTTCCACAGAGGGTTCTACATGGAACCCAAAAGAGTTCTAGCTGGAACCAAAAAGGGTTCTACCTGAAACCAAAAGTGCATTCAGTTTGTTTTCTACCAAAACTGTGTAACCAGTCCTAACCCACCCTCTTTCCCTTCATCTTGCCTTTTGACCAGTTTTGACTGGGGAATCAAAGGCAGGCTTTGCTGGGTAAACAACAGAAGCAGGGAGGCTGGAGGATCATTTAAGCTGACATGGAAAGAGTTAGTGAGTGCGATAAAAGAAGGGATCCTGTAACATGGCAATCAGTTTAAAGAGAAAGACAGTCAGTCTGGTGATTTAGAGCGTGCATCACGGATCACAGACTGTGCTGGTGCTCATCATCAAAGAAAACTGCATGGCCAGGAGTTGATTGACTTACGGCTCATCACAGAGAATTGGCAAAAGAGTTGATTCTTGATTTTAACGGTGTTTACATGCGAGCATGTGACTATGCCTTAATCCTTTTGGCTAACTCTCAAAATACAATGCCTGCATTTGTATCATATTCATATTCTTATAGAATGATAATGTCTGAAAAATGTATAAATGTGTGATACTGTACTGTACAGGAAAAAAAGGCTAGTGAATTATTCTTTCACTCGTGCCTTTCCTTCTGCCCTTCTCTACCTCCCCCTCTCCCTCACTTTTTCTCTCTTTCTCTCCCTCTCTCTATCCCACTCTGTCGCTTTCTCTCCCTCCCAGTCTCCCCTTCTATCAATAGCTGACTGCGAAGGACCCAATGCCCGAAAACAAACTGGCTGACTTAGTCTGGGCTTTATCACTGCAGTGGCTGGCTACTGTATTTAGAAACCTCCCCTACAATCCAGTTGGCCAAAAAAGTCCACACACATACATATACACACGGAACCACAAAGACAGGTATTTCTGTAGTGCCAGACTTAGAATACAATCAATCACCCTATTTATTACGTATCACATGGCTAATGCAGTTATGACCTAATTGTCCAAACTAAGCAGCTCAGCTCTACTTATTTACAGTATTGTGAAGCCTAAGGGCCGCAGCACAGCACTACACTTACATACAATGGGGTTGATACTTTAGTTTGAAGTAAGAGAGTCAAGTAAGAAAAGGTTGTTCATCTGTCATTTGTAGTCACTCAAACATTTCACTTCACAGAAGCAGGACCCCACCTTCACTAGCCAATCAATTCCGTCGAGCTCAGCTGTAATCTTTAGCTGTCTGCTTGAGAGTTGGTTATCGCTTCTGACAGTTCCAGCTCCCCCATGAGGGTCGAAACCATCCTGTTGCATCACTACATCAGAGGGTCAAGGCGTTGTCCTGAAGCACACATCCATCAAACCTCCACCTCTGTTGACTCTCCTGCTCTGTGAGACCAATTACACTTTAACCCAATGAGATAAGACCAGAGTGAGTTTCTCAGGGACACCTAAGAGAATTAACCATTTCCTCATTCTGCACCAAGGCAACTTCATGTTTCAAATAATGCTTTGGTATTTATTGGAGTCACAGGAAGAGAGCAATGTTCACACAAACACTGAAAAATCCACTTTCAGGTAGAAATGGCTGTTGACTCTGTTCTTCTTGACCTTTCCTGCCCCACCCCGGTTTAACACATAAGAGTCTAAGCCCTATCTATATGGATTTGTTTTAAGTTCATACCAAGGATCATTTTACAGTTTGATTTTGAATTTTAAGACCCCTTGAAGTATAAAAAAAAGTAAATAATTAGTATTCTTTTTTTGACCTTTAGTGTATACCTTTAGTTTGTATGGGCTAATAGAATAGTGCTATTAGCCCATACAAACACATTGAGTAATATATTCACTACATAGTCCAAAGAAAATATCAAAAGAAAGTTTGTTCTGAATTTAACATGTATTTAAACCCTTATTTTTGTCACTAAAGAGTCTCCATATATACTGTACTTCCATTCAAAGCAAAACAACCGACATGTACATATTCGTGAGAGTCATATTAGTGTGTAGCCCAAACTGTTCTGACAGTTGGCAGATTGGCTGTACCAATATCAGACGAGCCCCAAGACACTTGTGGGGGTCGTAGAGCAAAATGGAGAACACCATTGTGTTCGTGAGAGTCTCATCTTTCAATAGAGCAGTCATAGGCAGATGCAGTGGATTGAGAAGCATCCAATGCAAAAAAACAGATATCTTGAGCTTAAACTGACAGATTTGTATGCTGTTGTTTTTTAAAACTTTCTGATTAGATTTTCGCAGGGGCCCGGACATCGACCTTGTTTTTTTTTTCAAAACAAGAGTAAGAAAGATATCTACAACATAAAAAACTAATCTCTGGAATGTTAACATCTGAAAATCAGCCACCTTGAAAAGTCTAGAAACTAGAGTGGGTAGCCAATAACTATCGAAGTGTGTTTTAATGAGGGCATTGAGAAGAGTTTAAACAGGGAGCTGTGAAGAGTTGTGCACAGCCCATGAAAAAGAAACAACAACCAATGAATGAGCTCATATCCAAGGATAGTCTAGTGACATCAGCAGAGTATCATCAAGGTGTAAAAAATGGCCATTAAACTTTATGTGACTTTGGTCAAAGCACTACTGCCCACACTATAAAACCCTAGCCTTCTCCTTCATGGGAAGGCTTCACTTCACACAGATGATATCTCTCTAAAAAATGTCAGATGAGCTCTGGGCCTATCAGTGTTTGCATTATCCCACTAGCCCGTTACTCCGCCTCTCCTGTCTCCCTCAGCATGTGTACTGTACAGCATGTGGCGGATTTGGAGTTTACATGAGCGCATACCTTTCAGTTGGGCTAACCGCTGGCTTGTGAGGAGGCACTGTAGGCAGACGTATTGTACCAACAGGCAGTACAGTCTCCTCAAACACCCACCCTGCCTCAACTCTGGACCTCAGCTCTCAACGGTTCAATGCCGGGTCCCAATGCTAAGAGCTAACAGGCAGAATTTACGTCAACCCTCCAGATTAAAGTTAATGACTACTGACACATTATGGGAATTTAATATGTTACTTTGGATGCTCAGCGTTTTTATTTATTGGTGGCATATTATGTTTTTTTGTGTTAACTTCATTCTGTTGTAGTTGTAAAGATATCATTCAATAACATAATATAACAGCTTCTGACTATGGTCCATGAGTTCATTGCAGGTTCAAGACACTGGTGACTAGTCCAGTATTCAATATGGCAAAGAAACATGCTATCATCAAATAAAGTCAGAAAATATTCTTTATTCTTCCAGTAAGCTACCCGTACTAATTAAGAGGTGACTTCTTGACATACAACACTGTTCTTCATTTTTCAGTGATTCACACTGGTTCACATGGGATCAATAGTTGATGACGAATGGGACAGATAATGAATGATAAATGCCCCGGTTCGCTCTGCTAAGGGAAACCACATGTGCTCTCTCTCAGGCCTGATCTGAGTCCCTCACTTGAGCCAGAGAAAAAACTGTGTGTGTGAGTTTTCAGAAGGACAAAGGGGTTCTTTGTTGTCACCCTAGCAACCACAGGTGAATGAAATCATTCCCCCTCTCTGTGACTGCAGCAAATTGGAATTAAGTGGTCCGGTATGTGTGACACTGTGTGTGTGTGTGTGTGTGTGTGTGTGTGTGTGTGTGTGTGTGTGTGTGTGTGACCTTGGTGATTGAAGCCATATCTCAGTGTGTGTGTGTGTGTGTGTGTGTGTGTCTCTCGATATCAGTTTTCCCATGAGAGAGAAACTGGGACAACCCACACATTGTCAGGTAGATAGACACCCTACCCCCAGCCATTGCTCCAGCTACATTCAAATATTTTACATAGAGCTAAAACAGGACAGTTGATGTTAAAACACAGACACAGACCTCTAATGGAGTTGAGGAGACATTAAAATACCCCATACATTCATGACATCATGAACACAGCTACCACCATGAGGTTGGGTTAAACACTTCAACCATAGCCAACACAAACAAAGCACTTGGGTTAAGTTAGCATTTTAGCTACACACATTATAAACACACTACACAGAAGCACTGGGGTTAAGTTAGCATGCTAGCTACACACATTATAAACACACTACACAGAAGCACTGGTGTTAAGTTAGCATGCTAGCTACACACATTATAAACACACTATTCTGAAGCACTGGGTTTAAGTTAGCATGCTAGCTACACACATTATGAACACACTACACAGAATCACTGGGGTTAAGTTAGCATGTTAGCTACACACATGATAAACACACCACACAGAAGCACTGGGGTTAAGTTAGCATGTTATCTACACACATTATAAACACACTACACAGAATCACTGGGGTTAAGTTAGCATGTTAGCTACACACATTATAAACACACTACACAGAAGCACTGGGGTTAAGTTAGCATGTTATCTACACACATTATAAACACACTACACAGAAGCACTGGGGTTAAGTTAGCATGCTAGCTACACACATTATAAACACACTACACAGAAGCACTGGGGACAAGTTAGCATTTTAGATACAGACATGATTAACACACCACACAGAAGCACTGGGGTTAAGTTAGCATGTTAGCTACAGACATTGTAAACACACTACACAGAAGCACTGCTGTTAAGTTAGCATTTTAGATACACACATGATTAACACACCACACAGAAGCACTGGGGTTAAGTTAGCATGTTAGCTACAGACATTGTAAACACACTACACAGAAGCACTGGGTCAAGTTAGCATGCTAGCTACACACATTATAACCACACTACACAGAAGCACTGGGGTTAAGTTAGCATGCTAGCTACACACATTATAAAAACACACTACACAGAATCACTGGGGTTAAGTTAGCATGTTAGCTACATTCATGATAAACATACTGCACAGAAGCACTGGGGTTAAGTTAGCATGCTAGCTACACACACTATCAACACACTACACAGAATCACTGACTGACAGTGTCTCTCTCAGCATCAGATGTTTTGTCAAATAACTAGACACATTTTTTAATTCACAGAATGATAGGCAGTTGCCTTTTCATTAAACATGTGCAATTGAAATGTCTCGAGTCAATACGTTTTCAACCCCTTTGTTATGGCAAGCCTAAATAAGTTCAGGAGTTAAAATGTGCTTAACAAGTCACATAATACGTTGCATGGACTCACTCTGTGTGCAATAATAGTGTTTAACATGATTTTTGAATGACTACCTTATCTCTGTACCCCACACATACAGTTATCTGTAAGGTCTCTCAGTCGAGCAGTACATTTCAAACACAGATTCGACCACAAAGACCAGAGGGGTACCAGAATACCTTGCAAAGAAGGGCAGACATTGAATATCCCATTGAGCATGGTGAAGTTATTAATTACACTTTGGATGTGTATCAATACACCCAGTCACTACAAAGGGGGAAAAATCCTAGAGGAAAACCTGGTTCAGTCTGCTTTACACCAGACACTGTGACATACATTTAATGTGATTTTCCCATTTGAAACCACAATTCACATGTGAGATGAAACTACAAATTTCATGCCGTTTTTTTGGAAGGGTGATGCCACCAGCCGAGATTGTACTTGAACTATTATTGGCAGAAAGCCAATGCGATCAAAGAATGCAGCAGGACTCAGATTACAGTCACCTGCGCAGGAGCCTTTCTCAGTGGGTCTGAGGTCGAGATTATCGCAGATGACAAACGGGTTTATTGTTCATAATCGACCCCTGCCTGGAGGCTGTAAGTCAAAGCTATGAGGGATGGAAGGCCGTGGCAGTTTAAACCGTGGCGGTGCGGTATGTTTAGAAGTACACAAACAGAAGTGGGTTAATTGTAGTCTGCCAGACAGCAGAGAGATGAGAGGAAAGGATAAGAGTCGACAGACAGCGTCAACAAGGAGAAACTCCAACTACACATCCTGCCTGGTGACAGAGGAGACATCTTGGTTGCATTTATTAACACTGATGTCATGTTAGGGCTGTTTGTGGCTGTGTCTGATATGTCATCCTATTCTAGTCTATAAAGTACACTACTTTTGACCAGGGCCCATACGGCTCTGGTCAAAAGTAGTGCACTATATAGAAAATAGGGTGCCACAGGGCTCTGGTCAAAAGTAGTGCACTAGAATGCCATTTCGGATTCATCTTGTCTCACAGATTTACAGAAAGCGTAATCTCCTTTGGGACTCCATTGTTCTAAACACAATTCTAATAGAATTGGAGGGGTTCTAAAGATAGAATGGGAGTATTTTTCTGTACTTTTGTCAGAGTGCCCCTTGCTGACACTGCTAAAATGGGTTTATGAGGTATACGCTCTATTTTGAAGAGACATATTTTGGATGTATCCCTCATGTCACGCTGCGTTGAGGGAATGATTCCAGAATAATGCTGTTACTTTGTTTCAGGGCTCCCGTAATATATAAACTGAAAAGAGCGGCTGGGCTCGACTACAAATTGTCACACAAGGCACAATAGCAAAAGTTTCACCCCATAACAGAGGTCTAGAAATAACAGTATATGCTTTAATATCTGCCCCAGCAGTGCTCAATACATCACTGGGCCCTCTCTCTTTATCCCTCTCTCCGCAGGGCAAATTGAAATAGACTAAACAGACATAGGTTGTCATTTATTGTCATGAATCTTTCCGTGAAGGCAGATCTGCAGTGGCACAGCCACAAAGTCATACAATCCCGTTGACTGTGGGTTTAGAACAGTATGCAGCAGTGCTCTGGGGTAGAAACCATTATCTAACCGCACTACAGATGGAATAATACAATCAGTAAATAACACTAACAATTACAATATATGAAAGGCTGTGGGCTCTTGGACACACAGGCGGTGGTGTTCTTTCTGAGAGAACAGACACAACCTGAAGTAAAGTCAATATTTAGGTTGGTCGTGTTCTCTCGCAAACACCCGACTAACCATTCCCTGCTGCTATAGAGGCTAATTATGGAATAAGCGCGTCGCTCCAGGGAAGCAATGCTTTTCCTCGTGATGCCACGGCTCGTACACACGCACACACGCAGGTCCCATGAGAAAGGCTCACAGAGGTTGGTGGACAAAGAGACATAGACAGAGCTTCCTGGTATGTAGACAGCAGACCTCTTTAGTAGAGGGAGTACTGGTGATTAAAGGGAGTACTGGTGACCCTCTCATATGACTCAGACTTATAATGAGTGAAAGTACATGCCTACCCACACTAACAACTACCCAGACAAATTACCACCCAGACTAACAACTACCCAGACTAACAACTACCCACACTAACAACTACCCAGACTAACTACTACCCAGACTAACTACTACCTAGACTAACAACTACCCAGACTAACTACTACCCAGACTAACTACTACCTAGACTAACAACTACCCAGACAAATTACCACCCAGACTAACAACTACCCAGACTAACAACTACCCAGACTATTACTACCCAGACTAACAACTACCCAGACAAATTACTACCCAGACTAACAACTACCTAGACTAACAACTACCCAGACTATTACTACCCAGACTAACAACTACCCAGACAAATTACTACCCAGACTAACAACTACCCAGACAAATTACTACCCAGACTAACTACTACCTAGACTAACAACTACCCAGACAAATTACTACCCAGACTAACAACTACCCAGACTAACTATTACCCAGACTAACAACTACCCAGACTAACTACTACCTAGACTAACAACTACCCAGACTAACAACTACCCAGACAAATTACTACCCAGACTAACTACTACCTAGACTAACAACTACCCAGACAAATTACTACCCAGACTAACAACTACCCAGACTAACTACTACCCAGACTAACAACTACCCAGACTAACTACTACCCAGACTAACAACTACCCAGACTAACAACTACCCAGACTAACTACTACCCAGACAAACTACTACCCAGACAAACTACTACCCAGACTAACTACTACCCAGACTAACTACTACCCAGACAAATCCCTACCCAGACTAACTACTACCCAGAAATTCCCCTACCCAGACTAACTACTACCCAGACTAACTATTACCCAGACAAACCCCTACCCAGACTAACCACTACACATACTACTACTACATATACTAATCACTCACAGTGACCCTCCTCCACATTGATTAAAAGGCAACGATGGAAACAAGTCAAATACTCAAGAAAATAAACTGGCTGCATTAATTTTGCCTAGAAAATGACAAAGTACAATTTCCCCCAAAATGAGAATCTAACTAATGCATTACAGCAATATGTTTGTTACTGTATAAAGACACTGGCCACATCTGTATTTTTCCCCATTCGTGAAGCTAAACCAAATCTACAATGTGTATGATGTACAGTATGCATGGAGTACCACATTTTGGGAGTATTAATTGATATATTATTATATAGAATGATAGGATCACACAGAAACGAATTTGCAGCACACATGGGATTTAAGCAGACAGGCTGCTGATAGAAACAGATATAGACACAGCATCCTGGTTAGTAGACACTCAGAGGGAGTGTACTGATGTCCCCCTCCGATGAATCACAGTGTTTAGAGAGAGAGACAAATGAATACAAAGCCAGACTTTTGCCGTCTCATCCTATCCCCGCCACTCACCCAGACAGGGACAAACAGTCTCAACATCATTCCTACCACTCCTCCGCAAACTTGAATGAAAACAGCAGTTAATTAAAGATTGACACAGCCGTTACCCAGCCGTTACACAGCCGTTACATAGAGCTGCTGTAAGCAGTGAGCCGAGCGGAGACACGACCGTCCCGTTAAAACCGAGTTGTGACTAATGTGGAAAAGACAAGGGGACAAACATAAGTTAACCGTATTCAAATGACAAAGTGCATTCACTAACTAACATACCAAGACCTCACACTCATATCAAGTTTAAAAAAGGACTGTTTAACAAGAGATTAATAAAGTGTGATTACCCAAGTCAAGTAAAAGTCTGACTTTCCTATATGGGTCCAGTTTATCCTAATGTACACCCAAAAACCCTCAGCTGTAGGGAGTTAAGCACCATAGAGAACCAATTTCACCTGCCATCCCTTTCCCTGCACTCGTCCCGCTGTCCCTCCTTGTACACAACCATCCCTGTGTTCCTTGATTAACAGAGCTTTGCGGTCGACAGCGGCTCCTCATATTTCGGTAATAAACTTCATCGAGGGGTAATCAGGCGACCTCGCTCGGTGCCGCAGGGAGTACAATAATACCGCAACCGCCACCTCGCTCCTGGCAGGCAGTCAGACAGGAAGTGCTTTAATCAGGGCTTCCTGTGCAGCTCGCTGCGAGAGTGCCATGTTTTGTCTGAGAAAGGGAAAGTAATGCATCCACTAGCTGTTGCTAGGACCCATGTTTTAGGGCCGGGGACAAAGACTGAGAGAGAAGTTCAGTACTGGTGAGTAAGGGGAGTATCAGAAGCAATATATTACTTTTTTGTTAGCCCAAATCCCATCATTTATCACTTTCAAGTAGTGGGACTAGTCAATCTTTATCATTATGTTGACAAGGCTTGACAATACAGTTTGTCATGTTTTCATGGGGCCTCATTTAGATTCTCACATCCTCTTTCTGAAGCTTCATTCAGTCTGTTGTTTGGCCATACTGTAACCTTTAACAACCACACAATAACAACAATATGAGGACGAAACATGAGCTCACTAATAGTCACATCTATGTCTACAAACCAGTTTTCAGGCACGAACAGTTCTGACAATGTCCCTGGAACATTAAAGGACCCATTCTGGAATGTAATGCGTCACCTTGTCTTCAATGTCAATCAGGCATGGATATCGAAACTTTCGGTAACACAACACAAACCGTTTAAGTACAGCCGAAAGGACAGATTAGACAGTTCAGCATTGTTTCAGCGTAAACTAAGTGATAATCAGACAGGAAGGCCACAGGAAGGCCATTGCTTGTGTACTGATACCAAACCTCTTTATCTGATGAGGTGGCCACATTCTTGTCATGTCTCGTTCTCTCTCTCTCTCTCTCTCTCTCTCTCTCTCTCTCTCTCACTCTCTCTCTCTCTCCCCCCCCCCTCTCTCTCTCCCTCTCACTCAATTTCTCTGCATCCTGAGTCACAGTCGATAATGCGAAGGTTGTCCACACATTTCTGCCGCTGCATGTGGAAAAACGTGGTCTACTGTACGTACCCAAAGGTGGAGTATTGTCAACAAAGAACAGCGAATGCCTGTGTGTCTGTCACGAGAGGGTGCATATACAGACCAAGACGCAGCGCAGGGATTGCAGTTCGACATTTTTATTTATACTATGTATAAAAACAACTCAATGCCGAACTAAATTAACAGAACAATGAATACAACAAACACGATATACACACGTAACGTAGCACACTTACGTTTCACCATGACTGGAGAATTATATAGCGAAATATACAATGACCCACATCCCCGGTGTGGAACATACAAACCTATGTAGGATCCCTAATTAGAGACGATGCACAGCAGCTGCCTCTAATTAGCGATCCAACACAACCCACCACCAGAAACAGAAAGAATAGAACTGTCAGACTCTGACCATGGCTACATAGAGAAGCAAATAAGCTTCTCTATGGCCAGAGCCTGACAGTGTCTGACATCACTTTATAGTGTACATACGGTGCAATACATTCATAACTTGATATTTACTGTAACTGGTGGTATTTGATATCTACTGTAACTGGTGGTATTTGATATCTACTGTAACTGGTGGTATTTGATATCTACTGTAACTGGTGGTATTTGATATCTACTGTAACTGGTGGTATTTGATATTTACTGTAACTGGTGGTATTTGATATCTACTGTAACTGGTAGTATTTGATATCTACTGTAACTGGTGGTATTTGATATCTACTGTAACTGGTGGTGTGATATGTGTTAGTTCAATGTACAACTGCTAATTGGGAGGGAACGTGAGTACAAGTACAAGCACACGAACAAGGAAGAATAATCTTGCACATCAACTCTTTTCTTCGCCCCGTTGGGACATTAAATAGTTAAATAATATTATTTATTTATTTCACTTAAACATTCTTATTTATATAGTTGTTTATGTCTAGGCAGGGACGTTTCTCCTAAAATCACCTATGTGGTAATTACATTTTCTCAGAATTTGCATCAGGTAAAACAGAGTGCCACGTCTTGCTGTTGACAGACAACATGCCATGCAGGAGTTGCTGCTTCCATACGTGGTAGCTCCTCTCTACGTTGTCATAGGAACCTGGCAACCTACGAGGAGAACTGCGGTCATCTTGTCTCAAATCAGCCTGTAAAAAGACCACAGTCAAAAACAAATGTATTATCATAAGTGACAAGTTGACAGCAATTTCAAGATTATCACACATTTGACACTGTATCCCTACCGGTCCAGTTTTGCCCCTGCCCTGCCACGACTGAAGCACGCTCTGACCTGCTTTGGGAGTTTAACCCTACCTCACCCCAACTTGACACCGACACACAAGCAGTCAATCTCTAATCAATTCAACAAAAGTTTGACGTTTTCCCCAAGTATTTTGTAACTGCTTGAGGGGTGAACCAACCTGCTCTCAAGTTCTCATGGAAAGGTGAGTTCTCCCTTTGCCTTTCTCACACCAGTCATACTGTATGTATCCAAAACCCAGCAGATCAGATTACCGCTGAACTGTAAACTCAAGTGGAGTTCGGTGTGTGTAGTAGAGTGTTGTGTGTTATCCATGCCAGGCGATCAGATGTAGCACAATGTAAAGGGGTGTTACAACATGCAGTAACCAAAGGCTGGATATAGATGACTTATTGGAATACAATAACTGCTGTTCTGAGAGCCTTCTGTTTAGCTTTAAGCAGCAGACAGGTCTTACCAGGGGTTGGTCATCTCAAAAGTTTTTTTTGTTATAGATATTATTATACCCCTTTTTCATGATATCCAATTGGTAGTTACAGTCTTGTCCCATCGCTGCAACTCCCGTACGGACTCGGGAGAGGCGAAGGTCGAGAGCCATGCATCTTCTGGAACACGACCTGCCAAGCTAAACTGCTTCTTGTCACACTGCTCGCTTAACCAGTCGCACCAACGTGTCGGAGGAAACGCTATACAGTCGTGGTCAAAAGTTTTGAGAATGAGTAGTATTGGTATTGGTCCCCACAAAGTGTGCTGCCTCAATGTTGATGATGGCAATTTGCATATACTCCAGAATGTCATGAAGAGTGATCAGATGAATTGCAATTAATTGCAAAGTCCCTCTTTGCCATGAAAATGAACTTAATCCCCCAAAAACATTTCCACTGCATTTCAGCCCTACCACAAAAGGACCAGCTGCCATCATGTCAGTGATTGTCTCGTTAACACTGGTGAGTGTTGACGAGGCCAAGGCTGGAGATCACTCCGTCATGCTGATTGAGTCAGAATAACAGACTGGAAGCTTTAAAAGGAGGGTGGTGCTTGAAATCATTGTTCTTCCTCAACCATGGTTACCTGCAAGGAAACACATGCCGTCATCATTGCTTTGCACAAAAAGGGCTTCACAGGCAAGGATATTGCTGCTGGTAAGATTGCACCTAAATCAACCATTTATCGGATCATCAAGAACTTCAAGGAGAGAGGTTAAATTGTTGTGAAGAAGGCGTCATGGCGCCCAAGAAAGTCCAGCAAGCGCCAGGACCGTCTCCTAAAGTTGATTCAGCTGCGGGATCGGGGCACCACCAGTGCAGAGCTTGCTCAGGAATGGCAGCAGGCAGGTCTGAGTGCATCTGCACGCACAGTGAGGCGAAGACTTTTGGAGGATGGCCTGGTGTCAAGAAGGGCAGCAAAGAAGCCACTTCTCTCCAGGAAAAACATCAGGGACAGACTGATATTCTGCAAAAGGTACAGGGATTGGACTGCTAAGGACTGGGGTAGAGTCATTTTCTCTGATGAATCCCCTTTCCGATTGTTTGGGCCATCCGGAAAACACCTTGTCCGGAGAAGACAAGGTGAGCGCTACCATTAGTCCTGTGTCATGCCAACAGTAAAGCATCCTCAGACCATTCATGTGTGGGGTTGCTTCTCAGCCAAGGGAGTGGGCTCACTCACAATTTTGCCTAAGAACACAACCATGAATAAAGAATGGTATCAACACATCCTCCGAGAGCAACTTCTCCCAACCATCCAAGAACAGTTTGGTGACGACCAATGCCCTTTTCAGCATGATTGAGCACCTTGCCATAAGGCAAAAGTGATAACTAATTGTCTCGGGGAACAAAACATAGACATTTTGGGTCCATGGCAAGGAAACTCCCCAGACCTTATTCCCATTGAGAACTTGTGTTCGATCCTCAAGAGGCGGGAGGACAAACAAAAACCTACAACTTCCGACAAACTCCAAGCATTGATTATGCAAGAATGACCTGCCATCAGTCAGGATGTGGCCCAGAAGTTAATTGACAGCATGCCAGGGCGGATTGCAGAGGTCTTGAAAAAGAAGGGTCAACACTGCAAATATTGACTCTTTGCATAAACTGAATGTCATTGTCAATGAAAGCCTTTGACACTTCTGAAATACTTGTAATTATACTTCAGTGTACCATAGTAACTACTGACATAAAGATCTAAGAACACTGAAGCAGCAAACTTTGTGGAGACCAATACCAATACAGGGGGTTGCTAGAGCACGATGGGACAAGGACATCCCAGCCGGCCAAACCCTCCCCTAACCCAGACGACTCTGGGCCAATTGTGCGCCGCCTCATGGGTCTCCCGGTCGGTTGCGGCACAGCCCGGGATTGAACCCGGTCTGTAGTGAGGCCTCAGTGCCACTGCGATGCTGCGCCACTCAGAAGGCCTTTGATTTTTTTGTACATGTAAACAGATCAGGAAACTGTTGCCAAGTCTCCACTTCAGTTAGTGGAAAACAGAGAGGAAACAACTCCCTCTTTAAAATGAAAGATAATAAAACCTAACAACCATGACTTCATGTAATGACCCTTTAACGAAAAATAATAGCTTACAAAGCATTATGTAAGCAGAGAAATAAAACACTCTTGTGTTTTTATGGTAATACTTTAGGGCCCTCTGAAAATGCCCCCCCACTTTACCCCCACTGGATAATGCATTACTATTAATGTCTGAGTTCCCATTGTTTTTAGACTGATGAGGGCTTTGTGCTTTATTGCAGTGGAATGTTTCCATTTCATTTTGCCCTTTGGCTTAGTTAAATTGACTCTTCTCAAACAACAATTTTCACTGTTCTGGTTGACTGCCTGCCTCTGACATGTTTTATTCACAGGGAGTATTGCATTATTTATGTAGGAACTTTGGATAGATACAAAATTGTGTAATTTATATTGATAGTCTATTTATTAAAATGTATTTTGAAGCCTTCTACACTCTTAGAATAATAGGCGCATTCTAGAACTTAAAATAATTATTTGGCCGTCCCCTTTGGAGAACCCTTTTTGGTTCCAGGAAGAACCCTTTTCACACAGGGTTCTACATGGAACCCAAAGGGGTTCTACCTGAAAACAAAAACTGTCCTTCTATGGGGACAGCCGAAGAACCCTTTTGGAACCCTTTTTTCTAAGAGTGTCCTATTGTTCCTACATTGGGTCTTTTTTCGTACTCACCTGTTTACCTCCGTCCCGTACTTACAAGAGGTATCAGGCAGAGTCTGGAGAAGACATGCAAAGGAGGCATTATTAAAATCTGTCCTAGAAACACCTCAGAAAGCTTCTGAACAAGAGGCTTATGGGCCCCAAATCCTACTAAGCCAAACCTTAACAGCGTGATCCAGGTGTAAACCTGATGGCTTTGGAGTCGAGACACTCGACACCTTGGAACAGGTTGGAGAGTGCACGGTTCTGCCAGGTGTTCTGGCTTACATTCTCTGCTCCTAGGGACTTCATTGTAAATGATTGAGTGTTCCCAAACAGCTTACTTGGTCAAATAAAGGTAAGTATTACAACAACTTTGAAGAGCATACCTAAGTCAATATTACACCTAGATAAAACCCACAGCAGTAAGGCCTATAATACACTGGAATGGATATCCTAAAAACCTCCTTCCCTCCAGGGAATTTTAAAAGGGGACATAGCCCTATCTTCCTGTGATGAGGCTCTGTCATCCAAGTCAGTCTGCTATAGGGCCAGAGAAGGACTGGTTTGCACAGACAGTACAGTGGGCCGTCCGTCATGCTGAAATGTTTTGGCCACCAAGGACTAAACCCAGACGGTTGCTATTGTCTCTTGGAGGCTGAAGAGCGCAAAAGAGACGAGGGCCAGTGTTTCCACAGGAATACTCCTGTGGAGAAAGACAATATTGTCATGTTTGAGCTTCTTAGCCTGCTGAGGGATGCACTACTGTACTGTTTGATGTTTCAGCTTGTCGGCCATGATTGTATGTGGGGTGAAGAGTTCTGTTACCGAAGGCGTTACGTAACCTGTGTTGTTGAAATTCAACTTGAAGTGCTCTGTTGAGACGTGCTGTCTGACGTGTTGCCTGTAGCCTAATGGATGGCACAGCTCTGTACTCGCTCTCTGTTTGTCTCCGTAGCCAGTTAACTTTTGGCAAGGGGTGACTACCAGTGTTGGCAACGGAAGGCCCGAGCACAAAATAGGTGACTCGCCGAAGTGTGAACTGGAGAGTGTACTTCTAGGCCAACGTAAACTGAGTGAGTGAATGAATAACACAGTGAATAACACCTTGAACAACAAAGTGTGTTCCCTGAGGACATGGATGAGAACCAGATGGCTGGGCCTCTCACACGCGATCAGCCGCAGGGTACGGGTTGACCTGACCCAGGTAAGGACAGACCACCAGACCAGGCCCAGTGACCCTCTGGGAAGGCTTTCCCAGATCCAGAGAATTTAGAGAAAGGAAGGGAGAGTGTGCAGAAACTTTCAGGACAGAGAATTCGCATACTGGACCCGCCTCAGTGCCCAGACGGCTGACCGACACCGCTGCGTCTGTCATCGGTGGTTAAGAAATCCAGCAATCCACCCAAACGTGCACTCGCATGCAAGCACACACCCACAGACACAGTCTTCTACTGTAAAAAAATAAACACATACTTACTCATTCTTTCTTAGGAACACACTTCACTCTCACCTTTCAACCTCTCACCGTACAGTACCTGTGCTGCTGCATTGCAGTACCGCTGTAGGACGTTCATGGCTTCTGGCTTGGTTTTGTGGAACTCTTATGAAACACTGCCCCATGTAGAGAGCATGTATGTGTACCGGTATGTTCTTTAAGCCTTATCGGTACAATCAACCTGCTGTCCATTTTGACACGTACCGATTTAAGTAGTTATAAGATAATTACAGTCAAATTAGCATTTCATAAGATCACACTCCATTATTTTAACATTGCATGTGAATGTCATTTCTAAGCAACATGGATGATAGTTTAGGAGAATGACGTTGATGCAAGCAAATCCTTTCTGGCATCAAAGGTAAACTGAGCGTCGACTTTAACGAGATGTTCCCTGTCCGGATGACCCTTTTGAGACAAGAAAGAAATGAGAGACCGACAGAGGTGGAAAATAACCAGACCAGAAGAAAGACGTGAACGGGAAAGAGAGAGGTATTAAAAAACACCCTGCTGTGTTGGAATCAAATACATTACGTTTCCCAACAGTCAGAAAAGGGAACACATCATTTGAGCGTAAGGACACTGTCTTCTCGCTTTGATGTTGGTGTGGAGTGGAGCGATGGTCTGGAAGTTAATCAAAGTCTTGACTTTACATAACTCGCTCACCTCGTTTAACAGGCAGAGGAGGAGATCAGGAAGAGGACGGGTGGGAGGACGAAGGTGTTTGTACCATGATGGGCTGCGGGTAGGTGTAAGTATATTCTAGCTGTTCGACACTGCAGAGTTGGATGTTGTTCAGAACACTATCAGAATACTTTACATGACGGGAGACATTGATTCTCAGAAACCAGAAGGTAAAACCTACATAAAACGGCCATTCAGAATTCCTTAATTTAAAGGAATATTAAAGGAATAAAAAGTCAGGAAGTATCAAACATTTCCCAAATGTCATGGCATGGGCCCGCCTTTGATTTTGTTATAAGATTTGAGTAACTCAGATAGCATAAGAACTCAGCATAAGCCATGGTAAAATGTGTAGAATTGCAGGAAACATTTTGTCTCTGCGGCCAAGAGGGCCTCAAAAATTTTGGCTCGGAGAGGGTGCCATTGGCCACACCCACTACCTCGCCCACTACCCCTTCCTGCTAACTTTGTCAACGCTGCATCAGTTCCTAGGGGAAACACTTATCTCTGTGACTGCTTCTGGTCAGAGAGTTGTTCCAGTAACCGAAAGGTTGCTGGATCGAATCCCTGAGCCGACAAGGTGAAAAAAACCTGCCGGTGTGTCCTTGAGCAAGGCACTTGACCCTAATTTTCTCCAAGGGTGCCGTACTACTATGGCTGTCCCTGTAGGTAGGCCGTCATTGTAAATAAGAATTTGTTCTTAACTGACTTGCCTAGTTAAATAAAAAAAAATGCTTAGCCCAGTGTGAAGACATGACAAATTGGAGTTAACCTGTTAGAAACCCACCGGGCGGAGACAGGGGCCACACAGGTTCACTGAAGAACAATGGATCAGTAGTTGAATGCTGCCTCCTCTGCAGCTCCCTAAAAGCTTCTAAATCTGGTTTACCAGGAACACAGAGGGGAGATGGGGGATTTATCAACAATAACCACATAGCCTCAGGGAAGGATTTGAGTTTACACCCATCCACATAACCCAGAACCCACCTCCTTCCCAGCTCTAAGAGGGTTCATGTTTATTTTTTTATCTCTGACACAGGTTTGGAAGACTGACAATTCAGAAGGGAGATCAGTCCCTACCATCCTGAACTTGGCTCATAAATAACACTATTTTTGTAAGAAATATTTCTTCGTAGACCACACAGCTAGGAGAAAAGGCCTACGTGATACAATCCTACAGATTTCCTAGCAGGTCAACCGTCCAGAAATGGGACTGTGTGGTCCTCCTGATTGAGAGACTCAAGACCTCCAAAAGACCTGAGTGGAGTACTCCTATATACCATACTTTTAGATACAGATGCTATTCCAAAGTCAGTATATCAGTTTTAAAAGAGTAAAAAGTGTTCAAAATTACATTATCCTGAAAACAGAGAACAGAGCTCTACTGAAGGTGGGATACTGGGGAGAGGGTGGCCTGGTGTATGGAGGAGGAGGGGTAGAGTTGCCTAAAGCCTTCCGCATGCTTCGGTTAGGCTGGCTAGGCGAAGAAAACAAGTGTTAAAAGATACTTTGAGGCCGTAGCCAGTATACTTCCTCAAAATAGTCTGAATTACTCTAAAATAATTCTAGAAATCTGTCATCAATTTTGACATTTTTGCTACGACAACAAACTTGATTTTCCCTTTACGAAAAATGTATCAACCGCCACAAAAATGTCCATTGAATATAATATAATCACTGACGAGGGCTTGCCTCGAGAAAGAAATAGCAGAAGACCTCAAATATACTAAAAGTCTTACATTTCCTGCATTGCAGGAAAGTTCTCCTGTGACAGGGTGATCGAATTAAGTTCCTACATCTGTAACAAAAGGCTGCTAACTCTCAGTTTAGTTTTTTAAGTAGAATTCCAGAGAGGAACACAGAGACTAAAGCCTTAAGGCAGTAGAGGAGGAGGCTGGTTGTGCCAAGTCTTCATTTAAATGTCTGTGTGAATGTACACAAAGATAACTGTGTAACTCAGGACACCTATAAATCACTATCACATTCCTCTTATTACGAGGCAGTGTTCTCTAGCCCTGGTCTGTTGTACATACAGAGCCTCCTAACACCCAGACACACACATATTAACAATACATACTTACTCACAATGGAATGCACGCGGGTGAGCAAAAATGAAACAGAACAGACATACAAATCTGTACAGTATGCAAACAAACAATTCAAGCTAGTATTGCACGTGCACACTGTCACATCCACATCTACTCAAAGTATACAGGCACACGCACACACACACACACACACACACACACATATTCAATCAATCAATCAATCAACTTTGTAAACAACAGGTGTGGACTAACAGTGGAATGCTTACCAACAATGCAGAGAGAAACATCAATAATAGAAAGATAGGAATAAATACACAATGAGTAACACACAAACACACACACACACACAAACACACACACACACACACACAAACACACACACAATTGGCCCAGCATCGTCCGGGTAAGGGGAGGGTTTGGCCGGGGTAGGCCGTCATTGTAAATAAGAATGGCTTCTTAACTGACTTGCCTAGTTAAATATATATATATATTAAATGAGATATAGAGAACCAACCTTACATAACAGAGTAATGAAGTAGGGTTTATCTTGACAGAGACACACTAACACTGGACCACAGCTCTGGCATAGTCTCTACAGCCCATCTTTAAACCTGTCAACAGAAATCTATAATGAGTCAGTGATCTTTATACACTTTTCATGAGCTTTGGGCATTAAAATGCTGTATGCTTCTTAGACATGCACCACCTTCAACACACAACACCCAAATGCCATGTTACAAAACTGACAACAACAGATCCCCATGCCAACTGGCAGGCACCAGGCACCACACACAGTGTACACACACAAACATGCTTTGCCTACACTACCTGTGTCATTCTCGCGCCCCAGCCTGCTATAATACCAGCCAACTGGGCCTACCAGGTTTCCAGTGGTTTATACACTGAATAGGCCTCTCCGTTAGAAAAGTAGTGATGTGATATAGTAGCTACTGGCCTAATACTCCACGGCCACACTGACACAGATTTGAGATAACCTCCAATAATAGGTAGGCTATCGGTTTCAAATGGCTCTTTTATGTTTTACTCCTGGATGAAATCTTAATGTGTTTATTTCACATTAATGTGTTTATTTTACTCCATGGCTCCCGAGTGGCACAACGGTCTAAGCCACTGCATCTCAGTGCTAGAGGCGTCACTACAGACCCTGGTTCGATTCTAGGTTGTATCACAACTGGCTGTGATTGGGAGTCCCATAGGGCGGTGCACAATTGGCCCAGCGTCGTCCGGTTTTGGCCGGTGTACGCCGTCATTGTAAATAATAAATTGTTCTTAACTGACTTGCCTATTTAAAAAAGTTGAAATAATAATTCTCCGGAGTTTCTTGTTAAGTCATTGAACACATGCTCATTCCGTTCAGCAGCCACAGACCGGCTTGAAGTTGTGTTTTTCAGCTGGCGTCTGTTTCTTTAGACAGTCGGAGGATTAGACGGGTTAGGGAACAGTAAACAGGCCGACGACAGACTGAAGAAAACATGTTCGCTGAACGCTGAGAGAGCCAAGGCAAAGCCAAGACACCGGTAGTCAAGGCCAATCCGAGCATTTGAAGGAAATGTAGATTCCTTTTTCGGGGCCTCTTGATGTGACAGACAAAGTCAAGTAAAATTATGTGGTGGATTTTTAAAATAAATCACTTCTCACAGATCATAAAAATAACTTCTCTGCAGTGTGCGTGCCTCTAAATAGTATGATTTGAATCTAGATTGATGTATGTATATATTTGTGTGTGTGTGTGTGTGTGTGTGTGATAACCATCTATTAAGTTTTTTTGTGTGTGCATTCATGCCAGTCTTGGCAGACAGAACTCGTCTGCTCCTCTCCTTTCTGGCCTCAATATCACGGCATATAAGGGTTGGTCGATTACTCACTCACTACCACAGCGACAGAATTGCAAATGCCTGGGAAAGGGGAATGCTTGGCGTAGCTGTGCAGGCATCCAAGAAAAACTCCACTTCAGCCTGAGCAGAGTGAGTGGTTTAGAACCTTAAAAGCCACAGGAAATTAAAGGACAGCTTCAAGAGCGATATGTAGCCTACCTGGTTGTCACACCAGAAATGGGAAGAATACTTGGGGAATAAATTCAGATTTTAACTATAATTCAGTTGATGCAGTTGGCCGGCAATACTGTCCCAACTGTAACCTGCCATGCAGGACATTTTAAACTTGAGGTTTAAAAAGGATTCGGAAGCTTGTAATTTCCACTTTGAAATTTTGATTTTCCCTTTACGAAAAATGTATCAACCGCCACAAAAATGTCCATTGAATATAATAGTTAATAATTCACACTACGTCATATATGTGCTGTACCTCTCTCTCTCTCTCTCTCTCTCTCGCTCTCTCGCTCTCTCTCTCTCTCTCTCTCTCTCGCTCTCTCTCTCTCCCTCTCTCTCTCTCTCTCTCCCTCCCTCCCTCCAGTCAACCTGACACAACTGTTGGAAGCATTGGAGTCAACAAGGGCCAGCATCCCTGTAGAACTCAAAATTGCACCACACAGCCTGCAGAAAACAGTCGCTTTCAAACTAGGGATTTTGTGGCTAATAGTGGATGTGCATAAAGATGGCCGCCCTAATGCACTCGCCACAAATGCCTGGTTTGCTCAGTTCGCTGTATTATACATTTGTTTTCTTTAGACCTACTCTTTTTTGTGTCACCATTAGCTCAGTGTACGCCGGCAATATGAAAAAACAAAAAAAGTAACAGTGTTTTTAACAACTTTTACCACAGCGTAGTGGTAAAGCAATGGCAGTCTGAATTCGACATCTTTTTGCATTGAGGTAAAACAGTTATTCTGTTCAGAGATGATGCATGTATGAACTACACTTTGACACATCCAACCCAAAGAGAGAGGTTAAAAAAAGACTGTAGTCGCCAAAATAGCCTACTGGAACGTCTCTTTAAATGCAGAAGACACATTTCAGTTGATTGCACTAGGACTAGGTATTCCCTTTCCCTTCCCCATATCCCACAAACATTCCACAAACATATTGAAATCATTAGATATGGCATAACAGTGGGGGAAAACAACTCAACCCTGGATAACACCATAGGTTTCTGCTCAATACGCTTGTATAACACAGCACTAGTAAAATTCCATGTGTGTAAATAAGCCAGGTATGAACCAGGATAGGGGTGTTGTGACTGGTATGAAAAATGGCATTGTCACCAAGGCTACGGGGAGGAGACAACAAGGGTCATGAGCCTGCCATGCACTGCCCATTAGGCACTTGTGATGATGGCAAACTAATCCCTTTGGTTTTGTGAGTTAACCAAGGTGTGGCGTATCTGGGTTACTCGCCTAAACCCACACCTGCATGTTTATACCCTTCGATTCATCTTCTATTTAAACATGTTATATTTAAATATTTGACAAGCGGGTGTGAGTGATAACACAGAAGTATCATGCTTCAAAAACTAGGTTGGAAACATAATGGTGAGCATCAGATTGATATGAACCAGAAAATGCTGTCAAGAGGTTACAATGACAGCCTACTGGTGAACAGTGGGTTAACTTCCTTGTTCAGGGGCAGAACAACTGATTTTTACCTTGTCAGGTCAGGGATTCGATCCAGCAACCCTAACCACTACCTGCCGCCCCAATTGGTTACATTCCAAGTTAGTAGAATAGCACACATGACTCAGTCACAATTAAGTTTATCCCAGTGTCAATAAAGATTTATCCACCCATTCTACTAAACTAGTGACCTTCTGCACTTGAAGGCATGATTAAGGACTTCTAAATGTCAGTGGCGTTGAATAGTATTTGGTGGTATTCAGCGATGTATATTTTGGAGTTTAAGAAATGAAGGATTGATAACTGCCGTTAGAGCAAGACAAAGTTGAAGTAAAATCTCAGACTGAAACAGGTTAATCTTATTTTGGGTCCATTTTGAGCTGTCTTTCAGGGTAAATTCCCTCACCTGAGGCGACTGTCTATGGCGGAAATCCCTAAGACTGTTTGTCTTAGAGGAAAATGCATTTAGCTGACAGGTCCTTTTGACACCGTGCCAGTGGTGACTGAACATGCCTTTTAATTCCACACTCTGATGCCCTGGTGTGTCAGGGTGAGGACGGAGGACTGTCTCTGTGACAGAAACATGAAGGCTGGCTTTTATTAAATGGGAAGTGTGTGTACCCATGTGACTTGGAGTCCATAGAAGTTGCCTTAAGCACTGGTCTCAAGTTACATGTTACATTTAGCTCCACATTAGTTCAGTTTGAGATGTAATTTGGAAAAACTGATGCTACGTCTGTGCAACATGGGTAATTTCTACCTTGAGAGTCTGACCCACTGACATAGCAAAGAGTTTATCAGGTTCTCTCTGTTGAGACTCGCGGGCACAATAACGGAGGCAACGCTGTTGAGGGCTTTTCATCAAAACATGTCTGTCACTACATAACATTATCACATGATAATCCTTCTTCTGTAATATGTATGTAGTACTTGTGTGTAGGGGGAGGCTGACCTTTTGGCTATTCATGGGCCTCACTTATTACAATTCAGAACCAAATTGATTTCAAAAGACTCTTTGATGGTGTGTGCATATTTACATTTTGACTGGGGGGTGGTGAGAATTGACTTGGGGAGCTTGTCCAAAGCATTAGAGTGTCTGGTTGCACTATTAGGGAGATACAAAACAGTTGGGTCATTGAGCTAGCCCGGGGGGCAGTGCACTGATATGTGAGTGGAAGTGTGTTTAAAGGAGAGAGGGTTACTGCCTTTCCCTATTGTAGTCATTGTCAAGTTGGTTCGATTCTGGAATTGAGTAACAGTGTCACTTCCACGGCACTGTTGCGGTAATATGTGTGTCACTTTGAGACACTTTCTAGAGAAGTTCCTGTTTCCTTACTTGGTCTGAATCATATCCCATGGGGAGTAGAGAAGTAGGGTGTCTATCCGGATGAGTTTCGCAGGGTAGGGGGATTAGGACGAGTGTTACCGGATGGAGGGTGATGAGTTACTGCAACGAGCCACAGCTGTCTATCTCAATCAGCTCCCCCAAGCTACGTCCCCATGAGCTGCTGAGAGGAATAGAAGGTGGACGAGAGTTTTGTTTTGTGTTTGTGCGTTCTTCAGGGTTCACATATCAACATTTAGCAACGATTCCATGGTATTATGCAATAGGGGAGGGGGGGGGTTGCCATGGTTTTGCCATAGTCACTTTCTGATATGCTCTCTGTGTATCTCCGTATCAATATCTACAGGTACAACAGTATCCAGAGCAATGCTTAAAGAAGTGTAACTGTCTGTTTGAAAGACCATGTATTGAATGACACAATTGAGACATAACCCCGTTCCGCAAACCGCAGTTGTTACTATTAACGTCGTGCTTGGAAGTTTTATCGACCATGTTAAGCCAAACGTTCCCTTGTTTGTTTAGAAACACCTTAGGCACAAAAGACAACAGCAAACTCCTGGGGGTTTTCTCCCGAGTGACTCCCATCCTCCCTTCCGCTCCAAAGACGAAATAAGATCGTGTATAATAGTATTGCACAAATATGTATGTTACCCAGTTCTCCTTTTGGTTGGTCAAAGGAAAACACAAGAAAGTTTAACACAGTGCTGAGGGTGTTGTGATACTTCCATGGGTCTTGGAGCATAACAATCCCTCAAGCAGTGACCTTGGACACTGGTTAATGTTTAGTCTCAGTCAGGGTTGTCAAATGACAGACAATCATTTCTCATTTTGACTTTCTTTGTATGAATCCAACCAAAGAAGCACAAAATATCCCTTTCCTCAAGCAGATAAAAACAGTATAAGTGAATGTTTTAGTTTCTACTGACTACAGACCATTGATAAGACCCTTTTTACATTACCTCACTGGCCAGTAAAGTGAAGTGTCCATTTGTTGAAATGTGACACTTATGTACTTGTGTATATCAGGCCTGGGTTAATGTGAATATGAAACAGCAGGTTTTCTTTTTGGAGAGAATGAGCGAATGCTCTGAGAATTCTCCTATTACTGAAAAGCAGACGTGAGGCCATTTCTCCATAAAAGCTGAACCAGAGCCGAGCCCAAGCAGCACTGACTGGACAGAGAACAAATACAATGGCTGGAAGTTAAACAAGTCTAAAACATTACTTTATGCTGCTTGTTTACAATGATGTCTGCAATGGATTCTCTCTCTCTCTCTCTCTCTCTCTCTCTCTCTCTCAATCTCTCTCTCTCTCACTCTCTCTCTCACTCTCTCTCTCTCTCTCTCACTCACTCTCTCACTCACTCTCTGTCTCTCACACTCTCTTACTCACTCTCTCTCTCTCTCTCTCTCTCTCACTCTTTCTCTCACTCTCAATCTCTCTCTCTCTCACTCTCTCTCTCACACTCTCTCTTACTCACTCTCTCACTCACTCTCTGTCTCTATATACAGGAGGTACCAGTACAGAGTCAATGTGAGGAGGCTATATACAGGGGGTACCAGTAGAGTCAATGTGAGGAGGCTATATACAGGGGGTACCAGTACAGAGTCAATGTGAGGAGGCTATATACAGGGGTACCAGTACAGAGTCAATGTGAGGAGGCTATATACAGGAAGTACCAGTACAGAGTCAATGTGAGGAGGCTATATACAGGGGTACCAGTACAGAGTCAATGTGAGGAGGCTATATGCAGGAAGTACCAGTACAGAGTCAATGTGAAGAGGCTATATACAGGGGTACCGGAACAGAGTCAATGTGAGGAGGCTATATACAGGAAGTACCAGTACAGAGTCAATGTGAGGAGGCTATATACAGGAAGTACCAGTACAGAGTCAATGTGAAGAGGCTATATACAGGGGTACCGGAACAGAGTCAATGTGAGGAGGCTATATACAGGAAGTACCAGTACAGAGTCAATGTGAGGAGGCTATATACAGGAAGTACCAGTACAGAGTCAATGTGAAGAGGCTATATACAGGGGTACCGGAACAGAGTCAATGTGAGGAGGATATATACAGGGGTACCGGAACAGAGTCAATGTGAGGAGGCTATATACAGGGGTACCGGAACAGAGTCAATGTGAGGAGGCTATATACAGGGGTACCGGAACAGAGTCAATGTGAGGAGGATATATACAGGGGTACCGGAACAGAGTCAATGTGAGGAGGATATATACAGGGGTACCGGAACAGAGTCAATGTGAGGAGGCTATATACAGGGGTACCGGAACAGAGTCAATGTGAGGAGGCTATAAGCTTTGAAGTTCTGGACACATTGTCTCAAGGCTTTCTTCAACCTGTCTCCACCCCTTAATACACACTGATTGAAGTGGATTTAACAAGTGACCTCAATAAAAAGGGATCATAGCTTCCACCTGGATTCACCTGGTCAGTCTGTCATGGAAAGAGCATAATATTTTGTATACTCCGTGTATTTCTCCGCTCTTTCATCCAAAGCCCTTGATTCATATCTAAACAATCTAGTCTCCATTGTCATAACAACCTATATGAACCCCAATTGCCACCGTTTACATGCTAATGGACCTAAAAGGCTTTGATGGTCCATCCGTTAAGTCCCACCTTTCAGAGGGAAAGCATTGCTGTAAATACAGTCAGTGGTGTTGTAAGGAACGGAAGATCTGGGGACAGATTGAGGCATTTCCCCCTGAGATAAAGAGGGCTGGTTTGTTTGGGAAGAGGATTTCATCGTAACTCTAAAAGTGGAAACATGTTTTGCTTGTATTTGCCCACGTGAGGAACTCTGGGCAAATGTTTAGAAAATATTGGATTTCTAAATTATGAGCTCTGCTTTGTTTAGTGGGATCATAACAACTCCATGGAAAGTTGAGTAATTTGCCTGTTTATCAAGACTAAGAGATTGCAAAATTGCGTAATTATTGTCTTCATGCCATCAATTATCTATAAACAATTCAGAGAACTCAAAAACAGTTACCAAGACCGCAATCAACAGCCAATGATGATGGTGTGTTTATGTATGAACCGTACAGTTATTCGGTTCAGATCATTCAGTCCACTTTGTGGAAGAAAATTGAAAGAAAGAAAGATAGAAAATCAAGAGGTCAGATGCAACTCTTACACAGATCTTTATTATTGATGTTGTTTTAACACCATATACATACAGGCCATGGCAGTCATATCACATAGCCCTTTACTTTTCAGTATAGTCCCCCCCCCCTCTCATCTACTCTTTTCAAAAATCTACACTCATATTTTCTTTCTTCGACACTTTCACAACACCTTCATCTGTTTTCTCCCTCCAACATACATAGTCTTTCATTTACATTTTTCTCACTGGCTTTTGACCAGTGCCTCAAACCTCCATTTTTTGACAAGGCACCACATCACAGCTCACTCAGAGCTCCATCATTGCGTGGCTTAGTGGCTACACACACCTTGAAAACAAAAAACCCCAACTTCTCACTTCCAACACATTCAACATTTCCCTATTTTTTTTTTCTCTCCACATCTCTCAAACCTTCTGTTAACATACTATTTTGCTTTTCTCAACCCATCTTTGTGGTTTCTCATCTCCTCAGTAGATCCCAACCCATCAGACAAGCATGCACATGCTGCTGCCACGACTGTGGCTGGGTAGTGGCAGCGTCAGCAACTAAAGCTCCACGCGAGATTGCATCAATGGGGGAAAAAAAAAAGTGATCAATTTTCATTCGGCAGAGTCAGATTTTTAAACCAACATGGCTCAGTTTAAATTGTTTTTACACAGTAGCAAAACAGAATATCTAATTTGATATGCGTTTCGACATCAAATTACATGGCATGGCTACATTCTGTAGCGATATGTTTTGTTCCGTAAAAAAAAAAATACATACAATTGAATGCAATTTGATTAAAATGAATGCCTTCAACTGCAGTAGATGAAAAAAGGTGGCCAGATCATAAACAATATCTGTTATTAGGAATGTACAAAAATAAGACCCGTCCTCCAGTACAGCTACGAATCAGACTTAGAGAAATGTATTGTTTTAAGATATTTCAGTTATTTCTTATACATCGTATATTTTGTGGGAACTCAAAAAGTTTTAAATAACTTCAGCTAAAAGCTAGAAACAGTGCCGTTTTAAACATAGAGCTACAGTAATATTCAGATTAGGAAAAAAAAATAAAGTACAATTTTAATCAAAAGAAAAAACTAAAATCTGTTTTAATACAAATTAAACAGTAAACAGGACTAGATGCACAAATTCTCTATAACACACGTGTTTGTGTGTTCGCTCCTGGTAATGCTTCCCTTATAGAATTACTGACAGCCAAGCAGGCCTGTCCAGAATACTGAATGGTATGCACTTAGCCCCTTTGTGGACAGAACCAAACAGTGGAGGGATGGAAGGGTAAAGTAAATAGCTGCCAATGGGGACAGTAACACAAAACACTGTTGTAATAATAAAACACACAGACCCATAAATAAAAGTCCCACGGGGAGGGGACACCCAGACCCCCCCCCCCCCCCCCCCCCCCCTTATGTACAAACATAATGTCCGCTCGCCCAGGAGTCCATTTTCTCCCTCCTCTAATTACACCATCGTCTCCTTCCTCTTCCCTAAGGCACAGAGGGAGCGCTTGTCCTTTTTGGTTTTGTGTTTGGGGGACGGGGAGGATAGTGGTGATGAAGAGGAGGATGAGGAGCGGGAGGAGTTCGACGTTGAGGTGGGGCTGGGGGTCTCGTCCCCGCGTGGCGAACTGGGGGCGGACATTGCACCTGCATCCATCAGAGGGCAGTTCTCGTCGGCCTCCTCCATGTGGACGATGGCAGAGATTTTGGAAGAGCGCCGCTTGGAGTGGACGTCGGCTGCCGGGGACGAGGCGGGTGTGGTGTTTGCGGCGTCGGTGGGGTGGTGGACGGAGATGGCGCTGCGCAGGCAGTTGAGCCACTGCTGCTTGTGGAAGACGTCGTTGACCTGCAGCGTGTGGGACTGGCCCTGAGACGGGTCGTGGAAACGCACACGGAAGATATTCTTGGCTGAGGAGATGAACAGAGAACGAGAGATTAACCATCCGTTTCAGTTACAGGCTTTAACCTCCAGATAGACATGGAAGGTCATAGGTTAGGGGTCATAGGTGAGGGGTCAGGGGCTCACCTTTGTCTGAGTTACTGAATGCTCCTCTGAAGGAGCCACCCATTTTGACGTCTCCATCCTGCAGGTCCTCCAGCACCAGGTCCTGCACCGGGATTGGCTGACGGTACACCTGGAAACAGTGGTGCTCGTTCCGCGTCACAGACCGGGTCATCACCAACAGCTCTGTGAACAGGAACACGTGCAGCTTCTGGAGGGAGGGAGGACAAAAAAAAAAAACTTTTGTTTAATTTCAGGCATAGTTTCTCACATTCTAATCTGCCAACAGTTAATTTTTTTCCTGAGGACTTGTTATCATTAGTAGAGATTCTCATGTGGTTATGTAATTAATGTGTTACGCGGTTCGTTTTAAATGAAAAGGGTCCACGTTTTGGATCAGAATTCCTTATTTGGGGGTGCAGAGCTCATGTTGGTGCACGTGAGGGTTAGGAGGAGCCAGGGAACAATCATTGCTTTAGGTGGAATGGGGTGCAAGTGTGTGCATTTTTGCATTATAATGTGTGTGTGTGTGTGTGTGTGTGTGTGTGTGCATGTGTTTTAAACTCACTGTTCCGCTCTTGTTGCGTAGCTCGCCGTGACACAACAGACTCTTGCAATGGTCGATGCGCGGGTCTCTTTGCCTGTCGTCCAGATACTCCAGCTTGTCTATGTAGTACTGGCTCTCGGACTCACCCTTCTTCATGTTGATGTCAGACAACACACCCTGGATGACGGTGATCTGGAGACAGACACATATACACACTGTTATAGTCGCAAACAGATAGGACACCTATTTTTATGTTTTCAGAATGCTACATTCATAAGTGTTTGTGTGCGTGTCCCTCGCTCCACTCACCGCTTGCTCCAGGTGGGGCGTGTCGGGGTGCTCAGGCGCCGTGTGTTTGAGGATCTCTTTGAGCAGGAGGGGATATTTGAAGAGGCGGGAGCGGGGGATGTCCAGGAAGCTCCACAGGTCCAGCTTCCTGCTGAAGGGAGACTCCAGGCAGCGTTGCAGGAAGTCCTGCACCCTCCGGTCCTGTTTCTTCTGGTCCAACAGGGCCTTGGCCGCCACCTGGTTACTGCAGTAGTCTCTGTATGCATTCAGCCCTGGCAACTGGAGGGGAGAAAGCACCGTACCGTTAGCACTTTGGCATTCTCTGCTAGATAAACATAGAGATATGTCATAAAGGGGCATCTTTACGACATCTTCAATACTTTGGTCCCTGCTAGATAAACACTGACTGTATACAGGTAGAGGGATAGAGAGGTCAAAGTTGAGTGGGCACAGGCCTTGGTACGTACCCAGCTGACGACAATCTGTCCTATCTGTCCCACGGTCCCGTCGGGCCCGGTGGCTCTGGCCAGCTGGGCCAGCAGGTCCTCATGGAGGGGGATGTAGGCGTCCAGGTCCCCGAAGATATGGGTCAGCTCCTCCTCCGACATGATACTCAGCTTCAGCATAGGGTCGTGGTACGCCTGGAGGAGAGAGAAAATAGAGCCAAGCGGTCATTCAATGGCTTATTTAGAAAGAGAGAGGGAGGCTAAGTATAGCACTGGAGAAAATGTTTTAGTGAGAGAGAAATGGAATGGAATACTTCCTTTCTTTTTATAGCTAAATGGGTAATGGTCAGTCATGTTTAGAGGAGAGCTGCCAACTAGTCTCTGATTTAATCTGTTTTGTTTAATATGTACTCTAGGAGGGTTTGAAATAAAAGTACGAACCTTGCGTGCGAGCTGGAGGTCCTCAATCAGGTCCTGTTCTCCGCGAGTCAACTCAAATATGGCCTGAGGAGGAAGGAGATGAAAGACATATTTAAAACACCATGGAACAGGATGTCATGCGAAATTAATATACGGAGTACATATTAAACAGCATCCAACTAAGAGGACACCAAATTACATATCAAAGTAAGAGGACAAATCAATGCCAAATTTCTGAGGTCAATTAGTTGCTAAATTCTTGGGTCCCTTCTCTCTCCATTACCCTCAAGTTCTCGGTCTCTCTCTGTACTGAGTGTTGTTTATGGTTTATGAGTATTCTGACAGTTGGTTGATAGGTTTACCAGGCCAGAGGTACATTAGTGATGTCAGACACCAGCTCTGGAACAGACTGGTCCCTGACCGCTTTCTAACCCCACTCAGCACAAATACCGAGGGGCTCGCCAAGCAAACAAAAGTCTCTACTCTAGTCTGCGAATCAACAGAGAAAAAGAGAAGGGGGAGGGGGGGGGGGCGCCCCAGCCCTCTGGCCTGAATATCTCTGTCCCAGGCTAGGTTGAATACCGTGGCTACACATCAGGTACGTGGTTCAGTCTCTTCCCTCGCCTCACACTGTTCTAAGCTAAGCTAATCACACCATCTATTGTTGGAGCAGAGTTCCTGTTCTTTCTCGATTGTGATTTGTGTGAAAAGAGATGTGAGAATACAAGTCTATGGTGACGGTGCGGATTCTCACCTCCTGTCTCTTGATCTCCTTGGTGGAGAAGGTGCCCTTCTGGTGGACGTCTAATGTCTCTGACCACAGCGTGCTGTTGCGTCTCTTGGGCGGCGTGGGCGCCGCCGCCTTGCTGCATGGCTTCTGGGGCACGCCCGGCGTCTTGCCACCATTGCCATCGCCCCGGAAGGACATGGACTGGATGGTCTGGCCGAAGCGCCGGACGGCCCCATTCTTTGCGGGGGAGATGAGGTTAGCCAGCGAGGTCACCTTGCCGAGAGGACGGACGCGCTTGTTGCTGGGTTCCTGGAGAGAAGAGCGAGGGGGGGGGGAAACACAGATTAGGCCTCGGATGCTCAACTTCCTTTATCATTTACCATAAAACCCAACCATAAAAATTCCAACTCTTTTAGCAGAAGCCTCACCAGGAAGCTTCCCCATGACTGACATCACATGGCCCTCATGATGCAAGCAATGAATCCCTACAAAACCATTTTTTTAAAGAAAAATACATTTTCGGTGACACTACCTCCACAAGGGACTTTGTCAAGAGACTTAACTATGGAGGAGGGGGTTGGCACTGGGGTCAGGCCATAAAGACAGCGGGCAGGAGGAAGCAGCAGCCCTGGCAGCTGTTGCCTCCATCATGTGAGGACTGAGGAGCCCAGGGCAGGCTGGGGGAGCACGAAGACTCCCTTTCTGACTGCAGCCCAGAGGCGCCGACCAGAGAAGGGGCCTGGAGGCATGCCAGGAATGCACGGGACCCCTGCTCTCAGCTGTCATACACAATCACACTCACAATACACACACACTTACTCTGTCTCACACACACACACACACACACACACACACACACACACTACACACACACTACACACACACTACACAACTACTCAGCATTATGGCCTGACTACAGCAGACTGAGGCTGTTCAGTCACTCAATATTGGAAGACAAAAAGGCCTCATCATTTAACTCCTGTCTCCCAGAGTTCAGTGAGGTATGGGACAGGACGGTGCTGTGTTTGGACAACTACACTAAAACTGATGTGTGACTCTGGATGGAAAACCGCCCGTGAGAGACAGAAGAACTGACAGGCCTTGTCCTAAACAGGCACTAGAATACTGGAAGTCTCCATCTTTTTTAGGAGTCACAGGGGGTGGTGCGGGTGCGAGTTGGAACAGGCCCTGGAGCCCTCGTCGCGTGAGAGAAGCATCACCCCAGTGCCAGGTAATCCCGCTTCACCCCCCTGTACTGAGCCCTGAGGCAGGGAGAGGGCAACACTCCCCTACCAATGCCCTGACCCGTTGCCAACAGCAACAAATATCAGATATCAAAGCTCTGCAGATCTGAGGTAATTAATTCAGAGACAGCAATAACCATAATTATCATGCTCTTAGACATGTTTTATGAAATCTATGCTGCATGCTCTATTTGAACCTCCAAGCTCTTAAACTCTCTGAGCCTTCTCCTGACTCAGGATGAATGGGGTTTTTGCCTTGGCTCAGCGAAACTGGGCGAACAGAGAGCCATTCAGGCTCCTCCTGGCCCCAGAATCAGACCACAGCTGCAGGACAGATCCACCACAGAGTCTGGCGTGAAAGCCACTGTGGCTGCGGCCAGCTAGGGTCATGGTCCAAATGTGGTCGGGGTCTTTGACCAGGACCGCCAGACAGTCCAGGAACTTATCTAAACCACTATCCCAGAGCCAATAAACCGAGAGGATCAGCGCTGACCACATCCGAACCGCTCTGACGGTGATCCAGAAATGGTGTGGTCAGAAAGGAATCCCAATCCTAAACACAGGCCTGGTCTAAACCTCTTTAGACTTAATTTTAATGGGCCTCATTACTGATTGGAGAGAGGACCACAACGGCCACACTGTGTCCAACTAGTGTGCTGTAAACCTCATTGGACAATGGAAACAGAGAGAGGGTGAATTTTCTTAGGAAATCAAGGGGTCTTCCAATGTAAACGTGTGTTGCCCATTGTGCCTTTCCTGCCATTTGGGGACCGGCCCTGGAACAACAAAGGCCACTAGTGCTGTTCTTTGAACGCCCACCCAGTGTTCCGATCAGCTGGAGAGAGCAACATGCAGACTGATAGAACTAGGCAGTTTGACTACAGAGAACTCCCTGGAATACTGTCCAGTCTCACTCCCTTCAGGAAGCCAGACATATCCGGGGTTTGTGCTGCTGGACTGTATAGTTCTGTACTGTCTTTGGAACGACCAACAACCAACCCCCCCCCCCCCCTTCCCCCCTAATACAACACAGATTGAGGGACCATGGGTACTCACTCAAATCTTCCCTAATGTCCTAAATTGGCCTCTGGTGGTATTTTAATAACAACCCGCCCTTCTCTCTTACCCACAATTGTCCTTCTACCTCGTTATCTCCAGCCAGAGAGCCAAAGGCTCATCAATTAACTTCATCCACTTTTTCAGCCAGCCCTTCCAAAAGCCCCTTCCTGTGCCCCTGGCCTCCCTTTGATGTAACCCCACATGTGTTAATCGCTGCTGGCTTGGCTGTTCCTCCCTGCTGCTGAAGCTCCCTCTCTCTCACACACACTGATTACAGCATAACTAATAGCACGGCTGGGCTCTGAGGGTGTGGAACACCACGGTTTGGGCTCTGAGGGTGTGGAACACCACGGTTTACCCTGGACTCCAGCGAAAGAGCTCGTCACAGAGTAACTGTGGAGTGACTTAGGTTTGAAAATGGGTGTCACAATTATGAACATCTGTTGAGAAACGCGACTACTCATTTCATTGAAGAACTCAACTTCTCCTTTCTGATTTACCGACAATTTAGCCGCCGGCTTCCCCCAGAACCCCCTTACGGAATCTAACCACAAAAACCTTGAATGGGGGAAGGAAGGAGACTAGAGAAGTGAGTAAAAAAAGACTTCTGCTAACCAGCGGCTGTGTGTGAATGAGAGAAGAGGCACACCTGGGTTTCTACCCTCTGTCCCTTTAATTGTGTGTTAGGAATGCACTCAGCCTGCAGAGTGAGAGCTCTCACCTGAAAGACGCTTCACTGCCCTCACTGCCCCAGGGCGCTGAAAAAAGGAGGGGGGAATCCCAACTGGCAAACTAAAATGTGCAATAATGTTGCTATTAAAAGTTCCAACTTCAAACCACATACATTCCAAGCTAGAATGTTATTGGAATTAAAAATCTGGTGAGAAGTCGCAAACATTGGGGCGGCAGGTAGCCAAATGGTTAGAGTATTGGGCCCGTAACCGAAAGGTTGCCCGATCGAATCCCAGAGCTGACAAGGTAAAAAAAAAAGTCATTCTGCCCCTGAACAAGGCAGTTAACCCACTGTTCCTAGGCTGTCATCGTAAATAAGAATTTTTCTTAACTGACTTGCCTGGTAAAATGTAAGTTAAATAAAAATAAAAAACATGGTGCTGATCTCTGTATGGCTGCTACACTGCTGGTGTGGTACTACTCATACTGCATTACCTGTCTGGGCAGATTCACACAAAAGCCAGCAAAGATAAAGGGATGGATAGTTTTATAACCTGTGCTCAACAGGTCCGACAGTATCATAGAACAAATATCTCTAAAAAAGTTTTGAATTGAACAAGGTTCTGCCAGAGACTAAACACACACACACACACACACACACACACACACACACACACACACACACACACACACACACACACACACCTTATTAAGGTGCAGTGTTCAGGCAAGATACGACGCATGTGACAAATGTAATGAGATTTTAAGCAGAGAGAACAGGGTGTTGATACCGGAGCAGAGAACAAGTTCCTGTCCGACTGATACCAAATGACAAAGACGGCAGAAAGAACATGTTGGATCAATCACTTCTTCCCCCAGTATCTCACCTCAGACTCTTTGTTGGCTTGGTTGTGACAGTCTATAGCTTGCAGAGTCCGTTTGATAGGCACCAAGCTACCCAGTTCATCGTAAGCCACCATAGCTTTGAGTAAAATAAAAATCCAAACAAAATGTTTCTGCTATATCCGGTTAGTCTTCATTAATCCATTTTAAAAGTGTTTATTTTTTTAAAAAGATCTTTATGCAACTAGAACAAATGATGTCCTCCTCTATTCCTCTTCTTCTTGCTTCCCTATGGGACTTGAGAAAACTCCACACACTACCGCTCTGTCATTCTAAACTTTGGTCTGAGGTTGAGCTAAAGAGGGAGGGTTTAAATACTTAGGGGTGGTAAAAAGGGGAGGAGTAAGTTCTCCAAACCCCTACCACCATTAAGGGGCGTTAACGTTGGATTAAAATCAGACTCTATTGGAAGTGTGAAGGGCTATACAGGCAAAGCAGCCCGTTTGTTTTTTGTTGGTGATTCACAGTTTTTTTTTAAAGGGCTGGGAGAATTCCAAGTTATTGGAAAAGGTATGCATCACATGCAGACAGTATTGCAAAAAGTTCAGGTATGAACAAGGCAGTAATCTGCCAGAGACTAAACACACACACACACAAACACACCCTGCTAAGGTACAGTGTTCAGGGGAGATAACAGGTCAAGGTGCTGATTCACTCACAGATCTGATAAGAAGGATCTGTGGCTATCGCAGCAGAGAACAAGTTAACAGTGGTGAGGCAGAACTATCTGAAAGGTCTAAACTTGGTTAACCTCTTAAGGATTGGACCCTTTTTAAAAAAAATGTTTTGCATAAAATGACATACGCAAATCTAACTGCCTGTAGCTCAGGACCTCAAGCAAGGATATGCATATTCGTGATACCACTGAAGTTTGTGGTAATGTAAAATGAATGATAGATAGGTACTTTATTGATCCCCGTGGGAAAATTACTTTATCAAGCAGCTACGAAAAACACAGGGCAGGTGCAAAATGCCAGAACGAAATACACAAAAGACAGATACATGATACACAGTGCGGCAGTATGAAAAAGTATAAAAATACACGAAGTCTGGAGTGCAAAAAGCTATAGAAACGCATTGCATAGTACGAGTGAATGACTTAATATGTACACTATACACCATACATAGAGTGTTAGGTGAAAAAAATTATACAATTATCGCACGTTGATATAAATAAACAAATTATTTGCATGGTTAACTATACAGGTCGATGGCAGAGAAAGATACTTAAATAGCTAAATACGCGTATGATATAAGTGAGGGTAACAACAGTCTGGTTAAATGTACAGGTAAATGAATATTTGCATGGTTAAATTAACTGTACAGGTAAATGACAGGAAGAGATACTTAAATAGCCAAATGTGCTTATGATATAATTTAGGGTAATAATACAAATTCCCTTAAAATACAGATAAAGGTTAATTACAGATAAATATGCGTATTGCACATTCGATATACTAAATGCAATGAGAAAAAAAAAAGATACTACTGACAGGATACTAGTATACAGTCCTGAGTGAATGACTACGCAAGTTCAGTCCAAGAATTACTTACAGTATTGCACAGTTGTACATTAATATGTACATACAGTCCTGAATGATTGAGTGCTGAATGAATAAGTCCTGAGTGAATGAGTGATTACAGACCAGAGAGTTACTCACGGATGGATGGATGCATAATTGTTAAACTAGGTCCTAACACCTCAACAGTTCCAGGTCTATGGTTCCGACGGCATTAAATAGCCTAATAGCCGCTGGCAGGAAGGACCTCCTGTAGCGCTCTCTGGCACACCGTGGTGGGATCAGTCTGTGACTGAAGGTGCTCTTCTACGTCATAACCATGGCATGCAGAGGGTGGGTGACGTTGTCCATGATGGCCAGCAGTTTGGCCAGGATCCTCTCCACCACCTCCTCTAGAGTGTCAAGGTTAAGCCCCAGAACAGAGCTAGCCTTCCTGATCAGCTTATTTACCCGAGAAGCATCACCGGCCTTTACGTGGGCGCCCCCAGCATACCACTTCAAAAAAGAAATCACAAACTGGTAGAAAGTATGCAGTAGTTTACTGCACACGTTGAAGGACCTGGGCTGGTAACACCGGGGCTCTGTACAAAAAGGGCCAGAGCCCTGAGGAGGCCTCAGATAGTAGAGTCGGCACTGGCCCTTTTTGTACAGAGCCCCGGTGTTACCAGCCCATTACAGCCTGTTGTCCATATGGACTTCCAGGAACTTGTATGACCCAACCATTTCCACATCCATCCCCTGGTTAGGGACTGCAGTCAGTTGTAGGATAATATAACACATTAGATCTGGTAAAAGATAATACAAATGCATTTTTTTTTGTCACATCTTTGAAATGCAAGAGAAAGGTCATAATATTACTTAGGAGTCCAGGCACAATTTAGATTTGGGCCACTACATGGTAGCAGTGTATGTGCAAAAGACTGATCCAATGAACCATTGCATTACTGTTCAAAATATTGTATCAAGACTGCCCAAATGTGCCTATTGATTTATTAATACATTTTCTAGTACAAAACTGGTTCACTCTATATAAGTAGAGTGAACCATAATGTAAAAATATCCCATCTCATTGAGTGAGTACACATGGAGCACTTCTTTGTCCCCTGGCTTTCTGGTGTGAAGGATGTTAAGTGCCCCAGTGTTTGTGGTCTGCTTGAGCTAATGACAGAGAGCTGTTACCAGGCTCTGATCAGCAGGGGATGGGGGTGACAATTTGAATATCAATAAGAGGGTCACGCTCACTGACCTCCTTGTTACATCCCACTCCTCACCACACATACGGTCTGCACTAGACCCTGTGTATTGAGGGCAGAAGTGTAGTGTGTGGGGGGTGGGGTGGGTTTAAATTAAGGGTGTTTAGTTTGTTATTACCCAGAATGCTAGTAGATATTATAGACTTCCAGTCATTGCGCTGACGCTAATTAGCAACTTCCTTCAAACTGCACACAGAGAAATGGTATCCACGAGTTCATCAGACAAGGCAAGTAGATTCTTTTTTTGATTTAACCTTTATTTAACTAGGCAAGTCAGTTAAGGACACATTTTATTTACAATGATGGCCTAGATAAAGGGCTTCATTGCCAAAATCCTGACGTATCCCTTTAAAGGCGGTGTTGGGGGGGGGGGGGCATTACATCTGCATCCAGATGTGAGAAACTAAATTAAGCTAATTCTGAAACAGAGTTTTAAAGTAAAAGGCCAGCTTGCTTCCCTTTTCCTGCACACAAACTCATGTCACAACCAGACACATTCATGCTCCATTTGAATAAAAGTGAACTGAGACGGTGATTAGAGAAGTGAAAACACCTGAAGCTAGCCACTAAACCCTGCAAGGTGTTGACTGTGTGATGGACTCGATAATGTGCTAAGGTGCTATGTGGAGGAAGGGCTGTAAAACCTTGCTTAGCCACAGTCTGTGTGTGTGTGTGTGTGTCTGTGTGTTGAGCAAATGAATCAGACCAATGTGAAGGCTCAAATTCACCCTCCTGTGTCAATACTGAGGTAAGAAACAGGACATATGTGTGAGAGTGTGTGTGTGTGGTGACAGAGGTGAGAGAAAACCCAGATGGGTTATTGTTGCTAAACTACCTGAGGACTGGTACCATGGTTGGGCATGTGCTCATCAGGACTGTCTGTTTACTCTGAGGTAAAACTGATAATGTTATACAGACCAACAGGGCTCTGACAGTCTGGCCTACATCACTCCACAAGCAGAGTCCACTCCACAAACTGACCCAACTAGTGACTGGGATTCACACCTCCGGGCAAGGTGTCAAATGGTAAATAACAGCCTAGGGGGCAAAGTCTCACTACATGTTGATTTGAGTGATGATTGGAGAAAAAAAAAGTATGAACATGTATGCACTAACTGTAAGTTGCTCTGGATAAGAGCGTCTGATAAATTACTAAAATGGAAATGTATACTTGGGAAAAAGGGGAGAGCAGTTTGCCAGAAGGGAGGATGGTATGAATGATTTAGGTAAGACTGAATAATTATATTTACATAATGTCTGTTTGCTGGAATACGAACCAGGATATGGACAGTCCAGATGAGATAGACTATAAACACCACTGCCCCAGTGTACATTTCCAGTGCAGAAAGTCACGACTGATTGCATGCGAATGCCTGTGTATACAGGAAAAGAGGTCGTTCCGTGCGATCATCCAGACACAGGGAAGACAACGCGGTGCATCCCTGTGTTAGCATACCTGAGGCTGAGCCACCCCTCTGTCGGAGCCATCACCCGTGAGTGGCCGTGAACACACACACCGAGAGGCAGGCAGGCGTGAGTCACCTCAGCCGTAGCGTTACCCTCTAGTCTACTGCGGTACCTCTCTGCCAGGAACAAATAGAACCCTAGGGCTTTCAGTTTAGACTGGACATCATCTCCACATCAGCAGTACAGGAAAAGGCTAGTGTTTAATCAGAGCTCTGGAGAAGGCATAACACGCAACACTGTCTAAGGGGGCTAAATCATTCAACAAGCGGTGGAAACATTGCCCCCTGGTGGTGGGAGTTCGGTGCAGGAGTTCAGGTACGAACTCAGGTGATCTAGTATGAATCAAATATTATTGGATTATTTCTCCCTATATACACACATTTAGTATGCCAGTCATTATTTGGGCAGGCAGGAAGAGAATAGGCTTACGGCGGTCCTATACTATAACAAGCCCAGACACTCCAACATTGGGTAGGCCAAGAGAAAGTGAAACAGATGGTTTATCAGAAACAAAACTTAACACCTGTATTGCCTAATTTCTCACTATTTGGAAGTTGCCTCCTTTGTTTACTCTCCATTCTTCCTCACCTTCCACCTCTACCGGTTTCCCAATTTCCTGTGATCTCCATTTCTCCCTCGTTCCTCTGCCTTACTGCCCAACCAACCTATACAAACTAAAGGAGTCCGTCACTTCAGCAGCTATTGGAGGGGAGAGGAGGACAGGGCTTCTTATCCAGCAGTGCCCAACTAAAACAATCAAAGAGCAGCCATTAATAACAATACCAGTGATATATTTCACACTATACAAACCTCCCCCTGGTTACTCAATAATTTATGTAAGTGTGTTTTACTCAGTGCACACACCCAAGGCTTCTCTGGTTGCTACCAAACAGTGTGAAGGTAACCAAGAACCACAGGTTTGTCATGACACTGGTCAATGCCACATTCATAGAGAGCACACACACACACACAAGTCTAGCTAACGCACCAAGCAAACATGCAGAAGAGAAAAAGAGGGGTGGTCAAAAGAGATGGGAAAGTTACAACTTGTGGCTTCAGGTTTTTCAAGGAACCCTGATTCCAGCCAGGACTGTCGATACTCAATACAAGTGGCCGGCATTTACAGCAGACACCTTCTAGACAGGTACTCAACCCAATCCTACCCTGTATTTATTGTGGCAACATTTTTGGCTCTCTGGGCGAGTGCTCAGGCGGCAGGTCAAACCTGGAGGAGTGAGGAGGAAGATGACAGAGAACTATATGACAATAGAAGTAGCCTATTGTTGGTAGGTTGTTTACCTGACTCAACCCCCACTCCACCTGGACCAAAGAGCCAGACAGCAGGGGGGTGGGCTTGAAGGTGTGTGGGGGAGGGGAGTGGATCTAGTCTGGTGTGTCTGGTTTGCGAATAGGTCGAGACTGCGAATCCGTAGAAAACCGCCCCGTTCCCACCTGGATCCCTTTCCCCCCCCAGAGCTGAATCACCTTCTGCGTATGTGGGGGGGGGATTTACACACACATTTTTGTAGTCACCCATAATCTGTCGTTGTGCCCTTGAGCAAGGCACTTAACCCTAATTGCGGCTGTAAGTCGCTCTGAACAAGTGGACTAATTTCGGCTGCTAGGAGAACAGTCTACTCTGGCGAATGGTGCTCTATTAATAAAGTTAGAATCAATGCCTGCATGCAAGATCACATGATGATAGCATTCTACAGTACATAACATAACTGAATATAATAGCGTATTGTAGTTGTACTGTAAGACAAAAAACACCACCTAATTTTATGAGATTTTAGGATGGTCACATCTATTGGTGACAGATCAAAAACTAAGGTAGGGGCCGTGGATCAGAAAACCAGTCAGCATCTGGTGTGACCACCATTTGCCTCACGCAATGCAACACATCTCTTTTGCATAGAGTTGATCAGGCTGTTGATTGTGGCCTGTGGAACGTTGTCCTACTCCTCTTCAATGGCTGTGTGAAGTTGCTGGATATAGGCAGGAACTGAAACAAGCTCAATAGGGAACTTTTCAGCTTGCAGGAAGTGTACAGATCATCGCGTCATGGGGCAGTGCATTATCATGCTGAAACATGGTGACTACCAGTAAAATTACGCGGGGTTGTTCATAAAGAGTGATGTGCAGGTCATTTTAATGCACTAACAAGTCTCATCAGGTCACCCTCAGCTTTCAAGTATTTTCAGACCCAAACATTTTACTGAGGAAATATGACGTGCAAAATGGAGTGATTTACTAAAACCACCACTCTGTCATCAAAGAAATGTGGCCTGTCATAGAGGTTTGTAAGAAATTGAACCGGGTACTATTATTCATCTGATTAGACAGAAAATAAAGAAGAGTGATTTTATACCCTGATTAACCCTGTATATAGCCTATTTTATTTTTTACTTTAATTTATTTAGTAAATATTTTATTAACTCTATTTCTTGAACGGCATTTTTGGTTAAGCATTTCACAGTAAGGTCTACGCCTGTTGTATTCGGCGCATGTGGCAAATCAAATTTGATGAAGACAGCTAGTCTGTGGAAACGTTGGTTATTAGGTTATTAAATTATTGCATCAGAGTTCCTAGAGTGTGCGGCTCTGCTCCGCTCTGCTAGTCAGCACCTCGCCTAAACATGTGCGTTTCTTTCGCCTCCAGATTGAGTGTCATAACGAAAACCAGAGAGAGCATTGCGAAGGGTGATTATTGAGAAAGTCTTCCGACGTTGTCATACTGGTGACAGGCCTAGGGTGTGTAATTCAAACACCCAGACAACAATAGACCCACATTATGAGGACATATTCCAACCAACCAGTCCTCTTAGTCAACTTACTAAAAATAAGAATCCTAGTAATAACAGATTTGGTGATACAATTCCCCAAACATGAGTTGACGAGTGTTGTGATGGTTGCTGTAAACAAACATGGCCCTTATCTGGATGGTTTTCAGCGATATGCTCAAGTATCACAAACAGGACAGGGATAGGCTATAGACCTTGCTTTTTCAGACCTCTGCCAGAGATATACAGAGGTCAGGAAACTCTCCTCCATGTCGGCACTAAATTATCCATTGCAATAACATTCTAAACCTAGAACGCAATTTCCCGTACATTCACGAATGTCAACAACAGTTTACAGGACTGTGTGCATCCCTTTGACAAACGGATCTAGGACCAGTAATGCTGGTTGAGGGTGTCTATATTGTGACCACAGATCAGTGTTATGGGCCGGTTCAATGTGTGTTTTACCTTGAAGTCAAAGCTGCACAGGCTGACTGCATCAGAGTCATCAGAGTCCCCCTTCTCTCTGTGCTTCCGCTTCTGGGGACACATGGAAATTAGATGTTATTATTCAAAACTCACACCAATACTCCCACAGATATTCTTAGGGCAGATACCCAAATAACTACACACAAGACACTCATGAGTCTCTCTAGTTCACACAAAACCACTACATCTGGTCTGGACTCTGTTAGAAATAGTTTGGCAAGGATAGACAACAGCCACCACTCTGCCCCATTGGTTTGAGAATAGCCCCAGTGAAGTGAAGGACAGCCCCATTGCCCCAGGGACAATGTTCACCCCTTGGAGGTTCCATTGGGAACAGGAAAGGGTTAATGAAGCAAAAGAGCACTTTAACACCTGGGGAGAAGACCAGCTGGAAGGTGAGACCAGCTGGCAGGTGAGACCAGCTGGCAGGTGAGACCAGCTGGCAGGTGAGATGAGGTCTGGCCCTGAATTTGTGTGTAGGGTTGTAAAGGCTGAAGGAGCTCTCGATTAGGGACCACCGGTGTGCAGAGTGACTGACTGGGTAGGACAGTTTGTTGAGGTAGTTGCTTGTTTTGAAGGGGCATAAACAGGCCTTTCTTCCTCAAATCTGTTAGCTTTCCCACAGTAAAGTTAACTCTTTGTGCAATATTAAGGTGAGAGAATTGTCAATTTGCATGGTTCGTAAATTAAATTAAATTACCCCCCCTAGAACAAGGCTAGCTGATAAGCTAGCCTACTGAAAGGAGTGAACATTGCTTTGGCTAACAGAGAGTTGCACAATACTACAGTACAGCTCCTAATCAAGAGATTCTCATTTAGTGCCACAGCTGTTGAATACAGTAGTTTCACCCTCAGTCAGTTGTTGTTTTTTTAAAGGTAGGCTAACTGAGGCAGTCAGGTCCTTTGCTGAAGCTAATGAGGGAAGTGGGATCAAAGATCAATCAATTAAACTTGTTTATAGTAGAGCTGATGGCAAAAGGAGAGGCTGAAACTGGCAATCTGATCAAAAGACTACAGTGCAGTCAGTCATCATCATCATCATCATGCTATACATAAAAAAAATAGCCTCATTAGCCAGTAGCTTTAGACTTGGGTCTTTAATCAGCTAGTGACTGAACGACTAATCATTAAGCTGTTCCCCATTCAGGAAAGAAACAAAGTGATTGACCAGCGAAAACCCCCATTAACGTCTCTCAAAGCTCTCTCTCTCTCTCTCTCTCTCTCTCAAAGCTCTCTCTCTCTCTCAAAGCTCTCTCTCTCTCTCTCAAAGCTCTCTCTCTCTCTCTCAAAGCTCTCTCAAAGCTCTCTCTCTCTCTCAAAGCTCTCTCTCTCTCTCTCTCTCTCTCTCTCTCTCTCAAAGCTCTCTCTCTCTCAAAGCTATCTCTCTCTCAAAGCTCTCTCTCGCTCTCTCTCAAAGCTCTCTCTCTCTCTCAAAGCTCTCTCTCAAAGCTCTCTCTCTCTCAAAGCTCGGAGGTAGGCCTAGAAAAAGGTGGGGGCAGTGGAGTCGTCACAGAACAGAAACTATGATAATCAGTGGTCATACTTAGTAACCCACCTCAGTCTTTTGGTATGTGCTGGGTTGGTTAATGTTGATATAATTTAATTAGGGTGCTTGCACTTGCACACAGGGACAAACACATCAAAATATCATATTAATTCCTGGGCATATAGGCACACACACACACCTGTTTGAAGTGGGAATGTCTGCATGGAAAGCGATGCTGACTGACATTCTGGCCGTCTGAACGCGTCACTGGGAGAGACCCTCTCCTATTAATTACCTGCCTACATTCATACAACAGAAGTTGGGTTTGATCTGTTGCTTTGCACAGAGCTGGAAACCTAAATCCCATTCTCAACATCACAGAACTGCCCTGAGGCCTTACTAATGTAGTCTGAGATAATATGAAAAACACTACAGTCTCCTTCCTCCCCAAGGCCCCCCCCCCACCTAAACACTCCTACCTATAGTGTACTATGCCCGCCCCAGCCTCCAGAAAGTCCCCTACCTACCCACATCAAAGCACAGGATCCTCCTGACCTCATTCATGTTTCAAGGTAGAGATAAGAGGGGATTATATATTTCTCTCTCTTTGGGTAGATTTATAAAGGTGAGATAATAGGGGGGCGGGGGGGGGGGGGGGTAACCTAGGTAACAAGGGCCATATGCTTCTAGTGGTTGAGCAAAGCGTGCCAGTTAAAGAAAATGAGGGGATTCAAAGGCAGTGTTTGGCACGAGATGAAGAGCCTCTAGCCTCCTCTCCTCTATCCCTCCCTCCATCCATCCATCCATCCTTCTTTTCTTCTCCTCCCCTCCCTGGCTCAGATGAGCGATGGATAGGGTTTCAGCTGGGGTTCACTCATAAACCCTGGGAATGCTCCAGGCCTTGTGGTTCCGTTCCTTTCTCTAATCTCTCAACTCTGTTTCCAATCACTGGTCGGGTTTAGGTCGAGGTTTCAGTGTAAACAGCAGGCCAGCCAATCTGAGAGGAACGAGAGCTATGTCGATTCCGTTATCTTGAAGGGGAACTAGGAAGAGGAAGATGTCCTCGTTTGTTCACTGGGTAGCGTGGGGAGTCTGTCCTGTGCCTGGCATCAGCTGTGAGGGAGTCATCCAATTAAAACGTTCCTGAATGGAGGAGGTGATGCGAGTAGCCAAAAGAAACTGCACTGGCATGTATTCATACTTTAGTTTACAGGGTTTCTGATGCTGCATGAGCCATTCAAGTGTGTAATAGTGACGCCATCATCCACTATGGATTAAATGGGTGAAGACTGGTTTACAAGGAGCTACGTTCTGAATACCGATACACAGGTGATGCCGGATGCATCGAAGATGCCGTCCAAACCTCCCCTCAAAACCTTAAGCCCAAAGTGGATCAGTCATTATTCTTTATCGTATCTGTGGTCCAAGTCAGAGGAACTTTACAGCTTTGACTGTCCTATGAGAATGAACAGGTCCACTTGCTTACGTGCCTGTTTAAAAACACGAAGGCCAGATTAGAAGCCAAAACAGACAGTAATGACAGGGAAAGGGACTCTCTGTCTGCACAAACAGGCCAGATAGCCACAATCATCCCAAACAGTGCCAGGACAAAATGTGAGGATAGTGGAATGAGCCGAGGTACCGGTCCTGTAAGGGAACCGGGAGACACCAAAACAAGAGGCTGTACTCACCAGACTGAACTCCCATTGAGGTCTGGGGCTGAGGAAGGTGAAGGAGCTCCCTCTTCTTAGTCCAGGCCTACAAGATAAAGATGGAAAAAGAGCAGGAAATGATTGCTTGTTCAACTAGTACAACATTAATAATCCCATACCCTACACCCTAATTCAAAAAGGTGACACTACTAATACCTTTACATCGCAGAGCACGAGGAGACATAACTCACCACAACTCCACCAGGTAAACAACCACACAATCCCACAATGTCCAATGCCGCATGCAAGAATGCAAGCTCACCCCTGCCTTGTGAACGTTCAATCATGGTAGCGCAGGAAGTGCCTCAGAAACACAATTAACCCTTCAGTCATTCAGTTCCTTCCCCGAAGACCTATTCAGACAATTGAGAGCCATGCTCAGGTGCCACCGTATAAGTCTGTGACACACGGTGTATGGGAGTATTGGCTCTGGTACATACCACAGCCTGGTGTAGCCATAGCGAGGCCCCCTTCACTGCATCCTCAGACGGCCAGCTAGGATAGACCCCCAGCAAAGTAGAACCAGTGAGAGAGCCGTCCTTCACCCCACACTCTGTGCAGCCCCCACAAGGTTACCAGGTCACCAAGATGTCCTCACAATACTCTTTTCTCTCTCTGCCTTTCTATCTATAAAGACAGACAGTCTACCCCTCTCACACGTGTAGGAGGAGCACCCCACCTACCCCTTTATTAACTGAGGAAAGAGAGCAACGGTTCTGACTCCTGTCAGAAGTTTGTTTGCCGAGAGCCTAAGCAGGGAGTGCTTTTTATGAAACGCAGGCCTACTGCCCCATTCTGGTCACCCCCAACCTCATGTAACCCGTCAAAAATACTTAGAATACAGTTCTCACCCTTATCAGGTTATTGTCAATAACAAAACAGGACAAATTCAGGGCTCTTAGTCAAAACACAATCTATTCCCTCTGTCTGACTAGACGATTACCCTTCAGACAGGAGCCCTGTCAGCACACCTAAAAACCCCTGTCAGTCTTTTGAGACAGAAGGATTGGATTTCTATTACGGCCCTGTCACACGCTGATAGCATTGTTTTGGTTTGAGTTAATGTCCACTTCTGAAACCGTAAACAATATTTTCCAATACAAACAAGATCACATCTGAAAAACAGATTGGCGATAATGGTGTTTATAAAGAGAGAGACCTCAAAGGAAATCAACCTCTGAAATCCTGGCATTCCTTCCTTGATTCCTCTGAGCCACTTGACTCATGTTTTCCTATGTGGTCTGAATGACTAGTAGTGGAAACCTAGAGGACAGTGGAGGAACTCCCTAAGTGAGTGAGTGAGTGAGTGAGTGAGTGAGTGAGTGAGTGAGAGAGACAGAGAGAGAGACAGAGAGAGAGACAGAGAGAGAGACAGAGAGAGAGACAGAGAGAGAGACAGAGAGAGAGAGACAGAGAGACATAGAAAGACAGAGAGCGACATAGAGCGACAGACAGACAGAGAGACAGACAAAGAGAGAAAGAGTGCAAGCCATAAGACCCCTGAACAGGTAATCAAACGGCTACACGGACTACTTTTGTACTTTAACTATTTGCACATCGTTACATAATATGACATTTGAAATGTCTCTATTCCTTTGGAACTTTTGTGAGTGTAATGTTCACTGTTCATTTTGTGTTTATTTCACTTCTGTTAATTATCTATTTCACTTGCTTTGGCGACGTAAACAAGTTTCCCCATGCCAATAAAGCCCTTTGAATTGAGAGAGAGACCTGGCCAGAAGAGAGAGGTGTGTCTGTGTGCCACTGGACCAGTACGAAAAAAGTATCACTACAGGTGGTCAGCAGACACCGCACTCCACTACTCTATCCCTTTACATCATGAGGACTGTGGTCGGTGACAGTCATGGGAGAGATCATACAGCCACTGTGAGAGACAGTCATATGAGTGAGCAGTGATGCTCCTGCATGAGTAAAATGTAATTACCTCGGACAATGCGCCATGATGTCAAACAAATCTGAGGAGACACCAGCAATAAGTAGCCTAATAGGTCTATCAACAGTATGCCATGAAAATGTCTCTGTTCAGAAATACATTCCTGACATCTGGCAGCCAATGAGCTCATAAAGTGAGGTGAAGCTTTATGTTATCCTATGTGCGTTCTGCAGACACCAGGAACACTGAGGTATGTGACGTGATGTATGAAGCGATGCTGCTACGCTGTGACAACCTGGGCGGTTCGCTGGCGTCTGCCTCGAGGCCAGGGCTGACTAGTCGCTAAAGCATGACAGGTGTGGGCCCTAGCAACTATGCAAAACTAGCAGCATAGGACAGATAGTTCCATCAGAAGAAGCCATGGGATGGCCAGGGCAGGGCTATTCCTCAGACAGTGGTCAAAACATGCAGGGAATGAGGCCTGAGCCCAACACGGGTGTGTGTAAAACAATACACATATCACCACCAGTCCTGTCTCTCAATCTCCCTCGGTCTCACCATTCTAAACAAACACAGTAGGGCTCATCAGTAGACCGGTCGATTGTTTGGTTGCAATTGCGGAGACTCCAGAGGCCAAATCGAGCTCTGTACCACGTCGCCAAGCGCCTCCCACATTTATTTAACAATGCGTAGGGCTCTGTATAGCGCCGCATTGACATGATTGGTTGACGGTAGGTGGGGGCGGTACATCCTGTATGAAAACAAACTCACTTCCTTGACATCTCTGCACTGCGCCGCGAAGCGCGAGAAGTATGAATGCCCCGAATCTTCCTGTTGGACACGTTGTTTGCAAAACCTATGCTACACTTTCTTGTGCTTTTGTTTATTTAATTCTATTCATGAGGTTTGTCAATTTAGTCACTGTGTTTTGTTTGGAGCGCTCCTGTCAATGTTGAGTAAGGACGTGCACCTGATTACTCATAGAAGTAGGTCTATAGGCTACATGGCCTGCGCGCAAATGTAGGCATATAAATGTGCCTATTTGGGGATCTGATAGTATTTCTGATTGGCTTAACGCACTACCACCAATGACCTGTGGAGCTTCTCAAAGTAATGTTTTCTTCACCTCAAATAGCAAGCAAACTAAGTCTGTTTTACATCCATTGAGAATTACAATACTTCCTCAATGTATTTGAAAAATCTTTCCAGCTCTCTCCCTTTCCATATCCACTCAAAGTGAAGAGGAAAAATGTAATTCTCTGATCCAGTGGAAACGTCAATAAATTGTGTTCTTATCAGTGCTTGACTTGGATCGAAATAGGTTCCGGTACTCATTCTGGGTGCTGGTACTGTTTATATTTAGTTGCAGGAACTCCACAATACTTTGAGCTAATATTCTATAAGAGGAACATGAGCTCAAGCAGTAGAAATGTTGAGGTGCCAGTACTCCTGCCCAGAATATCTTATACAAATGTTGCAAGTTTGCTAGCAAGCTTTGGGCCTTACCTAAGTTAATACAATGTTTCAAGTTTGTTGCAGACAGGCCATGTGTAGCCAATGGGATTTATCTGAGATATATATATAAAAAAAAATTGTTTTGTTTTTTTAAATCAGGATATTTTCTACCTGCAGGCTGCAATGTTTTTATCTGTTGGCTTTATGTAAGCTATTTCTACATGGTTGTCAAAGACAATAGAAGTTACTTTAGGTTTGTATCTTACCACATGACAATGATTTTGAGATATGAAGACGTTATTATAAATTAAATTAAACTGTTTCACGAAAATGTGCATATGAACACCATAACTGGCACGCAAATTGGTAGAAATTGTAAGATAAATTGGCATTACGCATGAGAATGTTTGCAGACTCCTCGTGTAGCCCTTTTACCGGAAACTTCAGTAGAGTAAAATCAGAATCTGCGAAAGCCAGCAGGAGCAGGAGGAGAATAGTTAAGTCAGGTTATGTTATGTTATTTTCCTTCTTCTGGTTATCTAGATCTCTGGCGCCCTTGAGGCATCAAACCGTAAGCTTAAAGCGTCAGACAAACTCAACGCATATAGTTGATTTTATTAAAACACATAGGGTGTGTCTATATATGGAAAAATACACGTTTAAAGTTTTTGATTGGTCGAAAGAAGACAACTTTCGGTCAACCAAGTTTTGCCCTAAAAACAGTGAAGGGTACAGGATGTAATAATGTAGAAAATAATGCCTGTAGAGCTCCTTTAATGAATAAAATAATTCCACCAAGAGACTGGGAAAGGCGTTTCCTAAAAGGATTTAGGCCTAATCATGTGATGTTTTTGAAGGTTCTTCCTCTTTGATGCACACTTTGTACAGTAAATTATATAAAAGTGATATCATCTTAGAGTGATTAGGCCAGCATTGCGTTTACTCACATTTCTGACCCACACACCAGATAAGTCACACCTGACCTTAGCCTAAATCGATCATTTCAGATGCTGTAATGTTGATGGGATGTAATGTTGTGTACAGGGTTCTGGGTCTTTCAAATTTCAAAACATCCCAATGACAAAACTAATTATTATTTTAAACAGGATTTCCTTTTAACTTACCTTACCTGTGTGGGCCGGATGTTTACGGATGCTGACCTACCAAGCAATATGGTGCGCCTGACAGACTTCTCTAAACCCCTGTCTGACTGTGCATGCCTGAAGGTAGTTTACTCTAAAATCTTTACCTGGGGCAAGAGACTGTTTCCAGGTAAGGTAAGCTTATGAGAAATACTGGAAGAGTGGAGGCCGGGGGAGCGGTTTAGTTATCAGTTTCACATAACATAACCTAACCTGACAAACAAAGGCAGGGCCTAGTATGATGCCTTTACACTGACTCATAGCACATTCAGCTCTCACACACTTGCAGTGAAAACGGCTTTTGTCCCCAGGCCGACAGCTATGACCAAGTGAAAGCGAAGTGACATCAATCACGTATGCATAAAACAATGCACAATGGCTGACATCGGCTTTCAAAACAGCTCGTCGTAGTGGAACTGTGACATTGGATACATTACTCAGCCGGTGCACACCTGAATGCTATTGTTTAGGGTCAAAAAAAAAAAAAACGCTAGATGTTTTACAATCTAGGTTTGTATGACACTATAGAGTTAGTAATTTGTTTTTCTAGAACATTACTGACCATTCTGTTCACATGACATCTGTGCATTCTAAAATAGGATGTCACAGGCAGCAGTATGATTCTATATGTTACACTTCTGTGGGTGGATAACACCTGAATAGGCTGGAAGCAAGCACAACTAACAGTCAGGAAGTGTTGACTAAACTGAATCCACAAAAGGTAACATTCAATCACACACCTATCACCTAGTAGTCCAAAGTCCCCTGAGCAACGCTCTGCTTGTTTTCCTGTGGGGTTGGCTATTTGGATCATATTTATGGTCACAGTTTTCCATGTTTTTTTCCCCCAACAATGGGCAGGGCCCTTTTGGCACAACGCATGGAAAGCCTACCAGTGTGCCACTAGCCAACATAAACTTTCTTGTGCTGATTACCCCCAAAATAAAACTTGACTTATGGCTCTATCAGTCTGCTGTCTGACTAAAACTGAAATGATAAAAGCTTGATTTAAAAACCTGAGGAAATTTGGACTCGGAAAGGAACACTATCTTTATGAGACAAAGTCCTTTCAGCAGACGACACATGCTGTTCTGTAGGCCAGAGAGATATGCAGAATTCTGCTAAAATATCCTCTGTGTACAACGTAAAACACCAAGTAATGCATGCAGAGCAGAATTAGGCCGATACCCGCTAATTATCAAAATCCAAAAAAGAGCTGTTAAATTCGACAACCACCTAAAAGGAAATTGATTCCCAAACCTTGCAGAACAAAGCTATCACCTAGAGAGAGATGAACCTGGAGAAGAGCTGGTCCTGGGGCTCTGTTCACAAACACAAATAGACCCCACGAAGCAACACAATTAGACCCAACCAAATCATGAGAAAACAAAACGATTATTACTTGACACATTGGAAAGAACTAACAAACAAAAAAACAAGAGCAAACTAGAATGCTATCTGGCCCTAAACAGAGAGTACAGTGTCAGAATACTTGACCACTGTGACTGACCCAAAATTAAGGAAAGCTTTGACTATGTACAGACTCAGTGAGCATAGCCTTGCTATTGAGAGGGGCCACCGTAGGCAGACCTGGCTCTCAAGAGAAGACAGGCTATGTGCACACTGCCCACAAAATTAGGTGGAAACTGAGCTGCACTTCCTAACCTCCTGCCAAATCGATTACCATATTAGAGCCACATATTTCCCTCAGATTACACATCAGCAGTAAGATTTGTGACCTGTTGCCACACGAAAAGGACAACCAGTGAAGAACATTTATGTTTATTTGTACTGTAACTATTTGCACATTATTGCAACACAGCATAATACGACATTTGAAATGTCTCTATTCCTTTAGAACTTTTGTGAGTGTGATGCACCAAAATTGCCTGCCCTGGAAGCCTGTGTTTCAGATATAAGGAAGTGGATGGCGGCAGATTTTTTACTTTTAAATTCTGACAAAACAGAGATGCTAGTTCTAGGTCCCAAGAAACAAAGAGATCTGCTTGTGGATCTGACAATTAATCTTGTTGGTTGTACAGTCGTCCCCCAAAAAATTGTGAAGGACCTTGGCATTACTCTGGACCCTCTCCGGCTACCTGGATAAAGCACTAAATAAACTTCAATTAGTGCTAAACACGGCTGCTAGAATCTTGACTAGAACCAAAAGATTTGATCATATTACTCCCGTGCTAGCCTCTCTACACTGGCTTCCTGTTAAGGCTAGGGCTGATTTCAAGATTTTACTGCTAACCTACAAAGCATTACATGGGCTTGCTCCTACTCATCTCTCAGATTTGGTCCTGCCGTACATACCTACACGTACGCTCCGGTCACAAGCCTCCTTATTGTCCCAAGAATTTCTAAGCAAACAGGTGGAGGCAGGGCTTTCTCCTATAGAGCTCCATCCGCACCTGCGCTCTACCGCACTGAAAAGCCTAGTGACATTCACTCATGATGTACTTACCTATTGCAACCTCCACAACTACTTTTATTATTATTTGACCCTGCTGGTCATCTATGAACATTTGAACATCTTGGAGAAAGAACTGGCCTTAATGGCCATGAATTGATATAATCTCCACCCGGAACAGCCAGAAGAGGACTGGCCACCCCTCAGAGCCTGGTTCCTCTCTAGGTTTCTTCCTAGGTTCCTGCCTTTCTAGGGAGTTTTTCCTAGCCACCGTGCCTCTACATCTGCATTGCTTGCTGTTTGAGGTTTTAGGCTGAGTTTCTGTATAGCACTTTGTGACATCTGCTGATGTAAAAAGGGCTTTATAAATCAATTTGATTTAAAACGGTATACTTGGGACGTCCCAACTCTGACAAAAACTGTCAGACAATAGCTTCATTTATCATTGTCACAGGTGTAAAGATGTACAGTATATAGTATTCTTAATGTATTACCATTTCATTCGCTCTTACCCTGCAGTTGTAAATGTGTATATATATATATAATCATCATCATATTTATTTTGTCTCACTCACTTTTCATTTTTCATTTGACCTGCACAGTTGGAACACAGCGCATAAGATTTTTAAGGTACTCTGCAATTACATCTGCTTCCCTATACATGTGACTAATAAACTCCATTTATCTATCTATTATCCATCAAATAGTCCTGCGTAGCTCAGATGGTTGAGCATGGCTTGCAACGCTAGGGTTGTGGGTTCGATTCCCACGGGGGACCAGTACGAAAAAAATATGAACATGTATGCACTAACTAACCTTAAGTCGCTCTGGATAAGAGCGTCTGCTAAATCACCTGTTATTCATGAGTCATGATTATTGTCTTTGTATTTACTGCCACCTTGTGGTCAACTAGTGTGTATTACAGCAAACTGTCCAGTAAAAAGGATAATTTGGTCCAGACATGAACATGCAAAAGAAACCTTCAAAACAGTTTTCCAAGGACTTGGAATACGCAACCAGCACTCCATTCTAGCTGCAATATACGTTTGTTTGTTTGATTGTTTAACAGGCTATAAGAAGTATAGCCAAAATAACTAGCAATGTTGCCATTTACCTAATAATATATTCTTTAAAATTATCTAGCTAACTATGAATCGAATCCAGGCTGCATCACAACCGGCCGTGATTTGGAGTCCCATAGGGCGGCGGTGTAGATTGTAAATAAGAATGTGTTTTTAACTGACTTGCCTAGTTAAATAAAGGTTTAAAAATAATAATAATAATAATTACCTAACGTTTTCATAGGAATGTTCCAATGATGTGCAAGGACTGTTTCCAAGAGACCATTCCCTTAATGTCACAGAACTTACCCAGAACGTGGTTACCATGTTCTCAGAATGTTCAATATTGATGTTCTAGACACGTTTCATTGTAACATTGCAAAAATATTCCAGTGTCTAGTTTTCTGAGGTTTAGGATAATATTACATTAACTTCACACCAAACATACACAGAAAAAAGTTAAATAGAGTATCTTTTCAATAACCAAAAATATTGTATTTTCAGCTGGTGTACAAAACCGAAAGTAAAAGATGCAAAATTGGAACTTAAGAATGGGAAGTATAGAAATAACACACATTAGAACATATTTGCCGCTTCTAAGACTTGCTTTCAATGAGAGTGACAGATCTATAACTCACATTTCTATGTGCATTAGGTCAGGTCGCCCAATAAAGTTACATATTGCAGCTTTAAGTCAGCGAGTCATAGGTTTTAGCCAAAGTATGATACATTTGTGCTTGAAGTGACAAATCCGAACTGCACACTTTGTGCAAATCCATGTGAATGCTGTGTATTTTCCTATGATATGACAGACAAATTATAATTAAAGTTTTGTTTCAGGGCTGAGTTTTATGTGAATGTTACCACCAGAGGCGACCTGTCATTCAGGGCAGGTGGTGCATTAATATGTGTCACATATCAGTTTGCAAACAATGTAAAAAAAAAAAAAAAATCATTGAGTTAATCAAGCCGAATAAAAACATGGTCACTTTTTTGCTTTCTTGAGTAAGGCAGCTCCAAAATGCAGATGTTTAAGCCTAGCTCAGTGCTTTCTGTGGTGGTGGGGCAGCCAATGGAAAATACGGAGCATAGAGGTTGGTAATGTTCTCTAGTTGCGCCGTGATTGGCTCAGTGTTCTGTCACTCATGAAGACACTATGTCACCACAAAATCTACAGGCGGAGCTCAGAAATTCAAGTTACATTAGAAGTGCCCATCCAAGAAGGCTCAAGGTCATTGGCCACAGATGAAATTACGTCAAATCATGTTATATATACAGTAGCTTTGATTGGACTGATCAAGTCAACATCATACTTTCAAAATCTTAGCTAGCAAGCTAGCAGTCATCATCATGAATCAAGTCAACAATCTACTGGCAAATTATTTTCAATCCTTGTCATATGAAGAGAAATTATGAAGAGAAATTATAGATAAAACGTATCGGTGCTCATCGGCCATAAACATTACACAATAAGTTGGAAATCGCAAATTCAACAATTAGTGGTTTGGAAATGAATCAATGGCTAACAGCAAGCAATGCAAAGCAATCACTAGCCTGCTGTTCAGTGGAGTGATGTGTGGTCCAAGTCGTTTTTCACAGCTTAAAAAAATAGATATTCAACATTGGCCATGCTGTCAATCCAGCATCACTTCTGCCGCTTTCAAAACAACTGGAAACTTGACAACTGGGAAATCTCAGACTTCAGTGAGTTCTAGACAACTGGGAACTATTATTATCTCAGACTGAGAAAATACGTTTGGAACGGTCATCCAAATCGCAAGATGGGAACTCAGGCCTCTTTCTAGAGCGCTGACCTGAAAATCACCAACATCATGATTCAACAGTCCGAATAAACTGTTTCGCTGCCAGACAAGTCTCCGCTGATATCCAAGGTTACTCCTCTTCATGAGCCAAACAGCCTTGTGCCCCCTTGGCTGCCTGAGCCATGGAGCAAATTAAAACCTTTTAACCTACACTTTAAAAAAGATCATAATCCATTAGATAATTTGTCAATACAGTACCAGTCAAAAGTTTGGACACGCCTACTCATTCAAGGGTTTTTCTTTATGTTGACTATTTTCTACATTGTAGAATAAGTGAAAACATCAAAACTATGGAATAACAAAAAACCCACCGTGAAGCATGGAGGTGTGGGGGTGCTTTGCTGGTGACACTGTCAGTGATTTATTTAGAATTCAAGGCACACTTAACCAGGATGGCTACCACAACATTCTGCAGCGATACGCCATCCCATCTGGTTTGCGCTTAGTGGGACTATCATTTGTTTTTCAACAGGATAATGACCCAACACACCTCCAGGCCGACCTGAGTTGGACCGCAGAGTGAAGGAAAAGCAGCCAACAAGTGCTCAACAAAAGCATTCCAGGTGAAGCTGGTTGAGAGAATGCCAAGAGTGTGCAAAGCTGACATCAAGGCAAAGGGTGGCTTCATTGAAGAATCTAAAATGGTTACTACATGATTCCATATGTGTTATTTCATAGTTTTGATGTCTTCACTATTATTCTACAATGTAGAAAATAGTAAAAATGAAAAAACCCTTGAATGAGTAGGTGTCCAAACTCTTGACTGGTACCGTATATGACAATTTTATAAAAATGTATAATATAACATTGTATAATATTATAAACACGGACCCCCTGGTTTGATTCCAGGCTGTATCACACTCCGGCCGTGATTGGGAGTCCCATAGGGCGGCTCGCAATTGGCCCAGCGTCTTAACTGACTTGCCTAGTTAAATAAATTAAAAATTAAAATATGGAGTAGTCAAAAGACAGGCCAGTGGTCTCCATCTGTGGCAAAGTTTTCCATAAAGTAATACTTATGACAAATCCAACAAAACCTGCCATAGAGCCAGCTAGACACGTTTCCTAAGGGAATGTTCTACTAACTCTTAACACCAAAACATGCTAAAACATAAGTAGAATGTTGCTGTAACTAACGGACACGGGACACTTAAACATCTGGGGGACATCACAGGCAACATAATAACGTCCCCTCTCCCTAGATGTGTTAGCTGGGAGGATGTGTAACAATGACAACGTGCTTGAACGGTAACGTCAGCCACCGATCGAAACAAACATTCAACTGACGTTACATTATGTAACATTAGCTAACTAAATAATGTTGGCGGGAGTGTGTCGGTAATACGGTGTTAACCCCATAGCACTCGATAGTTCAGGCAGCGTTTGTCTCACCTTGATTTGGTGTTGTTATTGCTCTCATCGGGGGACGTCTCATCATCATCATCATCGATGGAGAACGTCCTCTTCTTGTTTGCCTTTCTCTTCTGTCTGTCATTCTGCGTCTCTGGTATAGAACCTTGGACATGTCCATCCCCGGTTTCCTCCATTTGAAGGTGAGAATAATAGCTAACTATTTATGGAAAATAATAACAACAGTAGACGGATGTTTGAAATTCTTTGAATATGGCGGAAATCCGAACAATGACCAATAAGGAAAGACCTGAGGTTCTAGTTGCTAGGATATGGTCAAATGGGTGGGGTCATACCATAAACAGACGACTCTGGGCGGGGCCAGCACCTCTAATAACTATTGGGAATGCTGTATGTAGTACTATGAACTTACTTCTGTTATCTGCACAAAACAACCCTTTAACACAGTTAAATGTCAATGCACTCTAATGTTTTTGTATTGCAATAGACAAATGTTGTACATTTATCACCTCTTTGATATTTTAGCACAACAAACAATTGTGTTCTACGAGGATTTAAAAAAATTGCAAAAGGCAGTTGGGACCATCTGGTGTAAGATTAACTATCCTGTATAGAATCACACACACACACACGCACGCACACACACACGCGCGCGCGCACAGATAGTGGTGGAAAAAGTACCCAATTGTCATACTTGAATAAAAGTATACAGTTGAAGTTTGAAGTTTACATACACTTAGGTTGAAGTCATTAAAACACATTTTTTAACCACTCCACAGATTTTATGTTAACAAACTATAGTTTTGGCAAGTTGGTTAGGACATCTACTTTGTGCATGACACAAGTAATTCTTCCAACAATTGTTTACAGATTATTTCATTTATAATTCACTATATCACAATTCCAGTGGGTCAGACGTTTACATACACTAAGCTGACTGTGCCTTTAAATAGCTTAGAGATTTCTAGAAAATTATGTCATGGCTTTAGAAGCTTCTGATAGGCTAATTGACATAATTTGAGTCAATTGGAGGTGTACCTGTGGATGTATTTCAAGGCCTACCTTTAAACTCATTGCCTCTTTGCTCGACGTCATGGAAAAATCAAATGAAATCAGCCAATACCTCTGAAAAAAAATTGTAGACCTCCACAAGTCTGGTTCATCCTTGGGAGGAATTTCCAAACGTGTGAAGGTACCACGTTCATCTGTACAAACAATAGTACACAAGTATAAACACCATGGGACTACGCATCTGTCATACCGCTCAGGAAGGAGATGCATTCTGTCTCCTAGAGATTAACGTACTTTGGTGCGAAAAGTGCAAATCGATCCCAAAACAACAGCAAAGGACCTTGTGAAGATGCTGGAGGAAACCGGTACAAAAGTATCTATATCCACAGTAAAACAAATCCTATATTGACATAACCCGAAAGGCCGCTCAGCAAGGAAGAAGCCACTGCTCCAAAACCGCCATAAAAAAGCCAGACTACGGTTTGCAACTGCACACGGGGACAAAGATTGTACTTTTTGGAGAAATGTCCTCTGGTCTGATGAAACAAAAAGAGAACTGTTTGGCCATAATGACCATCGTTATGTTTGGAGGAAAAAGGGGGAGGCTTGCAAACCGTGAAGCACGGTTGTGGCAGCATCATGTTGTGAGGGTGCTTTGCTGCAGCTTATTGTGGGAAGCTTGTGGAAGGCTACCTGAAACATTTGACCTAAGTTAAACAATTTAAAGGCAATGCTACTAAATACTAATTGAGTGTATGTAAACTTCTGACCCACTGGGAATGTGATGAAAGAAATAAAAGCTCAAATAAATCATTCTCTCTACTATTATTCTGACATTTAGGGCTGGCCTAAAACAGGGACTTTTTACTAGAATTAAATGTCAGGAAGTTTAAATGTATTTGGCTAAGGTGTATGTAAACTTCCGACTTCAACCGTAGATACCTTAATAAAAAGTTACTCAAGTAAAAGTGAAAATCTCCCAGTAAAATACTACTTGAGTAAAAGTATTTGGTTTTAAATATACTTAAGCATCAAAAGTAAATTACATTTCTAAAATATACTTAACTATCAACAGTAAAAGTAAAAATAATTGTAAATGTAAGCAGACAGCACCATTTTCTTGTTTTAAAAAGGTACAGATAGCCAGGGGCACACTCCAACACACAATATTTACAAAAGATTGATTTCTGTTTAGTGGATCCGCCAGAATATAGCCAGTAGGGATGACCATGTGTTCTCTTGATAAGTACGTGAATTTCAAAATGTTCCTGTTCTGTAACGAGTACTTTGGGTTGTCAAGGAAAAAGTATGGACTAAAAAGTACAATATTTTCTTTAGGAATGTAGTGAAGTAAAAGTAACATTTGTCAAATATAAATTGTAAAGTACAGATACCCCAAAAAACTACTTAAGTAGTACTTTAAAGTATTTTTTACTTAAGTACTTTACACCACTGCACACACACACACACACACACAGTTGCTTGATATGTAAGAATACATATCCCAAAAATCATTTCAACCATAAAGTATTTATTGCTGAATTTCAACACGTAGTTGGCAAACAGCTCCAAATATAGAGGAAAAACAGCTATTGCGTGTGTGCATTGAAAGGTCCAGGCTTCAGAAGTCATGGTGGCAGTTCACAGCTGCTGGTCACGTTCCAGTAGGCGGTCTGTCCGTAGCGGAACGCCCCCTGTCCTGGTGCTGTTACTGTGACTGCAGTCTCCAGCAGGGCCGAGAGAGCGAGGGGCTCACACAGTTCAGTGCACTGACCTTTGACCTCAGTGCTCTGGGTCAGATCTAGGGCAGCACCTAGATACACACACACACACACATATTTATATCATCGTAATCATCTCCAAAATCATTGTCTTGTCGAGTTTGATGAAATACCTTCTTGCCAGTTGTCCCGATCTGAAAACTTTGACCTATCCTCAGAGAACTGCACACAGAGACTTGTTTGCACCCATGATGGAGCTCTGTGCGACCACAAAGAATTGCCATTCATCAACATCCCTAACTGTACATGGAGAGAAATATGATGTTTCAAATGATTTGTGACAACAACTCAAGACCACTCAACCACTCAACTCTTTCCCAGCACACCTCTTTTCGCGTCCCAGACGGCAATTTAAGAGGATGTTTCAGAGGATGCAAACCACTCTGACGACCCCGACTGGCTTCAAGCCTCTGAGGAAACAGCGAATGTACCTATTTAAGAGCATTCGATATTTAGGCTTGGGGATTTTGCGCAACGTCACATGATTTTTGAAATGTACTCTTACCTTGGCGGGGGCGGGGGCGGGAGTGAGAGGGTTGCCTGCCAGGTATTTGGCAGGGCTGTCACATTCCTTGGGGTTATGAAGGTCAGGAAGGGGATTGTTTGCTATGAGCAGGGCTGTCCTGTCCAGGTTGGCCTCCGAGGCCTTGAACATGAGCACCACTCGATTCTTATGGCGGCTAGACTTCCCTTGCCCCTGAACCTCCAGCAGCTTCTGACACTCCATCCTGTCATTAAACGCCTGAGAGAGGGAGAGAGAAAAGGAGAGAGAGAGACCGAGAGAGAGAGAGAGAGAGAGAGAGAGAGAAAGAATCTAATCCAAGCAGGTATCTCGAAATCTACTTGTTGCTTTTTCATTCATTACTGTTTTTATAGGCAACAGAGTTTGCATTGATTTAATGTCTTATAAAGATGACACAGGTCATGGTTGATAACGGTGTGTGACATTGTGACAGGATGTGTTCTGTGCGTAGTATCAGGGAAACCTTGATCACTGAGGGTCCATCAATGGCCGTCTCCATCTGAGCCAGTTTGGAATCAGACTCCTCCCTAAGAATGTTCCAGATCTCTTTGGAATCCAGGACTGTTAGACATATTGAAAATATGTAAAATGTCATCCATTTCAACACACAATACTGCTCATTTGTACTGTAGTCTGCCTACTGTATCAATCACACGTTTGAGGAGAGCAGCAATGGAGCAAAACCCAGATACTGAGAAAAAAAGTGATGGTTTGTATTGTGTTTCAGTCCATGAACCCGGTCATATATGTATATGCTGTATATATATCTGAATGACTCTCTTACCTTTTGCTTTCTGATAGATCTCACGGGCCTTTGGAGCAATAATCTCATCCTTGCTCACTGGCTGGAGGAAAGCCTTATTCCCTAAAGCCCTGGAAATCAGTGCATGGACAATCTCACTACAGACTATTTATATTGCAGTCAATAAGCATTATAATAAAAAAAATGTAATAATTTGTCAAATCAAAACATACTTTTTAGCCTGCATGGAGGTTTCAAAAACAAGTTGCTACAATGAGAATACCGACATTGTGATTCAGAGGCTGAAGTGAAACAACAGTTCCATCATAATTAGAATGCAACAGTGCACTCTACAGTTCTTTGGGTGATGTCATAGTGTACTGTAGAACTGTAATTTAGAACTTTGCACTGTTGCTGAAACAGCCCCAAAGTTGTATGTTGTAACATCGAACCAATGATATGCTAGGTTGAAGATACCCAGGATAGGAGGATTTCTAATATCCCATAACCCTTTGCGTGAATGCGGAAGATTTCTAAACAAACAGACCAGCGATGCTAGTTATAAAAATGAATCTGTTTAATTTCGCTCACATGAACACAACTTGTCAATACGGGCTCCAAATAAAATAAAATCAAATTGTATTGGTCACATACACGTGTTTAGCAGATGTTATTGTGTGTGTAGCGAAATGCTTGTGTTTCTAGCTCCAACAGTGCAGTAATATCTAACAAGTAATATCTAACAAATTCACAACAATACACCCAATACACACTAATCAAAAGTAAAGGAATGGAATTAAGAATATATAAATATTTGGACGAGCAATGACAGGGTAAGATACAGTAGAATATAATAGAATACAGTATATACATATGAGATGAGTAATGCCACAGGAGGCTGGTGAGGGGAGGACGGCTCATAATACCATGTGTTTGATGTGTTTCATACCAATGTTTTACATTTCAGCAATTACAATGAGCCTGTCCCCCTCAAATGCTTTTTGCGCTCCCAAGTGGCGCAGCGGTCTAAGACACGGCATCTCAGTGCTAGAGGCGTCACTACAGACAACCTGGTTTGAATCCAGACTGTATCACAACCGGCCGTGATTGGGAGTCCCATGCAGTCAGGAGACAGGAGAGCATTGATGTCTGTTTGCATTTGACTCATACAAGGCCATGAAGGCGGAAAGGAAACTACTGCAGTGCCCTAGTCCTAGGGCAATGGGAGAGATGCTAGGACAACTAACCATTAAAACCCCATTGGTTTGAGGGAAATAGCTCATTATGCTAAAGTTGAATAATGGCAGGTTCTAAAATAATGACATGAGCTGAAGGTTCTAAATGACATATTAGCTCAGCTAATAATTATGTACCCAGAATGACCTCTGGTCACCCCTATAGAGCTTGAATGTGTGATATGCTGCGTTTCTGTAGGACATGAAGTATCTATGGAAATGTGTTTGCAAAGTTTGTAACCAGGAGTGCAAGCTATTCTGGCTGTGACCTTTACATAGAAGTGGTTACTAAGCATTTTGTGTCATTGGAGACACCAGGCAGTATAGAGGATATTTGGGGGCACTCTGCTGATAGAAGCAAGCTGAAGTATGACCTTATATGTAACAGTCATTCAGTGTATATAAGCTTCAGGAGGATGTCATTCAAGTTACACTCACCTGGTGGTTTGTGTTCAGGAAACCGGATCTGTATAATAATAAATGTTTGTATCAACTTTCTAATTGAGCATTGTACTTCCTCCTCACATCTTAGCTCCTCCAATACCAGAGAAATCATCTTATCAATATGGAGAGGCACATATTCTTCTCCCGCCTCCTCATCTTCCTCTCCCAGTTCAACTTAATTCTCGGGGATGGTCTCCAAGTTCAACTCCATGAGCATCAAATAAAATCAAATTTGATTGGTCACACACGTGTTTAGCAGATGTTATTGCGGGTGTAGCGAAATGCTTGTGTTTCTAGCTCAAACAGTGCAGTAATATCTAACAAATAATATCAGTTGTGCACTGCATGTTTTGTCAGACCCGGAAAGTGACATCCTAACACAGGCGACAGGGACACTGAGATAAGATAAACTGCCACAACTTTGACATTTTATTGAGAACATCGGGCTTCCTTGGAACTCATTCATCCAGTCAACTTTCCCAGATTCTGTGCTAACTAGATGCTATCTTCTGTGGTTCTGTGCAGTGTCTGGTACAGGTTCTGTGCAGTGTCTGGTACAGGTCCTGCGCAGTGTCTGGTACAGGTCCTGCAATAAAAGGCCTTTCCTGTTTCCATGATTATGTTATAAAGTAAGTGTTGGATTGTGTTGAGTGCTTCTAGATATAACAGTCATTAAATCTGTTATGAGTGAGGGTAATGTGTTATGATCCCTTGAGCTCTGATAAGTTACTTGAATTGGGTTTTATACATAGCAGAGCAGGGTTATATAGTTCACACACAGGTGTATAACCACGGACACAAATATAATAACATACACACATGAAAAAGTAAGATAAGGATGCAATATCAATTTAGTTTTATTGAACATTTATTCAATAAGAAACTTTAAAACTGTCCCACTGGAAATTAGCTCCCGTCCAACTCATTTCGATTCCAGGATCTGTAGAGCAGACCCTGTGACACGTTCAATATGAACATTCATCCAATTAATTTCCTCTCTGCTTGACTGTAGAGTTGACATGTAGACATCGTGAAGACATTGTGGCATTGATCCCCAGTCACTATAACCGATTTCAAATGGTGCTAGAAGGCTGTAAGGGGCTCTAAACACCAGAGGAAATCAGTCATCTTTTAAAGGGGTGAGAGAGAGAGAGAGAGAGAGGATGGCTCCAATAGACTGACACTCCCAGAGGCCCAGAGCTGTTCTCCTGTCCCCAAGAACACTGATTTCAAATGGTGCTAGACACTGGGAACATTCATCTAAACCACCATGTGAAACCAGCCTCTGGGGGAAGACTTTCCCAGCCGGACAATCCAGTGGATGAGCAGCAGTAGCAAAGATTTTCGAGTATACTTTACTTATTTCTCTCTGGCAAGTAGAAACTCTGTGCAGTAGTTGTGTCGTCGGTCACAAGTACATTTACAAAGACAGTCCACTCATTTGGCTTAGCTATTCTACGATTAACCTTATCAACACACAAACACAATAAGTATCAGTATAAAGTCATCCGTCAGTACAGGAAGGGACCGTGACATTGCTTTGCTTTCGGAGAAAGTCATTCTGATGAATGGCGTTGCCATGGTAGCCCAGCTATGAGGACAGCTGACATGTGACATCATCCTCCACACTTCAGACACTGTCACTTAACAGTAGAGCTGTAAAGAATAACCAAAGTATCGTTACACAAATCTTTAGATACTAATCTCTTCACGTCAACATAAAGAAAACATAACACATTACAATATTAGACAGTGTAGGACAATAATATAATTTTGCATGCACTATTTATTACAGCAATCATTATATATCAACAATAAACACGTAACAACTATTTGGTTTTGACAACTAATCTTCTATTCACCCAACTAACACAAATACAATGCTACTCACCCACCTAACTGTTGTTCTCAGAGCTCAACGACCTCTCCGCCTGTCAAGGGTCCTGGGAAAAACACATAGAAACACCACATGACCCCAGAGTGTGTGTGTGTGTGTGTGTGTAAGTGTGTGTGTGCAACCACTCCACATCCATGAGTAACCAAACAAACTACTCTCACAGCCATTAAACAACAGCCGTGTTATCTTACGTGTTTTACAGCGCTTGCCTCATAGCCTTACAATAGCTTCTGTATTGTGTCCTGCTTACTGTACCTGTCCTGTAACTATGGACACGGTAGGGCACATGCTGCTGTCCATGTGACAGAGTGACACACCACTCTGCACCTCCCCAAGCCCTATTTCTATTTACAGTGTTGATGATGACATCATGACCACCCACCACACACACACGTGTGTTTCACGTAGGGCGTGGCAGGCAGTACACACACCTGTCTATCCCACCTGATCTTCATCACATCACATTCAGGTGGAGGAATGTACAGTGAGTGAACAGATCGCAGCTGGGGTGTCCAGTGTCGGAAAAAACGGCCGGGACACAAAGAGCTCTGTGCTGAGCTCTGTGCTGTGTAATTAGGAGAACCGGGCCAAAACACTTACGTAACCATGGCGTCGCCATGACAACACAGCTTAATAGCGGTTGGTCCCAAAGGTTCTCACAGTCAATCACAGGTGTCTGAATGCTGGGTGTTGGATCACCTATATTGGCCATATAGCATAGTGTATGTCAGAGCATGGTGTAAAGAGGGGAGACAGATGGATGGATCAGTGTCATTACAATGTGACACTTTTCTACAATCCTGCCTTTGGACACCAGGGGACAGCGTAACATCTCATGAACCACACCACAAGTAGTCACCTACGAGCACCAGCCTGTGGCATGGTAGGGGAGAGGAAAGAGAGAAGCCAACGCCTCAAACCTAACCACAACAACACTCTGTGGGACCAATTAATGAGTAAGAGACACATTTCATCTTTACCCCTCTCTTTCTCTCTCTCTCCTCCCCCTCCCCCATGTGAAAGGAGACTTGTAGAGGTGCAACAGTGTTGGGTCGTTGCGCTTTCTGTTCTATTCTCTCACAGGAAGTGACATGCAGAGACAGAGACTCGCACACACCGGCCCGGCAGGCCCTAGTTGCCGCGGGTGGCGGTGATGTTACGCTTCTGCTGCCGCTCCTCAGTTTCAAAAAGATCAAGAGAGAGCGCAAGAGAGAGCAAGAAAGAGAGAGAGTGATGGTGGTGTGTTTATATAAGAGCCTGGATTGGTGTTGGGGGGTACATAGTGCAGAGTCATATTGAGTCGAAATCCACAGTGCCAGCTGAGCTCTTTTAACACTTCTCTCACGCTTGGATTCAAGGTATTCCTGAAGATTATATGAGATTATTTTCTCCAGGGAGAGGCCAGCCTACTCCTATGCTGGGTAGAGTAGCATCTTTTTTTTGTCCAAACTTGTACGGGCGCACCTACGTATTTAGTGAGATTAGACTTAATCTTTAAAAAGTGACAAAAGGTTATTAATTTGTTAGTTTCAGGAAAGAGTGGAAATGGTGTATGCCTCAAGTCGTTTCAAACACACATAAAGGCCTCACACAGGAGGAGGAGATAGACAGAGGGAGCTCTGTGGATGTGGGGTGACTGCCAGAGGGTAGTTTGTGGTCATGGTGTCCACATAAGAAGAGGATGAATGATTGAAAGGAGATGGGGGGTGATGGAGGAGGGGATGAGAGGGTTGACTCTGATGGACAGGATGTTCTCAACATTACGCAGGAAGAATTACTCACTGCCAGTACGGTTATCAGACGACAAGTTTACCCCTCCTGCCGGATATGGCATTACTTACCTATATACGTGTGGGAGGGTAAAGGGCTAATGAGTCATCAGTCAGAGCATCTTTCCCACCTTCACGACAACACATCTAATATAATGCAAATCAGTCATTTGATAAATGTGAGAAATACTGTTCTGATGGGACTCACTATAGTGGAATAGAGAGGACACACTGCTGAGGTGTTAAAACAGTGAATCACCCAGAGCTTTATAAGCTCTCCCTATTGGGCTGTCTTCAACAGGCAGCACATCAAACCCTGGGACTACATCATCACTGACTTGAGCTTATCCTTCATTCCCGTAATGCATCTGAGCCATTATATTGCCATCATCACTGTTCCAGGAACTGTGGAATGCAGTGCTGAAGAGGCTCAAAGGAGTGACTCATCAGAGACAATGGAAGAAGTTAGCGGATGAGGTGGCCCATTGAAACAGATATTTCATGATAGGGTACACAGCCAACATGCACAAGTGTCCTTGATGTGAATATTGTGTGTGTGTGTGTGTGTGTGTGTCTGTGTGTATACGTGTGTGTGTGTGTGTGTGTGTGTGTGTGTGTGTGTGTGTGTGTGTGTGTGTGTGTGTGTGTGTGTAAGTTATCACAACTGAGTAACGATAATGAAGGGGACTGCAGCCCCATCAAAGCCCCTGTGCTGTACAGTATGTGAACCGTGACGGATGACTCCACACGTTCAGTACAGAACAACCAGTTCATATGTGGCGATAAGGCATTCAACTGGATGATGGGGCCATTCTCCGAGGGCCATTCCAGGAGTTAACCAATAAAGACCCTCCATTACTGTCAGTATCCCTTTCCATATAATGTGGTTAAGCCTAGCGTGTATCGCTGGGTTCATGTGTGTGTTAATGTGCATTAGCGCACGAGGCTAGCTGCGCTATGGGTTCATGCATGGGCCATGCAGAGTAATAGGCTGTACTGATGGCAGGTATTAGCCCCCTGTGTGTGGAGCTATGCTAATGGCAGATCAGTCTGATGGAAGGAGAATAGAACATCCATAACATCCATCATGGCTGTGGAGTAAGTGGGGGCTTTTAATCAAATACTATCTAACGAGCATCTGTGCAGTAAGCTAGGAATACAGTACAATGCCACACAGCACATGAATGCCGCACGCACGCACACACACACACACACAGGAAAATAAGCCCACATCATAAGATAAGATTTAAGAGTTCCTGGCTTTTCAGAACACACACAAGGCAGGCTGGTGTTTTTCTCCAAAGTATTTTTCCACTGTCCGAGAAAAAGAGGACAATAACAAGTGCCTCTCCTCGCTTTCTAGAGAATGTTAAACATCTGGCTTTGTTTGGATCCAGTTCCGGGAACGGGCGAACTTTGATCCACTTTCTGTGCCACTGCAAGCCGGGAGGATATGTCTTCCGTGAAAACAGATAAATAATCTTAACAGCTTAATTGGAGGAGGGTTAAAAAATAACCCTTGTTTTGCTACGTATGAGACTGAAAGGCTCTGGAAATGTGTGAGAGAGGGACAAACAGAGACTGTCTTCACCTCTGGCTCAGGAGCAGGCTGCCAGGGAGCCAGAGAAGGATGAGTAGGTAAGAAAGAGAGAGGGTGTGTGTGGGGCCCGAGCCAGGCAGAGGGGGTGTGTTGTGGTGCTCTGGGTGACGTGTGTGACCCCAGGAGGGGCTGGATGACGGCAGGGTGAGTCACTAAACCCGGATGACGGGTGGTAGCAGAGATTATGTGGCATTCAGGGCTAGAGCCTCCTGTGATCAGCCTCCTGTTTATCTCCACATCTCTGAACTGACAGGGTGTGTTTGTGTGCGTGTGTTGCAAGAGAGGGGGAGGGGGGGAGCCATCCCCCTCCTTGGAATTAAGCTGAGACAAAACACACATCTTGACAAAGTGGCTCATCGTTTACAGTAAACCAATTATATACCGATGTGCTCTCTTAATTTGATCAATGTGTTGTAGAGAATTTTGCTGTGCAACAGGAAATGCAAATTGTAGTGTATTCAAAGTTTAAAAAGGCTTCCAAAAGTTTGTAATTTCCACTTTAAAATGTCAGACTTGATAAAATAAAATAAAAATCAACCCCTTCAAAAATGTCCATTAACTACAATCCACATAATAATTCAAATTTCCTGTTGCTGCAGGATTATTTTCCTGCCTTCCGAAACTGGTCAAATGAAGATAGTATATCTGTACAGTACATTCTTAGTCTATGACAAACATCTACCGCTGTAAACTGAGGACTGTTATTTTCTTACTAAAGCCCTAAAACCCATTTGAGATGGGACACATTTGCTTTGGATTTTGACACACTTCTCTGCAGCCCACAAAAAACGAGTCACAACAACACTCAAATGTCAGGAAGCAGAATGTCTGTCAACATGGTGGCAAATAATTACAATTCCACACACACACACACACAGACAGACACACACACACACACACACACACACACAGAGAGACATACACACACACACACACACACAGAGACAGACACACACACACACACACACGCACACACGCACGCACGCACGCACGCACGCACACACACAGAGACAGACACACACACACACACACACACACACACACACAGAGACAGACACACACACACACACAGCCCAAAAAACTTCCGCAGGCAGAGTCCCTGTTGGCCCATTGTCAAGACAACTTCCCAAAAAGAGAGTATTTTTTACCGTAAACTCATTTTCCAGGAAACTCCAGCCGGCTTCAACAGCAGCCACGCTATGACTGTACAACATTGTTTATCAAGAGAGAAACCTTCAAGTTCAGACATTTAATAGTACTGTGTAGGCGTGTGTTTAAGTGAGTGGGGAATGTTTTTAAATAATGGTTGATGATTAGGCTAGAACTTTATGTCACGGTCTCCAGAGAAGAATATATAATTTCTCTATCGTTGGATATGAAGATGGAAACTGAGCCAACTATTTCTGACCTCTCTCACTCTCACTCTCTCAGGTGAACGCCAACACCATAGCGGTTCTCCTCAAAGGCGCCCAGTGTTTGCTTGCTGGCTCACGGCCAGTCCAAAGCCCTCTGAGTCTGAGCACTTCTCTCTTCCACATCTAGAATCAACAACTGTAGATCATTCCTCAGGCACCTCTCCTTCCCTATCATTCCTCAGGCACCTCTCCTTCCCTATCATTCCTCAGGCACCTCTCCTTCCCTATCATTCCTCAGGCACCTCTCCTTCCCTATCATTCCTCAGGCACCTCTCCTTCCCTATCATTCCTCAGGCACCTCTCCTTCCCTATCATTCCTCAGGCACCTCTCCTTCCCTATCATTCCTCAGGCACCTCTCCTTCCCTACAAATCATTCCTTAGGCATCTCTCCTTCCCTACAAATCATTCCTCAGGCACCTCTCCTTCCCTACAAATCATTCCTCAGGCACCTCTCCTTCCCTACAAATCATTCCTCAGGCACGTCTCCTCCCCTACAAATCATTCCTCAGGCACGTCTCCTTCCCTACAAATCATTCCTCAGGCACGTCTCCTTCCCTACAAATCAATAACTACAGGAAGTGTTTGATCTCCGCCCGCCTCAGTATCTAAAGGTTGAATCACTCTGTGTCACAGTGCCACTCCAGAGAGAGAAAGAGAGAGAAAGAGAAAGAGAGCACTAGACATAAGTGCAAGCATATCCAAGCATATGTTGTTTTTCCAGCGTATATGTACGTGGTTCCCAGTATATGAAAAGCTTCGTCCTAATATAATCTTTATCTGATCATTCAGTTTATAGTGCAATAAAATGACTATATAGGACCAGGTAGTGTGACGCAGGTAGTACATGACACACAGGTACGCGGCAGCACAACCTGGTGGTGTCATAAATGTACTCGTACTTTTACAGTTACTACAGTAATTTATCACCGCTATTTACCTTGTCAAAAACATTTGTTACTGTGAATAACTATCACGCTGCTTGTATCGATCACCACCTCTCGTGTTTACAGTGTGTTGTCTGATCAGAGGGGAAGCCTCCTCTAAGACACGTTAAACCCTTCTTGGCAGCGAGCCAGCAGGAGAGGAGACTGAGACACTCCATCATGCTCAGTGTCATGTAGAACATCACATCTACTTCCTCATATCATAGAAGAACATAGATTCTCTAAGTATACATTAACGTATGTCATCAGCTGGGATGATGGGAAAACAGTGTCTAAATATTAAAGCTCATTTCTATTTCCAGACATGAGGCTATGTTCTGGAACAAACGGCCAGAAGCACCGAGCTCCAGTCTCCCTCACTGGAATTGTCCTCAACATTCTGCCGTTGTTAAGTGACCCCTGACACTGTTGTCGCCAAGGGAACAATGATGCTATTGGGAGCTCTGACAGAGTGATAGCTACGGCGGGGTGCGTGTGTATGTGAGCGTGTGTATGTGTGTATGCGTGTGGGTCGGGTGTGTGTTTGGAACAGGCCAGCCAAAGAGTAACCGTGCTCCAGCATGAGTTGGAGCGAGCTTCAACGCTTCAGAGCTATGTTTGTTCTGCTTCAACTGAGTCGTCACAGGGGGAATTTGACACGTTAACATGGACTACCACACATAAACACACCCGATGACATCAACTGAAACAAACTGTTCTGGACAACCACACATGGAAGTGATGTCATAGTCAAATCAAGTCACTTCCTGAGCTAGTCTGAGGACACTAAATTGACGCCCATTGATGCTCTGTGTCTCTGTCTAAGGCCCACAAAAAACACTTTTTCAGAGGGGATTAACAGGTAGCAGGAAAGGGAATTCCCTGTGTTATACAGAGGTTACAGACACAGTACTGGACCCACATCCATCCATAACAACTAAACAATTAACCCCTCAGTCTCTCTAACACCCCATCCCAGTGCTCTCCATCTCATTCTCTCTCTAACACCCCATCCCAGTGCTATCCATCTCATTCATTTTATTTTTTCTTTCATACTCCCTCTCTGTCTCTCTCTCCCTCCCTCCCTCCCTTCCTCCCTCCCTCCCTCCCTCCCTCCCTCCCTCCCTCCCTCCCTCCCTCCCTCCCTCCGAGATGTGACAGGTATTCATTCCACTACAACAAAGCTGTGAGACGTGGCAGGCCAGATTTGGTTACCATCCACTGACGCACATTCACACAGGGACACATACGGATGTAAACAAATACACACACCCACAAAAACGCAAACACGCATACTATCTACACAATACTAACATACTATCTACACAATACTAACATACTATCTACACAATACTAACATACTATCTACACAATACTAACATACTATCTACACAATACTAAAATACTATCTACACAATACTAACACACTATCTACACAATACTAACATACTATCTACACAATACTAACATACTATCTACACAATACTAACATACTATCTACACAATACTAACATACAACGAAGAAACGCAGGCCCTGACAGACACACAAATATAAAAACAACATTCAGAATGGAAATACATCCGCACACACACACACACACACACACACACACACACACACACACACACACACACACACACACACACACACACACACACACACACACACACTAATCAGCCATTAACAGGACCATGACAAACAGCTCACGGCTTGTCCTTAGTAAATAAATAGGATTACTCACTGTCCCCTGTGGCGCACAGTAGAGCTGTCCCTCTCCGTCCACTCCTACCTCGGTCCACCTGGGTCAGTCTGGCCCCACTCCTGTCCTCTCCTCTCTCTCCTCTCTCTCCTCTCTCTCCTCTGACTCCTGCTCTGTCAACAAAAACTAGTAGAGAAAAGGAAGGCCACACCCATGTGAGAAAGTATGGCACTGCCAAGTAGTGTGTGTACCTTTAACCCCCTCTGGCACTTTCTCTCTCTAACACGCACACTCCATGCCCACAGGCATGGCCGCAGTGTGTGTTCCTGGACACGGCGTGATGCCAACCACTCCACTACAGGAAGCTAGGGAGGAGCCCAGCCAAGCCAGGAGGAGGACTGGGAATACCAGGAGAAATGGGAATAGCCACATGCTTGGGCACGCCACAGGGCTGTTGACAAGCCAACAATAGAGACACCAACCAAACAGTGAAGAGGAAGTTTAAACATCCACATATTATCCACAGATTATTCTCAATCCCACCTTTCAGTTCCCAAGTGTTAGCTATTCCTTAAAGAGCATAATCCCTCACAGTAGGGCAGGCGATTGTTGGTCAAGTGGGGCTCCAATGTAGCCCCACTATGATAACAAAATGAGAGGCCTGTTTCCATGGTGATGTAGGAACAGAGGAGGGTTTCACCCGAGTGACCACGTCTCATATATTTGTACACACTTGGCATTGTGGGAAACCGGACCCAGTTCACATGCTCTCTCTGTAATACCCCACTTTCTCTCTCTTTCCTTCTCTCTCATACATATCACACACAATATATCAACTCATGTACACATTACACATATGTAATCAACCATGCCATTGACCCTGACCTGTCTACCAACCCTGAAGTGGAGACCCAAGCTGACCTGACTGAATATGAGCCACTGTAGTGGGGCACAAACACAAACCCAGCCCCCTCAGCCCCTATACATCCAGAGCCAGAGCCATGACAACAGGAGCTGCATTTTCAATTAGAGAGACATGATCTATGGCCATGATTACGCCCCACAAACACAATGCTAAGTCTGACCAGCAGAGATAAGAGTGTGTGTGTGTATGTAGGTGTGTGTGTGTGTGTGTGAGTGTGTGTGTTTGTATATATATACAGTGGGGAGAACAAGTATTTGATACACTGCCGATTTTGCAGGTTTCCCCACTTACAAAGCATGTAGAAGTCTGTAATTTTTATCATAGGTACTCTTCAACTGTGAGTGAAGAGTACCCAGAAAATCACATTGTATGATTTTTAAGTAATTAATTTGCATTTTATTGCATGACATAAGTATTTGATACATCAGAAAAGCAGAACTTAATATTTGGTACAGAAACCTTTGTTTGCAATTACAGAGATCATACGTTTCCTGTAGTTCTTGACCAGGTTTGCACACACTGCAGCAGGGATTTTGGCCCACTCCTCCATACAGATCCTTCAGGTTTCGGGGCTGTCGCTGGGCAATACAGACTTTCAGCTCCCTCCTAAGATTTTCTATTGGGTTCAGGTCTGGAGACTGGCTAGGCCACTCCAGGACCTTGAGATGCTTCTTACGGAGCCACTCCTTAGTTGCCCTGGCTGTGTGTTTCCGGTCGTTGTCATGCTGGAAGACCCAGCCACGACCCATCTTCAATGCTCTTACTGAGGGAAGGAGGTTGTTGGCCAAGATCTCGCGATACATGGCCCCATCCATCCTCCCCTCAATACGGTGCAGTCATCCTGTCCCCTTTGCAGAAAAGCATCCCCAAAGAATGATGTTTCCACCTCCATGCTTCACGGTTGGGATGGTGTTCTTGGGGTTGTACTCATCCTTCTTCTTCCTCCAAACACGGCGAGTGGAGTTTAGACCAAAAATCTCTATTTTTGTCTCATCAGACCATATGACCTTCTCCCATTCCTCCTCTGGATCATCCAGATGGTCATTGGAAAACTTCAGACGGGCCTGGACATGCGCTGGCTTGAGCAGGGGGACCTTGCGTGCACTGCAGGATTTTAATCCATGACGGCGTAGTGTGTTACTAATGGTTTTCTTTGAGACTGTGGTCCCAGCTCTCTTCAGGTCATTGACCAGGTCCTGCCGTGTAGTTCTGGGCTGATCCCTCACCTTCCTCATGATCATTGATGCCCCACGAGTTGAGATCTTGCATGGTGCCCCAGACCGAGGGAGATTGACCGTCATCTTGAACTTCTTCCATTTTCTAATAATTGCGCCAACAGTTGTTGCCTTCTCACCAAGCTGCTTGCCTATTGTCCTGTAGCCCATCCCAGCCTTCTGCTGGTCTACAATTTTATCCCTGATGTCCTTACACAGCTCTCTGGTCTTGGCCATTGTGGAGAGGTTGGAGTCTGTATGATTGAGTGTGTGGACAGGTGTCTTTTATACAGGTAACGAGTTCAAACAGGTCCAGTTAATACAGGTAATGAGTGGAGAACAGGAGGGCTTCTTAAAGAAAAACTAACAGGTCTGTGAGAGCCGGAATTCTTACTGGTTGGTAGGTGATCAAATACTTATGTCATGCAATAAAATACAAATGAATTATTTAAAAATCATACAATGTGATTTTCTGGATTTTTGTTTTAGATTCCGTCTCTCACAGTTGAAGTGTACCTATGATAAAAATTACAGACCTCTACATGCTTTGTAAGTAGGAAAACCTGCAAAATCGGCAGTGTATCAAATACTTGTTCTCCCCACTGTATATATATATGCTCAGCCCTGTGGCGTGCCCAAGCCTGTGGCTCAAATTTGTTGGTACCCTTACAGCTCATTGAAATAATGCTTCATTCCTCCTGAAAAGTGATGAAATTAAAAGCTATTTTATCATATATACTTGCATGCCTTTGGTATGTCATAGAATAAAGCAAAGAAGCTGTGAAAAGAGATTAATTATTTCTTATTCTACAAAGATATTCTAAAATGGCCTGGACACATTTGTTGGAACCCCTTAGAAAATATCATAAATAATTAGATTATAGTGATATTTCAAACTAATTAGTTTCTTTAATTAGTATCACACGTCTCCAATCTTGTAATCAGTCATCCAACCTATTTAAATGGAGAAAAGTAGTCGCTGTGCTGTTTGGTATCATTGTTGCACCACACTGAACATGGACCAGAGAAAGCAAAGGAGAGAGTTGTCTGAGGAGATCAGAAAGACAATAATAGACCAGCATGGTAAAGGTAAAGGCTACAAGACCATCTCCAAGCAGCTTGATGTTCCTGTGACAACAGTTGCAAATAATATTAAGAAGTTTAAGGTCCATGGAACTGCAGCCAACCTCCCTGGGCGCGGCCGCAAGAGGAAAATCGACCCCAGATTGAACAGAAGGATAGTGCGAATGGTAGAAGAAAAACCAAGGATAACTGACAAAGAGATACAAGCTGAACTCCAAGGTGAAGTTACGTCAGTTTCTGATCGCACCATCCGTCGCTTTTTGAGCGAAAGTGGGTTCCATGGAAGAAGACCCAGGACGACATAAAAAAAGCCAGACTGGAATTTGCTAAAATGCATATTGATAATCCACAATCCTTCTGGGTGTCACACCTGTTCCCGCTTTGCCCTGCACTACGCACTCCTGACACCATCATTACGCACACCTGCTTCCCTCGTCAAGCGCATTAGCGATTATTGGCCTCACCTGGACTCAATCACCTGTCATTACCTTCCCTATATCTGTCTGTTCCTCTGCTGCGGTTCTGACGCTGTTCTGGTCCTGTCTTGTTCTGTTCCATGTCTGTGTTATTAAATGTTAACTCCCCGTACCTGCTTCTCATCTCCAGCGTCGGTCCTTACACTGGGAGAATGTCCTTTGGACAGATGAGTCAAAACTGGAGCTTTTTGGCAAGTCACATCAGCTCTATGTTCACAGATGAAAAAAATGAATCTTTCAAAGAAAAGAACACCATACCTACAGTGAAACATGGAGGAGGCTCGGTTATGTTTTGGGGCTGCTCTGCTGCGCCTGGCACACTATCAAGGCATTCTGGAGCGAAACGTACTGCCCAGTGTCAGAAAGCTCTGTCTCAGTCGCAGGTCATGGGTCCTCCAACAGGATAATGACCCAAAACACACAGCTAAAAGCACCCAAGAATGGATAAGAACAAAACATTGGACTATTCTGAAGTGGCCTTCTATGAGTCCTGATCTGAATCCTCTCGAACATCTATGGAAAGAGCTGAAACTTGCTGTCTGGAGAAGGCACCCATCAAACTTGAGACAGCTGGAGCAGTTTGCTCAGGAAGAGTGAGCCAAACTACCTGTCTCATTGAGAGCTACAGAAAACGTTTGATTGCAGTGATTGCCTCTAAAGGTTATGCAACAAAATTTTAGGTTTACATTTGTTTTATTATTTACAATATTATGTTGAATAAAAAATCAAAAGCAAAGTCTGATTTCTATTAAATATGGAATATACAATGGTGGATAACAATTACTTTTGTCAGTTTCAAGTTATTTCTGAGATTTTGTGGAGGGGTACCAACAAATTTGAGCACATCTGTATATATATATATATATATAATATATGTGTGTATGTGTGTCACCTGAGAGACGAGCAGGATTTAAGCTCCCCCTACAGTGAATCAGCCACACTGACAGAATGAGGCCTTTGTATTACAGCAGACAAACACAGTAGGACAATCCAGGTGTGTTCCTCTATCAATTGAAGGACAGCGAGAAGGAAGTCGCTCCCACCTGAATTAGTCCAATATAAATCACTAACTTTGCCATGCCCTTACCTTGTATGTAAGAGTGTGCTGGTGTAGATGAAGGTTTACGAGTGTGTGGGCATTGCAGGTGTTAGGTCAAGGTACAATGGTGCGTGCAGCCTCCCAGCCATTCACACGCTGATTCCAAGAACACACAGAGGCGTGGGGAGGAGCCTCACAAAAATACCAAACAAGCTGAGTCAACAGCTATAGTTACCTCAGGTGTAGGTGTGTGTGTGTGTGTGTGTGTGTGTGTGTGTGTGTGTGTGTGTGTGTGTGTGTGTGTGTGTGTGTGTGTGTGTGTGTGTGTGTGTGTGTGTGTGTGTGTGCGTGTGCGCTTGTGTGTGTGTGTGTGTGTGTGTGTGTGTGTGCGTCTCTGTGAGATTGGTCTCAGACACAGGAATGTTGCACAATAAATCTGATTCAAACACGCCTGGGAATGTCTTGCTCATTCCAATGTCCCTTGGAGTTCCTTTCTAATCGATATTGGCTCCTATTTGAGTTGACCCAATCACAACCACACAGCAGGTAGGCTAACGCCCTCTCTAGCCTCTCTCATATTCCACATTAATCAACCAGCATGATCAGAGGAGGAAGAGATATAATGGAGATATAATACCTCAGTCATTATCAGTGAATAGACAGACTACATCATAGTTCCCTACTAAGGACTAAGCACAGAGCTGTACCATATCATCACAAATGTAGCCAAAGGGTAGCCTAAAGCCAAGCCTGGCAGTATATGAACAATGAGTTCTGAGAATAAGTGGCAGAAACTGAATAATCACACAATTGAATAATCACACAATTGAATAATCACACAATGAACTTATTAAGATCATGATTTGGGCGGCAGGTAGCCTAGTGGTTAGGGCGTTGGGCCTGTAACCGAAAGGTGAAAATCTGTCGTTCTGCCCCTGATCAAGGCAGTTAACCCACTGTTCACCGGTAGGCCGTCATTGTAAATAAGAATTTGTTCTTAACTGACTTAGTTAAATAAAGGTTAAATACAAAACATTTGAATCTCCTCTGAATCTGTCCTGACTTGGAGTAATATGTTCCAATATGACTCCATGTCCTTGAAACAAAAACAAAACTCCCTGTTATAAATTATAAACACAGAAAAATGTAAATAGAAAAAGTAACCTACTGTTGCTGTGAGACTCTATCAGCCACCTACTCTCTTCACATCCTGTGTCCATCCTGAGAAAGAGGGAGAGATAGACAGAGAGAGAGATGGAGAGAGGGAACGAGACAGAAGGAGAGAGTAGAAATACAGAGATAATGGGAGAGAAAGGGGAAAGAGAGACTGAGTGAGAGGGAACAGACAAAAAGAGTGGGAGAGAGAGAAAAACAGAGTAAATTCCAGTGAGCTCCAGAGAGGGGGTCCCTGCCTGTCTCTCTTCCCCAGCAGAGTCCCTCTAAGTCCCCGAGGCTGTGCTGCGAGAGCAGCCTGTCCTGGAGCTCTCCACTCAGTGGGTGAGTGTGTCTGTGGTGAGAGAGCGAGAAAGAGAGTGCGTGTGTGAAAGAGAAAGTGTGCGTGCTGCTCAGTCATACAGAGCACAAACAGTCAAGTCATTCCTGCTCAGTGAGTCAACAGGCATTGAGCCTTTCTCACTTCCTCTCCCCCTCTCCCCCCTCTCTCCTCCTCTCCCCCTCTCCCCCCTCTCTCCTCCTCTCCCCATCTTACACTTATCCTATTTTCCCTCCCTTTCCTTCTTTCTCTACCACTCTCCAAAAAACTCTCTAAGATTCTCCCTTTACTCCTCTCTGTGTATAGATTGGTTGTCTTCCTAAGTTGCAGTTCTTCTAACGCACAGCAGTCGGTACTGTTTCCGAGTGAAAACATCCTCTGACTGCCATGATTCACGTTTGTAATGGTTAGTGTGATTGTTGTGTTGGGATTGTGTTATTGTGGTTGTGGTTATGCTGGGCTGCCATTTTGTTGGAAAGCTGGGACGTTAAAAGGCAATGGAATCCACAGACTACAATCAAAACAACTCGTTGAAAAGATGAAACAGATGTTTCATGAAAAATATTTTTTGCTGGGTTTCAAAGGTTGTAATGATGGGGAGAGAGAGAGACATCTGCCAAAACTAGATGTTAGATAAACACCCCAATTTCACTGGAATAGAACACATGGAGGCTCTACGTCTACATACAATGCAAATATACACACAGACACGCATACACACAATAAAGTATCTATCTATCTATCTATCTATCTATCTATCTATCTATCTATCTATCTATCTATCTATCTATCTATCTATCTATCTATCTATCTATCTATCTATCTATCTATCTATCTATCTATCTATCTATCTATCTATCTATCTATCTATCTATCTATCTATCTATCTATCTATCTATCTATCTATCTATCTATCTATAGATTGAAAACAGGTGGAGGAAGGAGGTGGTATGAGGCAGATAGCTGCTGGGGGTTGTGGGTAGTAAGAGGCACAGGGTCAGAGTATAAGGTGACTTGGGATAGGATGCAGAACTAGGTGAAGGGTTATGGTCTGGAAGACAGGTGCTGTGGTGGCACACACACACACACACACACACACACACACACACACACACACTGAAACACACACACTCTGAAACACACACACACACACACACACACACACACAAACACACACACACACACACACACACACTAAAACACACACACACACACTGAAACACACACATACACACACACACTGAAACACACACACACACACACACACACACACTGAAACACACACACACACACACACACACACACAGACACACACACACACACACACACACACTGAAACACACTGAAACACACTGAAACACACTGAAACACACTGAAACACACACACAGACAGTGCTGGCTGCTGACGATGAACATCAAGAGTGAAAACCTCAGTAACTCATAGTCCAGTCATGGAACCAAAAATGCAGGGCACTGTATGTGATAATGTATGTGTGTGTGTGTGTGTGTGTGTGTGTGTGTGTGTGTTGTTTCCCGCCAAAATAAATGAACCCCGACTGTTGGATTCCTCATTTCTGACTCACTTCCCACTGTGCGGGAACACGTGTCTCGAACACACACATACACACAGACACACACACCCACACACACATTCTTGTACAACTAACCTTGTGGGCACACAAAATGCAGTCCCATTCAAAATCCAATTTTCCCTAACCCCTAACCCTAACTCTAACCCTAACCTAACCCTAACACTAACCTTAACCCCAAAACCTAACCTTAACCCTAACCCTAGCTCCTACCCCTAAACCTAATTCTAACCCTAATACTAATTCTAACCTTTACCCTAAAACCCCTAGAACTAGCATTTGAACTTGTCGGGACTAACAAAATGTCCCCAGTTGGTCAACATGAGTATAGTTAAACACGTACACACACACACACACACACACACACACACACACACACACACACACACACACACACACACACACACACACACACACACACACACACACAACAAACATAACAAAACATATTGCATGTAACAAACAGTTACATGACCTATAGCAGCGTCAAGCAAGTTAATGTTTCTAACAAGTAGAAAAAACGTATTGACTCATCCTACTTGTAGAGAAACTCATCCTCCTCTCTTTCATGTTGACGAAATGGTCTAGAACTCTGTCATACTGCACACACTTCCATTCTTTGTTGCGAAAACGCTTGCTCGCTAGCCTAACTTCCTTTCATGGGCAACGTTAGCTAGTTAACATTAGCCTTCTACATCTAGCTACATATTAAACTTCCATCCTCGCAGGTCAGGGGCACAATGTATGAATGTATGGTTGGATCAGAATCACTATTATAATCATTGGCGAGTATAGAGAACTACGGTAAGTCCAAATCCCTATCTCCATCCATGGCTAACTTAGGAAAGGGACAATTCAACAACAACGAGATGCAACAATTCAAGTTTTTTTTGTCAATGACATTTGGCTTTTGATGTGATCCAAACTGGCTCCCCTTGACTCTTATTTTTGGTGCACCAGGACCATTCACAGTTGAGTTCGCTCAGTTTAGCTCAATGCTGATTGGCTATTATTTTATAAATTTTTTTATTAAGGGACGCCAAATGCTTGCTGGCTTCCTATGCATTCAATGCTACGGGTGGCAACAATATCTTACTCTTTTTAACCAGACGGCTTCAGATATATGGGCTTCGCATGCAGAGACAGAGGGGCGCTGTTTCGCTTGCTTGGATGCTTTCACCGGTAAGATGCATTTAGCCTCCTCCAAATTGAAGGAAAATTATGAAACACAGAGACTAAATATTTATTTTTATTATTTTTTTCTTGATAGATTTTTTGGGGAAGCCTGGCTTCCCTTAGCATCCATGAATACATGCCACTAAGTAGGCTTGAGTATTGCTAGGGAGTTGCGGACGGGGGTGGTGAATGGACTTAATTCCATGACTCCGGATCCAACCATATCCCAAACCTTAACTCTTAACTTAGAAATTTGAGGTTTGAAGCAACTTTGAAATTTGACGTGTGAAGAAATGTATATAAACCTCAGAATCCGAAGTCAAATTGGTAAAACCATGAGATCTTGTTGCACACACACTACACACACACCATGTCACCAGTGACCAAAAATACCCTCCGTCAACACCAACCCCACAAACATAACACCTTCAACTTTGACCCCGAATACATATCATGTACAGATCCCAATCAACCACATACACCCCTAAGCACATACACACACACTCCTTTATGCACATACATCAGTTACTGCACATTATACACACAACATGTACACAAAGATTCAACATGTATCACCATACAACAACACTGTAGATGAAGAAAAAATCTGAAACAGGATAGAGGGAAACTGCTGCCTTTATGATGTCCAGTACATCTCCAATATATATGATACCCAGTACATCTCCAATATATATGATATCCAGTACATCTCCAATAAACAGTATATGATATCAGTACATCTCCAATATATATGATACCCAGTACATCTCCAATATATATGATATACAGTACATCTCCAATATATATGATACCCAGTACATCTCCAATATATATGATATCCAGTACACGTCCAATATATATGATATACAGTACATCTCCAATATAACCTTTGACTGCACGGACGTTATCTGATCTCCGTCTATATAGTCCACTGAAGGACATAGAGGGAGAGGGAGAGACTGAGACGGGGAGAGACAAACAGAGAGAGACAAACCGAGAGAGAAAGAGATAGAGCTCATTATAGAAGGTCCCTGTTATAAGGACATCGTCTCTTTATTGCCTGCCTGTCCTTGGTGATAAATCTTCAACAAGCCTCTCACTCCCAGCGAAGAGCCGGGGAAAGATCTTGCATAAATATCAACTTCAAAGTAAACACACACACACACAGACCGACACACACAGACCGACACACACAGACCCCCACACACAGACCCACACACACAGACCCCCACACACAGACACACACACAGACACACACACACAGACACACACACACACACACACACACACACACACACACACACACACACACACACACACACACACACACACACACACACACACACTCTCTCTCTCTCCCTCTCTCTTTCCCTCTCTCTCTGACGCTGAGGGGCTAAACACGCTGGGTTTCATAATGCCAGCCAGAGCACATCTCACATCTCACACATTGTTAACAGCACACACATACTGATGAGTCACATACAACCTTGTTAGAACTGCTGGGTCCAACAACCCAATGAGTACCTTTCTATGCCCTCTCCTTCCACTTCCCTCCACTTCTCCGTCTCATGTGGAGGAAATGACCCCCTATGGACAGCTTCCACACTCGTGTGTCGCAGTGACACACAAATACACACACATGCACAGAGACAGGTCAATTACTGGAAACGGATGGCTCAATTACTGTAACTTCCCAGAGTGTAGATAGAGACATACAGTAACATGACAACGATAAGTACACAGTATGTCTATATGTTGACCCAACCTTATATACAAACATCCTCTCACCCCCATCCTCTAACCCACCCCTACCACACACAGCCATACTACCATCTCCATCCTCTAACCCAGCTCTACCACACACAGCCATACTACCATCTCCATCCTCTAACCCACCCCTACCACACACAGCCATACTACCATCTCCATCCTCTAACCCACCCCTACCACACAGCCATACTACCATCTCCATCCTCTAACCCACCCCTACCACACACAGCCATACTACCATCTCCATCCTCTAACCCACCCCTACCACACAGCCATACTACCATCTCCATCCTCTAACCCACCCCTACCACACACAGCCATACTACCATCTCCATCCTCTAACCCACCCCTACCACACACAGCCATACTACCATCTCCATCCTCTAACCCACCCCTACCACACACAGCCATACTACCATCTCCATCCTCTAACCCACCCCTACCACACACAGCCATACTACCATCTCCATCCTCTAACCCTCCCCTACCTCACACAGCCATACTACCATCTCCAAGCAAATGCCTAATGCCCAGACCAAAACATCCCTTGCCTACATGAAGACACTGTAACAGCAGTGCCATCCTGGCAGTCACCGTCATTATCACCTCCTCCCTGGGAAGAATATAACTGCTGTACCATAATCATCCAGCCTGATGTACTGATTGACTCATTAAAACTCTTATTAATGCCAAATGGTCATTATACTCCATTTAATGACAATGATGTGTTTGTGCGTGTACGTGTGTGTGTGTGTGTGTGTGTGTGTGTGTGTGTGTGTGTGTGTGTGTGTGGGACGGAGAGAGAGAGAAAGTGTGTTATATTAGTATGAGCGATAGATAGTGTCACCAGTCAATCCCTGACACATTCCCCTGATAATCCACCAGTCATAACAAATTTACAGGAAGTAAACAAATCAAGTCTGAGCTGGCAAAAAATACAATACAGTCCAGCACACACTGCTCTCTAGTTGGCAAACAATATCTCTAGTTGGCAAACTAGTTATACCTGCCTCTTCACAAGACTTCTGAATAAACGAATGGATTGCTATCGGATGTCTGTCAAATGTCATTTAATAAGACAAATGGATGCTCAGATGCATTTTATATAATTATCTGACAGCATAGGAGCTGGTCGGATGTCTCAGCTCAGTTTCTTGGTTCTCCACTACCACACCCAGGGGACACATCACCCATATGTGGCTGACTGAGGGTGAGGGGAGCTTGGCCATGGATGACGAGAGAGGCCCCTAGACTGGCACAGACCCTGGAAGCCAGATACAGTGGTGGCGTTGTTCTCGTTACCCTTGGCATTGCAGGAATAATAACTCTTATCTACCCTCTGTTGGGCCAGGACCACAGCCAGGAGATTGAGTAGCCTATTGGCTGGAGGAAGTGTCAATCAATCACTCTGCAAAGTGATCCAAAAAAGAGGACAAGTCCAGCTTCGGCAAGTGACTGTTCCTGTAAATGTTACAGCAATGTTACAATGGTACAGCAATGTTTCAACAGTGTTGTAGTAATGCTTTCACTGTGTTGTTTCATATTAGAGCTCAATATTTATCGCATTGGTCTTGTTTAATCTAAGGGTGCTTCTTTTCTGCATCCAGCATCCCGAACATTGTGTTCCTGAGTAGTGCTTTACAGCAGCCTTGTGCTCTGCCAAAGAATGTCATTTTTGGCACTAGCCGGAGAAACTGCCGGCACCATACCCAGATCCAGGTCCCTCCAACTCTCCCCCTCTCTCTCCCCCTCTCTCTCTCCCTCTACCTCCCCCTCTCCCTCCTTCCTTCCCTCCCTCCCTCTCTCTCCCACCCTCTTCCTTCCTCTCCTTCAGGGTCTCTCTGCCCCCCTCTCAGGCACTCTTTCCTTCATGGGGGATGGCTCAGCAGTGGATAGCAGCCATCTTACGGGCTGCTGACCAATTCTCCTACGACTCAAAACAGTTTCTGATCATCAGAACAGCAATCACTATTCTTGATTTTGACTAAAATGTCTACTTCAACGAATCTGCAGCTCTGAACGTTCTGTTTACTCTGGACCAGGCCCTAATCCTAGGGACTCGGAAGAGGAAGCGGCGGCGAAAAAGAGGCAAGGGAGCCGGCACCCTGACGAGACTACGTCGGCGAGCAAATATACCGCTATTGCCCTCTGTTCTATTGGTGAATGTGCAATCACTGGAGAACAAATTGGATGAGGTCCGTTCGAGACTATCTTATCAACGGGACGTGAAAAACGGTAAAATCCAATGTTTTTCAGAGTCGTAGCTAAACAAGGACATGGATATAGAGCGGGTGAAATAAGTATTGAACACGTCACCATTTTTCTCAGTAAATATATTTCCAAAGGTGCTATTGACATGACATCTTCACCAGATGTTGGTAACAACCCAAGTAATCAATACATACAAAGAAAACAAAACAAATAAGTTCAGAAATTAAGTTATGTGTAATAATGTGAAATGACACAGGGAAAAAGTATTGAACACATGAAGAAAGGGAGGTGCAAAAAGGCATGGAAAGCCAAGACAACAGCAGAAAACTATCAGTAAATAAAAAGCAATCCAGCCCCCTGTCAGTGCAAATTAATATCAGCTGGTTCAGTCCCAACTGATGGCCTACAAAAAGGTCTCATTGCCATGGTGTCACTCATGATGGGTAAAAGCAAAGAGCTGTCTCAAGACCTTCACAACCTAATTGTTGCAAAACGTAATGATGGCATTGGTTATAGGCGCATTTCTAAGCTTCTGAATGTTCCAGTGAGCACTGTTGGGGCCATAATAAGCAATCATTTCACCATAAATTTGCCTCGACCAGGTGCTCCTCGCAAGATTTCTGACAGAGGAGTGAAAAGATTAATCAGAAGAGTTGTCCAAGAGCCAAGGACCACTTGTGGAGAGCTTCGAAAAGACCTGCAATTAGCAGGTACTGTTGTCTCAAAGAAAACATTAAGTAATGCACTCCACCGCCATGGCCTGTATGCACGCTCACCACACAAGACTCCATTGCTGAAAAAAAAGCATGTTGAAGCTCGTTTAAAGTTTACTGCACAACATTTGGAAAAGCCAGTGAAATACTGGGAGAATATAGTGTGGTCAGATGAGAGCAAAATTGAACTGTTTGGATGTCATAATACACACCATGTTTGGAGGAGGTGGGAACATCATGGTGTGGGGCTGCTTTTCAGCAAATGGTACTGGCAAACTTCACATAATTGAAGGAAGGATGAATGGGCAAATTTACCGAGACACTCTTGACAAAAATCTGCTGCCATCTACCAGGATGATGAAGATGAGACGAGGGTGGACATTTCAGCAAGACAATGATCCCAAACACTCAGCCAAGGAAACTCTCAATTGGTTTCAAATAAAGAAAATAAAGCTGCTAGAATGGCCCAGCCAATCACTTGACTTAAATCCCATTGAAAATCTATGGAAGAACTGAAGATCAAGATTCATAGAAGAGGCCCACGGAACCTTCAAGATTTGAAGACTGTTTGTGTGGAAGATTGGGCCAAAATCACACCAGAGCAATGCATGCGACTAGTTTCTCCATACAGGAGGCGTCTTGAAGCTGTCATTACCAACAAAGGCTTTTGTACAAAGTATTAAATAAATATCACTAAGTGTGTTCAATACTTTTTCCCTGTGTCATTTCACATTATTACACATAACTTAATTTCTGAACGTATTTGTTTTGATTTCTTTGTATGTATGGATTACTTGGGTTGTTACCAACATCTGGTGAAAATGTCATGTCAATAGCACCTTTGGAAATATATTTACTGAGAAAAATGGTGACGTGTTCAATACTTATTTCACCCGCTGTACATCCTGCTGTTTTTTCTATGCATCGTCTAGACCAGACGGTAGTCTCAGGTAAGACAAAGGGAGGAGGGGTGTGTTTCGTAGTTAACAACAGCTGGTGCGCAATCTCTAATGTTAAGGATTGTCTCAAGTTTTTGTTTGCCTGAGTTAGAATACCTCATGATAAGCTGCAGACCATACCATTTACCAACAGAGTTTTAAAATCCTACTATGCTGGCTCTGACGCTCAACGGATGTGGTAGGGCTTGCAAACTATCATGGATTACAAAGGGAACCCAGCCGCTCTCCATAGCCGATGTGAGTAAGACCTTTAAACAGGTTAATGGCTCACATGGCTCACATCAACACCATCATCCCTGACACCCTGGACCCACTCCAATTTGCATACCGCCCCAACAGATCCAGAGATGACGCAATCTCTATTGCACTCCATACTGCCCTCACCCACCTGGACAACAGGAATACCTATGTAAGAATGTGGTTCATTGACTACAGCTCAGCATTTAACACCATAGTCCCCTCCAAGCTCAGGACCCTGGGACTGAACACCTTCCTCTGCATTACCGCTTGGTACAGCAACTGCAAGGCGCTACAGAGGGTGGTGAGTACGGCCCAGTACTGGGGCTGAGCTCCCTGCCATCCAGGACCTCTATACCATGCGGTGTCAGAGGATGGCCCAAACAATTGTCAAAGACTGTTCTCTCTGCTACCGTATGGCAAGCGGTGCCAGTGCACCAAGTGTGGAACCAACAGGACCCTGAACAGCTTCTACCCCCAAGCCATAAAACTGCTAAACAAGGCTGCTAAATAGCTAATTAAATGGCTACCCGGACTTCCTGCATTAACACTTTTTCAAACAAACTATCTTGCACTGACTTTATCCACACACACTGGTCTATGCCCACACACTCATACATACTTACACTGACAACCCAACACACACATATACATACACACACACACACACACACACACACACACACACACACACACACACACACACACACACACACACACACCTAGCCACTTTACCCCTACCTAGATGTACATAGCTAGACTGTATATACAAAAGTATGTGGACACCCCTTCAAATGAGTGGATTCGGCTATTTCAGCCACACCCTTTGCGGACAGGTGTATAAAATCGAACACACAGCCATGCAATCTCCATAGAAAAACATTGGCAGTAGAATGGCCTTACTGAAGAGCTCAGTGACTTTCAACGTGGAACTGTCATAGGATCCCACCTTTCCAACAAGTCAGTTAGTCAAATTTCTGCCCTGCTAGAGATGACCCGGTCAACTGTAAGTGCTATTATTGTGAAGTGGAAACTTCTAGGAGCAACAATGGCTCAGCCGCGAAGTGGTAGGCCACACAAGCTCACAGAACGGGACCACCGAGTGCTAAAGCGTGAAGTGAGTAAAAATCGTCTGTCCTTGGTTACAACACTCACTACCGAGTTCCAAACTGCCTCTGGAAGCAACGTCAGCACAATAACTATTAGTCGGGAGCTTCATGAAACGGGTTTTCATGGCCGAGCAGCCGCACACAAGCCTAAGAGGATTTTTCAAGTGAGTGAAGTGTAAATGGTGATAATGTCTGTTTGACAACCAAGTCACTTTTTGCTCTGTGAAAATGAGATGTCACAGTCATTCCTGCCCACAGCTCTGAAAGGCCCGGTTACAGTGACAATGTCAGTGTGATTTTCACAAAGTGAGAGAGAGTGAGAGAACACATATGACTCTCTTGTATTTGTATTACCATAGCCCTTGGAAACTGTGGTGTGTGTGTGTGTGTGTGTGTGTGTGTGCATATGTATGTGTGTGTGTGCTTGAGAAAAGAGCACTGGCCTATAGCCTTAAACTAGCACATTGCTACTTTCAGGTGAAGTCCCCACAGGTAGTTTGAATCACTGGTTGGAATGAAGCCAGGCAGCCCTACCCCTTTCTCTGACTGACACATCATCCAACCAATCAGTGGCAAGTCAGAAACCAGCCATTCGCGACTGAGTCATTTCACAACTGCCCTATCGTAGTAGAGTAATCTGGGTAGTTCCTTCTTCACCACAGTCAGATTAGCGTACTTTGCTGTCCCGTAATGACTGTGATGTCTATATAAACTAGACGCCTTGAAGAAAGATCCAACAGAATCTCACCAATTTGACTTCAGGTTTGGACGTTTTTCCATGTTTCTCCAAACGTACAATTTCGAATTTGCTCCAAATGTCAAATTTCGACATGTTTTGGACACAATGGGTTGTTCCTCCTGCTGTCTGTCATTCTGATTGGTTAAGTTAAGAGTTAAGGGTTGGGATAGGGTCAAAACAAAAAACAGACATAAAGGTAAACATTTTAATAGTTTGCCTAATTTCAGTTTATGTGACAAAACAAGCAATTTAGCATAAACTGAAATTAGATGAACCATTAGAATTTTTTGCAACCAGGAAATGGTGGCGTGATTTCTGCATTTTTGCACCTTTAACAGTATAGTGTAGAGAACCATTGTACCATCTAAACCGCTGTGAAATATATTTTGAATTAACCAAAAATATAGTATTTGCATCTGTTTGAAGCTGCTGTACAAAATCAAAAGTAAAAAAAACAAAAGCGTAACTTAAGAACAGGAAGCAAAGAAATAACGCACGTGGAACAGATTTACCGCTTCTTAGACCTAGAACTCACATTTCTATGTGAATTTGGATGAGTCACCCAAAATGTGACACATTGCAACTTTAAATTTAGGCATTCATTCCGATTGGTTAAGTTAAGGGTTAAGGTTTGGGATAGGGTTAAAACAAATACATTTAAAATGACTGTCTAGCACTGGTATTCAACACGCAACCCTTGCATCCAGGGCTTGTGGCTTACACCCTCAGGACATGGATGGATGCCCAATTTCAAAGTGAATCTGGATGATAGATCTCAATACAACAGCATGGCTGTCCTGTACTGAAGCATGGACGTACATTAAGTTACAATAACCCTGATCGTGAAGTGGTCATTCTGACAGTTTGACAACTTCTTATGTAGACAAATCACCAATGTCTGTATCCACACTTCTATTCCACGATAGTCCATCCCATCATTAAAGTGTTGGAAGCTCAGGCAAGGATCATGGATTGAATGAAGCAACAACAGAACCAATCCCCTCTCTGTCAGACAAACACAACAACACTGGGAACAACATTCAACAAGGTCAGAACAACATTCACCAAGCACCAGCCAAGTCACTTTGGTCTGAAAAACAGTCTGAAAGAACAGCCTGTCAAAAAAAATGTCTGAATATGCCTGAAACAGTCCGAAAAACATAAGATAATAGCTTTCACAAGCTGAGTGTGTACTCACTTCTCTGTATGTCTCTCCAGCATGATGTTGAGACTGAAAAAGGAGAAAGTAGATCTCTCTCTCTCTCTCTCGCTCTCTCTCTCTCTCATGACTCATTGTATCAAATGTGAGCAGGCAAACAGGTAACTTTGTGTGTGGTGAGTATATCTGTAGTGGTCCTTTGAACTGCAGCATTTTATGACCTGGGTGACTCATCGAACATGATTCATCGAAACACAACACAGCCAAGGCAGAGGTCACGGCTCGAGGCAGGCACACACACACGAATGCGCGCACACACACACACACGCATAGACAGCAGGACAAAGACAGATCCTCTGCTCACTCCCACACACACACACAAAGGGGAGGGAGAGAGCGAGAGATACGAATAATACAATGTCTCAATTACCTGTTCATTCTGTCTTGATATCTAAGTCCATCCAAAGAGTAAGAAACCATCTATCAACAGACTCAGTACGATTCCTATGAATATGAACTAAATTGCAACTCATGTTAGCTATCTTAAATCTGCTGATGTTTGATGACTAACAACAACCACACAACCAATGGGGACACAGGGCAGTGTCTCTGTGACCTGTCAATCGTGTTGCCCAACATGTTGTGCTTCGTAGAGGGGTCGAGGATGACGCAATCTAACATCGTATCCGAACAACAACAACAACAACAACAACAACAACAACAAAGCAGGAAAACAAGTGAGTGACAGAGGTCAAGCGTGTGAAATCAGAAACTAACTTTAGAACCTTCTAGAACGCCTCGGTCCCCTTCACACCATCAGATCACTGACCAGTCCAATGTTCATTCTCTAAAGGGAGTGTGAAACCGACCTGAAGCTCATGGGGACACATGGCCAAAACAAATTCATTTGATAAGAATGTGGGTTGGGGGCTGAAGCACGGGTTGGGAAACAGTGCTGTCCTCTGTAAACGTAGTAGTGTGAAGAGTATGTATGTGTGTGGCTGAGTGTGTCTGCCCTGCAATAAACCTCTCAACGCTGGAGGTTAACGTTTCCCCCCGCCCTACACACATCCACAACGACCCACCCACCCACCCACCCACCCACACCACAACTGCAGAGTTATCATGGCTGTAAATCCATCATCGTTTTTTCAACACATTCTGTACTTAATCTGCCCCGCTGGCATCATCTGGTCACGTCTCATCTCCTTTTCTCTCCTCTCCTCCTTTTCCTCTCACCTTTTATTTTCCTTAATAATTCCTCCTGTCCTTTCTTGATCTCTCCATCTGTGCTCTGCCATGATGAATGGATCCAGATCTAGCTCTCTACAGGCACAACGTGCAGACCATGCTATGCTACCGACCCCTACAGCACACCATACATACAAAGTATGAAGGTACAACATAAAGCACTTTATCATCCCTACAGACATACAGTGTACAGTAGTAGTCTATCATATAGCCTTATTAGTATGTGAAATGGTTAGAGTTGCTATATGTTGCAGTGCAGTGTAGAAGTGAAGGTAACCACACAGTAACCCTACGATTCAACACCAGCACTGACCCACACTTGTGATCTCCTCAAAGTATAAAACCACACAGTGAACCCAAAGGTCACACGGGGTCATCGTTAAACTGACCCGGCCAGGGTGGGGTCGGACAACCGTCAGAGGGTTTGGTGAGTTTCGTTTCGGAGGAAATGAAACGTTCAGTTAAAGGGGAGGCAACAGGAAACAGTATGATGTCATCAGGAGATAATACTGATAATAAATGGTTTATATTCCAAGTATTTCCTGAGAAATTCCTTCATCTAATAACAGACACAAATTCTGCATGAAAATGGCAGACGTTTTTTATAACACAACATACTAAGGCATTACCAATGACCAATGAGGGAGGTTTGTTTGAAACTAATGACGCTGATCTGTGATTCATATCTCAACAGTTGATGACGTGTTTTGATCTGAAATAACAGCCAAATAAGGCTGTCTCAGTTCCACTCCATTGAGTGCTTTTGGTTAGCACACTAATTTCACTCTGTCAAAAACAGCAGGTACTTTTCCTATTGAGTTAATAAACTGTCATTGACTGTGCTGGTGTGGTTTGATGGTTAATTACCAACTGTGAGATTAGTGTATCGTATGAGAAACGTTTGGTTTCTGATTGAGTGGCCCCATAAGAGACACACTGAGACTAGGCCACAGCCTGAGAAGGCTTAGTGATCCGATATCGATATCTTGTGATTAACTGTGCGTAACTGTGTGCATTATATGGTGAAATTACCTCACTGCTGGCGATTCGGGGAATTCGGGGCCCTTGCCTCTGAAGTAGCCTAATTCGTTTTTTATCTGATCAGGATTTCATGAGGAGGGACGAAAGTATGTGGACAACTGCTTGTCGAACATTAATATGGAGTTGGTCTCCCCTTTGCTGCTAACAGCCCCCACTCTTCTGGGAAGACTTTCCACTAGATGTTGGAACATTGCTGCAGGGTCATGCTTCCATTCAGCCACAAGAGCATGAGTGAGGTACGGCAGTAATGTTGGGCAATTAGGCTTGGCTCGCAGTCAGATTTTCAATTAATTCCAAAGGTGTTACATGCGGTTGAGGTCAGGGCTCTGTGCAGGCCAGTCAAGTTCTTCCACACCGATCTCAACAAACCATTTCTGTGTGGACCTCGCTTTATGCACGGGGCATTGTCATGCTAAAACAGGAAAGGGCCTTCCCCAAATTGTTTCCACAAAGTTGGAAGCACAGAATCGTCTATAATGTCACTGTATGCTGTAGCGTTCACTGGAACTAAGAGACCTAGCCTGAACCATGAAAAACAGCCCCAGACCATTATTCCTCCTCCACCAAACTTTCCAGTAGGCACTATGCATTTGGGCAGGTAGCGTTCTCCTGGAATCCGCCAAACCCAGATTCGTCCTTCAGACTGCCAGATGGTGAAGCGTGATTCATCACTCCAGAGAACGCGTTTCCACTGCTCCAGAGTCCATTTCATAATAACAGCACTTACAGTTGACCGGGGCAGCTCTAGCAGGGCAGACATTTGACGAACTGACTTGTTGGAAAGGTGGCATCCTATGACGGTGCCACGTTGAAAGTCGCTAAGCTCTTCAGTACAGGCCATTCTACTGCCAATGTTTGTCTATGGAGATTGCATGGCTGTGTGCTCGATTTTTATACACCTGTCAGAAATGTGGCTGAAATAGCAGAATCCACTAATTTGAAGGGGTGTCCACATACTATGGCACAAACCAACACATGGAAAAGAGAAACACCGGACACACACACTTTTATTTAAATTTTATTTCACCTTTATTTTATCAGGTAGGCCAGTTGAGAACAAGTTCTCATTTACAACTGCGACCTGACCAAGACAAAGCAAAGCAGTGTGACAAAAAACAACAACAACCCAGAGTTACACATGGGATAAACAAACGTACAGTCAATAACACAATAGAAAATCTATGTGTACAGTGTGTGCAAATGTAGTAAGATTAGGAAGGTACGGCAATAAACAGGCCATAGTGGTGAAATAGTTACAATTTAGCATTAACACTGGAATGATTGCTGTGCAAATGATGATGTGCAAATAGAGATACTGGGGTGCAAATGAGCAAAAGAAATGAGGTAGTGGGGTGGGCCATTTACAGATAGACTGTATACAGGTGCAGTGATCGGAAAGCTGCTCTGACAGCTGATGCTTAAAGTTATTGAGGGAGATGGTAGTCTCCAGCTTCAATGATTTTTGCAATTCGTTCCAGTCATTGGCAGCAGAGAACTGGAAGGAATGGCGGACAAAGGAGGTGTTGGCTTTGGGGATGACCAGTGAAATATACCTGCTGGAGCGCATGCTACAGGGTGGGTATTGTATGGTGACCAGCAAGCTGAGATAAGGCGGGGATTTACCTAGCAAAGACTTATAGATGACCTGGTGCCAGTGGGTTTGGCGACGAATATGTAATGAGGGCCAGCCAACGAGAGCATTCAGGTCGCAGTGGTGGGTAGTATATGGGGCTTTGGTGACAAAACAGATGGCACTGTGATAGACTACATCCAATTTGCTGAGTAGGGTGTTGGAGGCTATTTTGTAAATGACATCACCGAAGTCAAGGATCGGTAGGATAGTCATTTTTACGAGGGCATGTTTGGCAGCATGAGTGAAGGAGGCTTTGTTGTGAAATAGGAAGCCGATTCTAGATTTAATTTTGGATTGGAGATGCTTAATGTGAGTCTGGAAGGAGAGTTTACAGTCTAACCAGACGCCTAGGTATTTGTAGGTGTCCAAGTATTCTAAGTCGGGCCCGTCGAGAGTAGTGATGATAGTTCGGTGGGCGGGTGCGGGCAGTGTTCGACTGAAAAGCATGCATTTAGTTTTACTAGCATTTAAGAGCAGTTGGAGGCCACGGAAGGAGTGTTGTATGGCATTGAAGCTTGTTTGGAGGTTAGTTAACACAGTGTCCAATGATGGGCCAGATGTATACAGAATGGTGTCGTCTGCGTAGAGATGGATCAGAGAGTCACCAGCAGCGAGAGCGACATCTTTGATATATAAAGAGAATAAAGTCGGCCCAAGAATTGAACCCTGTGGCACCCCCATAGAGACACACACACACACACACACACACACACACACACACACACACACACACACACACACACACACACACACACACACACACACACACACACACACAACCATCCAAAAGGCCTTGTATAACCATAGTGAACATAGTCATCTTGTCCTCTGTCCATTCTTACCAGTCATTACAGTACTCCAGTTATGATTCAGTATGTTAGAGTGTCTCTATTAGTAATTAGAATTGGATTATGCGGCGGCTGCTGGTTGTGTGGAGAAAATCCCCCGAGACAACATAAGACTCTCTTCCAGGAAATAGAATGGACGACTGGCTCTCAACGCAATTGGTCATTCTGAAACAGAGACTAACTGACAAACAGACAAACAAGAAACTGGCCACAGAGAGCGAGAGAAAGAGAGAGAAAGGCAGAGAAAGGAGATAGGCAGAGAGAGGTGGAACGTCTCTTTAAGAGGCAGAGTTCGAAAGGGGGGAGAGAGAGGAGGGACAGAGCAAAAGAAAGGTCTATTGATGACACATGCGGTACAATAACAAGCTTGAGCAATGATCTTGCATAATGGTGAGTGGGTGGTGGAGGAGGCAGGGGTTGTATATTGGTGAATAAGATGAGGTTACCGTAGTGGTGAGTGGGGACGGAGGAGGCAGGGGGGTATATTGGTGAATAAGATGAGGTTATCATAGTGGTGAGTGGGGACGGAGGAGGCAGGGGGGTATATTGGTGAATAAGATGAGGTTATCATAGTGGTGAGTGGGGACGGAGGAGGCAGGGGGGTATATTGGTGAATAAGATGAGGTTATCTTTGCTCCCTTTGACAGTAACAGAACACGTCTAAAGACCTTCTACACACTAACACCACCGAACACTGGAGACAGGAAACACGGCTACCGAAATAGTCAATATGTCAGCATCTGTATGTCTGTCACGTTGTTAACAAGTTCTTAACTGACTTGCCAAGTTAAATAAAGGTTAAATAAAATAAAATACATGTAGTATATACTCATTAAGTATGTAGTATACAGTATGTTAGTATGGGTATTCGAACACAGCTAAAGTGTTTAGGAAAAACTGTTCACTAATGGTTACACCAAACACAGCAGCAGTCACATACAGTAGTACGGTCTGTTCCGACCCAAGCTGGTCTTCCTCAGGCAGACGGCAGACGGCAGACGGCAGACGTCTCCTTTTAGTAATCACCTTTGTTATGACGTCTGCTCTACTGCTTACTCCCCTGAGATGCAGTATCTTCCCCACCCATTTGAGTGTTTATTTCAAGCGACCACCTTAAACACTGACGACAATGAATAATTTAAAGGTTTAAAATTATCACAAGGCGCAAATACCAACCTAACACTTTTTCCATTCCCTCTCTCCTTATCTCCCTATCTCTCTCTCCAGAGTTTCCCTGTTAGAAAACTTTCCATTACACAGCCAGAGACTGTGAACACATTGGGAACACTGTGTTTTGCCAATGCTTTGTCATACACATATTTAGCTGATGTTATTGCAACTTTAGCGAAATGCTTGTGTTCCTAGCTCCAACAGTGCAGTAATATCTAACAATTCACAACAATACACACAAATCTCAAAGTAAAATAATGGAAATAAGAAATATATAAATATTAGGACGAGCAACGTTGGAGTGGCATTGACTAGAATACAGTAGAATAGAACACAGTATATATATATATACTGTACATATGAGATGAGTAAAGCAGTATGTAAACATTATTCAAGTGACTAGTGTTCCATTATTAAAGTGACCAGTGATTCCATGTCTATGTATAAAGGGCGTCAGCCTCTAAGGTGCAGGGTTGAGTAACCGGGTGGTAACCGGCTAGTGACAGTGCCTAAGTTGAGGGCAGGGTACTGGGTGGAGGCCGGCTAGTGATGGCCTTGAGATAGAAGCTGTTTTTCAGTCTCTCGTCCCAGCTTTGATACACCTGTACTGACCTCGCCTTCTGGATGATAGCGGGATGAACAGGCTATGATTGGGTGGTTGATGTCCTTGATGATCTTTCTGGCCTTCCTGTGACACTGGGTGCTGTAGATGTCCTGGAGGGCAGGCAATGTGCCCCAGGGGATGCATTGGGCAGACAGCACCACCCTCTGGAGAGCCCTGCGGTTGCCGTACAAGGAGGTGATACAGCCAGACAGGATGCTCTCAATGATGCATCTGTAAAAGTTTGTGAGGTCTTAGGGGCCAAGCCAAATTTCCTCAGCCTCCTGAGGTTGAAGAGGCTCTGTTGCGCCTTCTTCACCACGTTGTCTGTGTGGGTGAACCATTTCAGATTGTCAGTGATGTGTACGCCAAGGAACTTTTCACCTTCTCCACTGCGGTCCCGTCGATGTGGATGGTGAGCGTGCGTGCTCCCTCCGCTGTCTCCTGATAAGCTCCTTCATTTAGTTGACATTGAAGTACATGTTATTTTCCTGGCACCACGCCGCCAGAGCCCTCACCTCCACCCTGTAGGCTGTCTCGTCATTGTTGGTAATCAGGCCTACTACTGTTGTGTTTACCCTGCCTACTAAACTTGGTGATTGAGTTGGATGCGTGCATGGCCACGCAGTCATGGGTGAACAGGGAGTACAGGAGGGGGCCCCTGTGTTGAGGATCAGCAAAATGGCGGTGTTGTTTCCTACCTTCACCACCTGGGGGCGGCACGTCAGGAAGTCCAGGACCCAGTTGCACAGGGCGGGGTTCAGACCTAGGGCCCAGAGCTTAATGATGAGCTTGGATGGTACTATAGTGTTGAAGGCTGAGCTATAATCAGTGAACAGCATTCTGATATAGGTATTCCTCTTGTCCAGATGGGATAGGGCAGTGTCCAGTGCGATGGCGATCAAATCGTCTGTGGATCTATTGGGACGGTATGTAAATTTAAGTGGGCCTAGGGTGTCAGGTAAGGTGGAGGTGATAGGATCCTTAACTAGCCTCTCAAAGCACTTCATGATGAAAGACGTGAGCACTACGGGCAATAGTCATTTAGTTGGTGGACATCTTGAAGCAAGTGGGGACAGCATTCCCACTGTACAACGGGTCAAGGACACAATAATAGGCCATCAAGACCAGGTCAAGGTACACAAAGCAGGGATCAAGCCAGTAAAATGGAGAAAGCGGCCATCGTTTTGGAATCCCTTTAAAGCCTCCCCTCTTCACTCTGTTTGCCAAGCCTGGGTTGGATGTTTGCAGTAACTTCTTTGTTTTTGTAATATCATGGCAGTTTCACCATTAAGAATTCCAGCTTTAAACACTAGTCCTGAAACTATTCTGATGATCTCTCCAACTCAAATGTTACGGATTGTGTCCAGTCAGAAGAGGCGAAGCGAGAGGCTCCACTCCCATCAACATCGGTCTAGGCGAGAATACAGTGAGCTCACTCCAGCGCTGTGTGGGACTTGGTCTTGACATGCTTTTAATTGAAATGAACAGGCTTGACTAATACCATTAGAGGGGATCTGAGGGCAGCACTCTCCATGTGTGAGTGTTTTTAGTTTTACTATCCTTGTGGGGACCAGAAGTCCTCACAAGGATAGTATTCCCCACAAGGATAGTATTCCCCACAAGGATAGTATTCCCCACAAGGATAGTATTCCTCACAAGGATAGTATTCCCCACAAGGATAGTATTCCCCACAAAGTATTCCTCACAAGGATAGTAAAACAAGGAACATTCAGACTTTTCTCAACTGTTTGGTCCCCACAAGGAGAGTAAAACAAATGTGTGTGTGTGTATTTGTGTTTGTGTAAGAGAGAGGGCACTTAGATGCAATGCACCACTCCCACAGACACACTTTGCACTGATTTCAACGTAGGACCCCACACGGGAGGCAAGGAAAAACACTCATCACAGTTTATCATCACAGCAAGACATTAGGGATACACAAGCGCACACACACACACACACACAAAACAGTAGAGTTCCAGGTAACTCTGCATGTGTATAGAGTACCACAGTATAATACCCATAATACCTAGCAGTCAAGCAGGGAAATGGTTCCAATCGTTTTTCAACCATTCATTTTTCCCATAGGTAATTTTTAGAAACACTTAAAATAAGGGCTGTGTTTTGTGTAGGCTTACTCTGGCCTGACGTTTTGATAACCATGTAAATCTCCCTAGGAGACTTTAATCAATATATTCACCTATAATCTCTGGATTAACTATCTACAGCTAAATGTAGTAAGGAATAAACACATTGGCTACATTTCTTATAATTGACAATTCTGTGAACTGTCTTGTGCAAGTTTTAAATTGACACAATACCTGTTAGCAAAGGTGTCAGCTAGAGATGACATGCAGGAACTTGCAGGGATTTGTAGTCTTGCATGATGTCTACTTTGATGCTAATTAGCATTTTCGAATCTGAGAGCAAATAGAGACTAATATATTGATAAAAGTCACCTTATCCGAGAGAGATTTACATGGTTATCAAAACGTCAAGCCAGGATAAGCCTACATGAAACACAGCCCTTATTTTAAGTGTTTCCAAAATGTATGGTGGAAAAACAATTGGAACCATTCCCCTGTTTGACTAGGTTTTATGGGTGTTAGGACACCTCCACTGTGGGGCTCTATGGTTAGTGTCTGTGTAGTCCTCCTTTGAACGCACACAGGCCAGTAGGAAACCTGAAGGAAGTGAGACAGTGAGGTTAGTGCTACTGATCCAATATCACACTATCTAAAACCATGCTTTGTTCAGGTTATGAACAACAGTGTCGGTATTACGGAGCAAACTAGATTAACAGAAAGTTCATCAGTGCTGACATCTAGTGGAGATAAAGTGTATAGCGGCCAAATGGACTGATTCATATTACAGCACGCATGAACACATTCGGTAAACACCATGCATGATAAAGTAACACATATACACTTTGAGTCAACATTACTGATAAATAACACAAGAGAAATGTCCGTGGCACTTTAGTATGATCAGTGCAGCAATGTGTGTTGTGTTTAATTATTCTGCTCAACAGTAACCATGACAGCACTATTACTGCCAGTGTCAAGCATGATGAATTTGGATTACATAACTGTATACATTCAACAACCAGACATCCCTTTGGGAAAGTGTGAAAAAGAAGAGGGGAAGTGAGAGAGATAGAGACAGAGTGTGTCAGAGTGTGTTTATGCGTGTGTAATACACACACACACACACACACACACACACACACACACACACACACACACACACACACACACACACACACACACACACACACACACACACAGGTAGATAGAATAGAAGGCATTGTGAATAACGAGATGATAAGGCTAGAACACAGAGTGCTAGAGGTCTGTTGTTGCCTCAGTTCTATCCTGCTCCAGCTCAGTGGAGGCCAGTGGTGTGCATGACAACACCAGGAACAAAGTCACAAATAACTTCCTCCTCCACCCACACAGATACAGACACAGTGTAAACATAGCGTGTGACATGACTTTGCGCGTGACACGACATGTGATATGTGACATGTTTTCGTCCGTGGACATTGGTAATATAATGTGTTTTGCATATGCACGTGTGTATGTACACGTGTGTGCGGGTGTGTGTGACATCGAGCTGCTCTGACTCTTTGTGTGTTCCAGCCAGCTGCCTACGTGTCTGGCACTGGTTGCCGTGGAGTCAAAGCAAAGGCCTTGAGCTAAAGAAAGGAAGCAGCACAGTCACAACCTATAGAAATAAATCAGCTCTTCATTCCACATTAAAACCTATAGAAAATGTATATGTTCTTTATTACGCTTTATTAATTTGGCACAAAACATGAAACAACTTTGTAAAGCTAAGCCAAATATTATTTCAGAGACACGATGCGCTACAAAAACCTTCATCGGGTAGAAGCAGAGGAAAGTTGTTCCAAGTGTTCCAGGTCCATTTTCACCAATCTAGGCCAGTCACGCCTGGAAATGGGTGGGAAGAACGTAATGATCCTGGATCTGAGGACCTCTGTGTGTGTGTGCGTGTGTGCGTGTGTGTGCGTGTGTGAGAGTGTGTGTGTGTGTGTGCGCGTGTGAGACCCACTGTCACCATCATTTAGCCCGGAACAAGAGTTTCCATCTCATACTGGGAACCAAAGTCCTGCCCAGTCATCAAACGCACAGCTCCATGGAGAGAGAAAGGGGGAGTGAGAGAAGCAGAGAGAGAGAGAGAGAGAGAGAGAGAGAGAGAGAGAGAGAGAGAGAGAGAGAGAGAGAGAGCAAAGCAGAGAGAGAGAGAGAAGCAGAGAGAGAGAGAGAGAGAGCAAAGCAGAGAGAGAGAGAGAAGCAGAGAGAGAGAGAGAGAGAGAGAGAGAGAAAGAGAGAGAGAGAGAGAGAGAGAGAGGCCTTCTCCAGTCAGACAGAGACAGATGACAGGCTGGGGGTAGCAGTAGCACTCAGAGACGGGTGTTCACAGAGACAGAACAGGGAATAAATCCAAATGCAAATACAAGCCCTGTCTGTTGACAGCAGGGGTCCTAAAATGGGCTTCCATCGATCTGTTGCTGTATTTGTTTGCACTCTGTCTCTTTCCTGTTCCCTCTCTCTCCCTCTGTGTATGTGTCTCTCTCGCTCACTCTCTCTCTCTCTCTCTTTCTCTCTACCTCTGGATGTTAGATCCTCACTCAAGAGAGGGATAGTGCTATCTTCCTTACAGTAGTGGTGTTACTTGGTGATGGGTGAGAGAGTGTCAGGGTGGTGAGAGATAGTTGAGAATTAGAGCAGGGACTCGGGGAGCAGCAGACGCTGTTTCACCACCAGACTAGTGTGAAGTGATGACCTCATTTCCTGTGACTTCAGATAAAAACTGGACCAGAGATCATCTATATAATGGCGAAATGGTCTTGTCTCTGCCCTAACAATGGGAATCGTTGTCGTAAAGGCGGAAAGGCAGGTGCGAGGAAGTGAGATCAGGTGGGAACATTCTAGCACTAGACTAGCACGTGGTTAGGGCAGATTCGCATGTCAACAACAGACACAACTCCGATATAAAATCTATTTTCTCAAAGTTTCTGAGATGCCACATGCATCCACTTACACTGAGTGCAAAAAAACATCAGGAACACCTGCTCTTTCCATTTATTTTATTTATTTTACCTTTATTTAACTTTCCATGAAAGACTGACCTGGTGAATCCAGATGAAAGCTATGATCCCTTACTGATGTCACTTGTTAAATCCACTTCAATCAGTGTAGATGAAGGGGAGGAGACAGGTTAAAGAAGGATTTTTAAGCCTTGAGGCAATTGAGACATGGATTGTGTATGTATGCCATTCAGAAGGTGAATAGGCAAGACAAAATATTTAAGTGCCTTTGAACGGGGTATGGTAGTAGGTGCCAGGTGCACTGGTTTGAGCGTGCCAAGAACTGCAGCGCTGCTGGGGTTTTCATGCTCAACAGTTTCCTGTGTGTATCAAGAATGGTCCACCACCCAAAGGACATCCAGCCAACTTGACACAACTGTGGGAAGCATTGGAGTCAAGATGGGCCAGAATCCCTGTGGAACGCTTTTGACACCTTGTAGAGTCCATGCCCCAATGAGTTGTGGGGGCAAAAGGGGGTGCAATTGAGGGCAAATAGGGGTGCAACTCAATACTTGTGTTTTGTACATTCAGTGTATATCAATACATTACGAAACTTCTATTTGATTAAATAAGCCTCACTTAGTAAATTATCAATACAACATTTTATTGACCAAATCCCCACTTGGTCTGCTTATTGCTGTATTCTTGCGCAGACGGATTTTGATGGGAATGGAGGCTCTCGCTTCACCTCTTCCTCTCTGACTGGACACAATCCCTTAACATTTGATTTCTTCTCAGAGAGAGAGAGAGAGAGAGAGAGACAGAGAGACAGAGAGAAAGAGAGAGAGAGAGGTAGAGAGAGAGAGAGAGAGAGAGAGAGAGAGAGAGATGGATGGATGGATGGATGGATGGATGGATGGATGGATGTTTGGATAGTGTTTTTGGAAATTAACAAAATAAAAAGGAATGTCGCTCCACCAACGCTCTGCTTCTCGTCCCATCTCTACGATCCGTGACAAGTATAGTTAACCATGCACCATCCACCAATGTATAGTGTACATATTCAGCCGATGGGACAAGGACAAACCCTCCCATAACCTGGTCGACGCTGGGCCAATTGTGCGCCGCCTCGTGGGTCTCCCGGTTGCGGCCGGCTGCGACACAGCCTGGAATTGAACCAGGATCTGTAGTGACACAGCTAGCACTGCAATGCAGAGCCGTAGACCTCTGCGCAATTCGGGAATCCCAGAGGATTTAATCTTTAAGGGAACAATAGTACTTCCACTTCTGTGTAGTAGTTATTGAGATCCAAGGGTCATGTGATCATGGGGGGGGGGTCATCAAGTGATTTCACTATGGATCTACCTAAGGAAGGATGAGTCTCCTGCAAACTCTAGAGTTAGAAGGGAGGGTGTCCATCTTGTACCAGATAAAGGAGGATGAAAAACGAATTGATTCGATGGTTGCATTTTCCAACACGGATAACGATACCACCTGTCCCTGGCTTGGAAACCCACATCGCTGTGAAGCAGTGAGATCTCCGGCCACGTCGGCATTTCAGGAGGATCCCTGGCCTAGGTTGGGAGCAAGATCCAGGACCCAGGTCTGCTCCACTCCCTCTGTGCCGCTTTCTGAGCCGTGGATGGTTGTCCAAGGAACTAAGGGTCCGTGGAGGAATTGAAATTGGGAAACAGGTTTCAGGACCTGGAGGAGATGGATGTCGGTGCGAACGTCTTCTGTCGGGGATGAAAACCACACAGAACGGCGCTTCCTTCACTCGATAAGACACCACCGCCTGCTCGGAGGCAGTTCACACGCGGGCGACGAGTGGCTCAACCACCTAGAAGTCCTGCCCCTCTGGTTGTGGGCTCATCAATGATCCGAAATGTCTCGCTGCAAAAGGCCAAGATTTTTTATTTCCCTGGCGCTCGGATCCTAGACCTGGACCCCATTTTGCCACAAATTGTTAGCAATCATTGCACTGCCAAAGCTGTTATCGTACACGTTGGCTCAAACGACATCAGACTTTGCAAATCGGAGAAACTGAAAGAGGATTTTAAAAAGTTGATTGACACTATGCTTGATTCAGGTAAACAGTGCACCATCTCTGGTCCACTTCCATCGCCTCGTTTTACTGACGTTGAAGTCATATTCGCCAGCTACATACAGTGGGGAGAACAAGTATTTGATACACTGCCGATTTTGCAGGTTTTCCCACTTACAAAGCATGTAGAAGTCTGTAATTTTTATCATAGGTACTCTTCAACTGTGAGTGACGGAATCTAAAACAAAAATCCAGAAAATCACATCATATGATTTTTAAGTAATTAATTTGCATTTTATTGCATGACATAAGTATTTGATACATCAGAAAAGCAAAACTTAATATTTGGTACAGAAACCTTTGTTTGCAATTACAGAGATCATACGTTTCCTGTAGTTCTTGACCAGGTTTGCACACACTGCAGCAGGGATTTTGGCCCACTCCTCCTTCAGGTTTCGGGGCTGTCGCTGGGCAATACGGACTTTCAGCTCCCTCCAAAGATTTTCTATTGGGTTCAGGTCTGGAGACTGGCTAGGCCACTCCAGGACCTTGAGATGCTTCTTACGGAGCCACTCCTTAGTTGCCCTGGCTGTGTGTTTTGGGTCGTTGTCATGCTGGAAGACCCAGCCATGACCCATCTTCAATGCTCTTACTGAGGGAAGGAGGTTGTTGGCCAAGATCTCGCGATACATGGCCCCATCCATCCTCCCCTCAATATGGTGCAGTCGTCCTGTCCCCTTTGCAGAAAAGCATCCCCAAAGAATGGGATTCTGTTTCCACCTCCATGCTTCACGGTTGGGATGGTGTTCTTGGGGTTGTACTCATCCTTCTTCTTCCTCCAAACACGGCGAGTGGAGTTTTGACCAAAAAGCTCAATTTTTGTCTCATCAGACCACATGACCTTCTCCCATTCCTCCTCTGGATCATCCAGATGGTCATTGGCAAACTTCAGACGGGCCTGGACATGCGCTGGCTTGAGCAGGGGGACCTTGCGTGCGCTGCAGGATTTTAATCCATGACGGCGTAGTGTGTTACTAATGGTTTTCTTTGAGACTGTGGTCCCAGCTCTCTTCAGGTCATTGACCAGGTCCTGCCATGTAGTTCTGGGCTGATCCCTCACCTTCCTCATGATCATTGATGCCCCACGAGGTGAGATCTTGCATGGTGCCCCAGACCGAGGGAGATTGACCGTCATCTTGAACTTCTTCCATTTTCTAATAATTGCGCCAACAGTTGTTGCCTTCTCACCAAGCTGCTTGCCTATTGTCCTGTAGCCCATCCCAGCCTTGTGCAGGTCTACAATTTTATCCCTGATGTCCTTACACAGCTCTCTGCTCTTGGCCATTGTGGAGAGGTTGGAGTCTGTTTGATTGAGTGTGTGGACAGGTGTCTTTTATACAGGTAACGAGTTCAAACAGGTGCAGTTAATACAGGTAATGAGTGGAGAACAGGAGGGATTCTTAAAGAAAAACTAACAGGTCTGTGAGAGCCGGAATTCTTACTGGTTGGTAGGTGATCAAATACTTATGTCATGCAATAAAATGCAAATTAATTATTTAAAAATCATACAATGTGATTTTCTGCATTTTTGTTTTAGATTCCGTCTCTCACAGTATAAGTGTACCAATGATAAAAATTACAGACCTCTACATGCTTTGTAAGTAGGAAAACCTGCAAAATCGGCAGTGTATCAAATACTTGTTCTCCCCACTGTATATGGCTAAAGGGCTACTGCTGGACAAATGGAATCACATTTGTGGACAATTTTACAGCCTTTCTAGACCGGCCATGGTCTAGAAAGGATGGTTTGCACTTAAACAGGTATGGAGCCAACACTCTTTCATCAAACATTACTTTGACTCTAAACTCGTGTAGAGTCTGTTATACTTGACGCTATGATCAAATGAATTTTAGAAAAATCTCTTATATTCCTGTTCATGTTTCCAGAGAATTAGGTCAGACATTGACAAGATGTAATAATAGGCCTGCTGGTGTTGTTTAGAGTAACTTGACTACAGTTCCTTTGCAATATCCTTATTTTATGTTTAAGCCTGTTGATTGAACACCTGTTTTTATTGATAATGCACATGTTTTTTTAAATCGCAAGGGGATTGGTTTCTTACACCTGAACATTAGAAGGGGATTGGTTTCTTACACCTGAACATTAGAAGGGGATTGGTTTCTTACACCTGAACATTAGAAGGGAACATCAGACACCATATTTATATCAGACACCATATTTATGTCAGACACCATATTTAGTCAGACACCATATTTACATCAGACACCATATTTCTGTCACTTTGTTAAAAAGTAGCTCTGCTCCAAAAGAATTTGAACTTCTGGCTCTAAGGCTTACATTTGGAAATAATTGTAATATTAATGTTAGCTTATCCAGCTAACTGATTAATTAGGCTCCTTTATATCATCTGAAGTAGTCATACTTGGAGATTTTAATCTCGACTGGCTAGCACAGAGCTCAGATTATATGAAGGAATTGTGTGTGGGTCTCAATTTGACCCAGCTGATAACAAAGCCAACACGCCCAAACTTAAAAGAGATGTCTAAATCTTCAAATATTGACTATATTTTGACAAATGCTCCTGATAAGTATTTGTCTTGTGGTATATCGCCGTTAGATATTAGTGACCATTGCCCTGTTGTATGTGTGAGAGATGTTAGAGAGCAGAAGTCTGATCCAGGCACTATCACTAAAAGAAATTTCAGGAATTTTAGTGAGCAACATTTTTTACAAGATCTTTCACTCGTGAATCTCCAATGCTGAGCAAGCGCTGGATCATTGTATTATGTTATTTAACTCGATTGCAGATAGACATGGTCCTCCATATGTAAAAATAAGGGTCAAAAATAGATCAAATCCCTGGTTCACTCCAGGTATCTCGGAGGCTTTGCGTAAAAGAAATAAGGCATGGGCTAAAGCTAGACAGTCAGCGTTAATCTCTGATTGGCAGACTTTTAAGCAGCTGAGAAACCTCTCCATACGTCTTATAAGAAAGTCAAAAGCAGAATATTATGTGAACACACTTTCTGATTGTCATGGGAATCCAGCTAAATTCTGGAAAATAGTTAAAACCCTGAAGAGCAGTTCCTTCTCCTCATTGCCAAAACAGATCATGTTAGACACAGGGCAAATCACTGAAAAAAGTGAAATTGCTTATGCTTTTAATCTCCATTTTATTGAGGCTGACTGTTTATTTGAAAGAATCTCAAAAGAATTACCCTGCAAACCATTATGAAAGGGTCATTGTGTCTAGAAATGATCAAGCATTTCAGCAGAGCAGCTCTGGTGCTGATATTCAAGAATCTTCTTTAAATAATTTTACCACAAATGAGATACTTGGTGCTTTACTGGCTATTGATACAAAAAAAGCAGTTGGGGCTGATGGTCTTTACCAGCCCTGATGGTCTTTACCAGCCCTGATGGTTGGTGCTGCACCACTGATTACTAAAGTGTTAACACATATTTGTAATTTAACATTAAAAACTGGTATCATCCCAAGGGTATGGAAAGCAGCCCATGTGCTGCCATTGCATAAGGGTGGCGACACAAACCTACTCGATAACTATCGCCCTATTTCTAAATTATCGTGCTTAGCTAAAACGTTAGTCTCTTGTAGTGGCACAGCTGCGTGCCTTAGCTGAACATTCAATTTTGAATCCTTATCAGTCCGGCTTTCGGCCTGGGCATAGTACTGTCACAGCTTCTACAGCTGGTTGTAAATGACATTGCTCAAACACTGGATGGGGGTTCATGTTGTGTGGCTATGTTTATTGACCTTTCGAAGAAATTGGCTTCGATTGGTCTTGCTAGGAATACTTGCTCATGGCTTTGGAACTGAAATGGCCTGAGTGATAGAACTCATGCCATTGTAACTGATGGCATAAAGTCAAATTCTCTGGTTGTTCAAAAGGGGGTTCCTCAAGGGTCGATTTTGGGACCTATGTTGTTCACTCTTTATACAAATGAAATCTGTACCAATGAAACTGTAAATATAATTTCTATGCTGAGGACACAATACTTTATGCTACTGGCAAATCCCATGCTCAGGCTCTTTCTACAGAAATCCCTTTTAGATCTTAAGCGTGTGTTAAATACAAGTAAAACCAAATATATAATATTTTCCTCAAAGTGCAGAAAGCAACATGTGGATGATTTTAAGATTTGTACCTTGGAAGGCTCTGGCATAGAACGTGTTCAAACCTATAAATACCTTGGTATCTGGGTAGACAAACATCTCTCCTTCAAAGCACATATTAAGGATTTGATAAGAAAGCTGAGAATTAAAATTGGTTTATTTTATAGAAACAAAGCCTGTTTGTCCTTTCAGCATAGACTTGAAGTTGTTGAAGCTACTTTTATGTCTGTGCTTGGTTATGGTGACCTATTGTATATGCATGCATCGGCTTCAGTGTTGAGGCCCTTGAATGCGGTCCATCATGCAGCTCTTCGTTTTATAGCAGGCGCCAAGTTTCGTACGCATCACTGTATTCTGTACTCTTTGGTTGGATGGGACTCATTGGTTTCCAGGAGGGCCAGACACTGGCTGATGTTTGTCTAGAAGGCTATAATGCAAAAACTACCAAATTATCTCTCCTCCAAAATAACCTGGAGTATTGGTGGTTATAAAACTTGTTCCAAAGATTGGTTAACCTTCGAGGTTCCACAGGTACATACTGATTTGGGTAAAACTGCTTTTATATATCATGCCCCTCATTCATGGAATGAGATCCAAAAAACCCTTAAGCTTGATGTCTTGGTTTCTATTGGAAAATTTAAAGCGATTTTAAATGAACGTATTGTTGTTGATTGCGGTTGTTTTGTGTAACTGTGTTTTTATGGCTGTATGTCATTGTGATTTCTGTAAACAGGACTCAGCTGTGAAAGAGACCTTGGTCTCAGACTGACTCCCTGTATAAATAAAGGAATGACATAGAAGACTAGTTAGTTTTCTTTTTATCAAAGTAACCAAAGTTTGACTGTCTATTTTGTCTTTCACAGGATATTGGAAGCTCTGACGTAGCTAGTCACCGCACTGGTCTACCTTAAGCACTCAGTCTTTCTCCATAGATAGCCAACCCCATTAGGTCTAATGTACAGAAAACGATGAACTCTCTCTTCCACTCTGTGGTAGCACATACACTAGAGAATGGCTAACGCTGCAGCAGCGTTCATGTGACAGTTGCTGTGCCTGTGGCCTACTTAGCTAGCCGTGGCACTCTTCACTTCCCCTCTAACGCACACTCTGGGTTGGCTGAGGCTCCATACTTCTCTCTCGCTCTCTCTTTTGACGGCTGCTCCACTTCCTCATAGCGGCCAGGATCCGGGATGGGTTCCGGAATGAGAACGTCTTGTTCTCCCTGGCTGGACGGAATCAAAGCAAATGGCGGCTGCCAAGTACAGCTCATGTAACTGTTGTGTGAAAATGCATCCCGCTCCCCACCCCTCTGCCGGTCAGCTTGACAACCAATCCTCTCACTCATTCGCTCGTTCTTTCTTTCACCTCTCTTTATTCATCTCTGTCTCTTTCTCCCTCTCTCGCATTCTCTATCTCCCCTAAGTCTCTCATCCAAATTCCAGTATGCTTAATTGGCGGGCTCACACATTTAGACAGCCTTGTCAGAGTTGTTTTATAAGTTTCACATAACCAGCTGACAAAAGACGTTAATGCAACCGCAGTTATTGTCAGAATGATAAAAAACGGATACAGAAATGTAAAAAGTTGAAAACCTTTGTTACGTCAGGGAGATCTACACAGGCAATTTGTAGACATCTAATTTTCCATTAAATACTGTAGATGTGTGGGCAGGAGTTTTCTCCTTGTTTGCCAGTAACCTACTGAGGTTTAATTTCACACCCTCCCCAGGCCACCCCTGTGCCAACTCTGCCAGCCCAGACACACTGACTGCATACCCATCCACCAGACTGCTCTGTTCTGGAATCAACCTGCTCTATGCTAGAGCCAGCAGCTCACCTCCGGGCTAAAACCCTTCCATTCTAGAACAGTCTAGATTAGAAGTATTCTAGACTGTGTTTGAGCTGTTGTAGCTCTGGCAACAGTAGAGGTTTGTTGACAGTAGGAACAGTGAGGGCTCTGGATAGATAAATGCCATGCCACGTTACGGTTAACATCTTGTTATGAAACGCACGCATGCACAGACACACACTCAAACAGACACACAGTCAAACACACACACACACACTAAACTAAACTTGTCTGTGTCTGTTTCTTGTGAGCAGAGGCAAATGATGGCGCGGACAGACGTAAACCTCCCTCTGCAGTCTCTCTCTCCTCTCTCCCTCTGCAGTCTCTCTCTCCCTCCATCTGTCTCCCTCTCTCTCTCCTTCTGTTTCTCTGCAGCAGTGTAGCCTAATGTCTGCAGCTCTTGTTCTTCTGTCGTCACTTCCCCTCCTAGTCCACTGTGAGATGTAAACACGAGCGCACCCATGCTCGTTCGCGTGAGCACACACACACAGTCGCACACATACATACATTGTCACACACACACACACACACACACACACACACACACACACACACACACACACACACACACACACACACACACACACATACACATACACATACACACACACACACACACACACACACACACACACACACACACACACACACACACGTCACAAGGAAGTTGTTAATCACAACCACAAGCGCAGAGCGGAAACCTTTAACAGCTGGGTTAAAAACCAGCTGTCTCCCACTCACAGGCACACAGACACATACAGAGACAATGTATAACTAGAAACCCACACCAACACTCTGAGTACAACGCACCTGCCTGAGGAAATGCATTAATTCAACACATCCCACACACAGTGAAACCACCAACATCAGTGATCTCTGTACTCAAATAAGTCAGCAATCCAAGTGTTTTTCAAGTAATGTTTGCAGTTGCTGAGCTACTGTTGACTCACCAGTAGTGACGGCTTATGGAGAGAGGGAGGAAGAGAGGGATGGCGAAAGGAGGGAGGGGAAAGAGGACAGGAATAAAATTGCAGTCTGCTGGAGCTGTCTGAGTGCTTCAACTTTAAATACAGCCGGGGCTTTGAAAGACAAACACAACATAGCATTAGATGAAATGGTCTGTTTGTTGTAATAGACAAGAAAAGAACAGACCCATTTGGCCTGTAACAGGGAGACTGTCAACACAGGACAGGCTTCATACATGGCCTGTAACAGGGAGACTGTCAACACAGGACAGGCTTCATACATGGCCTGTAACAGGGAGACTGTCAACACAGGACAGGCTTCATACATGGCCTGTAACAGGGAGACTGTCAACACAGGACAGGCTTCATACATGGCCTGTAACAGGGAGACTGTCAACACAGGACAGGCTTCATACATGGCCTGTAACAGGGAGACTGTCAACACAGGACAGGCTTCATACATGGCCTGTAACAGGGAGACTGTCAACACAGGACAGGCTTCATACATGGCCTGTAACAGGGAGACTGTCAACACAGGACAGGCTTCATACATGGCCTTTGACGCAGACCGTGATGTCTGTTTCTATACTACACACACACACACACACACACACACACACACACACACACACACACACACACACACACACACACACACACACACACACCAGTACTTGAGCGACACTCTAGCCTTTTTAAACATGCCACTAATCTCGCTGCTTCCTCTGAAGTGAATAGCTTTTCCAAGTCATGCACCCTCCAGAGGGAACAACTGCTTATATCCCTGAACCTCTCATTTGAAATGGCCGTTAGAATATCCCCACTAATAACAACTATAATAACATGAGTTGTTTTGACATACTCTCAATGTCACTCACACGCTTTGGAATGTCAATCCTCTCAAACACGCTCCATTCACATTTCCCCTGTTAGTTGACCATTGTTTATTTTGGGGTATTTTTGTTAGGATCCCCATTAGCAGCAAATACTCTTCCTGGGGTCCATACAAAACATGAAACCTGACATAATACACAATAATAGACAATAACACCTGAAGGACAGAACTACACATGTAGCCTACATACAGGGTTGGGTAGGTTACTTTCTAAATGTAGGATGGGACTCGTTACAGTTACTAGTTCCCTGTCCAAAACTGTAATCAGTAACGTAACTTTTGAATTATCCAAACTCAGTAACGTAATCTGATTACATTCAGTTACTTTGAGATTACTTTCCCCTTAAGAGGCATTAGAAGAAGACAAACATGTATGTTACCAATTGAAGGACATCTATTGCAGGATAAATCAATGTTAAAGTTTACATAGCTGGCCATATATGGATGTTACATGTTACTTTATGGGTTGGTTATTGTCACGAGTCGGGATGGTGAGAGACCAAGACGCAGCGCAGGGATAGTAGTTCGACATTGATATTTATTTATTTACTATGTATAATAATAATTCAATGAACGAACTACAACAATCAAACAAACACGAAAGACAAAACGTCACGTTCCCCGAAACAAACACGAAATGAACGGACGTAAAAAAGGCACACTTACTTTCACCGTGACTGCGAAATACATTGACAACGACCCACACCAGAGTGAATGACAGACTAACATATATAGGATCCCTAATTAGAGACAATGCAGTGCAGCTGCCTCTAATTAGGGATCCAACCCAAAACCCACGCAGAAACAGAAAAGAAAGACACTGTCAGACTCTGACCATAGCTACATAGAGAAGCAAATAGGCTTCTCTATGGCCAGAGCCTGACAGTAGCCACCCCCCCACAAAACCCCCCCCCCCAAGGCGCGGACTCCCGGACGCCCCCCCAAAAAAACACACAAATACAAGGGGGGGGGTTAATAGGGAGGGAAGACTAGTCCATCGGGGGCGGCTCTGGCTCCGGCGAATTGGACAGTTTTCTCCCATGCCCCTTCTTTATAACCGGGCCCGGGCTGGGTACCGGTGGGGCAAACGGCTCCGGCCATGGAGCGGGGAAAACAACCGGGCCAGGACTGGGCACCGGTGGGGCAACCGGCTCTGGCCATGGAGCTGGGAAAACAACCGGGCCTGGACTGAGCACCGGTGGGGCGGACTGCTCAGGCTCTGGAGCGGAGCAGACGGCTGAACCCGGACTGGGTACCGGTGGAGCGGACTGCTCTGGCACTGGAGCGGAGCAGACGGCTGGACCCGGATTGGGCACCGGTAGGGCGGACTGCTCTGGCACTGGAGCGGAGCAGACGGCTGAACCCGGAATGGGTACCAGTGGAGCGGACTGCTCTGGCACTGGGGTGGAGCAGACGGCTGGACCCGGATTGGGCACCGGTACGACGGACTGCTCTGGCACTGGAGCGGAGCAGACGGCTGGACCCGGAATGGGCACCGGTGGAGCGGACTGCTCTGACTCTGGAGCGGAGCAGACGGCTGAACCCGGAATGGGTACCGGTGGAGCGGACTGCTGGACTCGGATTGGGCACCGGTGGAGCGGACTGCTCTGGCACTGGAGCGGAGCAGACGGCTGAACCCGGAATGGGTACCAGTGGAGCGGACTGCTCTGGCACTGGGGTGGAGCAGACGGCTGGACCCGGATTGGGCACCGGTACGGCGGACTGCTCTGGCACTGGAGCGGAGCAGACGGCTGGACCCGGAATGGGCACCGGTGGAGCGGACTGCTCTGACTCTGGAGCGGAGCAGACGGCTGAACCCGGATTGGGCACTGGTGGAGCGGACTGCTCTGGCCCTGGAGCGGAGCAGACGGCTGGACCCGGATTGGGCACCGGTGGAGCGGACTGCTCTGGCACTGAGGCGGAGCAGACGGCAGGAGGTTCCGGGCTGCGGACCTTCGCTGGAGGTTCCGAGCTGCGGACCTTCACTGAAGGGTCCAGGCATTGGGCCGTGGATGAAGGCTCAGGGCTGCGGACCCTCGCTGGAGGTTCCGGGCTGCGGACCCTCGTTGGAGGTTCGGGGCTGCGGACCTTCGCTGGAGGTTCCGGGCTGCGGACCTTCGCTGGAGGTTCCGGGCTGCGGACCTTCGCTGGAGGTTCAGGGCTGCTGACCTGCGCTGGAGGTTCAGGGTTGCTGACCTTCGCTGGAGGTTCAGGGTTGCTGACCTTCGCTGGAGGTTCAGGGCTGCTGACCTTCGCTGGAGGTTCAGGGCTGCTGACCTTCGCTGGAGGTTCAGGGCTGCTGACCTTCGCTGGAGGTTCAGGGCTGCTGACCTTCGCTGGAGGTTCCGGGCTGCGGACCTTCGCTGGAGGATCCGGGCTGCGGACCTTCGCGGGAGGTTCAGGGCTGCTGACCTGCGCTGGAGGTTCAGGGCTGCTGACCTTCGCTGGAGGTTCAGGGCTGCTGACCTTTGCTGGAGGTTCAGGGCTGCTGACCTTCGCTGGAGGTTCAGGGCGGCTGACCTTTGCTGGAGGCTCAGGGTTGTTGACCTTCGCTGGAGGTGCCCCTCTGTCCCATAGCCTCAATAATAGTGCCCGTCGGCGCTCGAAATCCTTCTCCTCCTCTATCTCCCGGAGGAATGGGTCTTTCTGCACCTCCACCGGAAGCGCAACCCAGGCTCTCCACCACCTCGTCTGCTCCTCCTCCGGGTATTTATGAAACCCCTCTGGCTTCTCCCGATCATGAAATGTGGGCAGACGAAGTGGTGTGCGATCCCCCTCCTTCAGCCTCTCCGGGCTCTGGCTGCGCACCGATGGTGTGGTGCTCGAAGCCACGACGGACCTTCTTTGGCTCCGGGCCGGCGCTGGACGTAGTGGACTGAGGAGGCGCACCGGTGGAGCGGACTGCTCCGGTACAGGAGTAGAGTAGACGGCCGGACCCGGACTTGGGATGCTGACCATGGGCCCCTTTAACGCCAGATCCTTCCTTTCCCTCTCCATCTCTCTCCATTGCTCCATGAACCTTCCGCGGCCCTCTGGCTCCACCCTAGGCCACTTGGGAAACGGTACTGGCGCTACCTCCTCCTCCTCCGAGTCCGTCTCAAACCCCCCGAGGAGTTCCGTGTCCGTATACCGCCGTGGGGCACTCGCTTTCTCCGTCTCTCGCCAGTTGCGCTGCTTGGTCTCCAGGTGGTGGGTCGTTCTGTCACGAGTCGGGATGGTGAGAGACAAAGACGCAGCGCAGGGATAGTAGTTCGACATTGATATTTATTTATTTACTATGTATAATAATAATTCAATGAACGAACTACAACAATCAAACAAACACGAAAGACAAAACGTCACGTTCCCCGAAACAAACACGAAATGAACGGACGTAAAAAAGGCACACTTACTTTCACCGTGACTGCGAAATACATCGACAACGACCCACACCAGAGTGAATGACAGACTAACATATATAGGATCCCTAATTAGAGACAATGCGGTGCAGCTGCCTCTAATTAGGGATCCAACCCAAAACCCACGCAGAAACAGAAAAGAAAGACACTGTCAGACTCTGACCATAGCTACATAGAGAAGCAAATAGGCTTCTCTATGGCCAGAGCCTGACAGTTATGTAGGCTTCTTCTAACCCATCGCTTTCTACTACATATAATAATACGACTAAATTATATATTTACATTAAAAACCAAAGTCTATCAGAATTACAGTCATTCCAATAAATGTTATATGCCTTGATCTTCAAGAATAGGACTTGGAAATATGGAAGTATAGATTAGCCAAATTGTTTTACCTGAGCATGAAACTAAGGACTTATTAGCCAGCCCTACTCTGTTGTCATGGAGGACTGGTTGGGCTCATTGATTCGAGTTGAAAAATAAATGCTGTGCTCATGGAATGGCATGCTTTGATCACTACTGAAAAGTGCAATTTACAAAACATAAAAATGAATGTCATTTGCTATAGGCCTATTGTTTACCTTTTTGTTGGTGACATTTTGATATCTTGATAATATGCAGCTGTTTAAAAGGCAAATCCACAGATGAAACAATAACAAACCGGTCGCCCCGCCTCTGTTTTGGTAAAAGCTAAGGGATGGGCCTGGAGAAATGTAACCACTCTCAGATGAATAGACAGAGCTATAGATGCAAGGGCTGACCATCCATGATATCAAAATTATTGTTTTAACCAAGTGAAGAGGCTATACAGTGTTTGTTTCTGGACATTTTGAGCCTGTAATCGAACCCACAAATGCTGATGCCTCAGATACTCAACTAGTCTAAAGAAGGCCAATTGTATTGCTTCTTTAATCAGCACAAGTTTTCAGCTGTGCTAACATAATTGCAAAACAGTTTTCTAATGATCAATTAGCCTTTATAAAATGATAAACACAACGTGCCATTGGAACACAGGAGTGATGGTTGCTAATAGTGGGGCTTTTTTAATTCATACTAATAACAAAAGAATCCATAGGTCTAATGGATACATGCTCAAACTCGCAAACTTTTTTATAGACTTAAAGGGGCAATCTGTAGTTGCTACATCCATTTCTGGACTTATACATTTTATATACACTACCGTTCAAAAGTTTGGGGTCACTTAGAAATGTCCTTGTTTTTGAAAGAAAAACTATTTTTTTGTCCATTAAAATAACATCAAATTGATCAGAAATAGAGTGTTAATGTTGTAAGTGACTATTATTGCTGGAAACAGATGTTTTTATGTAATATCTACATAGGTGTACAGAGGCCCATATGACTGGACACTAATCAAGATATGATACAATTAAAGCCTGCAGGACTTGCTTTGTGGAGTGTGGTGTCTCTTTATCAATTACAGACCTCTCCTATTGAATCAATATGTTTTGACCATTGACAGTTTACAATCCAAGGTGACACCAAGTAGTTTAGTCTCTTCAACTTGCTCAATAGATACATTATTAATTGTCAGGTTGAGCTGAGGTGTAGAATTTAGGACTATTTGGCATTTTGTTGACAAGAATATGAGGAACAAAAACAAAATCTTTCAGAATTAATTAAATGCAGGGCCAACACAATATTAATGGAAACATATTAAAATGATTAAATACTTGACATTTCTCTAGAAACACAAACCTGTAATACCACAGAAATGGAAACATACACCAACACACACACACACACACACACACACACACACACACACACACACACACACACACACACACACACACACACACACACACACACACACAAAGAGATACACCCACAGGCACACAAACACACACACACAAACACACACACACACACACACACACACACACCCACCCCAAGGTGTTACATGAAACAGGACTCGATTCCTGTGAAATTAACCACATCCTTCAGTCACTGCTTCTTTTTTGTTATGTAAAGTGATTCAGGCTGGCAATGACTCAATCAACAAATAAAGTCAGAAATGGACAGCCTTAAGCCTGCATAGTGTTGTGTAGCTATGTGTACATTACTATCTTACTAGTTCTGCTGACAGGACAGGACATGAGAACATTTTTATAGTATTGGTCTCCACAAAGTTTGCTGCCTCAGTGTTGATGATGGCAATTTGCATATACTCCAGAATGTCATGAAGAATGATCAGATGAATTGCAATTAATTGCAAAGTCCCTCTTTGCCATGAAAATGAACTTAATCCCCAAAAAACATTTCCACTGCATTTCAGCCCTGCCACAAAAGGACCAGCTGCCATCATGCCAGTGATTGTCTCGTTAACACAGGTGAGAGTGGCTGGAGATCACTGATTAAGTCAGAATAACAGACTGGAAGCTTTAAAAGGAGGGTGGTGCTTGAAATCATTGTTATTCCTCTGTAAACCATGGTTACCTGCAAGGAAACACGTACCGTCAACATTGCTTTGCACAAAAAGGGCTTCACAGGCAAGGATATTGCTGCTGGTAAGATTGCACCTAAATCAACCATTTATCGTATCATCAAGAACTTCAAGGAGAGAGGTTCAATTGTTGTGAAGAAGGCGTCAGTGCGCCCAAGAAAGTCCAGCAAGCGCCAGGACCGTCTCCTAAAGTTGATTCAGCTGCTGGATCGGGGCACCACCAGTGCAGAGCTTGCTCAGGAATGGCAGCAGGCAGGTGTGAGAGCATCTGCACGCACAGTGAAGCGAAGACTTTTGGAGGATGGCCTGGTGTCAAGAAGGGCAGCAAAGAAGCCACTTCTCTCCAGGAAAAACATCAGGGACAGACTAATATTCTGCAAAAGGTACAGGGATTGGGCTGCTGAGGACTGGGGTAGAGTCATTTTCTCTGATGAATCCCCTTTCCGATTGTTTGGGCCATCCGGAAAACAGCTTGTCCGGAGAAGACAAGGTGAGCGCTACCATCAGTCCTGTGTCATGCCAACAGTAAAGCATTCTGAGACCATTCATATGTGGGGTTGCTTCTCAGCCAAGGGAGAGGGCTCACTTACAATTTTGCCTAAGGACATAGCCATGAATAAAGAATGGTACCAACACATCCTCCGAGAGCAACTTCTCCCAACCATCCAAGAACAGTTTGGTGACGACCAATGCCTTTTCCAGCATGATGGAGCACCTTGCCATAAGGCAAAAGTGATAACTAAGTGGCTCGGGGATCAAAACATCGACATTTTGGGTCCATGGCCAGGAAACTCCCCAGACCTTAATCCCATACTTGTGGTCGATCCTCAAGAGGCGGATGGACAAACAAAAACCCACAACTTCTGACAAACTCCAAGCATTGATTTTGCAAGAATGGCTTGCCATCAGTCAGGATGTGGCCCAGAAGTTATTTGACAGCATGCCAGGGCGGATTGCAGAGGTCTTGAAAAAGAAGGGTCAACACTGCAAATATTGACTCTTTGCATAAACTGAATGTCATTGTCAATGAAAGCCTTTGACACCTATGGAATACTTGTAATTATACTTCAGTGTACCATAGTAACTACTAACATAAAGATCTAAGAACACTGAAGCAGCAAACTTTGTGGAGACCAATACTTGTGTCATTCTCAAAACTTTTGGCCACGACTGTAATTTGAGGATGGTGGTGCGTGGTGCTCGTTCCAAAGACGGTCAGTTGAACGGGCAACTCAGAAAACAACAGTCAAATCATAGCGTCAGTAATATTCACGTCGGAAAGTCGAAGAACTAGAAAGATGCCCGAATTTCAGATTTGGAATTCCGCGTTGGATGAACATTCAAAACTATATTTACTTGCCATGTTAGAGTCCAGTTGAAATGAACGCACTGAAGTCGGAGATTTCCGAGTTCCCTCCTGTTTTGAACGCGCATTTGTCCCTGACACTACTCCTACATACTGTGCAAGGCAGTGACGTCGCATGTTTTTGCCACATCCCGTCCCGACAGAGGGCATGTAGAACATGTTGATAAGGATTTGGCCCCACCTGTAGGCCTACAGGGCTGGTGTACGGTGTATCAAAGGCGGGCGGTCATAAAGCCTTGTCCTTCCGATTGGGCGTATTTTGTATTTATTTTATTTAAACTTTATTTAACTAGGCAAGTCAGTTAAGAACAAATTCTTATTTACAATGACGGTCTACCCCGGCCAAACCCGGACGACGCTGGGCCGATTGTGCGCCGCCCTATGGGACTCCCAATCACGTCCGGATGTGATACAGTCTGGATTCGAACCAGCAACTGTAGTGACGCCTCTTGGCCTTAGACCACTGCGCCACTCGGGAGCCCAAGGTTCTCCATGCATAGGACATATAAAGGCTACCCCAAGCACAATGCTAGTACGTGGTTAATTCTATAACTTCACAATTATTTCACAGAAATAAACTTTTACCAGGTTAAGAATGATTTCGCTACCCAATATATTACATCACAATAGGCTATAATTAATAAATATGAGGATAGAAAGTAGTTATGTTCTGTTTATGTTGCGTAATGATGACGATTGGAGATATTTAAACATCGCAAGTTATGGAAGTGCGTCCTCATAAAAATGCCGCCCTCTCGACTGCCAGCGCAAGCTCCAAAATAACCTGTCTCGACTATAAAAAATCTGACTATAGTGGCAACATTTTCTCGCTCATATTTTCTAGCCTTGGACCAGACAGCAGTATGTGTGTTGTTGCGGTGCCCTCCTTCAATATACGGGTGAGGTGGACGACATATAGGCATTATTTTTAAAACTACATACAATTGGCTATCAAATATGTGTGGAAAGCAAAGACACAGTTGTTGAGTTTACTTCAACTTCAATCTGCGCAACACCAACTGGAATGCGGACATTGGCAAAGCTATAGAGAGCAAAAGCCATCTGGCAGAAAAAAAAATCTGGTCAGCCAAAGGAGCCGGGGCGAATTTTCTTATCACGCACTTAACAGAAAACACAGAACACAATGCGATTCCTCCGCTGTATCAACACCAGAAAGCCAAAATAACGCGCGGAAAGCACCTGCGGTAACGCGCAGAAATGACAGCTGAGCAGAGCATAGAGAAACAGTGACTCTACCCAGCTGCGTATGAACCATCTGATACATTATATAAATAAGTTAACTCACGTGAGATGCGCACCAATTCCACTCCTAGGTAAATGGATGGAATAAACACGCACTTTCAAGAGATCTTCCTCTTTAAAAAGTGCTAAATAGCTGCAGTTGCAATCGCGAATCGACTGACACGTCCCGTCCGATGGGGACGTATTCTGGACCACCCCTGTAGCCGACTTGATCCCCAGTTGCTGCGAGGCTATTGCGCGGATGGGGTGTTTGCAGATGATTGCGTATATGTTTTTTCTGTTGTTTTATTTTTCAGCTCAGGGTACACTCCGTCTCTTTTTTCCTGCTATTTCATTATATTGTGTCCATCATGTGACATGACCAAGCCTCTCAATGGAAACTTGAAGGGACCTCCCACGTGATCCAGTCCATGCGCAGTCACTGTGGGCAGGGGGAAGTCCACTGCGCTCCGTAAACAGCAATGAGTAATTAATAGCATAATAAATACATCAGCATCCAAGTTCTGGCCCATATAATATAAGCTAGCCTACACCATTTTATAAGTCTCCAAAAGATTCACATAGTGAGTTATTTCCCGCATATATGAGCTCATGTGTGGGCTATAACACCATGATTCAGGAATGAGATGAGCAGGTGCATTTATTGCCATTATAGGACCCGTGCAGCGTCGAGTGACCTCGTGGTCCATAGCTCTATAGGTTAATATATGTTTTATCATGATAAACATGAAGCCTAGGGTAAATGTAGCCTATAATTTGACTAAAGTTCGAATACTTAACTGTGTAAGTGAACAATGAAATATAAATGTTTACAAAAGGAGTCATAATTTCATATAGCCTCAATGTCACTCAATAATCCCTTGTCCCGCTGTGCTTTGGACAAAATAGTCCCGAATAAAAAGTGCCTCTCCACTCCATTATGGTAAATGAAGATGGCCCTCTGCCAAGTGCTGCTCATGCACTTAGAATAAATGACATTGTCGTGCATTTCTTACATCTTGAAGCTTCCTGGCAGTCCACTTCGAGATGATTAACCGGTGGCAAATTGCATCTGACACGGAGATGGTCCTTTCGAAAAATGAGATGATCAAAGCCTGTTTGACGCTCAGAAAGTCAGGGTTATTATTATTATCATTCATTTATATACAATTATATTAGGATTTATATATAATAAGATTATTATTATTGCAATAATATAATAGCCCAATAGTAAACCAAATGAAAATACATCAAAGTGTATTGGTTGTATACACAGTTATGCAGATGTTCTAGCAGGTGCAGCGAAATGCTTGTGTTACTAGGTGTTACTAGGTGTTACTAGCTCCTAACCGTGCAGTAAAATGTCAAATAACTACACAAATAATCAAAAACTAGAAACAAGAAATCAATATCGAATCAGTACGTCATTGCCTCATAGGTTGGAAAGTCAAAGAGAGAGAGAGAGAGAGAGAGAGAGGGGAGGGGGGTGATGTAATTGTCTCATGCTGACTGGAAAGGGGTGATGAGGATTCATGTGCCCTGTGACATACAGGCTGGGGACTGAGATCATCAGGCAAGATGACATAAGAATGAAGCAGTGACTGTATTATCCTATGATATCCTCATCATCAGGAGTTTGGTGGGAAACACATTGGGATCTAAAAGATACAAATGAATATGGAAAACCAAACACAGGAGGAAACATCAGTCCTGCTTGTGTGAACATCAGTCCTGCTTGTGTGAGGCAATACCGGATGCATATCTTTGAGATATACAGTATTTCAAACATATTCTAAATTCTATTGGTGTTGCTCAGTGTCACAACGTGCAACAAATACGAGACAAGCTTATACTCAAGCCTATACTGAATAGCTTCTAAAGGTTTATAAACAATATTATGTCTGCAGGTAAAATAGGTGTCAGGAGAAACCTATTGGGATGATAACACACGCACACACACACACACACACACACACACACACACACACACACACACACACACACAAAGCCAAATGCATAACTAATGGCAGAAGTCTGGTTGAAATAACTTGGAGCAAGTGTTCCATTGCCATTTTCAGGGTCACTAATCAATATGATGTCCTGAAATATTTGGAACAGTGTCCATCTTCTCCAGGGTTTTTTCTTTATTATTGAACTTGACCGATGTAACCCAACGCATTAATCGAATTCAAGTGTACTGTCTCTTTAAGAGCCTTCGCTGCTTGTCACTTTCTGCAACAAGATGGCGGTCGTTCCAGAGAACAGAGTCCTCTCCTTCAGTGTTTTTAAATGGAGCTCTTATTCCTCCACATATTTACCAGAGTGAGTAAAGCATACACACGTTGACCACATGTATGTATTTGTTTTCGTGGCTGCAGGTCTCATGAATTGCCACGGTGCATCGAAATCGTATCTCCGCGGCCTAGCTTGACAGCGAGCTAACGACGTTAGGCAACGGGTATAACGTTAGCTGGTTAGGTTTACTCGGGTCAACAAAATGCACGCATAGCTAGCTAAATGTGGCACTTGTGTGTTTTGTAAAGGCGATATTGGTAACTATCTAACTTCTGTGTTAACGAGTTGGCCGACAAAAACACAAATAAATCTAGCTAGTTAAGTTAGCGAGCTCGCAAACTAGACGAGTATGCCACCACCGCTAGTTGGTAGCCAAAACCACTCGTTACTTTTTATATTAGCTAGTTGCCTAAATAGTTAACTAATCATACTAGTTAGCGAGGTGTTTTTTTTTTTTCTTCTACACTTTTTATGGGCATGTTTAGTCTGACTGTTCTGTACCCGTTCGTGCAAAGCCAAAGGGATAACTAGCTACTATGGCATTGCTTGGGTAACTTGACGCCATAGGAAGTTATTTCTTGGACCTATTATCCCGCTCTTTTAAAAACGCGTGGAATTGCTATTTTCAGCAATAATTAGCTTGGTAACTGCCTGAAAATATGTTTCTTGGGCTGCGTTTACACAGGCATCCCAATCCTGATCTTGTTTTTTTCTGCCACTAATGGGTCTTTTGTCCTTACACATCAGATATTTTTCAAAGCTGATATGATTTGTCAAAAGACCAATTAGTGAAAAAAAAGATCAGAATTGGTCTGCCTTTGTAATTGCAGCCTTAAAGACGGTAGTATCACTGCCTCTGTCACAATACCATCCCATGATTGATGATGATGATGATGAGGGATGAGATCAGTCATCAGAAGGCCTAATTTTCTCTGGCCCAAGCAAGACCAAATTAGGAACGCTGTTCAGGTTGCAGTCCGTTTCGTTATTTAACAATTCAAACAACACTATTTGACACGTCAAATAACATTATTTTATATACCAAATAAGCTTATTGACCAATCAGGACTTGAAAATTACTGCACGTCACTTAATAATTGAACATGCACATCTTATACGGATCACTCGTATTTCATATGTCACAGTGATTCAGTGGCACCTATACTATGATGCTGTTTTAAAGTTTTGTCTTGCGCACCTGCCACTGTCACACGAGGCAGACACACACTTCCCCAAGCTCTGGGACTGCTGATCAGAAAACATAGCAAACAAGCTAACTAGCTGATGGATGCAAACAGTGTTCTCCCCCAAAAACATCCGTTTCAGTAGCTTTTTACTAGTTAGTGAGCTAACTATATAGGCGTCATCATCTGAATACCCCAAATTTATAGCTAGCTAGTTATTTTCATGAACTGAATTTCAATAGGAGAACAAGTGGCTGCCTAATAGTCACATGTAATCATAAATCATTGCTAATAATATCAAATTAAATGTTTTCTTTGTCAAATGCTTCGTAAACAATGTGTAGATTAACTGAGAAATGCTTACTTACAGGTCATTTTTCAACAATACAGAGTTGCAAGTATAAACACCATGGGACCACGCAGTCGTCATACCGCTCAGGAAAGAGAAGCGTTCTGTCTCCTAGAGATTAACGTACTATAGTGTGAAAAGTGCAAATCAATCCTAGAACAACAGCAAAGGACCTCGTTAAGATACTGGAGGAAACGGGTACAAAAGTATCTATATCCACAGTAAACGAGTCCTATATCGACATAACCTGAAAGGCCTCTCAGCAAGGAACAAGCCACTGCTCCAAAACCGCCATAAAAAAGCCAGACTACGGTGTGCAACTGCAAAGATTGTACTTTTTGGAGAAATGTCCTCTGGTCTGATGAAACAAAAATATAATGACCATCGTTATGTTTGGAGGAAAAAGGGGGAGGCTTGCAAGCCAAAGAACACCATCCCAACCGTGAAGCACGAGGGTGGCAGCATCATGTTGTGGGGGTGCTTTGCTGCAGGAGGGACTGGTGCATGTCACAAAATAGATGGCATCATGAGGAAGGAAAATTATGTAGATATATTGAAGCAACATCTCAAGACATCAGTCAGGAAGTTAAAGCTTGGTCGCAAATGGGTCTTCCAAATGGACAATGACCCCAAGCATACTTCCCAAGTTGTGGCAAATTGGCTTAAGGACAACAAAGTCAAGGTATTGGAGTGGCCATCACAAAGCCCTGACCTCAATCCAATAGAAAATTTGTGGGCAGAACTGAAAAAGTGTGTGCAAGCAAAGAGGCCTACAAACCTGACTCAGTTACACCAGTTCTGTCAGGAGGAATGGGCTAAAATTCACCCAAAACGTTTGACCCAAGTTAAACAATTTCAAGGCAATGCTACCAAATACTCATTGAGTGTATGTAAACTTCTGACCCACTGGGAATGTGATGAAAGAAATACAAGCTGAAAGAAATAATTCTCTCTACTATTATTCTGACATTTCACATTCTTAAAATAAAGTGGTGATCCCAAATGACAGGGAACTTTTACAAGGATAAAATGTCAGGAATTGTGAAAAACTGAGTTTAAATGTATCTGGCTAAGGTGTATGTAAACTTCCGACTTCAACTGTAGATTGATAGGTAGGTAGGTAGGTAGGTAGGTACTTTATTGATCCCCGAGGGTTCAATAAATTCAGTCCAAGAATTACTTACAATATTGCATGTGATATATCAACTGTATATGAATATGTGTATATACAGTCCTCAATGAATGAGTGCTGAATGAAAGCGTCCTGAGTGAATGAGTGATTACAGACCAGAAACTTACTCACGGATGGATGGATGCCTAATTGTTAAACTAGGTCCTAACCGTTCCATGTCTATGTTGCCGACGGCACGGCACCCAGGTGGGCATTAAAATAGTTTAATAGCCTCCGGCAGGAAGGACCTCCTGTAGCGCTCTCTGACACACCGTGGTGGGATCAGTCTGTGACTGAAAGTGTTCCTCTGCATCATAACCTTGGCATGCAGAGGGTGGGTGACGTTATCCATGATGGCCAGCAGTTTGGCCAGGATCCTTCTCTCCGCCACCTCCTCTAGAGTGTCAAGGCTCATCCCCAGGACAGAGCTAGCCTTCCTGAACAGCTTATTTACCCGAGAAGCATCACTAGCCTTTATGTTGTCGCCCCAGCACACCACTGCAAAAAATATGGTAGTTTCTAGTCATCTCTCATTCCTTCAGGCTTCTTTTTCTTCTTTGGGACTTTATATGGCGATTGGCAACCAACTTTCATAACAGTGCATTACTACAGCTGACCTCAGTTCATCGTTCAATCACCCATGTGGGTATATGCTTCTAAAAGCCAATGAGGAGATGGGAGAGGCAGGACTTCTATTTTAGTGCCTGGCAACGCAGAAGCTCGTTGGCGCACGCGTGAGAGAGAGAGAGCAGTGTGGTCAGCGTGTAGTCTTTTATTTGATGCCCAATTTGATATGCTACAATGAATTTCCTGCACATGTGGTGCTCATGGGTCCTTTTACATGGATATTACCCCATCCCTTTGCTCACAACAAATGATGGTTGGAAGTTGGCTGAAAAATGTGCTTTCTCCCATCTTTCCCTTTCTGTGTGTAGAAACATCTTGGTGGACAAACCCAATGACCAGTCCTCCAGGTGGTCGTCTGAGAGCAACTACCCTCCACAGGTAAGGTTTGCTGTGCCCCGTCCACGTAGACACCTGTCTCAGGCCTACCTGTCACTCACATGTCCATGCCTTACCTGTCTTTGGGTGGGGCTCTTCAGTAGAGGGCCTGTGCCTAGTTGCGTACAACATCAGTGCTCTCAATTTACTGGTGGCTGCAAAATTAGTAGCGCCTAATAGACTGGTTGGTTGTTTAGCAGCAAAACAGATGCGTGTGCAACAATGGGACAAAACAGACCGGGTTCTCTTAGATTGTTGACAGCATGTAAACTATATTTAGTCTCCAATGTTTATTGAAAAGCTGCATACATTCTCACAATGAGCTGTTGTCTCTCAAGTAGATCATTACAGTTGTTGGTTAGCTAGCTAGTTAATTTGAGCCATTTTAGCATTGACATGAAATGAGTCAAAACACCTCAAAACAAGACATGGTATCAAGAACAAGATGAAACTAGCTGAAACAAGTCGCTTAACTCCCCACATGGCAGTTTCTTGTCATTGTTGGTAGCTATCTGGCCATCCAGAATCATAACAACTCAGACTTCTGCCCCATCGAAGCATGTGTTGTTGGCTAAGGCCAGACAAAATTGATTCACTGTTTAACAGATTTTCCCCAGAAAAGTGAGGTGAGCGAGCAAACTATGTGATTTTCTGGATTTTCGTTTTAGATTCCATCACTCACAGTTGAAGAATACCTCTGATAAAAATGTCAGACTTCTACATGCTTTGTAAGTGGGAAAACCTGCAAAATCGGCAGTGTATCAAATACTTGTTCTCCCCACTGTACATACATACATACATACATACATTAGGTGGATAAGGAATAACAGTACAGTCGTGGTCAAAATGTTTTGAGAATGACACAAGTATTGGTCTCCACAAAGTTTGCTGCTTCAGTGTTCTTAGATCTATGTCATTAGTTACTATGGTACACTGAAGTATAATTACAAGTATTCCATAAGTGTCAAAGGCTTTCATTGACAATGACTTTCAGTTTATGCAAAGAGTCAATATTTGCATTGTTGACCCTTCTTTTTCAAGACCTCTGCTATCCGCCCTGGCATGCTGTCAATTAACTTCTGGGCCACATCCTGACTGATGGCAGGTCATTCTTGCATAATCAATGCTTGGAGTTTGTCAGAAGTTGTTGGTTTTTGTTTGTACACCAGCCTCTTGAGGATCGACCACAAGTTCTCAATGGGATTAAGGTCTGGGGAGTTTCCTGGCCATGGACCCAAAATGTTGTTGTTTTGTTCCCTGAGCCACTTAGTTGTTATCCACTTATCACTTTTCCCTTATGGCAAGGTGCTCCATCATGCTGGAAAAGGCATTGGTCGTCACCAAACTGTTCTTGGATGGTTGGGAGAAGTTGCTCTCGGAGGATGTGTTGGTACCATTCTTTATTCATGGCTGTGTTCTTAGGAAAAATTGTGAGTGAGCCCACTCCCTTGGCTGAGAAGCAATCCCACACATGAATGGTCTCAGGATGCTTTACATTTGGCATGACACAGGACTGATGGTAACGCTCACCTTGTCTTCTCTGGACAAGGTGTTTTCCGGATGGCCCAAACAATCGGAAAGGGGATTCATCAGAGAAAATGACTCTACTCCAGTCCTCAGCAGTCTAATCCCTGTACCTTTTGCAGAATATCAGTCTGTCCCTGATGTTTTTCCTGGAGAGAAGTGGCTTCTTTGCTGCCCTTCTGGACACCAGGCCATCCTCCAAAAGTCTTCGCCTCACTGTGCGTGCAGATGCACTCACACCTGCCTGCTGCCATTCCTACGCAAGCTCTGTACTGGTGGTGCCCCGATCCCGCAGCTGAATCAACTTTAGGAGACGGTCCTGGCGCTTCTTCACAACAATTGAACCTCTCTCCTTGAAGTTCTTGATGATCCGATAAATGGTTGCACCTAAATCAATCTTACCAGCAGCAATATCCTTGCCTGTGAAGCCCGTTTTGTGCAAACGGCACGTGTTTCCTTGCAGGCAAGTGTTTCCTTGCAGGTAACCATGGTTGACAGAGGAAGAACAATGATTTCAAGCACCACCCTCCTTTTAAAGCTTCCAGTCTGTTATTCTGACTCAATCAGCATGACAGAGTGATCTCCAGCCTTGGCCTCGTCAACACTCACCAGTGTTAACGAGACAATCACTGACATGATGGCAGCTGGTCCTTTTGTGGCAGGGCTGAAATGCAGTGGAAATGTTTTTTGGGGATTAAGTTCATTTTCATGGCAAAGAGGGACTTTGCAATTCATCTGATCACTCTTCATGACATTCTGGAGTATATGCAAATTGCCATCATCAACACTGAGGCAGCAAACTTTGTGGAGACCAATACTTGTCATTCTCAAAACTTTTGACCACGACTGTACTTCACCACATTGTCCTAGGGTTCTGTAAATGGACATGAACAATAGGAGAAATATTCAATTTCAGACTGATCTTCTTATTATTATTATTAATACACAAATTAACATTGATTAACATTATTCACATAGGATATTGCATTCTATCATATTCAAAAGTTATTGGAAAAAAACTAAGTATGAATGTATTATCAGTTAATTAATCTACTTAATTGTATTGCCTCACCAATTCAAGAATGATTGACAATAACTAATTGTAATAAAATTAAAATGTTGGTGCATAATGAGTTTTTCTTTAAAAAGTGACCCCAAACTTTTGAACGGTAGTTTGTGTCCAGGTTAAACGTGGGACGTCCCTCATTATAATCAAACAGTCGGTTAACTTCATGGTTATTGCATCATTTTCAGATCTATTAGAAGCGATTTAATAGATGAAACAACGTAATTGAACCAGAGATCAAGGCAAAGCAGTGCAAGCTGATAGTATTTTGGACAACCAAATTGAAGTCAAAATGATTGATGAAATCAGCTGTATGGTGATTTGCGATTCATAACTTACATTTTACCGGTACTAACAGTAGCAGTAGGCCAACCGATAACACCACGACGGAATGCGTTTGAAGTGATGATGCGACGCATAGAACAGCTAGCATGTCCAGCAAAGTACATCGCCAGTGGCACGCACACACTTCACAGCTCCACAATGATGTGGTTGAGAGTCTCTAAGGTGGGGGCTTTTCGTGGCAGCAGGACGAGACAATCGAAGGAGGATGCGGTGAGCAAAGTTACTGGGCTCGAATTTACTCACGCTTGCTCTATATAGATTGATGCATCTAATTGTGCATGTTATAAACGGCATGTTTTATTTTGATAGGTTATACTCTATGGCTGGATTTATGTATTTTTTTTCCAATGCTACATTAATTTGACAGACCTAACTTGATTGACCCTCTTCCGACAAGGCCTAATCTATATTTTGATAAAGCCTATAGAAAAAGCCATATCTTCCTCTGTCCAGTGTCTGTGTTCTTTTGCCCATCTTAATCTTTTCTTTTTATTGGCCAGTCTGAGATATGGCTTTTTCTTTGCAACTCTGTCTAGAAGACCAGCATCCCGGAGTCGCCTCTTCACTGTTGACTTTGACTGGTGTTTTGCGGGGAATATTTAATGAAGCTGCCAGTTGAGGACTTGTGAAACTAGACACTTTAATGTACTTGTCCTCTTGCTCACTTGTGCACCGGGGCCTCCCACTCCTTTTTCTATTTTGGTTAGAACCAGTTTGCGCTGTTCTGTGAAGGGAGTAGTACACAGCGTTGTACGAGATCTTCAGCTTCTTGGCAATTTCTCGCATGGAATAGCCCTCATTTCTCAGAACAAGAATAGACTGACGAGTTTCAGAAGAAAGTTCATTGTTTCTGGCATTTTGAGCCTGTAATCGAACCCACAAATGCTGATGCTCCAGAAACTCAACTAGTCTAAAGAAGGCCAGTTGTATTGCTTCTTTAATCAGCACAACAGTTTTCAGCTGTGCTAACATAATTGCAAAACATTTTTAAAATGATAAACCTGGATTAGCTAACACAACATTCCATTGGAACACAGGAGTGATGGTTGCTGATAATAGGCCTCTGTACGCCTATGTAGATATTTCATAAAAAAATCAGCTGTTTCCAGCTGCAATAGTCATTTGTAACATTAACAATGTCTACACTGTATTTCTGATCAATTTGATGTTATTTTAATGGACAATACAATTAGCTTTTCTATCAAAAACAAGGACATTTCTAAGTGACCCCAAACCTTTGAACTGTAGTGTAAATGGTAGGAATTTGCGCCATGATGGCATGAGAGAGAAATGAAACATCTGCAAGTGCGAGCGTGTGTGTTTCACTGTCCAATCAGAGGCTCGAACATGATCTGAGTGTGTGATCTGAGGCTGCTTTTGTCTCTTGGGCATCAACTTGGGAAAGCCTCTAGTGAGAACAGACAGTGCATTATAAACAAAGCGCTGCATATATTGTCCAAAAAAGAACACCGGGCATCCGTTAAACAGTAATTCAACTTTCATTGGCCTAACCTATCTACAGTATGCACGTCTTGACCCAATGACTTGCATTTGCACTTTTGTGAATAGGAAGTGACCCAGTGCAGTGTGTTTGACTGTCTTGTGGTTACGGACAGAGGAAAGTGAAGGTTTGTTTTTCCAGCAAGAGGAAACTAAGCATGTCAGTATTAACCACCCAAGCTAGACTTTCAAGTGTGGCAGAGGGGAAAAACTCCACTGCATCTGTTTACATCAAATACCTTTCACTCTATAAAAATGTTGAACTCTCATCAATCCCTTTTTTATATTTTCAAACAGAGAGAGGTGGTGGAAAGGTAAAACCTTGAAAATAAATAATTATACTGAACATAAATCACCCCATCGCAAAGCTTATTTTCTTTATTCAATACATGAAGACATCCCTTTTCATAGAAATGTTTTAACGGTTTCTGTGGCAACAAGAATCAACAAAGCATTGAGATATGGGTAGTTCATTATCAAGTGTGCCGTGTTTTTAGGTGACGGAACAGGACTGTGTTGAAAAAGCAAGATCGATATACCCAAGCCTAGGAATAATCCCTCTGTTTTAAATGTACCCTAGGCTATAACCTAATGAGACACAAAATGTCTGCCGTATTATTGATAAAAACTGTTGAACATTAAATCGTATCAGAGGACCCATTAGCAAACCTAGCAGATGTACTCTGGTAGTGGATGTTTTATTGCTCACTCACAGAGCTATTTAAACCTACAGGATATGAAGAAAAAAAACACGGGTCTCCAGGGATTGTGGGTTGCCTGGTTTCCGGAATGCAGATTTAAATCGATGTGCTGTTCTGTCCCCTCAGTCTCTCCCAGAGGGCTCAGCCCAGTGCCCCTGTCCTGTCGGGCAGCAGATATGCCCAGGCTAGTTACCACTCCAATGACCTGTGAACATGTCCTATAGTTTGATTGTGCAGCAGCTCATATACACAGTATTTCTCCTCTCCTCTCTGTGCCATCTGCAGTGTTGGGGAAACGTGTTAGGAGAACAGTAGAATGAAAACTGCAGCGTTGTGTGTTTTGCCTATTTAGATTGGGCACTGCATTACGAATTATTGTGAGAGACGGCTGATCAATTTCTCCCCTCTTATGTTCCCTCCAGTACTTAATGTTGAAAATGGAAAGGCCAGCGATCGTTCAGAGCATCACCTTTGGGAAGTATGAGAAGACTCACGTGTGCAACCTGAAGAAGTTCAAAGTGTTTGGTGGGATGAGCGAGGAGAACGTGACAGAGCTCCTGTCCAGGTGATGGGCGAGGGCAGAGGGACAGGGAAGTGTAATCCTACCGTACCCTTTATTTATGTTCTGTTTCTCTTCTATTCCTCTGCAGTGGCCTGAAGAATGACTATAACAAGGAGACCTTCACCTTGAAGCACAGGATTGACGAACAGATGTTTCCCTGCAGATTTGTTAAAATAGGTGAGTGCCTGGCCTACGCGGTGTACAGCCTCTGTCCAGCTTGAATATGATTGGAGTAAAGGGATACTACAGGGCTAGAGATGGAAATAAGTCAAAATGGCGAAATAGTTGATGACTTAAATTATTGACCGTCTCTCTCTCAGTGCCTCTGATGTCTTGGGGGCCCAGTTTTAACTTCAGTATCTGGTACATTGAGCTGCATGGCATAGAGGAACCTGACGTAGTGCAGCCCTGCCTTAACTGGTACAGCAAGGTGAGCCTGCCTCTGAGACACACTCGCACACAGTTGGGGATAGGGGAGAGAATCAGTCTGAGTGGGTTACTTAAGCAATAAGGCCCGTCAGGGTGTGGTATTTGCGGAGTGTCTGGATACAGCACTTAGTCATGGAATATTGACCATATACCACAAAATCCAGAGGTGCCTTATTGCTATTATAAACTGGTTGCCAACGTAATTAGAGCAATAACAATACATCTTTTGTCATACTTATACTATACGGTCTGATATACCACGGATGTCAGCCAATCAGCATTCAAGGCTTGAACCACCCAGTTTATAATATGAAGTATAACATTTGTGATGAAAAACATTGAACAAATATGGAGCCGATATTACAGTGAGTGTGTCCCCTCCCATCCCCTTGGCCCCTCCCCTGTATTCCTTTAGTACCGGGAACAGGAAGCAATCCGCCTGTGCCTGAAGCACTTCCGGCAGCATAACTACACAGAGGCCTTTGAGTCACTGCAGAAGAAGACTCGCATTGCGTTGGAACACCAAATGCTGACACACCTCCACGACCGCCTGGTGCTCCGGGGAGACTTTGACGGGTGTGAGGAGCTCATCGACAAAGCAGTCAAAGGTCCTGACACCCACACCTCCTCAGACAAACAGACCGATGGGGGCTGGACCTACTGCCCTGTACACATCAACTGCAATACAACTACATGACCTCAATCATCATACTAACTACAGACCTTCTACCATCCCGTGACTGAGGATTTAAAACCTAGCTCCGCTTATATTTAGCCCATGGATTCAGTGGATACCATAGACGTGATTAATTATTTACATTATAGACCCATATGACCCATGTCTGTACATGAGCTTTTCATTCTATCAGATTGCCAAGCCCTGTGGTTTCAAACCAGTCATCCTGACATCATGCCTTCTTTTTGAGATTGAAAAGGTAACAAAACTATTCACTTCTATCTCCTGACCTTCTCCTCTGTAGACGGTTTATTTAACCAGTACATCAGCCAACAAGAGTACAAGCCAAGATGGAGTCAGATCATCCCCAAGATTAACAAAGGTACAACCGCCCAAGAACCAAGCCCAGATGACATGAACAGTGAGACAAACTACTCAAGTAGGAAATGTTTTCTCATTAACAGAATGCTATGGTACACTGTACACTACCGTTCTATAGCAATTCATTCATGTCCCCCCTTGTCTCTTCTGCTCCATCTCTCTCTCTCTGTCTCTCTCTCTCTCTCTCTCTCTCTCTCCAGGTAATGAGGATGACAACAGACCAGGGATGAGGGGAGGTCATCAGATGGTCATCGACGTTCAGACAGGTGAGGCATGCTGGCTAACACCACACCTAGACAACACCCCCTATAATGTCGGCCATTTACTTCCACTGGAATTCTCCTCTTCAAATTTGTTTTTCAAACTGGCTTTATAGGCCCCCACCAGAGGGCAATCACACCCCAATTTCGATGTAATTCCTGGCCTATAGCGGAAATTTAGGTTCTGAAGAATGACGCAGGCTTATAATACATATTCACAAATTGGGGATGGGAACGTTGTGGGTGATTTCCACGTGGAGTGGACAAGTAGGGTACTGACAGCTGTCAGTCTAGCTAGCTAGAATGCTAACCTTATCTGGCTAACTAATGTTATCTGTTGCTACACTGTATTCAAAAGATTAGCCAGCTAGGCTATGGCTGGTTCTGAAGTTGGATTTGTCATAAGCATGTAGGGAAAACTTGCCACAGATGGATAGAGAGAACCGGTGTCTTTGACTTTGCCTTCTATTGTTATCTGCAAATATCATCTCCAAATAAATTGCGTTCGGGAATCCGTTATAGAAAGAGAAAGAATAAGGTGAAGCTCCTGTAATATGTATAGCCTAACTACCCCCCTCTGTTTTATAATTGGAATGTGATACAAAACGGTGTGCTTTAGGACCACACGGACGCCTCCAAGTGGTCCAGTACCCCCCCTCCCCCCACACTTCTAAAACCAAAGTTGCACCCCTGCCAACTATTGAACGGTTTGGACTAGACACATTTTTCTAGATTGTAATGAAACCTTTGTTAGGCTCATGTCATGTTTCTCACGGGGAAGTGAAATGATAGGCTACAATGACTGCACGTCGCAAATTATATTTAACATCACCTTGACCGCATCGGACACGAAACAAAACACTAATATTTGATGTAACAACACCACAAAATAGATTAAACAAGTTCGTGGACACTTGTGATTTCTAGCTGCACAAATGAAAGCAGTGGCGCGTGTTCAAAACCATTCATTTGGGAGAATGTGGTTCCAAAATGCAATCATATCACATTTGACCATTTTGTAAAATAGTCTCAATATATATATTTTTAAACAGACTAGCTAAATGAATAAGCGCAATTTAAAAAAATAAACTAATGGTTTATCATCATTTGCTGGTAAAACAAAAAAAAAGTGGAGGTGCCAAAACATGTTTGCACCCCCTATTTTAATTTGCGCCAAGACACCCTACTCGCTGTTTTTTTTTTTTTTTTTTTTTCCTGAAGTAGACCAGACCCAGCTGTTTTTGTATTGGTTTCTGTGGGAGAAACCAATGGTAAACAGCCTGAGTGAACCATCTTTATCTATCCACCATCTTTGCTGCCAAATATTCTCTATTATATTGCTCAGCTTAGTAGTGACTTTCAAGTAAAACCCAGCCCTGAAACGAAACGTAGGCTAAAAAAAATTTGCACGTAATTTCATGGGAAAAGACACAGCTTTGGCACGAAGTTGGCAGTTAAGGGACGTCACTTTAAGCCCAAATGTATCCTACTTTGACTAAAACAACAACTTATTGCTTAAATTGTTGTGCAACATTGTGGGTTAGCTCTGGCCATCGTCTTTCAACTCCAAAAGTGGAGTTCTGCTACTGTGGGCGTATATTATATTATAGCTGTTTTGCAGAAGACACAGTGGTGTTATTTTAGTGCTCGGTAATAATTTGGTGGCTTACTTGCCTGCAGGCGTTTGTAAAGACAAAGGTTTGTATTGTGTGCCTGTGTATACAGGCTGTGAGAAGCCTTGCATCCCTCTGGTCCGTCTCTCAGGCCCTCAGACACTGAGTACTCTGTTTTTTGGTTAATCCAGATAACCTATAGTAACCCTGCAACCTACAAAAAAAAAAAGTCATTACATTACCCCTGTGTGTCGCTCTGCTGATTTGCCGTGGTTGCAGCCCATTGAACCTGTGCACCACTGTGTTAATGATGCACTCATGCTACTGTTCTCAATTCAGGGGTTCTTCAGGACTTCTGGGATTGAATGGAACTCTACACTTACTGCAGTTGAAATGATGATTAACCCTTTAGACTTGTGGGAATTGGCCTCTACATTTAAAATGTTTCTAAAAGTAGAAATATGATAAACACATGCCTAACCATGTTAGCCATTGAAAGGGAACACTTTTGACATTATAAGGACATTTTTCGTGCCAAAAGTGAGGACCCAACAGTCAGATTAAGAGGTCGAGCTGGCGTCTCGAAGTGGCCACACCTCTCAAAAGTGTGAGCAGTTACTAAATCATTTCTATTCACTTTTATGGCTCAAGGAAACAGCCTTCAGCTATTAGATGTTTTTTTTTTTTTTTGCTCTCCTAGCTGTAATGTTGAATCAAAGCAAGCACACTTGTTTGGAACACAGCCCTGCATCCCCATCATCGCACAGTTACTGTTTGATTCACTATAAATTGCATTCTGGGTCAGGTGGGCATAATTTGAAATCTTATTCAATTGCCAACATGGCTAGCTAACCTTTATAAAAAAAAAAAAAAATCTTAGTGTTAGGTTTTCCGAAGACACTTCAGAGAAAACCCATAGTCGTTTTGCTGCACGTAGTATGGATTAATGAGTGCATTCAGGTGCGAATGTTCTTCGCAAAGAGACAAACGGGCTCCTCACGTCAGCTGACGCCTGTCATCCTGTACGTCAGATGTAACGATCATAAACGTTGACGCTGTAGAGGACAGGAGTGTCATCGTACGGAAAAGCGAAGCGAACATTTTGACTCGTGGGTGTGTGGTTTGCTTGTATTGACATCAAAACAGTATTTAATATAATCGGCTCGTTTCTCAAAACAAATGGAGTACTCTTGATCTACTGTGTTCCCCCCTCAGACAACTAAACGTGCAAAAGTAGCCCATTTAAAGGGAGGGACGGGGGGGGGCTTCTTCTTGTTGCGCTTAGTACTGTGGTTTTAGAACGCCTGTCAGAATCCCATACAGCACTGTAAAGGGGAGACCCTGAGTTCTGACGTCTTGTATAGCATGTTACTGCCATTTTCAACCAGTATACAGGTTGAGTGTGGAGGGATAGTTTCAGGACCATTTTGCTTTCCTGTGGTCTTTTTGGTGTTTCTGTACTACCAGAGTAGTTCAGTGACGTTGAATGCATCCCAGGTGTTGACCAGCGTTGGCTTCTTGTTTCCTACAGAGACAGTGTATCTTTTTGGGGGCTGGGACGGCACACAGGACCTGGCTGACTTCTGGGCCTACAGTGTTCAGGAGAACCAGTGGGTCTGCATCTCCAGAGACACCGAGAAGGAGGTGAGAGAAAAGAGATGGAAAAGAGGACTTGTAGTGACACAGAACAACTGTTAAATGGTCCATTCTGATTGTTGCAGCTGCTTTATGAGCAGAACACTCAATTATCTAACATGCCGTTTTCTTTGGTGAAGGTAATGTCTATCTAACGGATGATTATAATGAAGATAATAGTTGATTGCTTCACTTCAGGATAATTATTACAAAGGCATAATGTATTTTAGCAGGTACTGGATATCAACAAAGTTCAGTAAATGGTAGAAACGCGCTGTCACCCCCCCCCCCCCCCCCCCCTCTGTCGTCTCCCAGAGTGGTCCCAGTGCGCGGTCCTGTCACAAGATGTGTATCGACAGCCAGCGGCGGCAGATCTACACGCTCGGCCGCTACCTAGACTCTAGCGTCAGGAACAGCAAGTCTCTGAAGAGTGATTTCTACCGCTACGACGTTGACGCCAACACTTGGACACTGCTCAGCGAGGACACGTCAGCTGACGGCGGGCCCAAGCTCGTCTTTGACCACCAGGTAACCCCATTAGCACGCCCCTCACACAGCTCTATCACACACACACACACGTCCAAACTGAACCAAACTGGCTGGGAGTGAAATAGGTTTCTGAGGGTTAAATAATTGGTACACTCAGCCGTCTGGAGGTGAGATCAGAGCACTGATGATGAAGGCTTAGCCGGCTACAGCCTTGACATATTTTCCTTGTGTCCCACTTTTTAAGCTAAAAATGAATCTGTAAATGCCAAGGATTTTAGCATCATCTTTCCACTGCTCTAAGCCCAACACTGAATCTCATGACTCTAACCTTTCTCTCCTCTCTACCTCTCTCTCTCTCTCTCTCCTCCTCTCTCCTTATAGATGTGTATGGACTCTGAGAAGCACATGATCTATACGTTTGGAGGTCGGATCCTGATGTGTAACGGCAGTGTGGAGGACAGCAGGACGTCAGAGCCCCAGTTCAGTGGGCTGTATGCCTTCCATTGCCAGGCCGGAACCTGGAGCCTGCTCAGAGAAGACTCCTGCAACGCTGGGCCTGAGGATGTCCAGTCACGCATCGGACACTGCATGCTCTTTCATACTGTGAGTTATGGGAGTAGTACCATGACTGGTGTTGATGTTGGTGTAATGTTGTGTGGATGTTACTGACACTCACACAAGAATGTCAACATTGCAGTGACATTCTTGACATAATTCAGCGCAAACACCAGAATGATTTATCGACAGAAACCAATCAATACCCACACAATCATGACTGAAGCATTCAGAAGAGCCAAAATGGCCTTCTGCTTTGTGTTTTTAAAGAAAGCCAATGACATAACCGATATGCACCGAGTTTACTCTCAGGACTTTTATGAAGCCAAGGAAAATGTAACAGACAGTTCTGACTATTATCTTGTTTCACAGAAGAATGTAAACCATTCAGAGTGTTGGCATGAATATAAAATAGATTTGGCTCTTCTCTCTCTTTTCCTCTCTCTCATTCCCCCCCCCCCCCCCCCCCTTTCTCCAGAGGAATCGTTGTCTGTATGTGTTCGGAGGTCAGAGGTCAAAGACGTACCTGAATGACTTCTTCAGCTACGACGTGGACGGGGACCATGTGGAGATAATCTCAGACGGAACCAAGAAGGACTCCGGCATGGGTAAGACTACTACTTAGTCACTTAAGATACCAGGAACAGTAACTGTTTATGCCAAGCGTGAAGTATAGTTACAACCAACACACCTTCATTGTTTAGTGCCAACATTTTGTTCCAAACGGATCTGGTCAGGTCTCATTCTGCGGGGCAACAGAGAATCCAGTAGTATGGCCGCAGTGCGTTTTTTTACAAAATTGGAATTCATAATTGCTTGCTGTGATTAGAAATTGGAACAGTTGATTTTAATCAGCTTCTGAGAAAAGCATTTTTGTCTTGTGCCAAATGGGGTTCCTAGAAATTCCCAGCCGTACTATTGTTATTCAGCAGATCCTCACAGGAACATTAATTATATTTCTTTCTCACCACACACACACACACACACACACACACACACACACACTGTCTCAATCTCTCACAATACACTTTCTCTTTACTTTTCGTTCACTCTCTCACAGAACCACACTCTTTCATCTACTTTTTCTGTCACACACACAGGGTTGTAAAGTTACTGGTAATTTACCAAAGTTACTGTAATCTTCAGTCGTTTTGGTAATTAACTGAAAACATATATGGTAACTTTGGTAATTTATACTTGAATAACTGTAAATGTATATTAATTAATTCATTAATTCATGTATGTATAATATTCAATTATTATAGCTGTGTCCATGACTTTCAAGTGGATAGACCATATGGTTCAATAGAAAAAGGCCTAATTAATTAAAAAAGCTTCTAATTAACAATGGCATTATTTTCAATTAACTCAGCAACTCTTCCAGCTCTTGGCTTTATTCACAACTGCCACCACTTTGACACCTAAACATTGACAACAAATACAAGTTGAAATAGTAAAATAAAGAAGTTATAAATCAAATATTATATATAAACTATATTTCATGGTATTCACTAACTTCATGGTTTATATTTAGGATAATGTTTTACAGCTTTGTCATTCAATTGTTTTGGTTTAAATAATCTTATTCAATTATTACATATTTTACATGTGATATATTTTTCATGTGATAAGGCCACAAAGATGTACCCAAAAGGGCCAGATGTCTTGTGATGGATTACATAAAATCCTTGAAAGATACCAACATTCTGGTAGTTTGCTGGTCAACTTTGAACGTTTCCAGTAATATACCCTCCTGTTGCAACCCTACACACACACACACACACACACAGCTTGAATGCTAACCTGAGCAAATCGCAACATTGTACTCCATTTACCATCAGCTGATGCTTTTGGTCAGCACCAGTGCGTGTGTAGCCAAATCTGTGCCTTTTCCCCTCAAGCTTGTGACTCAGTGATGCTTCATTTACAGAACTGTCCCAATCATCACATACTGTATATCTTCATCTACCCTTACACTAAAGACTGTGGTCTCAGATGCCATAGATAGCTGTAGGAGGAGATGCCATCTCATGTCTCCTCTATTAAAGTGACATGTGACAGACTTTTCAGTGCAGCTCATTAAAAGCCACAGGGCAGCAGAGAGAGGGAGAGGGAGAGAAAGAGATGCTTGTTGTTCTGAAACAGATTGTCTGACTATCTCTGGATGGGCATAGCTGGACTGGCGTGATGATGGCAGAGTATTAATAGGACCTCTGTCTGTGTGCCTCTCGCATCTGTGATCCTGCAAGAAAAAGAGATGGGGATGAAAGGAGGGAGGCAGAAGTAGAGTGAGAGAGAGGGAGAGGGAACGAAGAAGCCGAAAGGGAGAGCAAGTAAGACCAAGATGAGGGATCAACCGAAAGATGCAGAATGAGCATGCGAGAGCGAAAGAACAAGAGCGAGAGAGAGAGAGAAAGAACAGAATGTATTTTGGCAGGAAGGAAGCAGCAAGTCCAAACAGTGCTCTTGTAATCATTCTCTAATGTTTATTGCCAATGCGGCTACTCTGTGACCTGCTCGGGTACTGCAGAAACATCTCCCTGTTCATAACTCTAATGACCTCTATATCTGTTCATAACTCCAATGACCTCTATATCTGTTCATAACTCCAATGACCTCTATCTGTTCATAACTCTAATGACCTCTATATCTGTTCATAACTCTAATGACCTCTATATCTGTTCATAACTCTAATGACCTCTATATCTGTTCATAACTCCAATGACCTCTATATCTGTTCATAACTCTAATGTCCTCTATCTGTTCATAACTCTAATGACCTCTAAATCTATGTCCCAAATGGCACCCTATTCGCATAGGGTCTGGTCAAACGTAGTGCACGATAGATATCATAGGGTGCCATTTGGGACGCAGGCTATGTCTGAAGGGCAAAGAACAGTCGCTAGTGGCTCTGTTCTTCTGCCGTTGTTATCTTCTTCAAATAATAAGTCGGTACTCTACTGAAGGTACACAGGCTGGTTGACCTAGCGGCTTATAGTTTTGTTTGTCCAGAAGTTAATGTCTTGGTTTTAATGTCTTGGAGCAGGATACCGACGCATAATTCATGTGTGTTTGGCAAACGGTCTTTTGAGCTTGTTTGAGAAATGGCCCTGATTTTGTATTATTCCAAGTTGGTGATTAGGCACAACACAGAATCTTTGTTTTGACTCTGTTCCTCAACGTACCATCTTAGCCATGTTAAAAACATTTGCAACAACCCACATAGATACACTGAAGTCATTACAAAGGCTTATACTTGCTTCGCGTATGCAACTACTGAAGCACATGTTGTGACTAAGCAGCCGATGACCACAAAACGGAAGTACTTGGCCTTTTGTCTGTTCCATATTCCTCTATACATATGAATAGTAGCATACCGTATACACTGTGACGTGTCATGACCACAAACACGTCATGTGCAATCATGGGATTACTTTAGACAAGCAATGTACGCAAATCTGGGTAAAACAACATGCATATGAATAGTTGCCTACTGTTTACACTGTGACCGCAAACACATCCTGTTCTGTCAGCTTTTGATATCACTAATGCAAATCTGTAGAAATACAACCATACACTCGCATTGTGTTCTGTTTGTTTCCAGCGAGTCTCGTTGCTATGTGAGCAGCCTTTTGCTTTCGTAGTCTATCCCATTTCTCTCAAGTCTTGGCCTCTGTGACCATAAAAAATGCTGAATCCCTGCTATTCTCTCTGTGTTATCTCAATGTAGCCTGCTATTATCTTATCTAAAAGCATCCTGCTGTTCTCTCTGTGTTATCTCAATGTAGCCTGCTATTCTCTCTGTAGCCTGCTATTCTCTCTGTGTTATCTCAATGTAGCCTGCTATTCTCTCTGTAGCCTGGTATTCTCTCTCTCTCTGTTATCTCAATGTAGCCTGCTATTCTCTCTGTAGCCTGCTATTCTCTCTCTCTGTTATCTCAATGTAGCCTGCTATTCTCTCTCTGTTATCTCAGTAGCGCTAGTCTCTGTTTTTAAACCTCTCTCTGATGTGCTTGTGGTTGTCCCTCAGTGCCAATGACGGGCTTCACCCAGAGGGCCACCATAGACCCAGAGCTGAATGAGATCCACGTCCTGTCTGGCCTCAGCAAGGACAAGGACAAACGAGAGGAGAACGTCCGTAACTCCTTCTGGATCTACGACATCGCACGCAACAACTGGTACGAAACACACACACACACACACACACACACACACAGTCTTGTATAACTGACCTTGTGGGGACACAGAATTCTGTGCCATTCAAAATATTCTCCTTGACTCTAGCTCCTAAATGTAATTCTAAGCTTAACCCTAAACCCCCTAGAAATAGCATTTGACCTTGTTGGGAATAACAACAAAATGTCCCCAGATGGTCAATTTGTTGTTTGTTTACTATTCTTGTGGAGACTTCTGGTTCCCACAAGTATAGTTGAACACGTTGACGCAACGTCAAAATTTCCTGACCTCTGGAAAGTGAGTTTCATAATCTCTCTACCCTTCAAAAAAGAACTAAATGTTCTTTCAGAATGTGTGTGTGTGTTGTACCTCTGCACCTTCATGGAGATAGTCTTTGTTCTGACCTAGCTAATTTGGTCAGTTGGAACAGTCTTGTGAGAGAACAGGCTGCCTGCCGCTGGTTCCGGTACACTGCTTTCTGTAGCCGTTCTTTTTACTGAGTGTCCAAGTCAATGTAAAGTGTGTGTTTGTTTTATTTATTTATTTCCAATATTTGCTTCTGGGTTGTTCCTCTTCAGGGTTAAGGCTATGTGCGTACTAATGTGTGTGTGTGTGTTGCGCGCGCTGCAGGTCTTGTGTTTATAAGAATGACCAGGCGGTGAAGGAGAACCCCAGTAAGGCCGTGCAGGAGGAGGAGCCTTGTCCACGCTTCGCACACCAGCTGGTCTACGACGAAATGCACAAGGTCACACACACTTTATTGAAAATGTTTTATTTTATTTTATTCAACCTTTGTTTAACCAGGTTAGTCTCATTGAAATAATGTCTATTTTTTTTTCAAGAGAGACCTGAACCAAGACAGCAGCATCAACACATCCGTTTTAGACAGACACGTGACATCAACCAGACTAACATACATCAATATTTTTTTTTAAAACAGCATGTCAGTGAATAACACACGCACACATCTACAAAAGGCTATAAGCATATGGGCACAAAAGTCTATTAAATACTGTTTCAGGATAGCATTATGATCTGAGGTCTTCATAGACACCAGTTACAGATTTGAGGGTAGTGATTGATGTTCTAATATAATGTCATTTATACCTCTCTGTGTGCAGGTGCACTACCTGTTTGGAGGCAACCCAGGGAAGTCGTGCTCTCCTAAGATGCGTCTGGATGACTTCTGGTCCCTCAAGCTGTGTCGCCCCTCCAAGGAGTACCTGCTCCGACACTGCATATATCTAATCAGGAAATATAGGTATACAACCAGCGACTATACACCTGGAACTGAACCGTAACCTCTCTGTACCATAGAGCAAAACGGTGGATACAAATGTGTAGGATATGACTTCACCATTCGAATTTTGGGTTCTGCTTTGACACTGCTGCCACCTAGTGGCCATGTCTTGCCGTTGTAGGGAAGGGTTTTCTCCTTGCTCATTTTGCAGTCTTTGCGGGGATCTTTTCACCTTGTGTGGTACAGAGTTTCTGTAGGTTTATGCCAAACGATTTCCTCAAGCTCTGAAGATCTGTTGTGTGTCTTTGTGTGTTATTGCTCATAGGTTTGAGGAGAAGGCCCAGTCAGAGCCTCTGAATGCTCTGACGTACCTGCAGAACAACGTCTCTCTGACCGTGGATCACACCAACCCTGACGAGACCAAAGAGGTGAGGGAGGGGGGGACTGATAGAGAGCAGGGGGGAGGGGTTAACGTTCAAAGCCTGTGTTTTGATATTACCATAGTTACTCAGGGGTGAAATGGCAGTGTTTGTTGGCAGCGTTTCGTTAGTGTTCAGTGACTGAGATGTTGTGGTGCGATGTGGCTGTTCAGTTCCAGCTCCTGCCCTCGGCTCTCTTCAAGTCCAGCTCTGACTTCATCCCTCTGGGTAAGAGCCTGCTGCGTTATCCGCATACTTCACTGGACACAGAGTAGATGAAAACCAATGAATGGAATTATTATTCTTTCTCCATCCATCCATTCTTTCTGACGTACTTTCATTTTGATCTTCCCACATGACCTTTTGAGCGTGTATGTGACCTTCATGAGCTCATATGACTTCCTGTGGAGATTGAGCAATTGAAGTCTTTTTTTTTTTTTCTCCCTCCCACTCTCTCCCTTCACCTTCTCTCTCTTGTCCCTCTTTCCCTCTCTCTCTGTATTCCTTTCCTATCTCCCCCTTTCCATATCTCTTCTTCTCCCTCTCCATCTCTCTCCCCTTCTCCCTCTCCTTTCTTCCCTGACCTCTCTTTCACACACTCTTCCTCCCCCTCTCCTCTCTCCCTCCTTCTCTCAGGTTTCTCAGACGTGGACCAGACGTATGCCCAACGCACACAGCTCTTCGACACGCTCGTCAACTTCTTCCCGGACAGCATGACCCCGCCCAAGGGTAACCTCGTTGACCTCATCACACTTTAGCCCTGCCCCCCACAACCCTGTGCACCACCACCATACGCCAATAAGACTTTCTGATTGGCTGGCCCAAAGCCAAACTTCATATTTTTCTACACCTGACCCTTCCAAGTTCAGGGGTGCTCTGTTCGCGGGCTGCACCTGTTGACCCCCTCTTTAGGACTTTGGTTCTTCAACAGCGGTACTGAACTGAACTAAAAGACCCCCCCCCCCCCCCGCCCAAAGTGTTTCCTGGGCCTGATAGTCTTTGTTGAATAAACTGATTTAACAGGGCAAAAATAACCCAGAACTCTGCCAAGCATATCTTCTGTGTTAATTAATTTGATTTGTGAGGTTTACATTAGACTTTTGCACGCTGCGTTTGAGTTTGCTTGGCATTAGTAGCCTGTTAGATCAAGGTGGAGTCTATTCCTCTTATTTTCCACTCAGTCTTGCACCCGTCTCTCTCTTAAACACACACACACACACACACACACACACACAAGCACTCACACAAACCTGCTTGTGAAAGTAGTTGTTACTTAATGACACCCTGTCAGCGCTATGTACGCTGAATATACCGTCAACCAAGTTCATGCTTTTGTTTGCTTGCTCTGCCGTATTATTGCCGGCCATATTATATACCCCATATTTATAATAATGACGGCCATGCTGTTTCACACTACGTGTCAAAATGTTAATTGTGTTTTATATATATATATATATATATATATATACACACACAATAGAATAATGATGCTGAGACTATATATATGTCAAATGAACTTAAGTAAATTAAATCCTCTATCAATGTAAAAATCAATCATTATGGGTTTTGGGGGGGGAGTAAAAAGCCTGTGATTCTGGTAATGGTTACTGTAGCTTTAGTGTGATGATGTAACCATGGATTTGTCACTGAGGCATGGTGGGAAATGTAGTCTTCAAGTATGAACATTATAATTTTTTACTCAAACTCCCCATCTTGTAAGATAACTGCAAAATGATGGTCCTGCTGTGTCAGAGATTTTTTTTTTTTTTTTTTGATGTACAAACTAACACATACACACACGATCTCATTGGCTGGGATGCATCTTCCTTTGACGAAGTGAGTTATTTTATGGGTAAAGGAAGAATGAATGATGGCTTTCATTGAGGGAGAGCCCAGTCACCCCCCGTCCCCCCTTCAGCTGGCACATCTATGGCTTGATTACTGGCTTTTCTGTTTCTAATCTGCACAGTGATGACTAGACGTTCTTCATTTCTGACTTAAAGAAATACAGAACACTACATTTCATTCTTACTCAGAATAAGGCAATAGGAGCATTCACAGGTGACCTCTAACAAGTTATGGAATGGTATCTGTCTTGTGGCTCCAAGTTTTGATGTACAGGAAGTGTTTTTGATTGGTTCATAATCATTGTGCTGGAACTGAGGATGCCTTTTGCTATAGCTGACATTTGTGTGTGTGTGTGTGTGTGGGGGTATTTTGTGTAGTACACCTGTGTAACATAATTACAAACATATGCCTCATATTGGTCTTCCATTAACAACCTCTTCAAGAACAGTAATAGCCTAGTCTTCCATTGTATAGTGTATGTATTGTCTATATATTTAGCAGCTGTACAGTATGCAGAGTACACTCTAGTCAAAGGCCTATGGAGTCTGTGAAATATCCATCCCCTTTGATTTGAGATCAATCAACTCCACTATCGGATAACCAGAGATGGAGGGAAGGACTATTCACATTCAAGGTGACAAACACTTAGTGCTTGAATCCTGTCATAGGTAGTAGAGGCAAACTTCAGAGATATTTTGTCTTGTTAGATCCTTATCAATGCTTGATCAAAATCCTAATCAAATTGTATGATTGGCAGATTGTACAATATGTCCCTATATATTAATTACAGTTGAAGTTGGAAGTTTACATACACCTTAGCCGAATACATTTACACTCAGTTTTTCACAATTCCTGACATTTAATCCTAGTAAAAATGCCCTGTCTTAGGTCAGTTAGGATCACCACTTTATTTTAAGAATGTGAAATGTCAGAATAATAGTAGAGAATTATTTATTTAAGCTTTTATTTCTTTCATCACATTGCCAGTGGGTCAGAAGTTTACATACACTCGTTTGGTAGCATTGCCTTTAAATTGTTTAACTTGGGTCAAATGTTTCAGGTAGCCTTCCACAAGCTTCCCACAATAAGTTGGGTGAATTTTGGCCCATTCCTCCTGACAGAACTGGTGTAACTGAGTCAGGTTTGTAGGCCTCCTTGCTCACACATGCCTTTTCAGTTCTGCCCACAAATGTTCTGCCACAACTTTGGAAGTATGCTTGGGGTTATTGTCCGTTTGGAAGACCCATTTGCGACCAAGCTTTAACTTCCTGACTGATGTCTTGAGATGTTGCTTGAATATAGCCACATAATTTTCCAGCAACCCGTAGTCTGTCTTTTTTATGGCTGTCTTGGAGCAGTGGCTTCTTCCTTGCTGAGCGGCCTTTCAGGTTATGTCGATATAGGACTCGTTTTACTGTGGATATAGATACTTTTGTACCTGTTTCCTCCAGCATCTTCACAAGGTCCTTTGCTGATGTTCTGGGATTGATTTGTACTTTTCGCACCAAAGTACGTTAATCTCTAGGAGACAGAACGCGTCTCCTTCCTGAGCGGTATGATGGCTGCGTGGTCCCATGGTGTTTATACTTGCGTACTATTGTTTGTACAGATGAACGTTGTACCTTCAGGATGAACCAGATTTGTGGAGGTCTAAAAAAATGGTCTTAGCTGATTTCTTTAGATTTTCCCATGATGTCGAGCAAAGAGGCACTGAGTTTGAAGGTAGGCCTTAAAATACATCCACAGGTACACCTCCAATTGACTCAAATTATGTCAATTAGCTTATCAGAAGCTCCTAAAGTCATGACAGAATTTTCTGGAATTTTCCAAGCTGTTTAAAGGCACAGTCAACTTAGTGTATTTAAACTTCTGACCCACTGGAATTGTGATATAGTGAATTATATGTGAAATAATCTGTCTGTAAACAATTGTTGGAAGAATAACTTGTGTCATGCACAAAGTAGATGTCCTAACCGACTTGCCAAAACTCTATTTTGTTAACATGAAATATGTGGAGTGCTTGAAAAATGAATTTTAATGACTTCAACCTAAGTATATGTAAACTTCTGACTTCAACTGTGCGTCTTGTTCCTTTATACAGTGGCGCAGTGGGTCTAAGGCACTTCCTCTCAGTGCAGACACCCTGGTTTGAATCCAGGCTGTATCACAACCGGCCGTGTTTGGGAGTCCCATAGGGCGGCACACAATTGGCCCAGCGTCGTCAGAATTTGGCCGGTGTAGGCCGTCATTGTAAATAAGAATTTGTTCTTAACTGACTTGCCTAGTTAAATAAAAAATAAAATACAGGCATATTCATGAAGACATCTGATCTTATTGTTAGAAGATGAGTGATCAGATTACTTTTAAGGACTCAATGATTTCTCTGTTAGTTTGCACTCATGTCCTCAGTAATCAGTATTAGCTTAATTTGAATCACAATCATTGATGTGTGCGGTTGCTTACAGTACGTGTGCTTGTTTGTGTTTGTCTTCTGCTGCCATCATATTAAGCTTAGTAAATATTAGCTCACTGATGAACTGAGATCTAAAGAGAGAGGAGTGTCATACTTTCCATCATAGCTTTGCAATAAAACCTGTTGTTTAGGAAGGAATCATTATTTATGGTAATTATCACAGAATAGAAGGCTTTTGCGATGATTAATTGCATTTGTTTCTTCGTGTCAGGAATAAAAAAAGATAACATTTAAGAAGCACCTTTGCAAAAACGAATAACAAAAACATGTAACACACAATGCCCAATGTTTTTTATTTTGCTTATTTCTGAGAGGGGAAGGAAATCATAATATCCTTTTCAGATAAATGGAATGTTATTTTCTTTATCTGCCGCCTCTTTTCTTTACGTTTTTCCCCTCCTTCTCCCCAACTGGAACTCTTTTCTTTACGTTTTTCCCTTCCTTCTCCCCAACTGGAACTCTTTTCTTTACGTTTTGCCCCTCCTTCTCCCCAACTGGAACTCTTTTCTTTACGTTTTGCCCCTCCTTCTCCCCAACTGGAACTCTTTTCTTTACGTTTTGCCCCTCCTTCTCCCCAACTGGAACTCGGGAGTATGTGGGGTACTCTTGAGTGCGTGAATGAACACTACTCTTTGGATAATGTGAATGTGTAGAGAGCCTATTGTAGAATTGCATTGTATGTAATGTACATAACGAATAAAGATTGTATTTTGTTCAGGTTTTCATAAATAAATGACTCTGGTCTTTGATTTGTTTGCAACTGTAATTTTGTATGTTGAATTTGATTGTTTCATCAATTTACCATCCGGTAAAAAGTTACAAAAAATACAACACCTGTTAAGTGGGTTTTATTGGCAAATCTTTATTGGTATAAGAAAAAAATGTCTGTCCTTGTCATGATAGACGAGGCTCAGCTTCCAGTGTGTCAGACCCCCTGTTGTTTGGCTTCATCAGGAAACAAACTAATAAATACTTTGGTGAAAAAGTTAAAGAAATCTTATACAAGTGACCGTACACGATTAACTAATGACAAACAGTATATAGGAATGTGTAGAATAAGTGGTAGAGAGACCAACACAACTATTTTACAGTTTAAATATAATTGGGAATTATTGTCTGTGAATTATACCTCAATTTGAGTGAGTTTTGCAAGATGATCACATGGTTATTTAAATACATTTCTGTTCAGTTGATTGACTGTATAACCTTCAACATCAGCAAACATGAAAATGAATTATCTTTAGGGGCAAGCTTCCCTGATACAGAGTAAGCCCAGTCCTAGACTAAAAAGAATAGTTAAAGTCCAAGGCTAAGCTTAATCTATGTCCAGGAAACAGGTCCTAGGTAAAAAAAAAAAATACTATTTACACAGTTTTTCCCCTTCATATCTGTAGAAGCTCTAGTCCTAGCAGTGTCTCAATGGACACCATTGTTTCATTAGTGTATTTCACGTTGCTTCTATACAGCAGTCACTGCCAGGTCGTCAGAGCTGAAATTCACTAGTAGTTTAATTAATTCACCAGGATGATTATTTCACTTTATCCTGAGGTCATTTTCTCTAAATCATTACTATTGAGATTTAACCATAAAGGCAAGTAGTGTTAGTTTATAAAGTTTCACCTTCCTCCATTTTGTCTCTGAAAATGTAAGAAAATACTATGTATAGATGCTCAAGTGTACAATTCAATGCACTTTTGGGGATTACGTTGGTTACAGCATAAAGAACGTGCCCATTTTAGTTAGACCACTAGAAACAACTGAAATCTTGGTGGTTTGAGCGTTTTTGTTTTTCCCAATTAAATCAATAACTATGTAGCGGTACATAAAGTACCTCAAACAAAAAAAACACAAAAAATGCCTCTTAAAATTGGATTGTGTATGTTCGAGAGTTACATTTCCAAAATATTTCATATCTCCTAAAACTAGGCACAATGTTGATTGGTGCAGTATCCACCAAATCGCCTGTTACTTTTCCATGGCCACAGTGATGGGACTCTGTGACACCCATTTAGGACTGGTGTTTTTCCATAACCTGTTTTGTCATCCTCTGGGTGTTTTTTTTTTGTCAGGTGGCTTACTGTGTGTCGTTGCCTTGGGCTGGTTCAATGGGGAGGAACATTTTTAAAAGTGTTGCAGATAGAAATGCATTGCATAGATCTGTCACAATTGTGCAATTCTCAAATCCCAGTTATTTAAAGTACAATACATTTCTACCTGCAACGTTTGGAGCTAGGGCCTGGGTCTTTTTCTGTCCTTCCCTACAAGTGAGTGTCCTCCTCGTCTGGCATGTCCTCTTTGAGCAGGTTGTCGATGGGGACAATCCAGCTGTCGTTGAACTCTCCGTTCAGGGCCACCTTCTTCTCCTGCATCTCCGGCTGCACCTCCATCACCTCCAATGTGGGGTTGTCATGGTAACCGTTCTCCACCGTCTGCAGCTCCTCCGTCAGGTGTTGCTGTTGAGAAGAAGATAAGGGGAGATTTCGGTGAGGACCCTCCGAAAGGACAGCTCAATGATGAATGTGGACATATCACAGACAGACATTTTATTGATTTGTAGAGTATTGATTTTCTAATTGTTTACTCGGTGGTTCGTCTGATAGGACTTGCGGTGGTATGAGGCATAGATGGCCAAGCCTACAATCATGGCCAGCAGAGCTCCGCAGGACACCAAGATGGCAGTCAGGGTCATGTCACTTGGTTTCTGACAGAACAGATGAAGAGGTAAATATAGATCTTCTCTGACACGCCTCCCTCCAAATACAACCTTTACATTTTCTCCAGCTTATGATGACATACAGATCGATATGTAGTTCACAATGTTAATTAGACTTACTCTGGTGATTTCCTCATAGTATTGCTTGACGACAGAGTTTTCCACTGAAAATAAATGAAGGAAACTTTAATTTACAACAGTTCACTTCTGGTACTTGACCTTGACAGCAATTGGCTCAAACCCTCTCAAATAGTCTGCCTTTTAAAAACACAACTCTACAACCAAGACTAGCATTAGGAAACGGGGTGTGTTAGCTGTGATCTATTTAATTGCCTTGGAAGTGTCTGAATGGTGGGTACTGGGGAGTGTACATACCGTTGCCGGTCATTAACACGCTGTCAAAGGTAGTGTGTCCATTCACATTCAGAGTACAGTTAGCATCGTTCATCTGAGACATCAGCCGTTGACACAGCGCCTCCAGATCCTTCCTCGTGTGATTCTGATGAGAGAAAATAAACATGTTTTAGACTCCATCAAGCTTTTCATTAGTTTTCAACTTTTTCTAGTCAGTTGCACCAATTGTTTTCATAGTTTATGAAGGGACAAAAAACAATCAACACGCTTTGTTTAATGAATCTCAACCTATCTAACGAGAGTGGCAGTTGCTGAGCTGATGGCATTTCACCATGACATCATTAAAGCCATCACTACAATGCTGGTTGTGGTGAGTCAAGGGAAAGGTCAAAGGTGGGATGTCAGCGTTTCCCGTGCGGTGAGGTGTCAGTTATTCTTGGCCTTTCTGAAGCAGAGCAGCTGTTCATAGTCAGAAAGCGAAGGAGAATGTGAGAGAGGTGTTGGAAAGACGGAAACCAGCAAAAGGCATGAAGGTTTCCCACTGACACTTTTTCCACCCAATGCCTGTGGAATAGTTTTTTATACCATGATGCACTACTTCTACTGCTTCCTGTCCTGGCTTTGGAAACAGAAAAGAGTGTGTTGAGAATAGACAGGTTTGTTTGCCAACAAAACCGACGCGCGCGTAACTATCGGGCAAAACAGACGCCGTTATCTTAGACTGTTGACAATATGTAAACTATATTTTGTCTCCAATGTTTATTGAAAACATAAATACATTTGCCCAATAAGCACTTGTCTCTCAAATATATAGTTCCAGTTGTTGGTTAGCTAGCTAGTGAATTTTTGCCATATTAGCATAGAAATTATATCAGTCAAAACCCCTCAAGACAGAGACATGGATACAACGAGCTGAAATGAGCCACCTACGATTCTCCACAAGGCAGCTTCTTGTCATTATTGCTAGCCATCTGGCCATCCAGAATCATAACAACTCAGACTACTGCCCCATTTGAAGTGTGCACATTGTTTTCGTGATGTTGTCAGCTAACCCGTCTATAGGACCAGTGGAAGGGTAGAGGTCAGAGCAGTCTTTCACCGTCCTGGTCTTTAAGACCCGCTCTGTAAGATGGATCTAACTGCAGCTGAGGATGTGTAATTACATTTGTCATTTGACACCGAATGTAAACGGAGACCTAAACTCATAAGCAAATCTAGGGAAGACAGTAGAAAGGAGAAACCAATACCTCTTTTTTACTTGTAGGCATGACAAACTGTAAAAAGCAGAAACAAACGCAAAGTTAAGGTCATATTTGTGTGAGTTATGATTCAGAATACTTTTTTAATCAGGCTGACAAGTTTCTTTATGTAAAACTATTTCTGTCATACCTTAAAGCTATTGGAAGGAGTTGTGGTGGTGGTCGTTGTTGTTGTTGTTGTAGACACCATCCCTGCCTGTGTGGTGGTCGTGGTGGTAGCAAGACTGCTTCCTGAACCAACAGGGCTGGATGTGGAGGGGGGCTGTGAGGGAGAGGACGACTCTGACAGTGGGGTTGTATATGGTACCTCACCCACCAATGTTGTAGTTGAAACCTGTGTTACTGATTCAAGAAGCATAAATAAGAGCATGGACAATTTTGTCAGTTGAATATTCTCTCACTTCCATCATGTAATCACACATGACCACATATGAACATGTATGAGTTGCATGTGATAAAAACTGTACAGCTTTTAGGGTTTTGAGTCTAATTCCTTTGAGACTACAGCCAAACTATGCTGGGTGAGTGATAGGTGTTTTGAGGTGAAATGGTGGAAGTAGAGACCCTCACTTGATGTGGAGTCCGAGGTGGTCTGGGTGGGGGTTCCTGAGGAGTTATTGGACCGAGCATTATCACTGGTGCTCCCGGGGGTAGGGGGGCTCACCCCATTGGCTGGACTGGGGGTGGGTTTGTTTACTCTATGGGTGACGGTAGAGGCTCCTGTGGTGACCTTGGTAGTTGTTTCTGACAAGGCTATGTTTGTGAGGGTGGTAGAGACTCCTGTGGTGTCCTTGGTAGTTGTTTCTGACAAGGCTATGTTTGTGAGGGTGGTAGAGACTCCTGTGGTGTCCTTGGTAGTTGTTTCTGACAAGGCTATGTTTGTGAGGGTGGTAGAGACTCCTGTGGTGTCCTTGGTAGGTGTTTCTGACAAGGCTATGTTTGTGAGGGTGGTAGAGACTCCTGTGGTGTCCTTGGTAGTTGTTTCTGACAAGGCTATGTTTGCGAGGGTGGTAGAGACTCCTGTGGTGTCCTTGGTAGTTGTTTCTGACAAGGCTATGTTTGCGAGGGTGGTAGAGACTCCTGTGGTGTCCTTGGTAGTTGTTTCTGACAAGGCTATGTTTGTGAGGGTGGTAGAGACTCCTGTGGTGTCCTTGGTAGTTGTTTCTGACAAGGCTATGTTTGCGAGGGTGGTAGAGACTCCTGTGGTGTCCTTGGTAGTTGTTTCTGACAAGGCTATGTTTGTGAGGGTGGTAGAGACTCCTGTGGTGTCCTTGGTAGTTGTAGTGGGGTTTTGGGAGGAGGAAGTCACCAAGAGAGAAGAAGAGGCAGAGGGTGTTGAGGTTTGATCTGCATGAGTACAGTGAAGTAGAAGACCTGGAGTGAACAAACACAAAACAGCCTTAACTGTTTAATCTAAAACAAATATTACACAGGCCTAACTAAATTCAATCTACTTGGCTCAACTTAAATGGAAATAATGCCCTCTGTAGTCTCTATAACTTGGTCCATCATCCCTGTGGGTTGCATACAGTTTAATACATATCTTGTATGTCCAAGAGAATATCAGAGGTGAGATATTAAGGAGCCTCTGTGGTGAACTCTGTGTTTTTGTTCCTTTTCTCCAGACAGCTGTACAGTAGTAGAGGTTTTATCTCTCTCTATTTCTCTATTTATAGTGAACAGGACAGGATGCGCCACACAATAACCTAGGAAGTACCACACCCAACCTATGGACTATGGACCACGTTCTTAGGCTGGGACCCAAGGGATTTAGAACAATGGCGTCTATAGGATCCCCCTTCCATTGATCCACACACGTACTGCCATAGCATTAGGACTACTACTTGCTTAATCATACTCAATTACGCACATACAGTACGTGGGTGCACAGTCACACACTAAAAACACTCATACCTCTCTTATCTCACATGTTCATATAGGGTGTGTACCTACATTAGCAACAGACTGTACTGTAAAATAGCATACATTTCAAAGGCTACATAATTTATTTATTTTTAAATAATTCTTCAAATTTTTATTGAACCTTTATTTAACTAGGCAAGTCAGTTAAGAACAAACTCGGCCTAACCCGGATGACGCTGGGCCAATTGTGCGCCGCCCTATGGGACTCCCGATCACGGCCGGTTGTGATACAGCCTGATATTGAACCAGGGCCTCTAGCACAGAGATGCAGTGCCTTAGACCGCTGCGCCACTTGGGAGCTGTATCAAATGCTGTCAATTCATATAGGGCTGCATAATTCATATCGCTTGCAATATTTTGAAATGGTGCTCAGCCATGTATAACGTCCGTTTTTATAGTTCACTTGCTCTTTAGAATCACTATATGTTTGCACGCTGTTCGGTTGGTGTGGCCAGTGCTCTTCTGGCTGTGCCGGGTGGAGATTATAAGAGTACATGGCCATTTAAGGCCAGATTGTTCTTTGGAGGACTCATCATGGATATAACCTGTTTTAGCATGGACATTGCCATTGAGGGCTTCCACCATTTTAAAGTAGTCAACTGGATGGGGATTCCTATGAGTTGGGAGCAATCAGCCAATGAAGTTGAATACTTTAAAATGGAGATAGCCTCAATGGCAATTTCCATGCTGTCGCAGACGCTCAGTGGCGGCCCGTCATTCAGGGCTGTTTTGAGACCCACATTTTTTGCTTGCCTGTTTTGCATGTTATTTTGGAATTAATACGTATCAGTTTGCAAACAATGTAAAATAATAATTTTTAAAAAAATGTTCAGTTAATAAAGCCGCATACAAACATGGTGTCTTTTTTGTTTTCTTGAGTAAGGCAGCTCCAAAATGCAGGTGTTTAAGCCGAGCTCAGTTCTTTCTGTGGTGGTGGGGCCGCCAAGTTGGAAATTGCAAATTCATCAATAAGTGGTTTGGAAGCAATCACTAGCCTGCTATTCAGTGGAGTGGCTGTGTAACTTAGAAAGTAATACTAAGTGTATGTTGTGTAGTAAGCTGTTAGTAGCCCATGTGCCTCACCCTAATAAATTGGTATATTTTCCCCTCTTAATTTAGCCTACTGTTCTGACTTGGTGCTGCACATGTAGGCTATAACCTGTTTTAGAGAAATGCAATCATTGAATATTGTAAGAGCTTTCATTGTCTGCTTATATGTCCCCTTTATTTATCCTATGGTTCTGACTTGGTGTACAGGGAGAATACTGTAAGAACGGCCCATGTTCTGAATTCTGTCGCTGTTCATTTCAAAAGTGCTAAACAATTGGTTATATTGACTACGTCCATCCTAGCTCGCTCATGAATTTCTTAATCTATATTACGGATTGCCTCTTATCCGCTTGTTGTCCCATTATGCCATAGTTTGTACATCTCAATTGTCATTAGAAACTACATTTGTTTAAGCAAGTCAGCCATATCAGCTATGTTTTTTTAAAAGGCATTGAGGCTGAATGAACTGTTTCACTGCCAGACAAGGCTCCGCTGATAGCCAGGTGTAGCAGTGGTAAGGTGTTGGGACTGCTGTTGGGACTCTGCTGTTGGGACAGCTTTATGTAGGCCGTAACAGTTTGTGGGCACCATTTGTCACCGTTATAGTGCAATGTATTTATTGTTTTGTGTTGTGTTGTGTAGTGGCTTTGCTGGCATGCATCCCACTTTAAAACTGTTTTTGTCCCACCAAGATGTACATATGTGTGTTATTGAGTAGAGCCCCCTCCTGATTGGCCAGCCTGTTAAAAAGATGATCACCCAAGATGTTAAGATGTAAATCCAGATATGGTGGGTTGTCATGGTGATTAATAGTGGTTGTCGGGGGCAATGAAGGACATTGTCCAACCGTGTCAGGAGTGTCTGGTAAGAGGCTGTTTTAGAGGGGTGGTGGAGGAGGGGAGAGGTAAAACCATCTCTTCTCTTTGACAGGCAGCCTAAACTGTGGCTGTTATCCCAAACTGCAGACACGCCACTTGTTATCAGGCCCCATTAAGCAGCTTAGTAGTCACTATGAGGAGGGAACCCAGAGACACAGACAGTTCTATAGGAGGGGGAAACCCTGAACCCTCCCCCCAGGCCCAGCCTGTTTGTTTACACTCCTGGTAATGTCCCCTGGCAGCTAGTGAAAGGATGCTGCTTCAGCACTGGCAATGTCCCCTGGTAGCTAGTGAAAGGATGCTGCTTCAGCACTGGCAATGTCCCCTGGTAGCTAGTGAAAGGAAGCTGCTTCAGCATTGGTAATGTCCCCTGGTGGCTCAACCTGGTCTCCGAGCATTTCGTATTATTCTTTACATAAATCCAGGACACTCCATTTAATATATGTTACGAATTACGATTCATATATGTTTACGAATTTGAAAAACGTACAATATGCTACAAATTAGCAAAATGTACAATATGTTATGAATTTGCAAAAATGTATGATATGTTATGAATTCCAATTTGTTGTGGCTAACATTGGCTAGGTGGCTAAGTGGCTAACGCTAACGTTACCTAGCTGGCTAATGTTAGCTAGGCTAGGGGTTAAGTGTTAGGTTAAAAGGTTAAGGTTAGGGGAAAAGTTAGCTAGTAGGGTTAGGGTTAGGGGCAGGGTTGACTAACATGCTAAATAGTTGCAAAGTAGCTAAAAAGTAGTAAGTAGTTGAAAATGTGCTAATTAGCTTAAAATACCAATACTGAGACCAGGCAGGGTAGCTTGAGAATTGTAGTCAGCTTTGTAGTCTAACAAGTGGAAGTAGCCCAGCAGGACTGAATGACAATGAAAAAATGTGTTTTACAGACAGTATTTATCTGCTACATTTTTAGACAGCTTTTGAAAATGTGTAAGTCAGGAGTGATACGGTTCATTTCTGACATACACTGTGCAATGCCCTGAGAGTGGACTGCCCTAAACATCTGTATCTGATCATGCAGATATTTGGTGTACAGTATGTATTTGACCTGGGACTGGTGAACTGCTCCTTTCCACACAGTTTTGGCACACATGTTCTGCCTCTGAGAATCAGTGTTGTTGTGAGACATCGTCTCTATCTGTCTGCTCCACTATCTCCCGTCCTCTAGGGGGGGTGTCATATTTTGGGTTGACCCTCTTTGACCCCACCTGTCACCCGGGTGTCTGTTTCTTAATGGGTGATGGCAGTAACCCTGATCCTACCACTATTAGTTGGGGCTGTTTTTACCTCAGAGAGACATTCCTACCCCCTACCCCCACACTGTAGTCTCTCAAAAACACTAATTCCTTAAGAGAAAGGAGGGGGGGGGTAGGAATGTCTCTGAGGTAAAAACAGCCCCAGCTAATAGTGTTAGCCATGCTAATAGTGTTAGCCATAATGCTTGGGAAGGATGCCGCCTTCTTATAATTCATACATTACTATTGGATGAGTGTCTGTGACTGATCCAACACAGAGAGACCTGCAGCCAGGTCTTATTAGCCTCTTCCTCCAGCAGTCTATTATTAAGATGGATCGCTAGGTCATTGGGTCCGTTTATGTCCGTTTGGGTCTGCTCCTACAGTGGCCTGTCTCTCTCCCACGGGGTGTGACTCGGTGCCCCGGACCCTCTCAGGGCCAGACAGTAGTCAGAGGATGTGAGAACCGACCCCAGGGTCCTTCCTGTTGACTCTGTTATGCAATAGAATATGGGCTTCTTTGCTCTCTCACTGTGTGTAGCACATGGGAATGTGTCCCGTGTGGCTCATTTGGTAGAGCATGGCGCTTGCAACGCCATGGTTGTGGGTTCGATTCACATGGGGGACCAGTACGAAGAAATGTATGCACTCGCTCTGGTAAATGACCAAAATGTAAATGTGTGAAACTCCCTCCTCAGCCTGAAGTTTCCCCACTTATGCCACCGAATAGCTAGCTTTTCGCGTGTCGCTGACTGGTAAGACGCTTCAGGAGCGTGGTCTCGTGTGCTAGTAAGGCAGAGGTCGTGGGTTCGAGCCTCGGTGTGGAAGAAGTGGTACTCGCTAAGCAAGTAGCGTGACGTCCTTTACATGTGCGTGACTTAAACACAAAAAGCATACAACACCCTCCTCTGACTCAAGACTAACAGAGACACAGAAAGGAACCCAGTAAAATACAGCCAGTTACTTCAGGACCTTCAAGAGGAAATGCAACAATATCATGATAAGGCCTCTAAGTGCCGTTTACCGTAGGGCTTCATCAGTGTTTGTGTTTCTAACTCATGCGTGTCCCACTGTGACTAACGAGTCAGTAATGGGGTCAGAGGGGCGTCTCCCGCGCCCCTGCCCTCCGCACATGGGGGTCCTGTTGTTGGGTCCCGGCGGGAGTCAAGCCCAATCCTGTTTAGCGTGAGAGCCTCCATCCGTACACAGTTAAAGCAGAATGACAATCGGCCTGGAAGGGTGGAGACTTGTTGAATTGTCCTTCCTGCCAGCCATATTGTAAAAATAACCTCCGGGCCCTAGGCCCCACACAGACTATTGAAAGAGGGAGGGAGGGAGGGAGGGGGGTGGCAGAGGCTAATGGCGATCAGCAGTGGACATCTTAAAAACAGCCTTTCGTTAGGGTGTGTGTCTGTCGGTCCACTTGTGTACTGGCATGGGTATGTGGTCCTGTCTAGCTGTGTGTGTGTGTGTTCATCTCTGTCCCTGTGTGTGCCAGCCAGGCCATCCCATAATAAGGCCAGATTGATGTGTGTCTGAGCATGAACATCCACCATGCGCTGCCAGAGGCAGGAGAGTAAATAAATAAATAAATAAATGTAGCTATCCCTCCCTAGCCCCGGACACACAAAGCCACCCTGTTAGGTGGGTGACAGCCCACACAAAAGCCCGGCTTGCTCTGCGTGTGGCTCTGCCAGGAGGGGGTTACTCCCTCACCCCCGGCCCCCTGTTGCGGCATAGGCTTTTTAGGAGCCCAGTAGTCCCCCGCTTTCCCGGGGTGTTGTCCCATTGAGAGGGGTAATTCAGAATTGGAACTGGGGGAGGGAAGGGGGGGAGGAGGGGAAGAGAGGAGGGGAGGCCGCCTTTACACAATACTTATCCAATAGGCTCCTCCATTGAGGAGAGGGGCTGTGAATGTAAAAACACTATGTATAAAAGGGAGAGTAGTGAAAGGGAAGGCACAAAGCGGGAAGTGGGGAGGCGGCTAGAGGAGAGTGAGTGTGGAAAAGGGGGCGTTGGTCTCTGTCTGATGATGTAAATCTAACTGCCACACAGAGAGGGTCCACACACCCAAACACAACCACATTCCTAGTGTTGTGATGCCGGTGTGTTTGTGTCTATGTTGAGCTGTGGCGTGCACTTACGGTCGAGTCCAGCACTTCTACAGTACTTTAGTCTATAGAGGTCTGGGTCGTTCCACGAAATTAGTCCCTTTCGGGTAGTGTAACTTGGTGAATGAAAAAAAGTTGTATTTCACCTAATCTAACGTTCTGTCATGAATAGCAACTTAATAAAAAAAACATGTTTTCCCATCTCAAAACAAATCTATTGTAAGTTCTAAATAAAGTAACAGGGCTGACTGTAACAGGGTTGACTGTAACAGGGTTGACATTTTAGTCTTAAATCAGCCATTAAAACATATCTATCCTGTCTATCTATGGGTAACAGGATAGACATGTTAAGTTTTCCTACACATAACACCAGAAAATGCCTAAAAGATTAGAACCAGATCACCTGCTTTTACACTGATTTGACTATTAGATGTTCAATGTTTATTTAGAAAATATTTACAATGGAATAGTTTCACCATATTAAAATGAGTTAAACATATTAAAAGTTTAGTTCACGTAACAGGGTTGACCTTAAAATGAATGACTAATCAACATGAAATAAATAATTTCCGCTTTCCAATAATGGTGAAAACTTGAAGTCACACTTTATTAGATGCTCTACAGATGGTCATACTATCAACATACTATCAACAAACTATCAACAAACTATCAACATACTATCAACAAACTATCAACAAACTATCAAGAAACTATCAAGAAACTATCAACAAACTATCAACATACTATCAACAAACTATCAACAAACTATCAACATACTATCAACAAACTATCAACAAACTATCAACATACTATCAACAAACTATCAACAAACTATCTGTTGATAAGCAACTGCTTGTTAAGGTTATGGTAGGTTTAGGTTTAAAATAAGGGTAAGGGTTAGGATAGGGGTTAAAGGTTAGTAGATAGTCTGTAGAGCATCTACAGAGGGACTATCCAAATAAAGTGTTACCAAACTTGGAGAAATGTTGGGGTTAAGTGGGTTAAAATCTTCCTAGAAGTCACAGAATTCATTGAATGTTCCATCTGGTCTATATTAATAGGCACTTCATTTAAAGAGATGTTCCTGAACTTTTGGCACTACCTAAGTATTTTTTTAAACCTCCCTCTTTGAGCTGGATGTGCCAATGTGTAGTTCACACATGCGTAATCTATTAGCAGAATTACTGGCTTACCGCAATTAGCCATGAAATCCCTAGTTTGAAAGCTTCTGGAAGCTTCGTGGCACCATTTTGAGTTGCACAGTGAAATAAGGCTGGCCCAGTCCCTGCCCAGCGTTATCCAATGAGGTTGCAGGGCGGGCCCAATGGCTCAGTAACACAGCAGAGCGAGAGAGATCAATGACGTACTGCACATACTGTATATGATGTAGTATGCAATTTTCAGGGACCCGTTTTGGCTCTTGAGCTCTACATTCAGAACTACTGTGTTCTCTTTTAATATAACAGGCTTTTAAAATGCAATATTGGTGTACAATGTCTACTTAAAGGAACTCATTCTGTGGAACGACCCGTCTATTGTCTTTAGTCTTGTGTGTTAGCTGGCTTTAAGCTAAACTAAGCAACGCAGTATGGAATGCAGTAAGCAACGCAGTATGGAATGCAGTAAGCAAAGCAGTATGGAATGCAGTATGCTATTAATCTATTGCCAGTGAATACATTAGGCAAGGAATGTCGGTAGACAACAGTGTGACATCATGTTGAGTTCATCATGTGAGTTTGGAGTGATATAATGGTCACCGACACTTCACTTAAGACCACTTATTTGACACACACACACACACACACACACACACACAGAGACATGTTTTGTTTGCCTGGCTCTTATTAAGAAACATTTACGCTCTGTTTTCTTAGGGGTAAAGTAGAAGGGTGTTCCCAGCCATGGCAGAGAGAAAGGAGTGTGAGGAGAGAGTGAAAGTGGGAGGGAGAGACCTTGTACATGTGTGTGTGTTCCTGAGAGAGAGAGAGAGAGAGAGAGAGAGAGAGAGAGAGAGAGAGAGAGAGAGAGAGAGAGATGAAGCAGGGAGGAGGTAGAGGGGAGCAGGGAGGAGGGGAGCTGAGTGAAGGTCTGTGATGCATGGTGCCAGCCACTGGCCTGATTTAATATCCACCTGGCCTGGACATGTAGGAGTGTAGGCTACTCTGGGGTGAAGGTAGAGGTGGAGGGTATGATGGTGCTTTATCATACACTTCAGACAGTGATGAAACGCAAGGCTTTACTGCACTCACTCCCTAGAGGAACTGGAAGCCTCCCTCACCTGTACTGTTCCCCAACACTGCTGGATCTAAATCCCCTGGCGCATTCTAAACAGAACCCTGTTTCCTTTATAGGGCACTACTTTTGGCCAGCGCTGTAATGGGCCATGGCCACATTACAATGCACTACTCTGATCAAAAAGTAGTGCCCTATAGAGATAATAGGGTGTCATTTCAGACGCACAACCTGTTTAATGTCCTGTTTCCCCACAGTTTTATTAGGTGAATTTCCAGGGGAGTGAGGACTCTTTCTCACTGTCCTTGCATTTGAGTGAACCAGGCTGTGTGTGTGCGTGCGGAGAAGGAGGGAGCTCATGGCCGTCTCATCTCAGGATAGGAATCTGGTGCCAGACCTTCCTTGGAACAGGGATGTTGTTAAAGGGTTTTCCTATCTATTGTTCTCCACTAGCGCTCTCCCAGAGGCTAGGCCTAGTGAGGATAGCCGTGGGTGCCAAGCCACATCCCGACCATAACAGAGATCTTGGTTGGATTTACCTTTTAGGAAAATGCATGACATGACCTTCTTGACCCCAAATAGAGGATGAAAGGGAGTGGGATCTGGTGTGTGTGGGCTCTGGAAGGATATGGTCTGGTCTGGGATATTTCTTTTAATAGCACTATGGTTTGCAGATTGAAAATGTTTTATTATACATCATAAATGAATGGTTAGTGTTCTATCAAATAGTAATGGAGGTTGATTTGTATCCAAGGAGGACATTCATTTTATTAGTGCCTACAGTTGAAGTCGGACGTTTACATCAACTTAGGTTGAAGTCATTAAAACTCATTTTTCAACCACTCCACAGATTTCATGTTAACAAACTATAGTTTTGGCAAGTCGGTTAGGACATCTACTTTGTGCATGAAACAAGTAATTCTTCCAACAATTGTTTACAGACAGATTATTTCACTTATAATTCACTATATCACAATTCCAGTGGGTCAGACGTTTACATACACTAAGTTGACTGTGCCTTTAAACAGCTTGGAAAATTCCAGAAAATTATGTCATGGCTTTAGAAGCTTCTGATAGGCTAATTGACATAATTTTTGTCAATTGGAGGTGTACCTGTGGATGTATTTCAAGGCCTACCTTCAAACTCAGTGCCTCTTTACTCGACATCATGGGAAAATCTAAAGAAATCAGCCAAGACCTCAGAAAAACAAATTGTAGACCTCCACAAGTCTGGTTCATCCTTGGGAGCAATTTCCAAACGCCTGAAGGTACCACTTTCATCTGTTCAAACAATAGTACGCAAGTATAAACACCATTGGACCACGCATCCGTCATACCGCTCAGGAAGGAGACACGTTCTGTCTCCTAGAGATGAACGTACTTTGGTGTGAAAAGTGCAAATGAATCCCAGAACAACAGCAAAGGACGGTTTGCAACTGCACATGGGGACAAAGATCATACTTTTTGGAGAAATGTCCTCTGGTCTGATGAAACAAAAATATTAGGGCCACTTTTTGGCCATAATGACCATTGATATGTTTGGAGGAAAGACCGTGCAGTACCTACTGCAGGAGGTACTGGTGCACTTCACAAAATAGATGGCATCATGAGGAAGGAAAATTATGTGGATATATTGAAGCATCATCTCAAGACATCAGTCAGGAAGTTAAAGCTTGGTCACAAATGGGTCTTCCAAATGAACAATGACCCCAAGCATACTTCCAAAGTTGTGGCAAAATGGCTTAAGGACAACAAAGTCAAGGTATTGGAGTGGCCATCACAAAGCCCTGACCTCATTCCTATAGAAAAGTTGTTGGCAGAACTGAAAAAGCGTGTGCGAACAAGGAGGCCTACAAGCCTGACTCAGTTACACCAGTTCTGTCAGGAGGAATGGGCCAAACTTCACTCATCTTATTGTGGGAAGCTTGTGGAAGGCTACCCAAAATGTTTGACCCAAGTTAAACAATTTAAAGGCAATGCTACCAAATACTAATTGAGTGTATGTAAAGTTCTGACCCACTGGAAATGTGATGAAATAAATAAAAGCTGAAATAAATAATTCTCTCTACTATTATTCTGACATTTCACATTATTAAAATAAAGTGGTGATCCTAACTGACCTAAGACAGGGAATTTTTACTAGGATTAAATGTCAGGAATTGTGAAAAACTGAGTTGAAATTTATTTGGCTAAGGTGTATGTAAACTTCCGACTTCAACTGTATATGCTTGGCAATAATTCTTGTCAAATTAGTTTTAGGCCTAACTCATTATGTGGTCTAAAGACGTTTTGAAAAAAGGGCTGACCGTGAATATCCAGTCTGTTTTTGCTCAGCGACAAAAAAACAAAAGCCTCCTCTACTTTTCATGAATTTACAGTGGCAAGAGGCAGGTGCGACCGGCGCGTAATTAAAGAATAACACTCAGCCTCCCCATTAGGCATGAGGGTCGTCTCGAGCAGGTCAGGGGGGCACTTCATTATGAAGTCCCGTTGTCTCCCTCCCGGCCTCACGGCTCTTGAGCACAGTTGTGAGAGGAGAAGACCCGGGCGTGAAGAGGGGACAGATGTTTCAGCTCCACGGCCCTGGCCCTGACTCTCCGGTGCCACTCCCCTTGAGGTGCCAGTCTCTGCCTCGCACTTACAGTGCAACTCCCCCACACTCACTACTCGATACCGAAATTAGAGCAGCATGTTGTGATAGCGCACAGCTGGTATAGATGTTCACTGGTATTATTTTGGGATTACTACCCAGCAACATGTTCTTTTAGCAATTATGACTGAAAAAAACGACAATGTGTCAATCACATATAGACGGAATATAACAAAAACGATTTATTTTTTCATGGGAATTCTATTCCATTTTGTCCAGTAGGCTACACACAAATGTGCACCATCAACTGTAGGCTATTCATGTGCGCACCTGTTGCTGAGGAGAAACACAGACACCTCTCATAATCAACATTGTTTTATTTAGTTATTTTTCTTTTATTATGAATTTATAAATTATGATACCAAATGTGATCTCCTCCTATGTTAACTTTTCTCGTCGAATGTCCTCAAGAAAATTGTTTAAATAAAGGAAATATAGTGATCGGGTCTTGTGGGTCCCCAAAAATAAAACCTAATTTGATAAAGTGAAATAAAATAAATAAAATACAAAGAATTGACACTTACCAAGTGGAAGAAGTGCCAACGTGATTCGCATTTTCGTTTCCATTCTGTTTTTTAAGGTATTCTGAATCCGAATGCTGAATAAAAGTAGCGAATTCTTGCTGGAGACGCCGTTCCGTTACGCCTATCTCCTTGAATTTATATTTGAAGTAAATGATTTTGCCGAAGTTATTGTTTTTCTGAAAGCTAAGAATGCTTTTGTTTGGCGCTTCTCCCCTTCTTTTCTCCCCCTCTCTGAGTCGGGAATTTGGGAGAAAGTTTTTCTCCGGTCTCCTTGGCTGCGCTGATTGTGTAGCGTTGTTGCTGGCTCCCTCTCCGCGAGTGGCTTGAAGACGTATTGTGCTCTCAATGCACAAGCCCCGTGGCCAGTCCAGACCCCAGTCTTCTTTACAAGTGTTCAGCTGTTACTCACGCACTGCCCATCCCAGCTTGTCATTCGAGGCCAGGGGAGATCCAATAGAATGCGTTTTTTTGGGTGGACTCTCAAGCTGACCAACACTTTGAATCACAAAGGAAACGACTCCCAAAGACTGTTCCTTCAGTTTGCCTTATTCCAAAAATGGTCCATGATAAAATAAATAACAGACGTCTGTTTGAGGGGAAATTACAAGTACACGTGCTGGAGTTTTTTGCACTGATTAAGTAATTCAAGTCAGTCCATTCAAATACATTGAGCGACTCTTAGCATGCTGCTTCATTCAGACACACGACAAGGTAATACATGTTTCCCAAATCATTCATAGCTATAGTCCTCCATTCATTCACCATATTAGCCAACAACAATAGATTAATTTGGTTGGGAAAGTGACATATAACCAGCATGTGTGATGCTTGTCTTTTGGATTTGGGGGTCCAAGCCAGGCTGGTTGACCCTTAGGAGAGAGCTGAGTTAATTCCACTCAGAGCCATGGCAACGGGAATTCACAGGCTTTCCTGGAATTGCTTTGAAAGCCCTTTTGATATGCCCTCTTCAAAGATCAGTCAGTCAGACATTTGGATCCAAAAGTGAATGTTTTATTTTATTTTTTTGCAAAAAGACTTTTGCCTGAACTGGCAGCTTCTTGTGTTAGACAATATTGAATGAATATATTGAATAACTTATCTGTAATGTGTCTTTGAAAGATGGAAGGGCCCCAGGCATGATGTCTGATGTAAGATCCAGTGGCTGGTCTGGTGATGGGAAATTAGGGGGAAAATAGTGGAGATAAGATCAGGGGTGTGGAGGTTTTCCTGGGCGTTTTTCTGTATTGTTTAGATGTGTAGCTTTCAAAGCCACACTACCATTTAAAAGTTTGGGTTCACTTAGAAATGTCCTTGTTTTTGTCCATTAAAATAACATCAAATTAATCAGTAATACAGTGTAGACATTGTTAATGTTGTAAATGACTATTGTAGCTGGAAACTGCAGATTATTTATGGAATATCTACAGTACATAGGCGTACAGAGGCCCATTATCAGCAACCATCACTCCTGTGTTCCAATGGCACGTTGTGTTAGCTAATCCAAGTTTATCATTTTAAAAGCTGATTGATCATTAGAAAATCCTTTTGCAATTATGTTAGCACAGCTAGAAGCAATAAAACTGGCCTTCTTTAGACTAGCTGAGTATCTGGAGCATCAGCATTTGTGGGTTCAATTACAGGCTCAAAATGGCCAGATCAAAGAACGTTCTTCTGAAACTTGTCATTCTATTCTTGTTCCGAGAAATGAAGGCTATTCCAATGCGAGAAATTGCCAAGAAGCTGAAGATCTCGTACTATGCTGTGAACTACTCCCTTCACAGAACAACGCAAACTGGCTCTAACCAGAATATAAAGAGGAGTGGGAGGCCCCGGTGCACAACTGAGCAAGAGGACAAAATACATTAGAGTGTCTAAGTTTGGCAAATACCCGCAAAGCACCAGTCACCATTTGACTGAAAGAACAGTCAAGAGTTTAGTGTAGTTTATGAGTGTGGAGTGATGTACATATATGCTGTGTGTGCCCTTGTTCTACTGTGATTGACTGTGTGCGCGCGTGTGGCAGAGAGAGTCGGCAAGTGTTTTTACATGTGTACGAATCTATGAGAACTTATGTGTGTGTGTGTGTGTGTGTGTGTGTGTGTGATTTATGCTTTTACACGTGTTTCTCGGTGGACAGTGTGTGAGTGAGCGAGCAAGCTGGTGTGACTGTCACCAATCGTCGCTAATACCAGCATCTGGTCGGGAGGTCGATCCTGGGATAGTGTCCACACAGTTGATATTTTTTTTTTAATTTTTTTTTTTATTTCACCTTTATTTAACCAGGTAGGTCAGTTGAGAACAAGTTCTCATTTGCAACTGCGACCTGGCCAAGACAAAGCAAAGCAGTGTGACAAATAACAACACAGAGTTACACATTAAACAAACAGTCAAAAACACAATAGAAAAATCTATATACAGAGTGCAAAATGTAGTGCAAAAATGCAGTAAGGTTAAGAGGTAGAACAATAAATAGACTATAGTGGTGACAAATTACAGAATTATCATTATTAACACAGGAATGAAAAATGTGCAAATTATGATGTGCAAATAGAGATACTGGAGTGCAAGATTAGTGAAAATAAACAAAAATAAATAAATATGGGGATGAGGTAGTAGTGTGGGCTATTTACAGAAGGGCTATATACAGGTGCAGCGATCGATAAGCAGCTTTGACAGCTGATGCTTAAAGTTATTGAGGGAGATAGGAACCTCTAGCTTCAATGATTTTTGCAATTCGTTCCAGTCATTGGCAGCAGCAAACTGGAAGGAATGGCGACCAAAGGAGGTGTTGGCTTTGGGGGTGACCAGTGAGATATACCTGCTGGAGCGCATGCTACGGGTGGGTGTTGCTATAGTGACCAGTGAGCTGAGATAGGGCGGGGATTTACCTAATAAAGACTTATAGATGACCTGGAGCCAGTGGGTTTGGCGACGAATATATAATGAAGGCCAGCCAACGAGAGCATACAGGTCGCAGTGGTGGGTAGTGTATGGGGCTTTGGTGACAAAACGGATGGCACTGTGATAGACTACATCCAATTTGCTAAGTAGAGTATTGGAGGCTAGTTTGTAAATGACATCGCCGAAATCAAGGATCGGTAGGATAGTCAGTTTTACAAGGGCATGTTTGGCAGCATGAGTGAAGGAGGCTTTATTGCGAAATAGGAAGCCAATTCTGGATTTAATTTTGGATTGGAGATGGTTGATGTGAGTCTGGAAGTTGAGTTTATAGTCTAACCAGATGCCTAGGTATTTGTAGGTGTCCACGTATTCTAATTCGGATCCGTCAAGAGTAGTGATGATAGTCCGGTGGGCGGGTGCTGGCAGCGTTCGATAGAAAAGCATGCACTTAGTTTTACTAGCGTTTAAGAGCAGTTGGAGGCCACGGAAGGAGTGTTGTATGGCATTGAAGCTTGATTGAAGGTTAGTAAACACAGTATCCAAAGAGGGGCCAGATGTATACAGAATGGTGTCATCTGCGTAGAGATGGATCAGAGAGTCACCAGCAGCGAGAGCGACATCGTTGATGTATATAGAGAAAAGGGTTGGCCCAAGAATTGAACCCTGTGGCACCCCCATAGAGACTGCCAGAGGATCGGACAATAGGCCCTCCGATTTGACACACTGAACTCTGTCTGCAAAGTAGTTAGCGAACCAGTCAAGGCAGTCACTTGAGAAACCAAGGCTGTTGAGTCTGCCAATAAGAATGCAGTGATTGACAGAGTCGAAAGCCTTGGCCAGGTCGATGAAAACGGCTGCACAGTACTGTCTTTTATCGATGGCAGTTATGATATCATTCAGTACCTTGAGCGTAGCTGAGGTGCACCCATGACCAGCTCGGAAACCAGATTGCATAGCAGAGAAGGTACGGTGGGATTCGAAGTGGTCAGTTATCTGTTTGTTAACTTGGCTTTCGAAAACTTTAGAAAGGCAGGGCAGGATGGATATTGGTCTATAACAGTTTGGGTCTAGAGTGTCTCCTCCTTTGAATAGGGGGATGACCGCGGCAGCTTTCCAATCTCTAGGGATCTCAGACGATACGAAAGAGAGGTTGAACAGGCTAGTGATAGGTGTTGCAACAATTTTGGCTGATAATTTCAGAAAGAGAGGGTCCAGATTATCTAGCCCAGCAGATTTGTAGGGGTCCAGACTTAGCAGCTCTTTCAGAACATCAGCCGTCTGGATTTGGGTGAAGGAGAAGCGGGGGGGGCTTGGGCAAGTAGCTGCCGGGGGTGCAGAGCTGTTGGCCGGGGTAGGGGTAGCCAGGTGGAAAGCATGGCCAGCTGTAGCAAAATGCTTATTGAAATTTTCGATAATCGTGGATTTATCGGTGGTAACAGTGTTTCCGAGCCTCAATGCAGTGGGCAACTGGGAGGAGGTGCTCTTATTCTCCATGGACTTTACAGTGTCCCAGAACTTTTTGGAGTTAGTGCTACAGGAAGCAAATTTTTGTTTGAAAAAGCTGGCCTTTGCTTTTCTAACTGACTGTGTGTACTTGTTCCTGACTTCCCTGAATAGCTGCATATCGCGGGGGCTGTTCGATGCTAATGCAGTGCGCCACAGGATGTTTTTGTGTTGGTCTAGTGCAGTCAAGTCTGGGGTGAACCAAGGGCTATATCTATTCTTAGTTCTACGTTTTTTGAAAGGGGCATGCTTATTTAGGATGGTGAGGAAAGCACTTTTAAAGAACAACCAGGCGTCCTCTACTGACGGGATGAGGTCAATATCCTTCCAGGATACCTGGGCCAGATCTAATAGAAAGGCCTGCTCGCAAAAGTGTTTTAGGGAGCGTTTGACAGTGATAAGGGGTGGTCGTTTGACCGCTGACCCATTGCGAACGCAGGCGATGAGGCAGTGATCGCTGAGATCCTGGTTGAAAACAGAGGAGGTGTATTTGGAGGGCAAGTTAGTCAGAATGACATCAATAATGGTACCCATGTTTACGGATTTTGGGTTGTACCTGGTGGGTTCCTTGATAATTTGTGTGAGATTGAGGGCATCTATCTTAGATTGAAGTACAGCCGGGGTGTTAAGCATATCCCAGTTTAAGTCACCTAACAGTACAAACTCTGAAGATAGATGGGGGGCAATCAATTCACATATGGAGTCCAGGGCACAGCTGGGGGCTGAGGGGGGTCTGTAACAGGCTGCAACAGTGAGAGACTTATTTCTGGAAAGGTGGATTTTTAAGAGTAGAAGCTCAAACTGTTTGGGCACAGACCTGGACAGTATGACAGAACTCTGCAGGTTATCTCTGCAGTAGATTGCAACTCCGCCACCTTTGGCAGTTCTATCTTGACGGGAAATGTTGTAGTTGGGGATGGAAATTTCCGAATTTTTGGTAGCCTTCCTAAGCCAGGATTCTGACACAGCTAGGACATCCGGGTTGGCGGAGTGAGCTAAAGCGGTGAATAAATCAAACTTAGGGAGGAGGCTTCTAATGTTAACATGCATGAAACCAAGGCTTTTACGGTTATGAACTCATACACATTCTAAAGACACGATTACTTAACCACAATGAGTTGTATGAGTACTTGGTTGTGAGAGAGCGATCTGCTGGCTCAGAGCCATGCTTTCTCATGTCCAGCGTTTGGATTTCCTCTCCCGTTCACTGACTCCGTGCCGGACGGCGTTCCGAGGTTTTTGTCTCTCTCTCCCCGGAGTAGCGCTCGCTCGCTCGCTCATCCGCCTCATTAGCCTCCTACAATGGAGCGGCCATGCCTGGAATGTATGCACGCGTTCTTTACTCACACTCTCCCTCACACGTCCCTACAATCCTTCTCAATTCGGTACACCTCCCCCTTACATCCCATCCACCTCCCCTCAGTCCCCTCCTCCACCTGTACCCCTCCACTTCCTTCCTTCCTCCCTTCCTTCCTTCCTTCCTTCCTCAATGAAGCTCCCTTACCCACGCACCTACAACTCCCTACCACTTACACCTACATGCCCCTACGTTCCTTCTCATCCCCTACACATCCCTCCATCATCCTAGACAACCTCTGTCTCTTCAGGGAGACACCTTGGGAGGTGCCACCAGGTCTCCCCCTCCTTGGACTCACATGGTGCCAAACACAGAAAGTTGATATGATGAATTCCATGTTTGGAACCACAGATTTGTTTATCAGAACATTTATGGCAGGTCTTAGTTACATCTCTGTGTGTGTGAGTGTACCATGTGAACCAGGTGAATATGGGCTGTTGCGGAGGACACTGTTGCCCAGGTTTGCGAGCTAAGTAAACAAAACATTGATTCTGTTACCGACTAACACCGAGGATCCACTGGTGATAGAAATTTAAATTAATCAGCCCATAAAAATGAGATCATTTTAAAACGCTAACACAGATTAGATAACAACAATAGATGCATTTGGTTGCTTCTCCATCAAAATGTTCACTATTCAATTTCCATTTGGACGTCTCCAATCCTAAAGTGATGGAACTCCCCCCTAATTTACTTAAAGAAAACAAAGAAGGTGTTCAAACAATCAGACTTCAAGTACAGGAGTTTCAGTCTGTAATTGGGCACTGTGTCTCTCTCTCTGCTGCGGTGAAATCAGGAAGACGGCGGTATAGGAAGAAGTTATGCTTTTAGTACATCATTCAATCTTGGGTAGATGGATCCCAGAACCCTGTGGGGAGAGCACGTACTCCTAAAAGTATTCCACCTCCACTGCACCCTGCCTGAGCAGGTCAGGGGGAGAGCTGGGCTGGTATGGAGGGGGAGACACACTGACATACAAGAATGTAACTTATGTTAAAATATCCGCAACACATCAAACACAACCTTTTATGCAACACACAACCTTCTCTTTGAACCACAAAACACGTCCTTTTTTAGCTTGTCGTTTGTGCTCATGTGAGTAACTCTTCTGTGTGTATCTGCCTTTCTAAGTAGAAACAGCTGCTGGTGCTTCATCCAGGAGGTTACATATTTAGTTTACATATAGCATGCAATATAAAATAGGTAAATGGAGGAAGAGAAGTTTCCAACTTCACAAATAGAATTGAAGGGAAGTCACCTTCTTTACTTACAACACTGTATTCTCCAAATCAAAGTTAATGAAATAAAAACAGGGCAGCCGTGTCTGTTGGTTCCATCTTGATAGTTTCAGTTAAAGTGTGTGTGTGTGTCTGTGTGTAGTTGTGTGTAGGAGGTACACTACAGGTTCAGTGACAGGACACAGAACACTCCACACCTCCTTATCAGAAGCCTGGTACCAACCGGAGCCGCTCCTGATCTCTGTCTCTCTCTCTCTCTCTCTGTGTGTGTGTGTGTGTGTGTGTGTGTGTGTGTGTGTGTGTGTTTGTGTGTGTGTGTACATGCTCAGTATGTGTGTGAGAGAGAGAATGTGTGAGGGAGGTTGTTTTTCAGCGAAGACTTTTAGCTGATTTCTAACTAATGAAAGCTATGTAGCTCAACCTCCTCTCCTTCTCCTCGAGGGAAGGGCGTGACTTAGGATGACCCGGGTGACGAGTGGAGGGGTGAAGGGTTGGTAACTGGGGGTGAGGAGATGGGTTAGAATTTTAAGGATGGGTGACAACTTTGTTGGTCCCATGGAACCTTCCCCAGACCTGGGGTCTGAGAGGAAGCTATCAAAGTTGAGGAGGTATCAGTGACACCAGGGGTCAAACTGATAGATGACCCCTACAGCCCCAGGGCTTATCGGGAGGTGCTACTGTATGCGAACATCACCATTGACACTACAGATATTAAACAGGACAGTCAGATCTACACCAGGTCTCCATTCGACTCAACCTGTCAATGAAGCTCCATTTCTGGGTTGAGATTGTGGAGGAGAGGGTCTCGCGAGCAGTCTCTGGATGTGTCTTGGGGAGAGGCCTGGACTAGAGAGGCCTGGATGTGTGTGGTTTTGTGTGTGTGTGTGTGTGTGTGTAAGCAGTGTTGTGAGCCACGCAGACACAGAAATGTTCTGTTTATTCACAGACTGGGAGCGGCACAGGAAGTGAGCTTCCTGGGGAAAAGCAAAGGGTGATCCCACGTTTCTATAGAAGGAAATGGGGCGTGTGGTGTGTGCTTGACAGAGACCACTTCCAGTCTGGGGGCCCAAGGTAAGACTGGCTGAGCCACTGCAGCCCTGGGAGAAGATGACCGCAGAGAGATTTGGAACACGGTCATGTAAGCGTCATTCATAGGAAGTCATGGTCACTATAGAAGACTATAGTCATGCTTACAGTATAGTCATGATGTCATATCACCAGACTATTTCAGCTTTAGTCCTCTCTGGTTCCATATTAGTAACTATGGAGCTTGCCAGGCTAGCTATCTGTGTGTTAGTGCCTCAGGGCTGGGTGAATGGCTAAGGAATGGCAGTGGTGGTGAAGGAATGTCTGTCATCTCCTCTTTAATCTCCTCTCCCCTTCTCTCCTCACCCCTTCTCTCCTCACCCTTTCTCTCCTCACCCCTTCTCTCCAGCTGACAGGTGCACAGCTCTGGCCCCTCAGCCCTGTGTACACTACCCAACCACGCATGAGAACAGACCAGCTCAATTCCTTTAACTTTCTCACACACTTTCTCTCTTTTTCTTTCACTCTTTCCCTCTCAGGCTTACATACCAACCACTGCTTACTCCGCCACCCCCGTCTCTCTCTCTTACATACTCTCCCTCTTTTCCTCCCTCTCCCCCCTCTCCTCCCTCTCCCCCCCTCTCCTCCCTCTCTCCCTCACCCCCCCTCTCTCCCTCTCCCCCCTCTCCTCCTCTCTCCCTACCCCCCCCTCTCCTCCCTCTCATCCCTCTCCTCTCTCTCCTCCCTCCCCCTCCTCTCTCTCTCTCTCCTCTCTGTCCTCTCCTCCCCCTCTCATCTCCCTCTCAACCCTCTCTCTCTCTCCTCCCTCTCCATCTCCCTCTCCTTCCCCTCTCCTCTCTATCCTGACATTCCTCATGGTGGGTAACCCTGGCCCTGGCATTGATCTTCTCCGGTTTTACCTCCCCTAATCGGCCATCTCCCCCTGCCCCACCCCATGTATTCCTCACCCATCACCTCCCTCACACCTTATCAGAGACGGCCGTACGGTTGTCTGTGGTTTTAACCCATCAGCCTCCAAATCATGAGGAAGTATGCAGCTCAGACAGGGACAGTAGAGTCCGGGGGGGATGGGTGGTCAGAGGAATGGTTAGTGTAGGGCTGCACCTCAGATAGGGTGGTCTACTATGGATGGTGCTGTGGTGGTCCCAGTGTTTAGTAACACCCAGAGTAATGGCCCTCAGCTGATAGTGAAGAAACTGTCCTGTGTGGGAATAGAGATTGTTTATGTATTCATGTGTATGTTAAGGCTAAACACACATCGCACAGAATGTGGATCTAACGTCCATCTGCCAATTGTTCAGCGCGCTGTGTTTTAGGGACCACCCTCATTTTTCACATGATTCTATAAGTAAAATTGGTACGTATTCTGTTCTCAAATTACGTTCAGAAGTGCTCAGTACTCTCGGCCAGCAAATGCTGTTGGTGTGTCTGAGCCTAGGCTTTCTCTTTTACCTCCCACACAAGATGTTCCTATGACCTGAAGGTTTGCTGTGTGTGTGTGTGTCTGTATCTAAAAGGTGCACATTCTCTCTCCTGTCTTCAGACAGGGCAGGCACCCTGCCTGCGTCTCAATGGTATCTCTGTGTACCGGCTCCAGTTCTCACTCTAATTGACCGTTCTCCGCTGCTGGAATGTTGTCTCTGGAATTCTGCAGTAGTCTATTATCTGGCCTGAGCACCAATACGCTTCACTGTACTACCACTCTGCCTGGATACCATCCCATAGATACCATCCCATAGACACCATCCCATAGATACCATCCCATGGATACCATCCCATAGATACCATCCCATAGACACCATCCCATAGATACCATCCCATAGATACCATCCCATGGATACCATCCCATAGACACCATCCCATAGATACCATCCCATAGATACCATCCCATAGATACCATCCCATGGATACCATCCCATAGATTTCATCCCATAGATACCATCCCATGGATACCATCCCATAGATACCATCCCATAGATACCATCCCATGGATACCATCCCATAGATACCATCCCATAGATACCATCCCATAGATACCATCCCATAGACAACATCGATGGCTGTTATGGTCAACCCCAAGATGAGAGATTTCTCTCATACATCTCCTTTTATTTATTTAGAGCTCCCGAGTGGCGCGGCGGTTTAAGGCACTGCATCTCAGTGCTAGAGTCGTCACTACAGACACCCTGATTCGATTCCAGGCTGTATCACAACCGGCCGTGATTGGGAGTCCCATAGGGCAGCGCACAATTGGCCCGTGTAGGCCGTCATTGTAAATAAGAATTTGTTCTTAACTGACTTGCCTAGTTAAAAAAAAATATATATATATATATATATATATAGATATATATATATATATATAATTATTGGGCTTTGACCCAGGTGTGTTCAAGTGCCTTAAACACACTGACATTTTTAACATCTTGAATGAAAGCTGTGTTATGCCATACAGCTAAGAAGTCACTTTGTAATGGAAGCTTTTCGCTTCTGTTCTAATCATTTTTGAAATTTCCAAAACTGCCAGTTGCTCTCCTTCGTTGCTTTCTCAGAAACGGATTTGAACTGAAAGAGTCACAGACCCCCACTTACTGACAGCTGAATCATCCCACTTCTATTATTATTCAAAACCGCTCCCTATTTCTATGGACACACATGACAAAGCAGCTGCTTACTCCACTACATTTGTAGTTTTAGTACAAACAAGTACACTACAATCTACCTGTCTGTCTTTGCAGACAGATCTATGTGTTTTTGCATACTTTTGAATGGTCTACATTCAGAGTATATGCACAAATTACAATTCCCTCCCTTTACTGGACTCAATCTGCTTGGTGGCTGGGAATAATAGACCTATAATTGCACAATTGGCTGGAACTTGACTGTGAAGCTGACCTTTTTCCATTAATACCATTTCATCAATAAGATGCCGTACAAAGAGGGAGGAGGCAGATGCTGGCTAACCAAGGAGTGGTAAAGGACTCTTGTTAAAAAAGTTAAGTAAGCCTTTACATTTTAATTTGATATTGTGTTTTATTGTAATTCTATTGAACATTGGGTTTTTATTATTTATTGCAGGTTTTAATTTATTAAATATATATAGGTGTACACACTTATGTACCAAGGATATCCCGCACAACTGTTACACTTCTCCAGTAAACATTGGTGTACACTGACTGAGGACCAAGACAGAGAGATGTGAGATGTTAATGTGAGACAGAACTGTTGCGACCAGCCCCGTGGTGGGTTGACCAGTTAATGAATGAAAATGATCCTTTCGCCAGGCTTTATAAGGAATTGTCTCTGTCATTGTCACGCAGTAGCTACATGTCTTTACCTCTCTCTGATTGTATCCCTCTCTCCCTCGCTCTCTTTCTCTCTGATAGTTGTTCTCTCCCTCGCTCTCTTTCTCTCTGATAGTTGTTCTCTCTCTCATAATGGATGTGCTGGAGCACAACGACTTGATCAACGTCGGTAAGGAAGAAAGTGCCATTGGGAAACACCAGTGTCTAGATCCCAAAAAGGTGAGTATCTGTATTTTGTTATTATCCTCTGCTTGAACAAGATTCTATTCAAATAAATATATAAAGGTGTGGGAGAAAAGGATAGGACACTTGAAGGAAAAGCAAATCATATTGGACACATTTCCGACAATGTAACCCTGTGTAACAGCTGGCTACATTGCTGTGTATCTGTCTGTCTTGATGTGTTCCAGTACCTCTCTCTGGATGGTAACAGTCTGACCACAGCTGATCTGGTCCGTTTGGGGAAAGGCCTGTTCAACATCAAGGTATGATTAAAGAAGACCATGCTCCATCATAGTCCAATCAGACAGTAATCAGCTGTGCTGTCGGTTAACAATTTGAACTCCACTGTTTTGCCACCCAGCTGACCTGCGAGGCTGAAGGGAAAGTCAATGAAGCCAGACAAGTGATAGAAACCATCGTAAAAGAAAACCGAGGTATGGGAGATCATAGATATGTATAGATCAGAATGTATAGATTAGAATATATAGCTATAGATGAATAGAATGTGATTCTACATGTGCTTATCTGTCTCTTTCTGTATATCTGTGTGTTTTTTCCCCCTGTAGTTGTCTATGGTGTCAACACAGGGTTTGGGAAATTTGCCCATACGCTCATTCCTAAGGATAAGCTTGTGTAAGTTGTTTATTAACTAGCTGGGAAGAACAAGTATTTTCCTATCTGAATAAACATTGTGAGCTAGATCTGTTTGTCAATCACTAACTGTCAGAATCATTTATTGACAGTGTGTGTGTGTGTGTGTGTGTGTGTGTGTGTGTGTGTTTTTTGTCTTCAGGGAACTACAGGCGAATCTGATTCGATCTCATAGTGCTGGTGGGTTGTCATGCTTATAGAAACCGAGTATATGTATGTAGCTTTATTTGCAAGGGACAGATCAGGCCTATCCTTGACTAAATTGCACCCCTGGTGTTCATATAGAAATACTTTCCGATGCGTGTGTGTGTGTGTGTGTAGGAGTGGGCACCCCATTGAGTGTAGAGAGGACCCGCATGCTACTGGCTCTGAGGATCAACGTTTTGGCCAAAGGGTACAGTGGCGTCTCCATGGAAACGGTCCAGGCTATGGTCAAAGCCTTCAATGGTAAACCCAGTCTACAATAACAACATGAATTGAAACGTGAACTCTATTTGTGTCTGTGGGTGTGTTTGTGCATGTGTACGTGTGTGAGTGTGTGTAGGCATGTCCTGTCCAGGTACATTGTGCTTGTGTGTGTGTGTCTGTGGTGCACACTGCGCAGAACATCGGAAGAATTATCGCTGTGAATCATTGTAATGTTGTATCATGTATTGTTTGTTTGTGTCAATTCATCCCTAAGGGTTGGGCCGCCATTAAATCATTCATGCATTTGTGTGTGTGTTTGTGTGTGTGTTTGTGTGTGTTTGTGTGTGTGTTTGTGTGTGTGTTTGTGTGTGTGTTTGTGTGTGCTCGTACATGCGTGTGACAGATCTCTCTCTCTACTCCCCCAGCCTCCTGCCTGTCATGGGTGCCAGAGAAGGGGACGGTGGGGGCTAGTGGAGACCTGGCCCCCCTGGCCCACCTCACCCTGGGCCTTATGGGAGAGGGCAGGATGTGGTCGCCTCAACGCGGTTGGGACCACGCCAAAACAGTTGGGTTACCCACAATGCCTCTCTCTCTCTCTCTCTCTCTCAACCCAAAGACACACCTCACAGAACCAAGGTGTTTTTGTTCGATTAATGAATTACTGAGATAAAATGTATAAATGTCGGCCCCTAACTCGCTTCCTTTCTCTCTCTCTTTCTCCTCTCCTTTATTCTCTCTTTCCTCCTTTTCCAGGTACTGGAGTGTCATGGACTCACACCTTTGGTACTGAAGCCTAAAGAGGTACAGTGCTAGAGCTGTAGTATTAGGAACTCTTTTGTTTTTACTATTTGTTGGTTTTCTATCAGGCATTGATTAAGTAGTCTTGTATACTGATTATTAATAACTGGGGTTAGACGATATCATATCTGGGATATAATAGCAGTAGATAGTGATGTCTTTGAGGATCAAGTAATGATAAGTGTTTTATCTCGCAGGGCATCGGTCTGATTAACGGGACTCAGATGATGTCATCTCTGGCGGCGGAGGCAGTGGAGAGAGCTGTGGGTGTGGCCAGGCAGGCTGACATCATCGCTGCCCTCAGTCTGGAGGCTCTGAGGGGCACCACCAAGGCCTTCGACAGCGGTCAGACACACACACACACACACACACACACACACACACACACACACACACACACACACACAGTGAATTCACTGTTGGAGCTTTGATGCTGTAAGTAAGTTAACCGTTCCATTCCATTATGTACTGATCTGTTCTGCCCTTCCAGACATCCATGCAGTGAGGCCACACCCTGGTCAGATAGAGGTGGCTCTGAGACTCTGCTCTGTACTCCACTCTGACGTCTTCCCCTCCCAGATCTCTGGTAAACTCACACACAAACACACACACACACTCAATTCTTGTCCTTGTTATCCAAAAAAAGACATTTCATCCTTCGGCGGAAACCTTAATAGGGCTGTTTGGTCATTTCCTGTCTCTGACTTCCTTTGTTGCGTTTTCCTGTAGAGAGTCATAGGACATGTGACCGTGTCCAGGATGCATACACCCTCCGCTGTATCCCACAGGTAAAGTGTGTGTGAGTGTGTGCTCGCGACATGTGCATGTGTGTGTGTGTTACAAATCTTTGTACCCCTGCAGTGAGGGGCTGGAGTGAACGAACCCTAGTACCTGTGTATATCTGCATCTCTCTCCTCTCCTGTAGGTTCATGGGGTGGCTAACGACACCATAGCCTTCGTTAAGAACATCCTCTCCACTGAGCTCAACAGTGCCACTGACAACCCTGTATCCTCCCACTGAGTAAATTGTTATATTTACTTGAAGACGTCACCCCCCGTGATTATATAAATTCACCACAAGGAGGAGCCCTTGAACTATCCCATATGGGCTTTGGTTTCCTGTGTACAGCTTATATTCGAGACATAATGTTGCCCCAGATATTAAACCTTAACTCTCCTCCAGCTTGTTTTTGCAGAGCGAGGTGAGACTATCTCTGGGGGTAATTTTCATGGAGAATACCCAGCCAAGGTAGAGTCACAGACAAACAGATTCACTCCATACAATAATCTCCTCTGGTCCTTCAGTACTGTTTCACTCTTTCCTAGCCTGGTCCTAGATATGTTTGTACTACCTTACCAATGATCATAGGAGTTGGCAAGGCAGCACAAACTGATCTGGGACCAGGCTAACCGTCTCTCTCCCCCAGGCTCTAGACTACCTGGCCATCGGGGTCCATGAGCTGGCCAGTATGAGTGAGAGGAGGACAGAGAGGCTGGTCAACCCCTCCCTCAGTGAGCTGCCTGCCTTCCTGGTCCAAGACGGAGGCCTCAACTCTGGCTTCATGATTGCACACTGCACTGCTGCCGCCCTTGGTAGGTCTGTGTATGTATGTGTGTGTGTGTGTGTTTGAGTGTGTTTGTTCACACAGAAAACGGTAGTATATGTTTCTGTGTCTGCTCACCTGCAGTATCTGAGAGCAAGGCGTTGTGCCACCCGTCCTCTGTGGACTCCCTGTCCACCAGCGCAGCCACCGAGGACCACGTCTCCATGGGGGGCTGGGCCGCTAGGAAGGCCCTGAGGGTGGTGGTACACGTAGAGCTAGGTAACTTGTACAGTCACATGGCACTAATGTGTGAGATGCTCGTCCCATCAAACAGCATGCCTACAGAGTTAAACCTGAGAATCTGCTTTTCAGTTCTGGCCATAGAGCTGCTCGCCGCCTGTCAAGCCCTGGAGTTTCTCCGCCCTCTCAAGTCCACTACCCCTCTGGAGAAGGTCCATGAGCTAGTGCGTTCTGTTGCAAGGTAAGAACCATGAGAATGTGGAGCTCTGGTATCGAGGACTGGCCAATGTTGTTCTGGAAAGGTGTGGGGTTGAGTTCTACAGCACATCAGTTCATTCTTATTTCCCATCAGGCCTTGGGATTGTGACCGTCAAATGAGTCCTGACATCGAGGCTGCTCACACGCTCCTCAGAGAGGAAAAGGCAAGAGACTCACCCCATCTCAGTGTTATGGTTATCATTCCAGCTAATTGATAACGAGGCAGATAAAAATTAACTTCTCTGTTTATGTTTCTCACCCGTGGCCTTCTCTAGGTGTGGGAGGCGGCTCGTCCTTACATGGACCAATACCGAGAGAGGCTCGGACTGAAACCACTCCCACTGGATGACTAGTATTTCTTACTTCTACTGTATGATTCCAAATGCAGGATTCAAGTTTATTAGAGATATACAGTGCAAACAATAAATTAGCTTAAGAAACAAACATATTGCTTATATTATCTCAGGATTAGAACTTCCTCAGAAATGTAACTCCCATATATGAATCATACCTGAATCATACCTTGTTATCTTACAATGCTGGTGGGCGTAAACAAGTTAATAAACCAGTAATTACAATAAAGTGAAATATTCTCCCTGGTGTATGACAGCAAATTATGATTATTCTACATTAACTAAATGTACTGGTTCAGTTTAGAACTCACTTAGTCTGTGTGATCGACAGGAGAGATGATCAGTGTGGCAGAGTTGTCACCTTTATCAATGCCAGGGCCAAGGAATGGATAGATTTTCTCAGTGAAGGTGCATCCAGTGAAAGAGTATATATGAGACCTGGCCTCCACATCATAATAGGAGACCTGACCCTCCTCCACAAACACCCCCACCTTCTGGGGCTTCTCTCTGAGGTATAAGCGGACACGGGGTTAGGTACATGCTTACTCCCATCTCTCAGGACCACAGCCCAGCATCCGTTTAATGAGCACTCTATGACGTTCCCCTTCCTGTTGATGGACTCTCTGGCCTTTTCTAAAGTCCACATAATTTTCACCTGAACATTCACCTCATAGTAAAATCTCCCTGTGAAGAAGCCATCCTTTTCTAGGACATATAAAGCTCTATCAAACCTCTTTGGATTATAAGGAAGATTAAGCAGTTGTGTGCCTCCGTGTCTCACTTGTTTGCCATCCTCAGACAGGATGAGTTTGGGATGTGCGGTATCTGGGTCCAGAGTCACATCCACTGCATACTGCTGAATCCTCTTCAGTTTGACTTCAGGCAGCTTCTCCATCTCTTTATTCAGTGTCTCCTCCAGCTGAGACACAGCTCTCATCACAGTCCCCACACACAGATCACTGTGAACACGTACCCTAGACCAGTCCTTGGTGGGTGGAGGCGTGCACAGAGATGGGAAGCTCTGGAGGAGGTCGAGGCGGTCCTCAGTGTGTGAAAGCTGCTCCAGCTCAGTGCTTCTCCTCTGTAGCTCAGTGATTTCCTGCTCCAGCTCTTTAAGGAGCCCTTCAGCCTGCCTCTCTACTGCTTTCTGCTTCTCCTCAATCACCTCAATGAGCTCAGCCTGGCTTCTCTCAATGGGGCACACCAGATCAGTGAAGACCTGTACACTGTCTGATATCTCCCTCTCTGCCTCTCTCTTGCTGAGATCTACAGAGTCTTTGATCTCCTGAACCTTCTTCAGTCTCTCCTGGATCATCTGCTGAACTTCTGCCTCAGTCTCCACACTCTTCCTCTAGAGGGACATTGTCATGAGTCATGTGTTCTGTTTTCAAGCACAAGACAAAAAGACACATCTGGTCCCTCCTACAGAACAGCTACAGGAGTCTGTCGTGCTTCTTACACATCCGGTCTTCCAGGTTCTCCACAGGGTTGATCAGCTTGTGTCTCTATAAGGCTGCAACTCTCTGATGAGGCTCCACGTGAGTCTCACAGTAAGAGGTCAGACACACCAGACAGGACTTCAGGGCCTTGAGCTTCATCCCAGTGCAGAAGTCACAGGACACTTCTACAATTATGGCAGGGCATTGGTCTGGGCTGCTGGTAGCATTCACTTCAACTGGCTGCCTGAACTGAGCAGCCATCTCAGAAATAAAAGTATTGACAAACAGATCTGGTCTCTTATCAAATGTTTTCTTACATATTGGACACTGACACAGGTCATTGCTATCCCAGTACTTTGTGATAGTTGTGCCCACATCCAGACAGATAGAGCACAGGAACTGCTCTTCAGACAGGAGGCTGCTGGAGGTGCCCACATCCAGACAGATACAGCACAGGAACTGCTCTTCAGACAGGAGGCTGCTGGAGGTGCCCACATCCAGACAGATAGAGCACAGGAACTGCTCTTCAGACAGGAGGCTGCTGGAGGCGGCCATATCTAGACAAAGACCAAAGGTGAAACCATAAAATACTTATTGGAATCAGTCAGCTCTTGATAGTTGAAGCTTTGGAGTTGTCAACATTGCCTTATGGGATCATAGTAACTGATATTGATACATGATGTTAAAACATAGATACGAGTCCTATAACCAAAGTATAAAATGTTTAACATATACATTGAACAAAAATATAAATGCAACATGCATTTTACTGAGTTACAGTTCATATAAGGAAATCAGTCAATTGAAATACATTCATTAGGGCCTAATCTATGGATTTCACATGACTGGGAATACAGATATGCGTATTTTGGTCACAGATCCATAAAAAAAAAAGTTAGGGGCGTGGATCAGAAAACCAGTCAGTATCTGGTGTGACCACCATTTGCCTCATGCAGCACGACACAGCTCCTTTGAATAGAGTTAATCAAGCTGTTGATTGTGATCTGTGGAATTTTGTGCCACTCCCCTTCAATGGCTGTGCAAAGTTGCTGGACATTGGCGGGAACTGGAACACGCTGTCTTATATGTTGATCCAGAGCATCCCAAACATGCTCAATGGATGTCTGGTGAGTATGCAGACCATGGAAAAACTGGGACATTTTCAGCTTCCAGGAATTGGACAGATCCTTATGACATGGGGCTGTGCATTATCATGCTGAAACATGAGGTGATGGCAGCGGATGAATGGCACAATGGGCCTCAGGATCTCGTCACGGTATCCCTGTGCATTCAAATTGCCATCGATAAAATGCCTTTGTGTTAGTTGTCCGTAGCTTAGGCCTGTCCATACCATAACCATACCTCCACTTTGTTGCACTCTGTTCACAACGTTGACATCAGCAAATCACTCACCCACAAGACGCCATACACGTGGTCTGCGGTTGTGAGGCTGGTTGGACATACTGCCAAATTCTTTAAAACAACGGAGGCGGCTTATGGTAGAGAAATTAACATTCAATTTTTTGGTAAATAATGTAAAGCTTATCTTCAATTTAATTTCTTAATCTCTTTACTCACCTGTATAGTATGTTTGTGGATAATTTCTGTCCTTGGTGTCAAAGGGTAGAAGTCAGTGTATAATCTGAACGTATAGCTATTTAATAGATTTCTGAGGTGCTGGAGAGTTTGGTCTCGTTCACAATATAATGCATGTCTCTACTTTAGTTTCACTACAGAAAAATAGTGATACTGATACTACCACACACCAGATACTGCTGTGTGGTTCTCTTCCTGGAACAGTTAACCCTTTACATGGCTGAACTGTAACTGATCATTTTTAATTGTCATATTGATTGAAGTCCCGTACGGGAATAAATTAAATGTACTTTCACCCCTGGCAGTAGCTCTGAAAAAAATGTGTGTAATCATTCAGATGTGTGTAAAAAAATGTTGATGACATCCAGAAGGTATTGGGTCATTTGGATTTTTATTCAAAGGATTTACATCACATTAAAGCACATGGTACTAGTTTGTCCACTTACAAAATAGCTGACATTAAGGGCACCTCTCCTAATGGTTCAAAAAAGTTTTTTTTGTTTGTTTTTTTACATCCCATTCCACCCGATTCCAAACCTGCATAAAACAATCAATGTACAAAAACACAAAAACAAACTAAGTGGTCCAAATAGCATTAAAATTCAAGTATCCAAAACTGGTTGAAAGATGCACTGCTAACCATAATGACTACATACTACATTTAGTGAACAGACTTTACATGAAAGGGTTGTGTCAACACCCCCCACCCATAACAACCACACTTCCAAAGCATCCTATCCTTCTGATGATGATTGCCTTTGACCTTTTGATGGCGTGGTCATACACTCAGCCTATTAGCCTACGGTAGCCAGGCCTGTGTCTGTGTCTGTGCAGTCGATGGCCGCCGCGGTCAGAGCAGGAGCAAGGCCTTGTCATGAGAACTGAATCTGCTGCACGCCAGGAATCTACAGGAGCAGACAGAAGCAATGGAGAGAATGGTCATGGATATGTCACAAAGGTCTAGTTCCGATTCAAATGACTGACGTCACTTACCTGTTGATATGAGGTGGTGTACACCATGACGTTCTGCTGTTGGCCGTCGGCTGTTATTATTCCGGCTGGCAGTTGATTCGCTGGAATGGAGGGAAGCGGACATTACAAAACCATCCAGGGCACAAGACTATAATATGCGTTTATCCAATGCAACTTGACATATGTATGCATGCATGACTGTAGCCTCTACTTTAGTATGAGATGACAACATTGAGAACTGTTCTGAACCACTTACTGAAGCTGTTGTCTGTAAGCTCCTCCCCCAGGCCTTCCCCCACCGACACACCTGGGATTCCCTTCTCCCCCTTCATCGCCTAGGAAACAACACATTGTGAGAGATGAAATAGTATGCGATGTGCGATGGAGTGTTTGTTCATGGACACTTGTGATTGTGTGCGAGAGACTAATTGTCAGTGTGTTTAGTTGTACCTCTCTGAACTTCTGCAGGTAGAGTTTGAGGGGCTCCACGTACATGTCGAAGCCCAGGGTTGACATGGCAAACAGGATGTCCTCTCCGTTGATGGTCTTCCTTTTCTCCTGGTGGCAGCGCTCGCTGGCCTCCGACGTGATGAAGCTGATGAACTCGCTCACACACTCCTGCACACATTCCTTGGCGTCTTTCGCTATCTGTGAGACACACACAATTTGTAAATAGCCCACCCAACTACCTCATCTCCATATTGGTTTTTTTTCTCATTTGCACCCCAGTATCTCTATTTGCACATCATCATCTGCACATCTATCCCTCCAGTGTTAATGCTAAATTGTAATTATTTCACCACTATGGCCTGTTTATTGCCTTACCTTCCTAATCTTACATTTGCACACACTGTACATATATGTTCTATAGTGTCATCGATGGTACGTTTGTTTATCCCCATGTGTAACTGTTTTTTTTTTGTCGCACTGCTTTGCTTTGTCTTGGCCAGGTCGCAGTTGTAAATGAGAACAAGTTCTCAACTGGCCTACCTGGTTAAATAAAGGTGAAATAATAAAAAAGGATGAGGAGAACGTTTCTGGGTAATATTCACTTGGCACCAAACGGAAGAAAGAAAAATAGAAAAGACAAACGAGGGATTATCTGAACTTGTCCAATAAGTAACACAAACTAAACGTTTTACTATGGTGTGCAATAATGAATACGACACAGATCTCTCTCTCTCTCACACACACACACACACCACGGTTACCTTCCCAGTCTGTGGAATGCCGTTCTTCATGATGCGTGCCACGTTAGCGATGGGGAGGTAGATGTCCTGCTCCCGGAAGTTCTCTTTCATGCCCCCTTCCTCATGGTCGTTCAGACTCTCCTCTCCATCATCTTCAACACACACACACAGTATTACGTGAGAAACATGGGTCATTGATTGAAATGCATTAGGTGCCGACACTGTTGCACCGAGACGTAGAGGATGTGATGATGATGATGATGATGACACTAACTACTGTACACCAATGTCCCTTACCATCTTGAGACTGGAGTACATATCCTCCTGACACGTATTCTCCAGAGATGCCTAACGTTAGCTGGGAGGCGTCGGTGGTGGAATGGTCTTCTTCCATCTGGAACAAAAGACGACATGGTTTGACTGAATTGTTTCAAGGCCCTTACGGTTGACTGGCTAGTTAGCTAGCTAAATAAATAAACATGTCTAGTTTAGCTAGTTGGCTAAGCGTTCGCCAGGTTAGTTTACTAGGAAAACCGTCCGCTAGCATTGTTGACCAAATTCGTTAACTTCTGGGTGGTTGTTTGCTAAAATGGGAGCTAGCTAGCTAGCTAATGTTTCGTGCAAAATGTAATTTGGACAAAGGACGCAATAGCTTTAGTTAGCTAGCCATTTGACCCTCACACACTTTGACTTCGACTAATCGACGACTATTGTTGCAACGAAACATTGGTTGTTTTATTGTAAGACCAATCTGTTCACACTTTAATTCAATATCTGGAGTTCGGCCTGTTCTTTTCGAAAACCGAGACATGGGGGACATGACATGAAGCTAATTAATAGTTGGGTTTTATTTTTGACTAGATACTTCCTGCTCTCAAATTCTACTTCACGCAACAAATAAAAAATCAGTCAGAAACGGACATTTCCATTCGAGCTAACAAGGAATTGGTTAGCAATCATTGGCCGGAGCCAGACACAAACCTGCAATGAAGCCCTGGTTGGTTACCTTCTCAAAACGGTCGTTGGTTGGACAGAAAATGGCTGCGGAAGGAACCAGTCCCCGCGCGGAGATACGCGTCCTCCCAAAATACAACGCAATGCCTCCTCTGACCGCCTGGTGGCCGTTCTGTCAAAGTGTCAACCTCACTATTTTATTTGATTTCACCTTTTATTTAACTAGGCAAGTCAGTTATGAACGAATTGTTATTTACAAATATCACAACCGGCCGGTGATTGGGAGTCCCGTAGAGTTTGGCCGGTGTAGGCCGTCGTTGTAAATGAAGAATTTGTTCTTAACTGACTTGCCTAGATGAATAAAGGTTAAATAAAAAATAATAATGATAATAAAATAGGGACCAGGGACTGTAGTGACGCCTCTTGTACTGAGATGCAGTGCCTTCGGGAGTGTAAAAAGCTGTTCTACTCAAAAGCCATTTTATGTAACGATGATGCCATCATGCAGTATCTCTGCTATGACTATAGAACAGGGTGTTTTCATTACAATACAGACCTAGTGCAAAATGCCATTGCATTAAACACACTTACTGATTGATTGAATATATATTATTGTTTATTCACATTATTAGTTATATTCATATGTATGCGTTTGTCTGTTATCACCACGAGAGTGAACGTCAGCGTAGTACCTTTTGCGCATGCGTTTGAGTACTCGAGTCAGACTTTTCAGAGAAACTATTTGGAAAAAGTTCACTGCTATAACTTACTTCTTGCAGAATCATCTTGAATGATAGACGGTACTTGATAGAACTTTCCAACAACACGTTGGTGGAGGGACTCATATTTTATTGAATTTATTTACGCAGTGTGTTGGTAAATACATATTTGCATGCTTCTCTTTGGACCCTGTTTCTCTACGAAATCAGATTATTAAAAACAATATTATTTATAAATTTATTGCTAAACAATAGTATAATGAAATATGGTTTAGAAATTATTCACTCTGACTCTTAACTTCACTCAGGACTGTATACTAGTATCCTGTCAGTAATATATATTTTTTTCATTGCATTTAGTATATCGAATGTGCAACACGTGCATTTATCTGTAATTAACCCTGTTCTAAGGACTGTATTTTAAAAATGTATATCAACGTGCAATTGTATAATTTTTTCACCTAACACTATAACTATGTATAGTGTACATATTCAGTCATTCACTCGTACTATGCAATCCGTTTCTATAGTTTTTTGCACTCCAGACTTAGTGTATTTTTATACTTTTTCATACTGCCGCGCTATGTATCGTGTATCTGTCTTTTGTGTATTTCGTTCTGGCATTTTGCATCTGCCTTGTGTTTTTCGTAGCTGCTTGATAAAGTAATTTGCCCACGGGGATCAATAAAGTACAAATCTATCTAAATACAAATGTGCAGCTCTGAGTTTATCCACCAGATGGCAACATTGCACCAACATAAATTGAGATGAGTAAGTGATGAACTGTAAACTTCACAGTCGAATTGATTGACATAATATCATAAACGGTACAATGGTCTGTGCTTCTGCTGCTGATTCAAATATTTGTTGAAAAATGCCCTAACGTGTATTTTTACACCCCTTCACTATGTCTCACTCAGACCACATGCGTTCTAATTCCAACCCACTCAAATATGGATCAGACATGGGTGCTGAAATGGGTGTGTATATAAAAGGGTGTTTTTCTGTTGCTATGGAAGAGCTCCTTTCCACACTGCTTGCACCACCTTTGAAAGAAACACCCCTAGACTGAAATGTTAAATCCTATTAAAGATTTATTTTTTAAGACAGCGTAATGTATTTCAAATTCAGAGTGAAATTACACATTTTCTCAGGGGTTATTTGAGGAATTATACATGTGGTGTGCTAATATTCACCCAGCACACTTCAATTAAGTCTCTTTGTGCTCAAGGTTGTGATTTAGCCTAATTTCCTTCTCTAATGGAAATATCCAAGGGCTAATACATATTGTATGACTAGTACAGACCCTCTCTCTTTCTTTCTCTTCTCTCTCTCTTTCTTTCTCTATTCTCTTTCTCTCTTCTCTCTCTCTTAGACACCATCCCATAGACACCATCCCATTGATACCATCCCATAAATACCGTCCCATAGACACCATCCCATAGATACCATCCCATAGATACCATCCCATAGACACCATCCCATAGATACCATCCCATAGATACCATCCCATAGACACCATCCCATAGATACCATCTCATAGACACCATGAGAGAATGCCATGAGTGTGCAAAGATGCCATCAAGGCAAAGGGTGGCTACTTTGAAGAATCTCAAATATAAAATATATTTTGATTTGTTTAACACTTTTTTGGTTACTACATGATTCCATATGTGTTATGTCATAGTTTTGATGTCTTCACTTTTATTCTACAATGTAAAAAAGAGTGCAAATCAAGAAAAACCCTTACATGAGTAATATTCCACATTTTTGGCCCCCAGTGTATATGTTGAAGAGGGTGGGGCTTAAGCTGCATCCCTGTCTCACACCACGGCCCTGTGGAAAGAAATGTGTGTGTTTTTTGCCAATTTTAACCGCACACATATGTTTTTCACCCAACACCACTCTCTATCAATTTGTATAGCGGACTCTCATGCCAAATTGAGTCGAAGGCTTTTTTGAAATAAACAAAGCATGAGAACACTTTGCCTTTGTTTTGGTTTGTTTGTTTGTCCATTAGGGTGTGCAGGTTGAATACGTGGTTTTTCGGTAATTTGGTAAAAAGCCGATTTTACATTTGCTCAGTACATTGTTTTCACAGAAATGTGTTGTCTGTAAATATTATAATTTCATTGAGGATACCATCAACACCACAGGCCTTTTTGTTTTGGAGGGTTTTCATTTTGTCCTGTAGTTCATTCAATGTAGTTGGAGAATCCAGTGGGTTCTGGTAGTCTTTAATAGTTGATTCTAAGAATTGTATTTGATCGTGTAAATGTTTTTGCTGTTTGTTCTTTGTTATAGAGCCATTCACTTCACTTGGAATACCCATACATCTCCATTTTTGATAGATAACACTTTGTGCTGTCTGTGTCTCTTCTCTCTCTCTCTCTCTCTCTCTCTCTCTCTCTCTCTCTCTCTCTCTCTCTCTCTCTCTCTCTCTCTCTCTCTCTCTCTCTCTCTCTCTCTCTCTCTCTCTCTCTCTCTCTCACACTGTCCCCTCTCTCCTATATGCATATGAGGTGGAGGACCTGACTGCAACAGACATCCCCTGACTGCTCTGTGTGTCTAGATCAAAGACGTATGGCAAGCTCATCAGTAATTGTTACAAATCCCATATTGGAGCATCACTGTAAGGTGACTAAGCTTGTCCCACCGACAGGACAGGGTTATATCTCTCAAGTCCAGACCCATTCCAGCCTGGACTGGTTATAGCTCAGAGCAATGTGAGGGTGGCCAAAGTCCAACCCTGTGTCTGTTTAACATTAGGACTGTTTTGAGTCTCTGTGGTTGAATAGTCTGTCTATATCAGGGCTCTTCAACCTAGTTCCTGGAGAGCTGCTCTACCTTACTGTAGGTTTTCGCTCCAACCCCAGCCGTCTCTCCTCCTAGGTCCGAGGAGCACACTAGAGACTGGTCTGTCCTGCGGCACAGAGACATGGAGCAGACAAGGCTGCCCTGTGGACATTATGACATTATGACTACTACACAACACCTACAGTACTGTCTGTGTCTCTTCCTGTCTGTCACTGATCTACCACCCTCTTTATGGATCTGTCTCACCTCTTCTAGTCTTGCCCTTTTTTGTGAAGAATTGTTATTTTAATTAAATAAAAAATTCAGAGAAACTCATTAATAACAATTATTTGAGTTTAATCCCCTGCAGTCTTTCTTAATTATCTTTCAATCTTGATCCCTATATGTCAGTTTGAATCTCTTTTTCTCCTTCTTTCTGGGATGTGCACCCTCTTCAGAGGTCAGATATCACCTCTCTCTACCTGTAGTCAACCTGCATAAAGCTGTGTTAACCCCAATTGGCTGTGAGCCAGTCTACACACCCGTTTAATCAGCAGGCAGCCATCTGATCTGGCCAATGCTCACAGTGTGCCCAAGCATACTGTGATAATTATCATATAAATTGATTTTATGCTAATGAGATGAGCTGTTATATTCTGAAATCCAGAGATAAGTGAAAATGAGAGGAAGGAACTTGACAGTGGGAGGATTTGGGATATTACTTTATCCTACTTCTCTGTCCATATTCCCCCTTCCCGCCACCCCCCCCCCCCCCTCTCTCTCTCTCTCTCTCTCTCTCTCTCTCTCTCTCTTTCTCAGGAAGCTGCTGGCTTTGGGAGGAGGGTGCTGGTCCTTGACTTGGTGGCTCCCACCCCTAAAGGCACAAAACAGGGTCTGTGATGCAGATAAACAGGTTGTGTGATGCAGATAAACAGGGTCTGTGATGCAGATACACAGGGTGTGTGATAGAGATAAACAGGGTGTGTGATGCTGATAAACAGGGTGTGTGATGCAGATAAACAGGGTGTGTGATGCAGATAAACAGGGTGTGTGATGCAGATAAACAGGGTCTGTGATGCGGATAAACGGAGTGAGTGATGCAGATAAACAGGGTGTGTGATGCAGATAAACAGGGTGTGTGATAGAGATAAACAGGGTGTGTGATGCTGATAAACAGGGTGTGTGATGCAGATAAACAGGGTGTGTGATGCAGATAAACAGGATCTGTGATGCAGATAAACAGGATCTGTGATGCAGATAAACAGGATCTGTGATGCAGATAAACAGGATCTGTGATGCAGACAGTGTTTTCATCTTATTGTCTACTACTTCATTACGTAATGTCATTTTGTGTTCAATCATTTTCTGAGTGGTTATTCACTTTCCCTGTCCTCCAGGTCTAGGTGGTTCCAGTGGGAACGTAGGCAGTATTCCCAGGAAGCTCCTGCACCAAGCCTCCCTACTGGGAAAAGCCACCCAGGATGCCCGGAAGTACGGCTGGAAGTTTGAGGAACAGGGTGAGAGCATCAGTTACATTCCTTCCCATTCTATTACAGTACATGACATGTATTTTGTTCCATTGAGTCAATATTGAATGTATGTTTTAGTCCCTGGTCAGAGATGTCATGTCACTCTGTGGCTGTTGTCCAATCAGGCAACAGATGTCAACGGGAGGAGTACCTATCACACAGCAGAGACACTCGTCATCGCCACGAGGGACAGGGCACAATACCTGAACATACCTGGAGACAGAGAGCACTGCACCACCAGGTTAGCATGCACTCACACACACACACACACACACACACACACACACACACACACACACACACACACACACACACACACACACACACACACACACACACACACACACACACACATACACACACACACACACACACACACACACACACACACACACACACACACACACACACACACACACACACACACACACACACACACACACCACATACATAGAAGAAACATCTCTACCAGCAGTACTCTCACTCTAATTTCCCTCCCACTATGGGCGGACCCTGGTTGTGGGGGGGATCCAGTCAGGGGCTGGAGTGTGCTGGCTTCCTGTCTGGTCTAGGGTTAGAGGTCACTGTCCTGGTGCGGTCACACCTGCTACCTGGGTTCGACCACAAAATGGCGCAGAAGATCGAGAACCACATGCTGGTCAATGGGGTCAAGTTCCTCCATCACTACACACTTACTAAGGTACAGTGGCTGGCTTTGAAGGGTTATGGTGTCAAATATTGATGAATTAAAATAATGTAGTGTCTGTGTACATATACCTGTGCGTGTGTTAGGTTGAGCAGATTAAAGCAGGCAGGCTCAAAGTGACTGCTGTCTCCATTGATGAGAGCGAGACTTTCCAGGAAGAGTTTAATACAGTCAGTGAGTTTTACATTTTAAACATTTGAGTAATTTAGCAGACACTCTCCTCCAGAGTAACTTACAGTAGTGAGTGCATACATTTTCAAAACTGGTCCCCTGTGGGCATTTAAAGCACCATGCTCTACCAACTGAGCCACACAGGCAGGCTTTTACACGGTCACTAACTTAACACACTATTAGCTTTGCATTATAACAAACCAGTTTTAATAACTTTATATGTGTGTTTGCAGGTACTGCTGGCTGTAGGAAGAGACACCTGTACCGGTGACATTGGTCTTGACCCACGTTGCAGTGAAATACAATCAGGAGTGACTACAACGTGACCATCCTGCTTTTACACTTCTTTCTGTTGGTTTAGATGACAAATGAATACGTGTGTGTGTGCATTTATGTTTCCATCCAACAGGACTGACAGAATCTCTGTGAATGAGAAGGAGCAGTGCAGTGTGGGATGTGTGTATGCTGTGAGGGCGGTACAGGAGGGTCGTCCATTGACCACAGCCCTCTCCATGCAGGCTGGACTCCTGGCCCGCAGGCTCTACGGAGGACACAGTACACCGGTACTGAGACGGGGACTGGGGCTAAGACTAGTACTGGGATTACATTTAGATGAAGGTTTTGCTTATGTATAGGTTTAGGGACTAGTGTGATGGTTTGTGTGTGTGTTCTCATTCCCAGGGTGTTGTTGTCTGTTTGCATTGTCGAGAAAGAACCTGCAAGAAAGCATTTAATTGGACGATGTATAGAATGTGTAAACAACCCGTACGACTAAGAAAACACTCTCCTCATGATATGTGTTTGGAATTTTACTGCTTTACAGTCCAATTCTTTACTCTTTGAGGGTATTGTCTTTCCTCTTGTGCAGGGATGGGCAGGTCCAGTCCTCTGGGGCTGCAGTGGTGTCAAACTTTTCCCCCATCCCTAGAAAAACACAGCTGATTAAACCAATTATTGGAGTCCGGTGTGTTAGCTGGGGCAAAAGTGTGACACCAGTCAGGCCCCCGAGGACTGGAGTTGCCCATCCCTGTTCTAGAGGAACACTTCGCCCATTCAGCTTTTGCCACCAAGGTGTATTTGTGTGTGTGTTTTCTGTATATTATAGTGTGTGTGTGTGTGTGTGTGTGTGTGTTCAGTCACCTCCACAGGAGCGTGTGGTAGGTCTCCATGTGATGGGGCCCAGTGCAGTGGACGTGATCCAGGGCTTTGCTGTGGCCCTGAGGTGTGGTCTGATCAAACAGCAGCTGGACACCACCGTGGCACTTCACCCTGTTTGTGCCCAGGTCAGTACGCCAGTTTCCTTACCTCTCCATTGCAATAGCTAATGTATGGTGAACGATCCGGCACAAAATGGCCACCGTACATTATCAAAAGTCCAGCAGTCCTAGATCAACTGTCTCTGATGGTTTTCTTGCTGCTAATGCTCCCTGAGTGAATTATTCATAGACTTACATTACAAACCACATCACACACAGTCCATTTCCTAAGCTAATACAGGATGGAGCCCTCAGCCCAATGCCGTACTGTGCTGCTTTTCACACTCCCGACACTTTGAAAACTTTGTTGACACTTAAATGGAGTTTGTAGAAAAGAGGGAACTGCTGAGGTTAGCCCACTGCTGTCAATCACTGTTGCCCATGGCAATGGTACAGATAGCAGGGAGAAGCCTTTTCAAAACATCCTCAGTGTTTAGTGACGGGCAGCAGGGCGGCTATCAACCGTCCAATGACATCTCAGTCTGGAGCCTGATTGACAGGTGGACGGGGACTGACACTGCTGCTGCTGGCCCTAGACTCTGGGGTCACTTCCTGTTTATATGTTGTTTGTTGTTGTTTTTTTCTCTTTTAAACTCTTTCTTTTTCCATATTAAGGAACCAAAGTTTGATTTTAACCCGCAGAGGCACCTCTGAAACCTTTCAGCTGGGAACTCTGCACAGAGTCAATCCTCTGAGGTTTAGTCCATATGAATACTCATTAGTCTTTGACTGTACTGACTCAGTTTAATGGCTGCTGAGTCGTGACAAAGTCCCGTTTGAGTCATTTACATATAAACACAGTTCATGCTTTTAGCAATAGCTACAGGCCAAAGTGATTTAAGTGCTATAATGTCATGTAATGAACAGGGTGAGATTAAAGTATTATCAGAGTTAAGAAATATGAATGAATAAAATGCTCTTACAGAGAGAGAGAGAGAGAGAGAGAGAGAGAGAGAGAGAGAGAGAGAGAGAGAGAGAGAGAGAGAGAGAGAGAGAGAGAGAGAGGCTTCCTGTTAGCAGAGACATCTGTGTGCGTCTGAGTTTGCTCTCTCTTTACCTAGATTTCAGAGGTAGCACGTCTCTGTGTGTGTGTTTCTGCTGCGTCTCTCTCTTCCTCACTTTTATGCAGACACTTTTTCACCTGTCAGCACACAATTACTGGTATGTCCCCATGAAACATTGTAGAGGCATGCTTTACTAACGATTTAGTTACTAACGATATACATATTTTATTACTGCTTACAGTTCAGCTTGTCCTCTAGACAACCTTGGTGTTTGTTACTTATGCAGACACACTGAGCATTCAGAGACTGAGACTGCTGTATCAATAAGGGTAAGTACACCAGTCTACAAACGTTATTAGAATATATCAATAGAAGGAAAGCGGAACAGTGTGTCTGGAGATATATTTGATATCACCCAGAACAAGTTATTAGGAATACTATTCAGCTATGTCTCCATTTGTCCCAGTTATAATCATACGATATATTGATTACATTTTTTGTCACTTTGCTTTGGGATCTTTTCAGAAGGTGTTTCAATTGGATCTTAGAATAGATCACTGTGGACTGTAGACTTGCTCTATAGAGCCCCACAGTGGAGGTGTCCTAACACCCATAAAACCTAGCGGTTAAACAGGGAAATGGTTCCAGTCGTTTTTCCACCATACATTTTTCCCATTGGGGATTATAGAAACACTTAAAATAAGGGCTGTGTTTCATGTAGGCTTATCCTGGGGTGATGTTTTGATAACCATGTAAATCTCTCTCGGACAAGGTGACTTTTATCAATAGATTAGTCTCTATTTGCTCTCAGAGTCGAAAATGCTAATTAGCATCTAAGTAGACATCATGCAAGACTACAAATCCCTGCAGGTTCCTGCACGTCATCTATAGTTGACACCTTTGCTAACAGGTATTGTGTCAATTTAAAACTTGCACAAGACAGTTCACAGAAATGTAGCCATTACTACACACTCTGACAATCTTCTAAGATCCTCAAAGTTCTGCAAAGAACCTTAGGGTTCTTGGCACTGAAAATTTCCCCCCAAAAGGTTCTTCCAAGAACCCCATAGGAGGTGGGTTCCATCGAGGAACCTCCTTAGTTGGTTCTTAACTGCCCAACTGAAACATTTGGAATTTTAATTTCAAAGGGAAGCAGGTTCAGGCACTTAACTGTTGGTTATTTGAATAAGCTGTGCAGTGCTAGGGCAAAAACCGAAACTCTGTTCTATGGCCCCTTTGAGAAATAAATATGTCAACCACTGACACTAGGTGTCGCTATAACACCCATACCCGTAGTATTGAGGAATTACCACATTGGCATACCGTATCCTCCTACTGCCACTGCAAGACTGGCAAGCAACATCCAAATGGGTAAAATGTGTGTCAATTTTAGCAATGTCATATTCAGGTAATACAAATATATTCAACTCATAACTCTCATTAGCCTGATTTGAATAAATGATTTGATTGAAATTTAATTCTCAATAAACCCTCCATCTAATGTAAAGAGGCGTTTAATCCAATTAGCTACCTATATTTTCGCACAAACTGATCCATAAACCATTCTCATACATTAACGCCTGTTTGTACAGTAGCCCACGTTATGTCATCTCTGATCTAATGAACAGGTTCCCCATTCTAGTTCTTTGTTTGTGTTCGCCTGTTCTTGGTGTGAGAGGAATGTGAATTAATCCACACAGTTCCTCTCTTACAATCACTCACGCAGGTGGTGATAATTCAATCTTTCCATAAATAATCTTATTTTTATTTTATTTTTATTTAACCTTTATTTTACTAGGCAAGTCAGTTAAGAACAAATTCTTATTTTCAATGACGGCCTAGGAACAGTGGGTTAACTGCCTTGTTCAGGGGCAGAACGACAGATTCATACCTTGTCAGCTCGGGGATTCGATCCAGCAACCTTTCGGTTACGGGCCCAACACTCTAACCACTGGGCTACCTGCCGCCCCCCGCCCTTATTAAAAGGGGGGAAACACTTAAGGCATATTTAGACACATACAAAAATAAATGGATAAGAATGTGATATAAATCCATTGCCCACTATTAATTTCTCAGTGTGCAACGTGAGATGGCGGTTTTGTTTTACTCGTCTCCCTAGCTCTCATCGCGTTTGGGCGCGCTCATTTTCTGTTGCAAGAGGGGTTATAATCGTTGTCTTGCTTCCCCTGTAGTTTAGCAGGGAGGGGCGAATAGTACAGTCCAAAGCGGGAGCATTGAGCAGCGGACAATTGCAGCGAGTATCACCATCAGTACCACAACGGCACGCCAAGTCCCGGTGCTCAGACTGACCGACCTCCACACAAAAAACTCCGCCACAGTCATTCCCTGCCAGCCATGAAACAGACTCTGCTCGAACTGATGAGGATGAGCAGAATATGCCGGATGGTACTCGCCACTTGTTTGGGATCTTTTATTCTGGTCATCTTTTATTTCCAAAGTATGTTCCAACCAGGTAGGTAGGATCTCTATGTCTCTCTTCAATTTGCACTGTTGTGTTCATTGATCTGTGGCGTCCTCTTGCTGCTGCTGCCCAGTGAACACTGTTGTGGCATGTTGACATGGATGTATTTGTTGACTGTGTGTTGAATCATGCATAATAAATAATGACTAGGTTGTAAGATAATTACGTAATTCAATTCTGTGTCACCGAGGTTGGAAAATAATTTACCTGTTTTAGGTCAAACACTATCACATAGATTGTGCGTTTATGCAATTGATTGTATGGGCTATTTGTGTCTGAGGCAGTTAGCTCTTGAGATTGCGGTGTACATCGCCTGTAGTCGAGGGCGTTCTCGCTGGTATGGATGGACGGATGCTTTTTGTCTCCCTCCAGTCAGTTTGGCTGAAGTGGACCCTATGACACTGCCACTGCACCGTTCGGCCGCGGCCGTACAGTAGAGGCTCTGTACCATGAATCAAAGAGCCATGCTTTCAGACGCGCAAGGATCGCACTGTACAAACAGCAAAATGCCTCAATATTGACCTACAACACGTTTACTGTAACGCGAAATTATTTCTGAGCAACTGTGTGGCGCTGTTACATTCCTCCCGTGACTGAAACTGTTTCGTTTGAGCTCCTGTGCGATGCCATGGTCCAGGATCAAAAAGATACTTTGGAAAAGGAGATGAAAGAATGATATGTAAATTACGTATGAGAGAAAACTGTGTGATTTAATCACCTCTATTATGTTGAAAACAATGGCTATGCTTTATTTCAATGTGTCTCTATTTGCAGTAATAGGGAATATAGTTATGTAAATAATAATTATGGGGTATTGTGCCATGTAGACTATTCCCAGCCAAAGTGACCGAATTATTCCTAAAGGGGATTTTGCAGTCATACTTTATTTGTTCCCCTCCTTTGATTCAAAGTTGTGTCCGAAAAGGGAACGAGGTGGTAGTGGATTTTATTGAAAGGAAGGGTAATATTAGAGGAGTCATTGTACAAAAGAATAAACATGCACTGATGTGTAAATGCGCCGTACCTCCACATCATTTGGTGGAATTTTTGAGGCCCCGGTTCTTAGTCGTCAACCTAGGCTACATTGGCGACGGGGCTCTCATCACTAGCCCACTGCACCGGAATGCGTGTTATCCCCAGTCCTTAACGAATTCCGTTAACCAAACAACGCCGTGGAGACTGACCCTGTATCTATGAGTTAGTGAACACTGCACAGATACTGTGGCACGTGAAGAAATGCTTTCCAGCAGTTCCGCATGACTCCCCGCAACATTCTGTAGCCCCACAAAGAAAAAAGGCTGAGGGTTTGGCTACAGGGAGCCTCTCCCAGGCATAGCGGTAGCGGCATGCTGGACCTATTTTGTTTTAGAAGAGGGGAAATCCAAAAGAGAAACATGTAATTGTTTTTGTAGAATACATGTGTGGCATATGAGAGGAAGCCCTGTGTAAGATGATGTGTGTGTGTGTGTCAGGGTGCTGGAGTGGATGTGTTTGTAGGTAATGGGGTTGTGTGTTTGGGATTATGAAGCGATTATGTGGGTGAGACCAGGGATTGACATTAAAGACTGGTGAACCAAACTGCAAAGTATTCCAGTAGCATAAAACAAATCTTTCTGCTTCCTGTCCATTGCTTAAGTGAATAACGGACAATGTCTGACATTTCGGTGTAATTGCGTGCGTTTCTCTCCCTCTTGACCTCCTCATCTCCCCCACTGACACATACAGTACAGCCTAAGAACATGACAGACTGAACCCCTCTGGTCTTCCCATAACGTTTCACGGCACACGGAAGTCGGAGGAGCTTTCCTATGGTTCCGGAATGTCAGACTGCGTGGGAATCCTGTCTCGCCCCCCTGCGCAAACTCTCACCTCGTTTACAGGACCTTTGGGGTCACGACCTCTCTAAGCCAGACAGTGGAGAGAGACAGAGAGTCCTCATCTGGGTGTCTCACTGTGGGCTCAACAAACTCACATGCACACATATACACACACACTGGAAACGATCCAGTGAAGTGTTCTTCAACGAGACATACCCAGAACCTATTATAAACAGGTGTTTGTTGGCTGGCCTGTCACTAAAGTGCTGTGATATGGCTGGCACATCTCTAAATGTACACAGTCCAGCGGACGTATGTCATCTCAAATGGAGGAAATCAGCGCTGCTGTGACCACCCGTCTTGACAACTGTATCTGTTGTGATGATGTTAAACTGTTAGTAGATAGCTCGAGTCATTGTCCATTGAGCTCAGTGGAAGCTTTGTGCCTCTGATAGACCATTCAGTGTCTGTGTGAGGTTGCCTTGCACTGCTGGCAGCCTTTTAAAGGCATTAAGACTGGGACCAAAGGAGTAGCAGCTAATATAGCTGTTTAGTTTAGTCAGTATTGTTTGGGTGAGAGGTGCCACAGGGGTATTTTGGAGAGATGGGTATGACTGTCTGTTAGTGGTTGGATGTGTGTGTTTGTGTGTGTGTGTGCACGTGTTTATACTGGGGCTCTGTTCAGTGTATTTTCTCGGCTGTGTGTGAGTGGTGACCTGACTGTGCACTCTGGCCTCCGTCACATACTCACGTTTCACATCCCCCATAATGCACCAGTGTGTCGAGACTAGAGCAGCCGAGCATGGACAGTGACTTGGCTCACTGTCCTAATTTGGAACCCAGTTGAATTTTTGGGAATGATTTCCGTAGCGGCGGACCTCAAAGAGAGCTAGGGGAGAGAAAAGGGGGGTTATGAAGCAGTCAGATGTAGTTTTGCGGAAAATATTTTAGAAAGAACGAGATGGCCAAAGCCGACAGAATTTCTTTTTCTGAAACTTAAAATTCCTTACTGTTTGCTACCCCGGGACAGTAATGTAGGGTGGAACTGATACTTTGGGGAAGACAGCTGATTCGCAGACTGTGGTTACCTCATCTATAATAATTGGAGTTTGATGATAGAATCATTGACTTACATTCTAGAGCTCTACATAGGAATTCAATGACTTGTATCCCTTTCTGGAGTTCTTGTCCCGGTTTCTGTGCATGTTTTCTAGAACTGTCTCTTTGATGTTATCCTGTACAGAGAAGAGATGACCTAGACTAAACAAGATACTAGCGCCTCTCTCTCTCTCTCTCTCTCTCTCTCTCTCTCTCTCTCTCTCTCTCTCTCTCTCTCTCTCTCTCTCTCTCTCTCTCTCTCTCTCTCTCTCTCTCTCTCTCTCTCTCTCTCTCTCTCTCAATTCAAATTCAAATTCAATTCAAAGGGATTTATTTGTTATTTATTATGTATTTATTTGCATGGGAAACATATGTTTATATTGCCAAAGCAAATTGAATAGACAATAAACAAAGGAAACATGGTGGGGACTGCTGCCTTGTAGAGGTGGACCTGGTCATAGGGGCTGTTCAAAACATTTGGTTTTGAGGCACAGTCCCGGGAAATGCTTGCATTCACCTGCTGTACGGTGGCAGGTTGAAAGTATTTTCGTGGCAGCAGGGTGGAGATAACCACTTGTGCGTTAATTAATGAATTCCTTAGATTTGTGTGTATTTGGGTATATGTTGTGAAATTGTTAGATATTACTTGTTAGATATTACTTGTTAGATATTACTGCACTGTCGGAGCAAGAAGCTCAAGCATTTCGCTACACCCGCATTAACTTAACATCTTCTAAACACGTGTTTGTGACCAATACGATTGGATTTGATTTGATTTGAAAGGGGGAAGAGGCTTTTTCAATCACTCCCTTGAGTGATGTGGCCCCCCTTTCCTGCTGGGCTCTCAGGTCGTTTGTGCCTGTGTGTTTTATGATGTGGTTGGTGGACCCTAGTTGGTCCTCTGACAGCAGCTCCAGGACACGCCGGGTGTTTGGACACCATCAATGTATATCCCATTTGAGTCAATGAGGAGCACAATCTATGGCTTTTGTGTTTCCTCAGTGAGTGTGGGGGCGTTGTCAGAAGAGCTGTCCGGTGGGCTCTCTCTCTCTGTCTCTCTCTCCGCCTCTCTCTCTCTCTCTCTCTCTCCGCGCCTCTCTCTCACTCCCTCTCTCCCAACCCCATTGTCCTGTGTCCTCACTCTCTCCTCTGCCTGTGAGTGTGTATTGTGGGAGCGTATCCCGGACGTCCTGTTGGTGTGATCTTAGTGGCATTGTTGTTTTCCTCAGCAGCTTGTCTCCCAAGGCCTTGCTCAAACATCCCGGCAGGAAGGACCGTGACATTGTGGCTCTGTCCCCACACAGTGAACTGTGCCCAATTGATGCTGTATATTTCGTCGGCCTGTGGTGCTCCGATTCAGGGTCCGTGACTGTTTTCCGTCTGGACTTTTGGCCAGGCAGCAATGAGGGGAAGCTTCAACGGGGACTTGAGGTCTAAATGAGGTTGATAGCCATCTGTTGGAGAGTCTGGACTTCATTACAGGGGACTGCCACTGGGTTACTGACAGCTACACACACACACACACACACACACACACACACACACACACACACACACACACACACACACACACACACACACATACGCACAGATATATAAGGACCAACACATGCGCTCTCATAGTACAGTCATGAAGTAATTAACAGCTTTAGACATTATTTAGCACAGAACAACAAACAGACTCATTAATATGGGTGACAATAGACATATAGTCTTCTAGAAACAGAGAGAGAGTGAGAGAGGCCCCCGCTGCTCCCTTTACTTCCTGTGCCTCTGATAAACTCATCATGGGCCTCATGTAAGAGGCCTTAGCAGCAGGGGGTGTACACACACACACACACACACACACACACACACACACACACACACACACACACACACACACACACACACACACACACACAGTCTTGTACAACTAACACACACACACACTTACACACGACACATTTACTGGTAGCATTGGGCATGGGAAAAATAAAGTCAGCCTCCCCTCAGACCAGTCATCTCTCAGCGGTATCTGCAGTCTTTAATGGATTTATGTTTTGTACTACTGTGAGAGAGATACATTCTCCCTGCCTGGTCAAACCAAACTGGGCTGTGTGGCCCAAATGCTGTTATAAAGAACACTAAATAAAGCCCTAGTAGGTTTTTGGAAGGAACTATCATAAGAGTGGGAGTGTGTAGGTGTGATTGAGTAAAGGAGGGAGGGAGTGGTGAGTGAGTGTTATTTGGAGACAGCCGTAACAGAGCATAAACACACTCATGTACACACACACACACACACACACACACACACACACACACACACACACACACACACACACACACACACACACACACACACACACACACACACACACACACACACACACACACACACACACACACACACACACACACACACACACACACACTGTAAATAGTTGAGTGAAAGGTACTGTGTCTAATGGTGCAGACCTCTCTATTTAACAGACGAGGGGTTCACAGATGTTCAGGGGTTTCTCTTAACCCCAAACAATAATTTCCTCCCTGACAGGAGGTGGATATGGATGTTAATGATGGAAAATGTCTGTTTTAAGTGGTGTTTTCTGCACGTCAACATCTGGTTGCCACGTATGGTAAACCGTCAGAGGGCTTGACTCTGATTGGAGAGCACATTAACCAGTCTGACTGGGTTCCGTTGATCTCAGCAAACCTCTTCCGTTCTCTGTTACTGGACAGTTGCAACGTTACCTGAGTGTTGCTGGAACGTCAGACTGAGAGAGATGTGAATGTAATCAGGCTGCCTCCTGCCGATTTTAAATATTGATTTGGTTGTTATGTTTTAGTCCCTGGGTGGTTAGCAGGCGGTCAGCGCTGGAAGTTAACCACATTTGGGCATTACTAGCGGCTGTACGTTGGAGAGAGGGATAGAGGAGGGTGCTGAAGCATTTTTGGGTGGTGACAGCATGGTCCGTCGCTGACGTGAAGTGCTGCTCAGCCTCTCCGACAGACTCACGGCTAATATTTACCTTCATAGGGCCAGGGGAGCCAGCAAGGTGTGTGTGTGTGTGTGTGTGTGTGTGTGTGTCAGCTACGTACATGTCTGAACATATTGGTCCTTCCTTTGTTGTTGTCAACTTGTGTGAGTAAATTTGTTTCAAAGAAGAAATAAGAATGTGTGTGTGTGTGTACAGTTGAAGTCGGAAGTTTACATGCACTTAGGTTGAAGTCATTAAAACTCATTTTCCAACCACTCCACAGATTATGTTAACTAACTATCGTTTTCTAGAGACTGCTGATACGGCTATAGACATCTACTTTGTGCATGACACAAGTAATATTGTTTACAGACAGATTAGTTGTCACGTGAATTTTGCTGTCTCAATGGTTGAATTTTGCTGTCTCAATGATATGGAACTGGTCCATATCTCGCCATCTGCTGGGACACCTGCATTTTCCAACGCCTTGCTCACCTATCCTCTGACACAGGGAATAAGACTACATCCACATAATACAAGCATGCCCATACAAGCAATTGCAGCACCCAAGATGGTGGCTACTATTGTTTTCCATTTACCAAATATTTCATCAAACCATCCTATCACGTATGTATTTACTCCTGAGTTCTCTGCCCATTTTTCACTTAGTGCTGTCAATCCGGCAAGAGCTCTGGTGACCGTACCATCCGGTGCTGTGTTGTTAGGGATAAATGTACAACAATGGCCCCCCACCATTCTACATACCCTGCCCTTTTCTGACAATAACATATCTAGAGCCAACCTATTTTGACAAGTCATGAGCGAGGTGGCGGATAATTGGTCTGAGATCCCCTTCACTGCATCCCTAGTCTCATTTACGAATCGTTGCTGATTATAATAGATATAATTGATCCAATCCACATTTTTATTGATCGTAACCCACCAAAAGAATGGGAAACCTTCACCTACTTGATTCATAGCTTTATATTCATCAGTGACTCCCCTAGGAATTCCAATCGCATCCATCCAGATAGGGCTATTCTCATCCTTGTCAATCCCCTCCTACGTCTGTTTAACCATTTCCTTGGTTTCTGGTGACTAATTCTAACTGGCTGAACCAGTAGAACCGGGGTGCAGGTACCTACCCACCCTTTTGGCAGTGTCTGCCTTATGCAGCCTTTATTGGTACATGCAGCCATCATACATTAGTCACCGGGTCTGTAAGGTTTAGTAGTTTCTTCTGTGCCTCTGAACTTAGATCAGTAACATTAACTACTGACTTACATCCATTGAAATCACCCAAATTCCTGGTGCCATTATTGTGCCTATAACACTGGTATTCTCCAGGAGTCTGAGTGAACTGGGGTGGGTTAGCAGCCTCTTTCAATCTCGCCAACCCCATCCCTGTACAGTTAACCTCTGAACTGGGGCGGGTTAGCAGCCTCTTTCAATCTCGCCAACCCCATCCCTGTACAGTTAACCTCTGAACTGGGGTGGGTTAGCAGCCTCTTTCAATCTCGCCAACCCCATCCCTGTACAGTTAACCTCTGAACTGGGGCGGGTTAGCAGCCTCTTTCAATCTCGCCAACCCCATCCCTGTACAGTTAACCTCTGAACTGGGGCGGGTTAGCAGCCTCTTTCAATCTCGCCAACCCCATCCCTGTACAGTTAACCTCTGAACTGGGGCGGGTTAGCAGCCTCTTTCAATCTCGCCAACCCCATCCCTGTACAGTTAACCTCTGAACTGGGGCGGGTTAGCAGCCTCTTTCAATCTCGCCAACCCCATCCCTGTACAGTTAACCTCTGAACTGGGGCGGGTTAGCAGCCTCTTTCAATCTCGCCAACCCCATCCCTGTACAGTTAACCTCTGAACTGGGGTGGGTTAGCAGCCTCTTTCAATCTCGCCAACCCCATCCCTGTACAGTTAACCTCTTGTTTGCTTAGATCCCAAGTCTAACACACACAGGAGAACAGGCCCAATACGTTTTTGCAATGTCCTCTTTGCTTACTGTTTCTATCGTTATCATCTCTACCAGACACTTTGGTATTCCTAGGTTTCGTTTCAGGTCCCATCGAAATGACCTGTCCTGTCCATAGTCTTCTGTCTTTTAACTCTTACCCATGGTAGAGTTTCGTTGTTATTTTTGGTGAGTGGTGGATCTGGATGTATCAAAAAGATAATTAGGACTATGATGCAGCTCAGGGTCCCCCATATTTCCAAGAACCGTCAACCCTCTCCTGCCCTTAGTCGTCTGCTAGGTACCACCCCATACTCACACCTCTAGGAACACACTACAGTGATAATAGGTCGGGGTAGAAGATCTTCGTTAGGGAGGTAACCCCTGAACCCTATTGGTACTCGGTTCTGCTCCCTAACTCTGCGTGTGTTTGTATGCGTAGTGTTTGTATGCGTTCCTACCTTCTTGCAGTGGGTATCGTGGACCCGGAAGCTCTTTCTGCTATTCTAAATGGCAGAGGCGGTTATCAACAAGACCTGGTATGGACCTTCCCAACGGGGCTGCTTCCAGTCTTTCCTTTCTAGGGATTGGATCCACACCCAATCATCTGGTTGGATAGAGTGGGTCACTCTCTCCTCAATTCACCTGTGGGTCACAAAATCTTTGACATACGGGTGTGATTGGAAAACAATCTTCTCATGTGTTCGACCAGAGTATTCTCAGTGTCTATCTCTGCCTGCTCTGGTCCTCCTAACTTCTATATGGTCTTCCAAAAACCTTTTCAAAGGGGGATAACACATCTTTGCCTGGCGTTTCTCTAATGGTCATTAACACTATAGGTAAGCATCTTACCCAGTTTCTTCCAGTACTTATATGAGTCTTTCTTAGTCTACTTTTTATTGTTCTGTTCATGCGTTCAATTAAACCTGCTGATTGGATGATATGAACAATATTTATTCATGTTAATATCTAACTTCTATTATAGTCAAGCACCATTTCTTTCCTTTACTTCTTGTAAGTTCTATAAAGTCCATTTCCAACTGTTGGAATGGATATCTTGCCTGGGGATATTCCCCTTCTTGGTGCTCTCTGTCTCCCTTGATGATTACGTTGTGCACATATAACACACCTTGAACACATTGTTTTTTTTAAAAAGTAATTTGTTATTCCGTATACATAATTCCCAATTCCGTACGCTACAACATACTTCCTAATTGTTTTCACCATCCCCCCTGTTGACACATGGCTTTGCCCATGTATCAACATTACTGCATATCTAAACGTAGATTTGGGTAATATGGGCAAGTCTCCCTTATACCACATCCCCTTTTTATTAACTGCACCAAGTTTTACCCATTTCTACACTTCTTTTATTGGGGCCCTTTGCCTGACTGTCTTTTAATAGATCTGTGTCAATGTTTACTTCCTCTTTCACATGTTGCTGAGCTTCTGACTGTGGTTTGGAGCCTGCCTTCCTCGCTTCTTCATCTACCTTACTGTTACTGTTGCTAATGATATCTGTTCCTTTAGTATGAGCCGCACACTTACAAATAGCCAATTTCCCTGGTAAGAGAACAATATCCAAGAGATTTAGGATTAACTGAGCATGTGTTATAGGTTTACCAGATGTGGTCACCATCCCCCTATTTCTCCATTGTGCAGCGAATATGTGTACTGTGTTAAATGCATATGAACTATCTGTGTAGATTGTGACCTTTTACCCAAATAACATGCTCTAGTTCATACCACTATCTCTGCCTGCTGTGCTGAATAGTTTTTTTGGTAGAGGCTCAGCCTCCAAAACATCAGTCTCCGTTACCACTGCATATCCTGTAGCATATCCTAACCCATCAGGGTTTTTTCATGATGAACCATCAACAAACATAGTTACTTCCCCATCTGTTAATGCTAGGTCTGTCAACTCTGGTCTTGGCAATACTAACTTCTCAGTTTCAATTACACAATCATGTGGGCTGCCATCGGTCTCAATAGGCACCAAGGTGGAGGGGTTCAGAGTACACCCTTCTCGAGTTACAGTATGTCTCAAATACACAACCTCAGTTTGCTACAATTGTATTTTCCTTTAGCTTACTTTATGGCCTTGTTCTGCCATATACATGAACAACTACAGTTTATCCCATCTACATCCTTCACCAGTAGGGTTAGCCACTAAAATATAGTCTCCATTTCCTCCCCTAAAAGGTAAACCCAAACCACCCTTGGCTGTCGGGATGTACGGGTATACTAAAAAAAACGCATTAGCCAAATCTATCATAGTTAACTAAATATTTTCCCATCTCAATTGACTATGCAGGGTGTGTAAATCTGATACACATGGAGCTCTAGGTGTCACACTCCGATTTACTCCCTGGAGATCTAATACCATTCTCCAATCATTACTGGGAGCTGCTTTGTTTACTGGAAACATTAAACAATTCCACTATGCTTCACCTCCTTCTCTGATTACTCCCCCTTTGACCAATTGTTCAAAAGTGGGAGTAATTCCTTTTATTTCCTCAGACTTCATAAAATATTACTTTTAATGCAATCTATTATTAAACTTCCAAACTGCCTATACTAAAATTACTCCTTTAATCAATCCTTCATCAACAAATCTCTCTGTCATTAGTCAGGTCCCACTTCTAAGTGGACCTCGGGTTAAACCTTTTCTCTCCAATTCAATTTTCATCTATATCTGGTGTTTCAAACCTGTAAGTATTAACTTCTCCTGTTTCTAAATATTTAAGCACTAAACTCGTTTGTTCCTGTATGTCTACTTTATATGTCACTATTCTTACACTCTCTGATTCTGTGTAATCAGCTATTTCACATTTCCAAATAAAATATCTCCCTTGCTCTAATAATATCCATATTATTCTACTTAACATCTATTTCCCTATCAACACACCCTCTCAGTATGTAACTACTTCAAAACTATTCCCTTCTAAATGATCATGGGTCAGTAACACATGAATAACTCTATTTTCCTAACACAACAAGGGAACTTATCAAGCTCCAACGTTAAAGCCACTCAGCCCGGCGCAAACGCCCTTCATTCAAACGTTTAAGATCCACCAGAATTATAACTCCATCATCTCTTGGGGTCGTCCTACATGTAATCAGGACAAACTCATCAGTTTACCGTCCTGTCATTCCAACATACAACAACAGGCCTTTATCTTTCATACCTTCTCCGAATACTTTTTTAGACTCTCCCCAAGTAACACCTTAAAATACACCTCATTACGTGCGACCCTCTAAATTTGCCCTGTACCAGCTCAAACAACACTCCTCTGATACAAGCCTCTAAATACAGCCCTTTGAATACACAACTCTACTTCTGTCCATGTCCTACAAAGTCCACAGCTTAGATTCACACTTCCTGCTCCTTACCATACATTATACATTATTACAATACCGGTTTACACTGCAGTCACAACACAAATAACACAATTCTACAATATAGACTTCACAATACAAATAACACAATTCTACAATATAGACTTCACAACACAAATAACACAATTCTACAATACAGACTTCACGATACAAATAACTTGGGTAAACGCGCCCACAGCAGGGTTTCAAGATTAACTTTTCAAACGCACCTCCTTTGCAGTCTCACTTCCACAGACCTTCTCTTATTACGTTTTCCCTTTCCTTTGTTGTTACAAGACTGTTATGGTCACTCTTATTACAATGTTTACACGCTGCTTCACATTCTCTGGCAAAATGTCCTGTTTTGTTACAATTAATACATTTCACATCATCCTGGTAACCCCCTCTCTTCCTGCCCTTCTCCTTTTTTGTCTCCTGAGCCCTGGTTTGGACCTGCTATTTCACCCAGGGTGGCCATCAAATATGCTGCTCCTTTCTGATCTTCTCTAGCCTCTTACGGGCTTCTGTCAGCCACACCCTAGCGGTGTCTGTCCCTTCCGCCTGTTGTTTCTCTACTCTGTCCCCGCACACCTTGTGCATTTGTTTTATCATGGATTCCAGTTTGTCTACGTCTAGACTCCCATCGAACCCCTACTTCTTCCTCCACTTAGGACCAAAATAGGTATTTAGTCTATCCTTGGACTCCATATACCTCTCATCTCCGGTTAATTCCGGGACCTCCTTTGAGGATTTATTTCCCATGGTAGTAAACTACCCACCTTGAATAATTACTTTTATGGCTTTTGGTAGGTCCCTAGGTCTTGCACGTATACGGATTAGATAATTTATTCAATCATTATGCCGTTCCATGTGACTTTCAACATAAAGTTTCACCCTTGTTTTATGTTTTCTCTAGAATACTGGCACGTGGTTTTATCTTGATAAACGTCCCAAAAAATAAAGTTCACTTTCTTCCTGTATACTATTGTCGATCCCGGATCGCGTCAACACAGGGTAGTTTATATTGGTAATGGCCTCAACTACCCGGAGTCAATTTTGGACCCCCCCCATTTTGACCTCACTCTAATACAACGATTTAATATCTATCTGAAATACTGGCGCGTTGGGTTCTTCCAAATGGACGTCTATAAACATCGTACTAGGCAAAAGTCTGCGGTGGGTTCCTAAAGAAAATTCCTACCTTCACTTACAGCAAATTTCTATTTAAAAATTATTTCATGACTTTTGAAAGATTATTTGGCCTCACACGTAAACGGGTTAAATAATTTATACAATTACCACGCCGTTTCTATGACTTCTGGACTTATAAATACATCTATCTCACATGAAAATAACAAAGTACTTTTAATCTACTGCATTTCAGATACCTTATCATTGCAGCTGGGATTTCAATGTAGGTTGGATCTCGTCACCGTTCCTGTCGTGTACCTGTTTACCACCGGCCTGAAATAAACCCTCAATTTCAGAGGTCAGGTCTTTGTCTTACGGATTCTGGATCCGCCCGTGCACGGTGTTCGGGGTTCCCTGGGACGACAGGAACAGGTATTGAGATCCTGCTCGAAGGACCAAGGTGTCACGAGAATTTTGCTGTCTCAATGGTTGAACTCAACTATCACTCAAACTTTGAATAATTCCCAGAGGTTGTAAGGCTCTGGTTAAACAAGAATTAGACAAAGCCCCAGTCTACAATAGATCAGTAGTTTATTCAGAGAGCTCTGCTGCTCAAGTGCTCAAGCCAAGTCCTTTTATACACACACACGTTTCTGTCATACAACACCTCCCTCTGGAGTTGTTGTACTATTTCATATCCATTTATGGTAATCATGTTCCATAATATCATTACATTCTGCAAGCATGCTTTCTGTAAGCCTAGCGACAGGTCATCTGTAGGCTAAATAGGTCCTAACCGTTCCCTTCACCCTTCCTGTTATTGATTTCAGTTGTCATCACAAGTTGTTTGTCAAGAGTTCCTCTTCTCGCCTCAACTACACCCTGCTTTTATAGCAATAATATCAACACAATGTCCTAGTCTTTAACCCATGTAATCACACACACATAATTGGATTATTGTCTTATAGCTCTATCTGAATTTACACAGTTATTTCACACAGTTATGCAATTTCAGGGTGGAACACTTTAGTCATTATCTTTAACATACAAATCCCTCTATCATTAGTTCACTTATAATTCACTATATCACAATTCCAGTGGGTGAGAAGTTTACATACACTAAGTTGACTGTGCCTTTAAACAGCTTGGAAAATTCCAGGACAAAGATCGTACTTTTTGGAGAAATGTCCTCTGGTCTGATTAAACAAAAATAGAACTGTTTGGCCATAATGACCATCGTTGTGTTTGGAGGAAAAAGGGGGAGGCTTGCAAGACGAAGAACACCATCCCAACCGTGAAGCACGGGGGTGGCAGCATCATATTGTCGGGGTGATTTGCTGCAGGAGGGACTGGTGTACTTCACAAAATAGATGGCATCATGAGGAAGGAAAATTATGTGGATATATTGAAACAACATCTCAAGACATCAGTCAGGAAGTTAAAGCTTGGTCGCAAATGGGTCTTCCAAATAGACAATGACCCCAAGCATACTTCCAAAGTTGTGGCAAAATGGCTTAAAGACAACAAAGTCAAGGTATTGGAGTGGCCATCACAATCCTATAGAAAATTTGTGGGCAGAACTGAAAAAGCGTGTGCGAGCAAGGAGGCCTACAAACCTGACTCACTTACACCACTTCTGTCAGGAGGAATGGGCCAAAATTCATCCAACTTATTGTGGGAAGCTTGTGGAAGGCTACCCGAAACGTTTGACCCAAGTTAAACAATTTAAAGGCAATGCTACCAAATACTAATTGAGTGTATGTAAACTTCTGACCCACTGGCAATGTGATGAAAGAAATAAAAGCTGAAATAAATAATTCTCTCTACTATTATTCTGACATTTCACATTCTTAAAATAAAGTGGTGATCCTAACTGACATAAGACAGGGAATCTATACTAGGATTAAATGTCAGGAATTGTGAAAAACTGAGCATAAATGAATTTGGCTAAGGTGTATGTAGACTTCCGACTTCAACTGTATGTGTGTTAGACAAAGAGAGAGTTTGTGTGTTGCCCAGTTGCCCTTTCTTTTTCGGGTGAGTGCTCAGTTTAGTCCCGAGCCCCTGCTCTACCAACACACTGGGAGCAGCACATTAATTTAATCATTAGAGTGATTAACAGCCCGTGGTATAGCCGTCTGCAGTCTACAGCCTTTAGAACAAAAACACCAAAGAAAGCCAGAAAAGGCCAGAACACTGTTAGGGTACAGAAGTGGAGACATAGTCTGGTTCCAGATTTGCCTGTGTTGTCTTGTCAACTCCTATTGTCCCTGACGAAGCATAGGAGTTGGCAAGACGGCACAAACAGGCCCGGGACCAGGCTATAATGACAGACTGCGTAGACATAAATGGCACAGAACTAAAGTGTTGCGTAATTGGTCAAATTGTGTAATGTGGATCGGAACTAGAACAAAGAGCTGGGCCCTCTCCTTCCAAAATTCAACAGATGCTAACACCAGCGAAATAATGATTTGTCCAAATCTACATTACCCCCGGAACTAATACTGCTCATTGTCTCACGCTTCCCGTTATATCATGACAGATCTACGCTACCGTTCACGCAGTTGGACTACGAGAGATTATCGAGACAGCACAAACTGGTCTGGGACCAGGCTATAGAGTGTAGACTCGGGGCTGTAGACTGCATGGTGGCTGTGAAGGAGTGAGTGAATCATGGTTTTAATTAAATGGAGGAGGTCTCAGTCACCATGTCTCATTAAGTGGCTCTGAGAGGAACATTCAAAGTGCTGCTCTGTGGCTAATGGGAAACATCTGAAACACACACACACACACACACACACGCCTCAGGGAGACATTTTTCACTCTCCTTCTCTCACACACACACTCCAAGGGAAAACTGCAACGCATTGTCCGGTCTGCAAACACGGTCATCGGCTGCCACCTGCCCTCCATCGAGGTCCTGCACGATACCCACTGTATATCAACCGTTTACCCACTGTATATCAACCGTTTACCCACTGTATATCAACCGTTTACCCACTGTATATCAACCATATACCCACTGTATATCAACCGTATACCCACTGTATATCAACCGTTTACCCACTGTATATCAACCGTATACCCACTGTATATCAACCGTTTACCCACTGTATATCAACCGTTTACCCACTGTATATCAACCATATACCCACTGTATATCAACCGTTTACCCACTGTATATCAACCATATACCCACTGTATATCAACCGTTTACCCACTGTATATCAACCGTATACCCACTTTATATCAACCATATACCCACTGTATATCAACCGTATACCCACTGTATATCAACCGTATACCCACTGTATATCAACCGTTTACCCACTGTATATCAACCGTTTACCCACTGTATATCAACCGTATACCCACTGTATATCAACCGTATACCCACTGTATATCAACCATATACCCACTGTATATCAACCGTATACCCACTGTATATCAACCGTATACCCATTGTATATCAACCGTATACCCACTGTATATCAACCGTATACCCACTGTATATCAACCGTATACCCACTGTATATCAACCATATACCCACTGTATATCAACCTTTTACCCACTGTATATCAACCGTATACCCACTGTATATCAACCGTATACCCACTGTATATCAACCGTACACCCACTGTATATCAACCGTATACCCACTGTATATCAACCGTATACCCACTGTATATCAACCGTATACCCACTGTATATCAACCATATACCCACTGTATATAAACCGTATACCCACTGTATATCAACCGTATACCCACTGTATATTTGTATATCTTCTCATTCTCTTATAGCTCTATGCTTTCTCTACCTAGTTGTAGATAATGTACATTATGTAACCTTTGTTTAAACTTTGCTGTCTGTATTCTGTCTCTAAATGGTGTCTATCACTAGCAGCACCATATCATCAAGTAACATTCTCAGTATGTTGTCTATCACTAGCAGCACCATATCACCAAGTAACATTCTCAGTATGTTGTCTATCACTAGCAGCACCATATCACCAAGTAACATTCTCAGTATGTTGTCTATCACTAGCAGCACCATATCACCAAGTAACATTCTCAGTATGTTGTAACACCAGGTAACAATCTGTCTGTATCGTTACATGATTAAATTTTTTCTCTCTCTCTCTCTCTCTCTCTCTCTCTCTCTCTCTCTCTCTCTCCTCTCTCTCTCTCTCTCTCTCTCTCTCTCTCTCTCTCTCTCTCTCTCTCTCTCTCTCTCTCTCTCTCTCTCTCTCTCTCTCTCTCTCTCTCTCTCTCTCTGTCTGCCTCAGTGTGTGTGTCTTTCTCTCTGTGTCTCTCTCTCTCTCTCTATCTGTCTCTCTCTCTGTCTCTCTCTGTGTGTCTCTCTCTGTGTCTCTCTCTCTCTGTGTCTCTCTCTGTGTCTCTGTCTAGCCTCTATCAGGCCTTGAGTGAGTGTGTTAGTGGGTGTGGTACGTTCCAGCCTGGTTGTTCTGCCACTGCCAGCGCGGCTGGTTTGGCAATGCCAGGGGGAACGGTGGGCACCAGCACCAGCCTGTGAGTCTACACCATGGCAGGTTACCAGATGGCCGCTGGGCTTGCAGCGTGGCGCGACTAAAAGACTCCTCTCATGCCCGTCCAGGAAAGGGGAGGAGGGCTGGACACGTTGACATCATAGAGGAACAAATAGAGCTCTCCTGACACACGCATACACATACACACATGTAATCCCATCTCTTCTCCAAATCCTAGTGCTGCCAGTCCAGTCCAGTCCAGTCCAGGCTGTGGAAATGACATCTGTGGTGTGAAGTCTGGTCAGGTTATACCAGGACACAGTCACTCTGTCTAGACCAGAGAAAGAGCAGGAGAGAAGAGGGAGGAGAGAAGGGAATAGAGGTGGAATGGAAAGATGGAGGATGACAGAAAAGAGGGAAGAGAAGTATAGATGAGAGATGGGAAGGGGATAAATCACATTTTATTTGTCACATGCGCCGAATACAACAGGTGTAGACCTTACCGTGAAATGCTTACTAACAAGTAATAGTGTTAGAGTTGGAATACAGCGATTTCTACCTCATAGCAAATAGCTGGCACATCATTCCAAGCAATATTCGCAAGGCCTATGGGCCCACTGAGGTGGAGCTGCTGCTGCTGCTGGCAGTCACTGAGGAGTAGTAAAGCAACTGAACAGCTTGTTTTGAACAATATATTTTTTTAACAGGAAAATGTACAGATTTACTATACTTTTATGAGCATTTAAAACATAACCCATGAATCATATAATGTGTATACAGTATATATATATATATATATATATATATATATATATATATATATATATACATACAGTTGAAGTCTGAAGTTTACATACAGCGAGTGAAATAAGTATTGAACACGTCACCATTTATCTCAGTAAATATATTTCCAAAGGTGCTATTGAAATGAAAGTTTCACCAGATGTTGGTAACAACCCAAGTAATCCACACATACAAAGAAACCAAAACAAATAAGTTCAGAAATTAAGTTATGTGTAATAATGTGAAATGACACAGGGAAAAAGTATTGAACACATGAAGAAAGGGCATGGAAAAAGGCATGGAAAGCCAAGACAACAGCTGAAAACTATCAGTAATTAAAAAGCAATCCAGCCCCCTGTCAGTGCAAATTAATATCAGCTGGTTCAGTCCCAACTGATGGCCTACAAAAGGTTTCATTGCCAAGGTGTCACACAAGACACATCTCATGATGGGTAAAAGCAAAGAGCTGTCTCAAGACATTCGCAACCTAATTGTTGCAAAACATAATGATGGCATTGGTTATTGGCGCATTTCTAAGCTTCTGAATGTTCCAGTGAGCACTGTTGGGGCCATAATACGGAAGTGGAAAGACAATCATTTCACCATAAATTTGCCTCGACCAGGTGCTCCTCGTATATTTTCCCATTTATCCTTCCTTCAATTATGTGAAGTTTGCCAGTACCATTTGCTGAAAAGCAGCCCCACACCATGATGTTCCCACCTCCAAACTTTTTGCACATCACGTTTTTAGGGTGATGTGCAGTGCCATTTCTCCTCCAAACATGGTTTGTATTATGACATCCAAACAGTTCAATTTTGCTCTCATCTGACCACACTATATTCTCCTAGTATTTCACTGGCTTTTCCAAATGTTGTGCAGCAAACTTTAAACGAACTTCAACATGCTTTTTTTTCAGCAATGGAGTCTTGCGTGGTGAGCGTGCATACAGGCCATGGCGGTGGAGTGCATTACTTATTTTTTTCTTTGAGACAACAGTACCTGCTAATTGCAGGTCTTTTTGAAGCTCTCCACAAGTGGTCCTTGGCTCTTGGACAACTCTTCTGATTATTCTTTTCACTCCTCTGTCAGAAATCTTGCGAGGAGCACCTGGTAGAGGCAAATTTATGGTGAAATGATTGTCTTTCCACTTCTGTATTATGGCCCCAACAGTGCTCACTGGAACATTCAGAAGCTTAGAAATGCGCCTATAACCAATGCCATCATTATGTTTTGCAACAAAAGGTCTTGAGACAGCTCTTTGCTTTTACCCATCATGAGATGTGTCTTGTGTGACACCTTGGCAATGATACCTTTTTGTAGGCCATCAGTTGGGACTGAACCAGTTGATATTAATTTGCACTGACAAGAGGCTGGATTGCTTTTTAATTACTGATAGTTTTCAGCTGTTGTCTTGGCTTTTCATGCCTTTTTGAACCTCCCTTTCTTCATGTGTTCAATACTTTTTCCCTGTGTCATTTCACATTATTACACATAACTTAATTTCTGAACTTATTTGTTTTGGTTTCTTTGTATGTATGGATTACTTGGGTTGTTACCAACATCTGGTGAAACTTTCATGTCAATAGCGCCTTTGGAAATATATTTACTGAGATAAATGGTGACGTGTTCAATACTTATTTCACCCGCTGTATACTTAGGTTGAAGTCATTAAAACTCATTTTTCAACCACTCCACAGATTTCATGTTAACAAACTATAGTTTTGGCAAGTCGGTTAGAACATCTACTTTGTGCATGAAACAAGTAATTCTTCCAACAATTGTTTACAGACAGATTATTTCACTTATAATTCACTATATCACAATTCCAGTGGGTCAGAAGTTTACATACACTAAGTTGACTGTGCCTTTAAACAGCTTGGAAAATTCCAGAAAATTATATCATGGCTTTAGAAGATCACCCACCCCATATTGTGGGAAGCTTGTGGAAGGCTACCCGAAACGTTTGAACCAAGTTAAAACAATTTAAAGGCAATGCTACCAAATACTAATTGAGTGTATGTAAACTTCTGACCTACTGGGAATGTGATGAAAGAAATAAAAGCTTAAATAAATCATTCTCTCTACTATTATTCTGACATTTCACATTCTTAAAATATAGTGGTGATCCTAACTGATCTACGACAGGGAATTTTTACTAGGATTAAATGTCAGGAATTGTGAAAAACTGAGTTTAAATGTACTTGGCTAAGGTGTATGTAAACTTCCGACTTCAACTGTATATATATATATACTGTATACACATGATATGATTTATTATATATATTTATAGATTTATATATATATATATATAATTTGTTGGGGACCAATCACAAGTGGGGCGTTGGGAATTTCTAGGAAAGCTTGGGAATCGTGGCCTGTTTTTGGAGCATTTGTTTAGAGACAGGAACTCCGGTTGGGAATGTTGACTGATTCCGTCCTGCGTCTGTGTCCTCTCCTCTCATCTTTTTTTATTCCTGGAGCGTTGTGACTGGCTGGGTGTGGACAGGAAACTACAGATGAAACAATGACTGAATAATACCAGACATTTAGAAGCATGCCCACTGGCCTAGTCGAACACATGTGCTTTCCATCTCTACCTTATATTTTTAAACACTAAGTGTTCCAAACCTAAAAAAACACGGACCCCCCCAACCCCTTTTGCCCTCCGAACAGCATCAATTTAATCGGTGAATGGACTGTACAAGGTGTCAAAAGCATTCAACAGGGAAGCTGGCCCATGTTGACCCCAATACTTCACACAGTTGTGTCAAGTTGACTGGATGTCCTTTGGGTGGTGGACCATTCTTGATACACACGGGAAACTGTTGAGCGTGAAAAACCCAGCAGCTCCTTGACACAAACCTGTGCGCCCGTTCAAAGGCACTTAAACATTCTCTCGCTGAATGGCACACATACACAATCCATGTCTCAAAGTTTAAAAATCCTTCTTTAAAATTGTCCCCTCCCCTTAATCTACACTGATTGAAGTGGATTTAACAAGTGACATCAATAAGGGATCATAGCTTTCACCTGGATTCACCTGGTCAGTCTATGTCATGGAAAGAGCATAATGTTTTGTACACTCAGTGCATCTTCTCTGTGTGTGAGTGTGCGTGTGCCTGTGTGTGTTTGCAAGTGTCTATAGGCCTGATGTTCATATTTGACAGACGGTGTGAGAGACAGGCGTTGTCTTAAAATAGTGAGCTCATCTTTCCATGGCAGCAGGGCTAGTTGTTAAGTGCTAATTTCACACTGGGGTCAGATTGCTCTTCAATGTGTTCCTCCAAGACATTGAAAATAAATGTGATGACATTTAGACATCTGCTGAGAGGAAAGGCGTCTTTAGAACTGATATCCCTTTCATTCTTTAGTGAATATATTTTCCAGTTTGCAAGAAAGTGATAGAAAGCGATCGAGTGAAGCGTAAAAATAAGTATAGAAGGGCAATAAAAGCAAAAGAAGGAGAGGAAAAATGTTTAGTTTCTTCCATGTGTTATGAGGAATTTATTTTCTACAAATGAAAACTTGGACCAAAGTGTTGGCCAATGGTCTTCTGAGGGAACGAGGCACTCGGGAAGTTGACTACACACTGCTGCATGCTAAGGGGAACAGTTTCTGATAGGGAACACCGGGATTTCTCCTCCCAGTAAATGAAAGCTAGTGCTGAGTCAGACTTCTTGCCTCCCTTCTCATACAGAGAGAGAGAGAGAGAGAGAGAGAGAGAGAGACACACACACAAAAGCACACGCACAAAAAAAGATAGCATGCACGCACAAACACAATTAAGTTTCAGTAAAGTTTATTGAAAGTCAAAGTTTATTGAATTGAACATGCATGGACAGTCACACATACACACGTCCATCCATCGCTGTGTATCCTTAAAAGACAGAAGAGGAAGGCTATGCTGATTGTAGGCCAGTTGAAGGCTATAGAGGGGTACCCACTGTCTCTCTGTGATGAGGGTTTGTATAATTACACCCCACAAAATAGCCACCGCCATGTTCCCAGTTCAAACACAGCGCACTTATAATTGAAGGAACGTCCTAGCCGCATCATCATCGTAATGTTGTCCTATTATTTTTTTCCCCAATCAATCTGTCTTGATTTTTTTTCTTTCCATGCATAACCTGCATTTACCACGTAATCCACTCTGATTTGAGCTAGACGGCTTGCAACCGCACACAGTAATCAAGAGGTACGTGCACTCAAGCATATCCAAACACACAAGCCCGACTGACTGAGTCAGATATCACTTTTTTCTAGTGGATGAAGCTAACCCCTAACAGAGTTAGCATAGCCTTTTAGCTAGATTAGCATCAATGGCCTCCGTAGAATTTTAGCCAATTAATGTCTGCTCTCTGTTAGACACGCTAGAAGTGAATCCCATCTATATTCCTGTCAATTCTGGATTTGACATGGATCTCTCTGCATAGGTGCATATGGCTATAACAATGGAGCTGACTAAGGCCGAAACAGACTGGAGCTAAGACTGGAGATACACTAGACTACTGTTTGGGATGACTTCCTTAAACCTGTTTTTCCACTCTGTCTTGTGCTGTCTTGTGCTCTCACTCTCTCTCTCTCTCTCTCTCTCTCTCTCTCTCTCTCTCTCTCTCTCTCTCTCTCTCTCTCTCTCTCTCCATCTCAATAGGTGTCAGCAAATGACATTTCTGCCCTGACCTAATGGTAAAGTTTTTTAGTCTTTTTTTTGCTCACTATTTAGTCCCTCCATTTTTGTTCTCTCAAACTCATCTAGACTTTGCCTCTTTGTATGGATTTTCCTTTCCTCCCTTCCCTTATCTATATTTCTCTCTTTCATCACCCTCTCTCTCCCTCCATCCTTCTCCTCCCTCTCCAGGGTGCGGCTCAGACAATTAGAGGTTTGTGACCTTGCAGTGTCCCAGCGAGGGCAACTCTGCTCTGGGGAAGGTGCCAGCTCAACCCCCATGGAGCCACAGCTGGCCTCTGGAGCTAAATATATGAGAGAGAGAGAGAGAGAGAGAGAGAGAGAGAGAGAGAGAGAGAGAGAGAGAGAGAGAGAGAGAGAGAGAGAGAGAGAGAGAGAGAGAGAGAGAGAGAGAGAGAGAGAGAGAGAGAGAGAGAGAGAGAGAGAGAGAGAGAGAGAGAGGGAGAGAGAGAGAGACTTTTGACTTTTAACATCTCTTTTATTACACTCTAATCCATCATAAATACATTCTCCTTATACACTTTACTTCATCACTTCAACATCCTCATAAAATATCTTTAAAATGTGCCTTTAAAACACATATTTTACAACAGTACATTAAATCCTCCCTCTTCATTGGGTTGACATACAATATTTCCAACACCCCATAAATAGAAGAAAGATTCAGTATCCTTCACCAATTCATAATACTTTTACTCCATAACCAGCCTGCTTTATACCAGAGCTCTGAACATGTTCAACGGATCAGCTTCACTATTAAACTGCATTTGTCTCTTTCTTGTCAACCAAATTGCCATTTTTGCCATACCAAATAAAACATTTATCAAAACAATTTTGCTTTTATTCAAGGTGCTATATTTTGGTCCAAAAATAAATAAAAATATTTGTAAAAATAACACACAATGAATTTCTAATAGCCTTGAACACTCAATAAATATATGAAAAACTGTTTCTGGTAGACCACAAAACAGACACTCTTCTCCTTGCAAAGGATTTAAGTGAACTTTATGACAGTTTGTTGCTATACTCCAATGAGAGATCCTCCATTGCAAATCTCCACTTCTTTTCTCAATTGGTTTCTTATACAATGTCCTCCAACATCCTTTTGGAGAGGCCCCTGATTCAACAAAATTTGTCCATTTGGTCTCTGGGAGATCTTGCAGTGCTCTTACATTAAAATATTTTACACAAACAAGATAAAGTGACTTCTTAGATATAGTGTCAAATAGACCAATCTCAGGTGTTGTAAAAGTAAGAAGTCTCCCCTACTCCTCCTGCCACTCTCCTACATTTACACCCACCCTGATGCTGGGGAAAACAGTTTCAACCATTTCAGCTTGCAATGGTATTACCGTAAAAGACTCCTGTATCTCAGTTAATAACTTTTCAACCGTCCTAACCGAGTAAATACCAATCTTCATGGCCAATTTTTCTGCAGAAATCCATGTGTCCCTTGACCGAAGATGACCGATTTTACATATTCCTGCTTTAACCAAGCTTGCGCAGACACCTTTAGATTTTAACATCACATTAGATAAAAGAGGATTAAAAATCAAAGGTTCTTCAAGAACCCACTCATGAGTTTCTTCAGACAGCTCTCTTTCAACAATAAATATTTGCCAAGAATTTAAAACTGATGCATGAAAAGCAGAGAGTCCATTAACATCCACTTCCTTCAAATTCATTAAGAATAAGTGTCTATCCAAGTTAATCCGCCCTACTCTTCTTAGTAAAGCACAAGCTATTTGTGTCCAGTTTTGAGACTGATTATATAGGAGTCTTTGTGCAATCTGCAGTCTAAAACCAGCTACCTTGGACATAATGTCTATAAGGCCTTGGCCTCCTTCATTCAACTGCAGATACAGTACTGATTCTCTTAACCAGTGTTGTCCATTCCAGAACAAATTTACCATCACTCTTTGAATATCCCTGATGAGTTCATCTGGTGGGTTTAACACAATTACTTTATGCCATAATAATGAAGTATATGATAATTGAGGTAAAATCCTATTCCATTTTGATAATCTATTACAAATTTAATCTTTAACACCTTCCCAGTTTTTTCTTTGATATACTTCTGTACCTAAAAAAATGCCTAAAAACTTAAATCCGTCTTTTTCCCACTTTACATTTCCAGGGATAACAGGTTTTGCATTGACATGTCCACATTTATCTTTTTAATTGCACCAAAATGCTTCCGTTTTACTCCAGTTCAGTCTTGCAGATGATGCTCTCTCATATAAAGAGTAAATGTAGGTAAGTAACTACATCAATATCTCTTTGATCTTTCACAATTACAGTAATATCATCTGCATAGGCTGTTAACTTAAACGCATTGCAGTTACCTTCAACATTTAGACCAGACAGTTCTTTTTTTTAAATACATAGGAGTGGTTCCACTGCTAATGCGTATAACTGACCAGACAATGGACATCCTTGTCTTATACCCTTAAGCAACCTTATTGGTTTACTTAACCCACCAACTATTTTTAAAATACAAGAGGCTTTCATATATAAGAGTTTGATCCAGGAAATAAAACCCTCTCCAAACCCAAAAACACTCATTGTTTCATACAGAAAACCATGATCCACTCTATCGAATGCTTTTTCCTGATCCAAGAACAGAAAGCCAACATTTTCTTCATATAATTTAGAGTAATCTAAAATGTCTCTGATCATAAAGATGTTGTCATATATGGTTCTGTCTGGAATGCAGTAGGATTGATCTTGATGTATTACATCTCCTAATACAGTTTTCAGCCTATTTGCCAACACTTTAGCTATTAGCTTATAGTCAGTTGTTAAAATTGACACCGGCCTCCAGTTTTTTAGATCACTCAAGTCACCTTTTTTTGGTAAAAGTGTTAATACTGCCCGATGGCAACTTGTGGGAAGGCGCTTTTCTTTAAAACACTCTTAGATCACCTCATAAAAGTCTCACACAGCTTTAAAAAAGTCCACTGATAGTCCATCAATTCCAGGTGCTCTACCCGGGTTCATCTGTTTAACGACATCAGTTAACTCCTCGAATGATACAGAACTGTCCAGAATCTCACTCTGTGTTTTAGTGATAGAAGGCAGCTGCTGCAGTGTCTGTGACACGCATTCAGAATCCGTTTCTTCTTTTCTATACAAGTTTGAATAAAAGTCCACAGCAATCTTTCTCATTTCTCTTGCATCAAAAGTCTTTCGTCCATCAGGTTTTGTCAAACAATACATTTCATTTTGTTGTTTTGACACTTTTTCTAAATTAAAAAAATATGCAGTGGGAGCATCTATCTCATGTACAGACATAAAACGAGATCTTATCAGGGCACCTTTTGCCCGCACTTGCAACACATCTTCTAGATCACGTTTCTTTTCACCCAATATGCCAGCTGAAGATGAATTAGATTTCTGAATAATACCAGATGTGATGTTTACAATCTCTTGTTCTATTTATTTTTATTTTTGTTGTTAAAAAACAAGTATACTGCTGACAAAAGATTTTTATTTGTGTCTTTCCTATTTCCCACCATTGTATCAAATTATCAAATTCATTTTTCTTAGAACCCCGTTCTTTCCAAAACATTTCAAATTTCTCTATGAACTCTTTTTCTTTCAACAATGCAACATTAAATTTCCAATATGGACTTTTAGATTTAGCTTGTGTCAGAATAATATTTATTGTAATAAAATTGTGATCTGATAGACAACATGGAAAAATATCACACCACATTATTCTATTATTTTCAGCACACTTGACATAAAACCTGTCGAGTCTTGCTACCCTTATCATTCCCTGCGAAACTTTTGTCCATGTATATTGCTTCATCTCTTTATTCCGGTCTCTCCATACATCTACCAAATCATTCTGAACTATAATACTTTTTAAAACAGATACTGATACAGGATGTGGTTCCTCATTATTCCTATCTAAAAGAAAAATGAGTACAATTCCAAGAGGACTGAGACACCATCTGGCAGACAGGGGGTCAAAACCACAATACAACCACAACATCCCCACAACACCAACAAGGTCACAACTACAACCACTGACTTAAAATAATTCTGTCCATGGTTACAACCAGCACCAAAACCAGACTGATGCAGTACAATTCCAATCCCCCCCAATGATTAGCATACCATCTACAGTATAACTTTTTAAAAACTCTCCTAATTTCCTAAACATAATGATTTTATCTGACCCTTTATTTGGAGCATAAATATTTATAAAAACTAATATCTGGTTTTCAATTTTAGCTTTCACCATCAAAATACGTCCTCTCTCTATTTCTGATAAAATATTAACATTGAGGTGAGTTGAAAATAAAATCGCTACACCTGAACTGACATTTGTGCCATGGCTTAAACAAATCTTTCCTTTCCACCACAAATTTAACTCATTTTTCTTGTAAAAATATTACTTCTGAATCTTTAAGCCTAAGAAACTCAGAGAGTAAAACTCTTTTTCCTTCTTCCCTCAGCCCATTCACGTTTAATGACCCTAGTCTAAGAATCTGCATTGCAGGGAGAGGGAAAAGAACAACAAATGACAAAAAAACAAAATGAAAGTTAGGATAGATCCCACACCCATGTGCTTTATTTTTTCCATTTTGACAGTTTTACGTTATCTTTATGAGTTTTACGTACATTTGTTAGAAACTTTTTCAGCCGAAAACGTTTCTGTTTTGAAATGACCTCATAGCCCACCGTCCTCTGAGCCAACGCCACTGATTTGATAAACTTCTTAACATCGGGGAATTTTTTCCCTTTAGTCAAATCCAGAAATTTAACTCTTCGACAGAATAAACATCCTCCAAAGACTGACTACAATCAATCTCCGAGAACTCCAAACAATTGTCACAATCGTCCCCTTCTTCGTCACTGCTTTCACTCTCCATAAGCACGCTATTTTGTAACCCGCTAACACTCGCAACCTCATCATCATGAACGCCTTCCTTATCTTCATCAGCAACAACTTCATCCATCACAACAATCGGGCCCACAGCATTATCACCAGCTCGTATAATTGAAATAAACTCACTCACCTCTGACTTTGAACTTGGATCTAGAGCACTCTTCTCGGGTGGAGAACCAGTTTGAGGAATAACGCTGGGTTCTCCTGCCGAATCCGTAGCCTCTGAATCCTTATCGCTATCCCCGTTTATCTTTTTTTTTCTTTCTGGAATTCTCACCTCCTTTACACCAATTGGCCGTTTTTCTTTGTCTTGACTTTTGAGCTGTTTGCTTATCATTATTTCCCTCGTTCTTTTCATTTTATGATTGTTTCCTATGCGGGCACGTGAACTTCTTATGTCCTAAATCCCCGCATTCAAAACAACGCAAACTATCTGTCGTTGCATAAATCATATAGGAGCTGTCCCCTTGCTGAATGCGAAACGATATATCCAATTCCTTAGATTGCGCATTTAAAAACATGAAAACTTGTCTTCGAAAGGACAACACATGTTTTAATGCTGCGTTTTTACACCCGAACGGCAACATTTTAATGGATCCAGCAAACTTTCCAAAGCGACTCAGTTCTTTTGTAATTTGCTCATTTGTAATAAATGTCGGCGCATTTGAAATGGTAATCCTGGTAGCCGGTGCGCGTAAAGGTATTACTTGCACCAGGGAATCAGCAATAACAATTCCTTTTTCTACAAGGCTGTTTACCAATTTTCCATCTTTCAGAAACACCACCACCGCCTTGTTCATTCTGTACGCCGATATAATATTTTCGTGCCCTACAACCTCGCCCATTGCTAAAAGTACGTCTTCTACGGTAATTGCTTGATCCGAGAACCCATTTTTGATAGTTAACCCCGGAGAGAGACGCCATGGCCTTAGTCAAAATACTTCCTCACTACCAGATGTTTCTTAAACTAACCTATATAATAAACCAAAAATTGTGCATAAATAAACCGCCCCCCCTCCAAAAAAAAACTGAAATAAAACCCAGAAAAAGATTTTAAACTTTAAATCAAATTCAATTCAAACGCTCTCACACCCCACGCCACACTTCCGCTCCCAGCATGCAACACAGAGAGAGAGAGAGAGAGAGAGAGAGAGAGAGAGAGAGAGAGAGAGAGAGAAAGCATGTGGGTACAGAGAAAGACGATAGGCAAGATGGAAAATGAATGATGCAGAACAGACAGAAAGTAAATCCCCCCAGCCCTCAAGTCAGTGTTATGACATTGGAGTGACATTGAGTATTGTCAGTGTGACATGCCTTTGCTTCAGAGCTGTGTGTAGATCAGCTGTGTAGCTTCTGACATCAGAGAATGTCTGGAGCTTCTCAACCTCTCTCTCTCTCTCTCTCTCTCTCTCTCTCTCTCTCTCTCTCTCTCTCTCTCTCTCTTCTCCTCTCCTTCTCTTTCTCTTTCTTCTGAAAGACTCACTGTAGCACACACAGTAACACAGTGACATAGTTCGAAGGCGTTACGTCAACAGCTCGTTAACACTTTGGCTCTGTTGTTTTGGTTCCATTTCATCTGTTCATTTGGTTTCATCTCTATCCTGATGTTTGTTTTGGTTTGATTATGGCCAAGGGTTTATTCTTCTCTAAGGTTTTGAGTCATTGATCTGACTCTGCATCAGTCTGGTTTTGGTGCTGGTTGTAACCATGGACAGAATTATTTTAAGTCAGTGGTTGTGGTTGTGACCTTGTTGGTGTTGTGGGGATGTTGTGGTTGTATTGTGGTTTTGACCCCCTGTCTGCCAGATGGTGTCTCAGTCCTCTTAAGCCCCAAAGCATCATGTGTAGCCAGTTGAGACAATGGCATCTCCACAGGGGGCTCGTAAACACAGCAGCACTACTACTGTCCAGTAACAACACTGTGTTTGTTTGCTTATCTATGAGAAGAGGGAGACCACCAAGCCGTTGCCATAGTAACCGTTGAGTTGATCCTTTGTATAGGGAGCTGGCTGAAATATATTAACTTGGCTGTTTATTTAAATAGCACACTACTTAATATGTCTAGTGAGCCACGTTAATGAGACAGAGGTGGGAGGATGGGATGGGATGGAGGTCAGGGACTCATCTTCTGTCCAGTCAGGACGAACAGACCAGAGGATTGTCAGTAGAGTCTGCTAATCGTAGTCAATCTCACAGTCCCAGTAGAAGGGGGGAGGTAGTCATTGTATCGGTCACGGGTTAATTGAAGCCTTACTCCACAACTTCAGAAGATGATCAGGTTAATATGTATTGATTATCTCTGATACAGCCTGATAAACCTAGTACCTGTTATGGCAATACCTTACAGAGGCCTCTGTTCTCTCTCTCGCTCTCTCTCTCTCTCTCTCTCTCTCTCTCTCTCTCTCTCTCTCTCTCTCTCTCTCTCTCTCTCTCTCTCTCTCTCTCTCTCTCTCTCTCTCTCTCTCTCTCTCTCTCTCTCTCTCTCTCTCTCTAATTCTCTCTCTCTATTTGTCCCCTCATTAGCTGAAGACAGCGGGTGGCGACAAAGCTAGTCGACCATTAAAATACTTTCCATGTTTTCCTGCATAGACCTCGCTTTGTGTTTTAAAGGTGTGTGTGTGTGTGTGTCCAGCTGCTCGGTTTAAAGACGCGTCCCGTAGGCTGTGTTTCTGTTCCTGCTGAGACTGGAGCTTTGACCAGACCCCCTGACTGGTGGGATGCTGTCTTTAAATGCAACTTTAATCAGACAGTCACAGAGGGAGCGTGTGTGTGTGTGTCTGTGTGTGTGTGTGTTAGCGTCAATTTAAGAGGTCCCAATCTCCCTTGGCTGGTTCACAGTAACAAAGAGATTTTGAGTTAATCTCTAGACTTCCTGTAACACAAACCAGAAGCACCAGGACCAGATTCAGAACTAAACCAGATCAGAATAAACACAAAGCAGACTAAATGAACAGTAGAGATAGAAAACAGAACAGAAATCCTTCATGGCTGCATTCTTTAACAAACATGGCCATGAGAGAAATACGTGTGTGTTGGTGTGTGTGTATGGTATCAGTAAATCCCAGTGGGAGTGGGAGACAGGATGCAGGGCAGGGCGAACCGAGGGTTGAGGGATGCAGGGAAGCATGCTGAGATCAGGAACGACAGGGACCCATGAGACACACAGGATTAATATTTGAGAGAGAGAGAGAGAGAGAGAGAGAGAGAGGTGAAATAGAAACATTTAAGAGCTACAGAGCATGTCTATTCGTTTGAGAAATAGTTGTGTGTGTGTGTTTGCTTTTGCATGTGTATGCGTGTGTGTGTTTGCCGTTGACTCCTACTGTGACAACCCCAGCTCCAGCTGTGACTGGTGAGTGACACTTCGACCTCACGTGACCCCTCACATCTTGACCCCTGACATTTAGTCTGAGGTACAGAGAATTAGAGGAGTGAGTGTCACTTCCTCATTTCCTATGCGTCAGAGGTCACATTGTCTGGTGGTGAGTGTGTAAAACAGGGAGTTTTGAGTCTGTGAGGAGCCTCTGAGGATTTTGGTGGGAGAGCACAGGGACTCAGGCAGAGTAGTTTGTTCTATAAACAATCAATCACTCTGAAGTAGCTAGTGAGAACAGGGACTAGATCTGTGGTGTGTCAGATTAATTGCAAGATGTTGACACAGCCCCCTCCTATAGTTTTACCCCCCTCCCCCAGATGACAGACGAGTAGACCTCACACAGACCCCCCCCCCAACAACACACATATACAAACAGGATCTCTTTCTTGAGTAAGGCAGATTCAAAATGCAGGTGTTTCAGCCTATCTCAGTGCTTTCTGTGGTGGAGGGGCAGCCAGCTGAAATACAGAGCGTAGGCGTTGGCAATCATCTCTATTTGCGCCGTGCTCAGTGTTCTGTCACTCATGCGGGCACTACGTCACCGCCAAATCTACAGTGAGAGCTAGGCAGTTCAAGCCCCCTTGGGTGCTGCCATAGATTTATATTAGAAGTGCCTGTCCAAGAAGGCTCAAAATCATTGGCCACAGATAAAATCACGTCAAATCACGTCAATCTACTGTAGTTTTGATTGGACTGATCATGTCAACATCATACAAGCTAGACACTTCGACAATCTACTGGCAAATCCTTTTCAATCCTTGTCATATAAAGAGAAATTATAGATAAAATGTATCGGTGCTCATCGGCCATTGGACAAACATTACACAACAAGTCGGAAATCGCAAATTCAACAATGAGTGGTTTGGAAGGAATCAATGGCTAACTGCAATGCAAAGCAATCACTATGTGGCTTCCCCTGCTCCAACTCGGAATTCCAAATCGGGAACTCTGGCATCTTTCTAGAGTTCTGACCTGAAGATCACTGATGTCATGATTTGACCCGTTTTTTTCTCCCCCAGAGTTCCCAGTTGTCTTGAAAGCACCATAAATCCAGAGAATGCCAGACTTTGATGACAAAGTTTGCCCACAAGAAGGACCGCCGCGCCACGTTCAAGTGAGCACAGCAAAACAACGGTCCAAAAATGTCTTGTATGCTGCTGCATACATGATGTAATATGCCAGGGAGATATGTATACTGTAGCTAAGAAAGTAATAATACGTGTATGTTGTGTAGTAACTTATTAGTAGCCCATGTGCCTCACCCTAATAATGTGGTCCCTCTCCCTCTCAGAACTTAGCCTATACTCTCCTGACTTGGTGGTGCACATGTAGCCTATAGCCTGTTTTGGAGAAATGTCATCATGGAATATTGTATAATATTTTAGTGTCTGCTTATATAACCCTGTTATTTATCCTATGGCTCTGACTTGGTGTACAGGGAGAATACTGTAAGACCGGCCCATGTTCTGAATTCTGTTGCTGTACATTTCAAAAGTGCTGAACAGAATAGTTATATTGACTACTCGCTCATAAATCTCTTAATCGAAATTACGGCTTGCCTCTTATAACCTTATCGTTCCCTTATGCCATATGATAGGTTGCGTCAATTCAAATCTGGTATTGGAACAAAAGGATTACTACGCCATTTAAATCATCTATGTATTTTATTCTAGCAAACCCTTAAATGGTAAATATGAAGTTCGTATATACAGGCTCACTGTGACACCACGCAGGGCAAACAGCGCATGAGAAGAGCGAGAGAGAGAGAGAGAGAGAGAGAGAGAGAGAAAGAGAGAGCGCAAGAGAGCGCGAGAGAGAATCAGCGAGCAGCGCTATAGAAGCGCATAGCCTAGAGAAGAGAGCGAGTCCTATCCTTTGTTCTTCCTTAAATACTCCGACAGGATAATTTCCGCTCCCTGCTGATCTGTCGGAGTAGAGGCTGAGTGTGGTTTAAACTTACTCAGCCTATCGTTGGCGTGCAGGCTGGTCCCAGCCTCGTGACGCAATCCAGTTGACGGAAGTAGTGGTCTTCTCAGTAGATGTCCAAGCTCCATATTACAACAAGACACAGTTCTATCATAAAACCCCCAGCTAGCACATTCATTCCACATAGCTCCCCCTTACCCAAACCTACAGCAGTCCTAAAGATCTATGATCACACAATACATTCACTTAATAACTCTTGTTGTAGATTAACATATTCATTAGCTAAAACATAGATCAGCCCTTACAGTCCCCCTTTTGACACCCCCTAGGGTGTCACTCACCCAATACAAAAAATACAAAGCTTATGCATTAAGAAAAGTAAAAAAAACCTCAACCTGTTACAGCTACACCTACTGGATATAAAGAGAACTACCAGTCACTCCAAAACTTACAACCCTCACATCTGTAACAGCAAATCAACCAACCCGCTCATCCTTCGTTTCTCCACCCCTTATGCTGAGTGGCTACCAGCCACCCAAGAACTTAAAACCCTTTTTTTTAAACCTGTGAAAGAACGACTTATGAAAACACCTTATACAACCACCTCCCGTATAGCAAACCAATGGTCATCCTCAGTCAGACCCATCTTCCTACGAAGACTTGATTCGGTATCAGCATCAGCTACTTGAGCTCCAAGTAGGGGCATCATACCAACAGCCTGCACCACATCTGTAACAGACTTTTTCAAACATGGGATGATACAAGCAGCACAGCACATTAAAAGCAAAAACACAGTGATAACTATACTTCCTGCAGAGTGAGTTACCCCCCCCATCATGTATATCACCCATATCCCCCACATGTTCTTGCCTGAATCTGTCAACTTGCTCAAGTCTCGCCCTGTCTCTTCTAATGAGCGATTTGGGCCTTCGTCTTTTGCACAGTGATTTCTATGGTACCACGAATCTCTTTTGTTTGAATTCACTCTCAATGAGTGACTTGATACCTCTTTCACCTGGTACGGTCCTTCCCACCTGGGCTCAGTCCACTTTCTGGAATGCACCTTTACTCTCACCAGGTCTCCCACCAGGATATCTCTGTTTTCGTCTGTGGTTTCTACTGCAGGAGTTCGGACCTCCACCACCTGTTTGGACAGTCTTTCGACAAGAGAAGTTAACGCCTGCATATAGTCTGTGTATCTGATTTTAGCTATGTCTAGTCTAGGCATGCTAAGATTATCTGCTGGTGGCCCTGGCATCCTACGCCCTGTCAATAGTTCATGAGGGGTTAGATGTGTGTCAGAGCCTGGGGAGTTTCTCACTCTGTTGTTGTAACTTTTGCATATTTCACAGCTTTCAGATGTTTCCCTGGCCATGTCCATCATGTTGGGGTGGTACCATGCCTTCTCAACTGCCTTTCCCACACTCTTCCGGCCTCCATGTGCTTTTTCATGCTCTTCTCTGATGATAGATCTGAGGAGTTTGGCAGGAGCCACTGTTTTTCCGGTGGTAGCCCTCCAGATTCCTTGGTGATCCCTGCTTGCCCCCTGCCTGCTCCACTCATTCTGTTCATAAACATCAGCAGCCTCTTGTAACTGTCTTACTGTATCTTCTGTCAGCTCTTCCTGGCTATGGGTTGTCCTCTGCACCATCTGTTGTGCAGTGTAACCTCCCGCTTCCTTAGCTGCCAGGTCTGCTTGATCATTCCCTTCACGTTCCCTAGTGCTTTCTTTACTGTGTCCTTTACATTTCATGATTGACACCCGTTTTGGCAGCTTGATTGCCTCAATCAATTTCTGGATCTCTTGTTTGTGTTTTATAGGTTCGTTTGAGCTGGTTAGGAACCCTCTCCTCATCCATTGAGGGCCATCAATGTGAGCAATTCCATGGGCGTATGCAGAATCGGTATAGATGTCTACCTCTCTTCCTTGGCAGAGCTCTAGTGCTCTCCGCAATGCTCTCAGTTCTGCTAGTTGTGCCGAGGCTCCTGCTGGTTCCAATCTTCCTGCTTCCATCACTTCATGATCTCCATTCTTTCCCTGGCGCACCACAGCATAGGCAGCAATGTTTCCTTCACTCGGATTCTTCGACCTATAACAGCACCCGTCCGTAAATAGGGTTTCCTTCATTCCATTCAGTGGTGTGTTTCCGAGATCCATTCGAACCTTTATTTGCTTGGCTGCCCTGTCTTCACAAACGTGTGGTTCCCCCTTGCCCATGCCATCGGTCATGTTGGCGACTGTTGTCACATATGTGATGTGTTTTGCCGTAATTGTCTTGGTTATGTCGGATTTTCTCTTGCTAGACAGGGCAAAAAGCTTGGAACCGATAAAAGCTGCTACCCCATGGTCTGTGTTGATTTCCAATGGATGTCGCATCACTATGTGTGCCGTTTTTCCCACTTCTTTTGCCAGTGCAGCCATATGTCTGGCACAGTCTGTTTGGCCTGTTTCAATGTTGTCCAATTTTGCACTGTAATAATGCAATACTCTCCTCTCCCCCTTTTGTTTCTGATACAGGACGGAATGAACAAACCCGTCTTGTTCTGAAACATCAAGATGGAATGGTGTCGTGTAGTCAGGTAGAGACAGTGCTTCTGCTTGTGCTAAGGTTTGTTTGAGCTGAATGAATGCCGTTTCTGCTTCAGTAGTCCACTTTAGGACTGCAGTGAGATTACGTGGAGGGTCGGATAGTTTGTCCATTATAATCGGCATAAGTTGGTGTATAGGGGTGGTTGAGATGTGCATCCCAGCCTGATTACAGTATATACTACACCCCATTTTTGATAGCAAGTCCCTGCCCATCAGTCCAACGGAGCATTCTGGGTTGTGTAGGAACTGATGTGTTACTTTAAGGTCATCCCATACCACTTCCAGTGGTACCGTGTATGGCTTTCTCATAATTGTCCCTGAAACCCCAGAAAAAGCTTGTTTTTTCGTTGTGAGTTGATATGCTGTCTGCACAGAAGACCGGGTGCATCCTGTGTCAATCAGCATACCATGCTCCCTTCCTCCTATTACGCACTTCACCACTGGTTCCACATCTGGTGGAAAAGTGTAGATATTGGTGGTGGTGCTATTTGGGGTTTCCGGGCAGCTTCATTGGTTGCCACCTTCTCCAGCCCAGGCCATATTGGGGATCAGGGCTGGGTTTGGCACGGGCTGATATTGGCTCTGTTGCTGGAATGGCTGTTGTAGGGGCCCTTGCTTCTGTCCATCTCGTCCTCCCTGCCAGTTACCACTGTCCCGAGGTGCCCACTGTCCTCTTCCTCTAGCCTGGAATGGTTGTCTTGGCAGAGCGCAGTTTCTAGCCATGTGTCCGGATCTTCCACAGTTGAAACATCCTTGATTCCCATATCTGAGATCATGTGGCTGGGTTGATAGCGGCATGTAGGCTGACTGTTGATATAAAGGTTCAGCATACACCAGGGGTGTGGGTGGTGATGGGGGCTGATATGGTGCTCTTTCCAGGGCCATCAACCCTGCCATAGCCTGAACTGCTGTAGTTAACGCTGCCACATCGGGAATGAGTGTCGTAGCCCCACTCGTAGGTGTACTGGTCACCACCATTTGCTTGCTGGGCTTATCCTCCATCAGTTGCTTTTCTAAGACCTTCTTCTGTAGCTGTTTAATTTCATCCTCTTCTTTTCGCTTACCTTCCCTCCATCTTTCCACATGGTGTTGGACTATATCAGTGAACTCCAACACACTCTTTGCAGTGATGCCCACCATTTTCTCGCATTCCAGCCTCACCTGTTCTGGGAGTCCCTCGAAACAGCTAGCCAGGAATAGGTATTTGGTGGTTTCCTTTCCTGGTTCTTCATTCCAGGCCTGTCTCCACAGGTTTTTTGCCTTTTTCATATACACTGGCACACTCTCCTCTCCGTCCAGTGTCAGCGTTTTCATCAACTGAGGTCTTGGTTGGGTCGGATATTTGCATCTTACGGCATCCCATATTTGTCCGCGATGCTGATCAAATCGAGTTGCTGATGCCACCATTCCTCTTACTCCCCCCTGTGTCATGATCTCCCGACATTCTTGATCGCCCATGCATCTGTTCATAACCGCTGCCATGTCTCCTAATGTAAGTTCATCTGCAGCAGTTAGGCTTTCAAAAGCTTTGACCCACCTATCTCCAGACTCTTCTGGGGTAGGGAGAACGTCCACCAGGGTTTGTATGTCTCTATGGGCCCATGGCTTGTAAATGGCACCACCCCCTGGTGCGTCTCTCATTGGGTATTGGCCGTGGTTTCTTGCTCCCGGGTTCTGGCTCTAGTGTGGTGGGCAGGGGCATCACATGGGTCCCACACATTTCCTTCAAATTTTCCACAAAGTACTTTGAGATCACTTCTCTCTTGCTCCACTGGTTCCTCCTGTTCCCCCAGGTCAATAAAGTGTCCCCTCGGAGGTGTGGGTGTTCTGTACCTCCTTGGTGGTGTACTAACTCTACTTCCCTTCTTTCTCTCCTCACTCAGGTCCCTTCTTGTTTTCTCCATTTCCTGTAGCTGCTCTGCCCCTCTTCTCACTTCCTCTTCCATTTCTTTCAACGTTCTTCTATTCTTTTCTATCACCATTCTCTCCCTTTCTCCTTCCTCTTGGTCCATCTGAGTCCATTCCTGCTGCACCAGTTCTCCACTTTCACTGCCACCCGTTAAACTCATACTGGTCGCATCCGTCAATATTCTGGTCAAGTTGGAAACCCCCTCCTGTATGGCTTTAGCTGCCTCCAATAATACTGTCACTTCCTGTCTCCATTTTCCCATATCATTCACTATTACCCATTGTTCCACCTCTTCATCATCTGGTCTCTTGTGATATTTGACCTCTCCCACAATGTCCAACACTGGAGCCATCACTTTTGGTGTCCCATACGGGGGAGGTGCCGATGGCAGGACTGGGTATAGTTGAAGTTTTATGACCTCTTCTTTTTTCTTGTCTGTGTTCTGTCCTTCTTCCCATATGTTCTTTAGTTTCACCAACATGGCCAGTACTATTTTCTCCTCCAGTCTGGCTTCTTCCATTACTCCCTTGAGTTTGCCTTTATTTGGTTCACCTTCTTTCCTCCATTTCTCCTCTACTTTTTTGATTCTGCGTTTCAATGTTTCCAATATTCTACCTGGTTCGCCTTCAATAGGAATGCCATCAGAAGATTGGATCCAGCCATCTTCTAGCCACTCCCTATACACTTTTTCTCCTCTTCGTTTCCATTCTTTTCCATCCTTTCCCCCGTGGATTTCCAATGTAGATTTCAACGTCTCCAATATCCTGTCTGATTCTTTTAATGCCATTTTATTACTAGATTTCAACCTGTTAATTATCCCCTTCATTCTATAGATTTATAGGACAGTTTTAAATACTTCTATTCTGTACTTTGTAATGATAACCTTTATGTTACTAAACACTCCCTCCAACTTTACTTTAAACTCCGCCCTAATATCTAAAAATATTCCGCCGAACCTAGCCGTACCCCCTAGTTACGAACCTTGCCGGTCGCCAATATTTATCTAAAATTTTCCGAACCTAGCCGTACCCTTGTAGTTACGGACCTTGCCGAATCTAATTACTAAACCAATTATTCCCTATACTCCTCGAACCTAGCCGTACCCTCGTAGTTACGGACCTTGCCGATAAAACAATACTCTAATATATCAGGGCTTCACAATCACATTTACCAAATCACATGTTTTCATGGTATTACTTATCTATTCATAGCTTGACATTCACCAAATCAGAGGGTTGCACGGTATTACTTATCTATTCATAGCATGACATTCACATTTACCAAATCACAGGTTTGTATGGTATTATTTATCTATTCATAGCTTGACATTCACATTTACCAAATCACAGGTTTGCATGGTATCATATTACTTATCTATTCATCGTAATTCATAATTCAGTTCACTTACATCAAACAGGTGTTTCACACAAGTAATTTGGATAAAGCCAATGTGCAGAACTTTAGTTATTCACAATAGGTGTCTGCTTACCTTTTTAGTTGACTCTTTATGAAACACCGTTCAACGATAGTGATGTCCAATCGGCTGGTCAATCTCCCGCAAAGTCCCGCTACCAGATCACGTCGGGGTCACCAATTGATAGGTTGCGTCAATTCAAATCTGGTATTGGAACAAAAGGATTACTACGCCATTTAAATCATCTATGTATTTTATTCTAGCAAACCCTTAAATGGTAAATATGAAGTTCGTATATACAGGCTCACTGTGACACCACGCAGGGCAAACAGCGCATGAGAAGAGCGAGAGAGAGAGAGAGAGAGAGAGAGAGAGAGAAAGAGAGAGCGCAAGAGAGCGCGAGAGAGAATCAGCGAGCAGCGCTATAGAAGCGCATAGCCTAGAGAAGAGAGCGAGTCCTATCCTTTGTTCTTCCTTAAATACTCCGACAGGATAATTTCCGCTCCCTGCTGATCTGTCGGAGTAGAGGCTGAGTGTGGTTTAAACTTACTCAGCCTATCGTTGGCGTGCAGGCTGGTCCCAGCCTCGTGACGCAATCCAGTTGACGGAAGTAGTGGTCTTCTCAGTAGATGTCCAAGCTCCATATTACAACAAGACACAGTTCTATCATAAAACCCCCAGCTAGCACATTCATTCCACATAGCTCCCCCTTACCCAAACCTACAGCAGTCCTAAAGATCTATGATCACACAATACATTCACTTAATAACTCTTGTTGTAGATTAACATATTCATTAGCTAAAACATAGATCAGCCCTTACACATAGTTTGTACATCTCAATTGTTATATCGCTTATATAGGTCTATCTCATTAGTATCTTAATCATAATTTTAGGCAATGTTAGAATTATGTATTTCTTTGTTTTGCTTACTTTGTGTATTATAATTAGCTCATGTGCTTTTCTCCACGAGGAGGGGATACTATATAATGTTGTTGTGTTTGTAACCATGAGGAGGGGATACTATATAATGTTGTTGTGTCTGTAACCACGAGGAGGGGATACTATATAATGTTGTTGTGTCTGTAACCATGAGGAGGGGATACTATATAATGTTGTTGGGTCTGTAACCATGAGGAGGGGATACTATATAATGTTGTTGGATCTGTAACTGTAATGAAGCTCCAGGAGAGTGAGGATCCATTTGCAGTTTTATTCTAATCTTGGTCGTACAATCAGGGGTAGTCACTAGCGAACATCATAGTAGAGATAAGGCAAATCGTAATCCAGAAACAGGCAAGAGGTCAGGGCAGGCAGCAAACTTACATAAATCAGTCCAGTCCAGAATATAGTCCAGGGCAGGTAGCAAAGAATCAATAAGCGGATAAACAGTCCAAAGGTAATCCACGGGAAGACAAGGCACGGGAAGAAACGCTCAGAGATGACTACTAGGGTAAATACAAAACTTCGCAACGAGAGAGAGTCTGAGAGCACCTAAAATAGTCCACAGATGAGAGTCAGGTGCAACGGTAATCAGTGCCAGGTATGTGGGAAATGTAGTTCAAGTGGTTTAATATTCAGGAGAGGGTTCCCTCTGGTGGTGAGTAGGAGGAACCGCGGGAGTCTCGTTTGTGACAGAGCCCCCCCCCTGCGAGCGGCTCCTGACGCGAAGAGGCGAACGACGCCGGGGTCTTCCTCGAGGTCGAGGGGCCGGTTTTTCCGGGTGCGTCCTATGGAACTCAGTCATGAGTGATGGATCGAGTATGTCCTCTGCATTAACCCAGGATCGCTCTTCCGGTCCGCACCCCTCCCAATCCACCAGATATTGGAGGAGCCTGCCCCGGCGTCTGGAATCGAGTAGATCTCGAACCTGATATGCCTCCTCGCCGTCCACCAAGATGGGTGAGGGGCCCTGGTCACTGGTCTGCTCCTCCGCCTCCTCCTCCGCTCTCGGACCACCAGCGGGTTTGAGAAGTGATACATGAAAAGTGGGAGAGATACGATAATTAGAGGGTAATGCTAAACGAAAGGAAACTGGTGTAATCTGTTTAACAATTTGGAAGGGACCCGCGTACCTGGGACTGAGTTTCTTGCAAGGAAGTCTGAGGCGTAGGTCTCGAGTGGATAGCCAGACCCATTGACCTGGTGTATATTCAGGGTTGGGGCGACGGTGACGATTGGCCTGCGATTTTTGTCTCCTGACAGCGTGTAGCAAGTGGGTGTGAGCCTGATTCCAGATGTCTTCGCTTGGAGCCAGTCGTTGACAGAGGGTACCTCGGTAGGTTCTCCTGACCATGGAAATAGAGGGGGTTGGAAGCCCATTACACATTGGAATGGAGTTAGTCCGGTGGAGGGTTTCTGGAGTGAGTTCTGAGCATACTCAGCCCACATGAGGAATCGGCTCCAGTCTGCTTGGTTCTGATGACAATAGGATCTGAGGAATCGGGTGATCTCCTGATTGAGACGTTCTGTTTGACCATTCGATTGTGGGTGATATCCTGAAGTGAGGCTAATGTTGATGTTGAGTTGTTGGAAGAATGCTGACCATACTCTGGATGTGAATTGGGGCCCTCGGTCCGACACGATGTCCTCAGGAAGGCCATAGAAGCGAAACACAAAGTTGCACTTTGTTTCAGTTTCGAATGCTGTAGGCAGCTTGGGAAGTGGAATTAAACGGCAGGTCTTGGAGAAGCGATCTATGACAGTGAGTATTGTGGTATTCCCATTGGACTTGGGGAGATCGGTAATAAAGTCTATGGCAATATGGGACCATGGTCGGTGGGGAACTGGCAGTGGTTGTAGTAGACCAGCTGGTAGTTGTCTTAGATGTTTGCTTGTGTTACAGATGATGCATTCGTTAATGAATTTTATTGTGTCTGCCCGCAAGGTTGGCCACCAAAAGCTGTTCTGAAGCAGGTGAACAGTGGCAGCAATTCCAGGGTGGCCGGAGCTGAGTAAGGAGTGAACCTGCTGTAGTACTTTCTGACGGAGATCCTGAGGTACAAAAGTTTTGTCAGGGGGGCATTCGGGAGGAGGGTATTTTTGTGAATTGGCTTGAGTGAGCTCTGTCATGATGTCCCACTGAATTGGGGCCACGATTAATGACTCTGGAAGGAGGGTTTCCTTGGCTTTAATGGGAGTTAAACAGTCGTGTTGTCGTGTTAAGGCGTCTGCTTTGGTGTTCTTTGAACCGGGACGATAGGTAACGATGAAGTCAAATCGTGTAAAGAAGAGAGCCCACCTCGCTTGTCTGGGATTCAATCTTTTGGCAGATCGCAAGTATTCCAAATTCTTGTGGTCAGTTAGAATCACAAACTGATGTTTAGACCCCTCCAGCCAATGACGCCACTCCTCCATAGCTGCTTTCATGGCCAACAATTCCCGGTTCCCGACGTCATAGTTCTGCTCGGCTGGATTAAGTTTGCGGGAATAATAGGCGCAAGGATAGAGTTTGGGTGGAACTCCGTGCCGCTGTGAGAGGATGGCTCCGATGCCCGTATTTGAAGCGTCCACCTCAACTACAAACGGGAGTTCTGGATCAGGGTGATGGAGTATGGCAGCAGATGTGAAACGTGACTTGAGTTCTGCGAAAGCTTCCTGTGCTGTAGTTGACCAGGTGAGGTGTGATGAACTTCTCTTAGTCATAGAGGTTAAGGGGGAGGCTACCGAGCTGAAATTTCTGATGAAGAGTCGGTAGAAATTAGCAAATCCCAAGAAGCGTTGTAAGTCCTTTAAGGTTACTGGTAGTGGCCAGTCTAGAACGGCTTTGACCTTCTTCTCGTCCATAGCGACTCCCTCCTGACTGATGATGTAGCCCAAAAACGACGTGGTAGTCTGGTGAAATTCGCACTTCTCTGCTTTGGCGTATGGCTGGTGATCAATGAGTCGTTGTAATACTTTTCTTACGTGTTGCACGTGTTCCTCATAGGTGTTGGAGTATATGAGAATGTCATCGATGTAAACGATTACCCAACGATCAATCATGTCCCGAAGGACGTCATTGATGAACGATTGGAATACGGATGGGCTGTTGCACAGCCCGAAAGGCATAACCAAATATTCGTAGTGCCCAGTGCTGGTAGAAAAGGCTGTCTTCCATTCATCACCGTCCCGGATCCGAATGAGATTGTAGGCGCTGCGGAGGTCTAGTTTGGAAAAGTACTTGGCCTTGCGGAGTTGTTCTAGAGCAGCTGGTACCAGAGGCAAGGGGTATCGAAACTTGACGGTGATGTCGTTGAGACCCCGGTAGTCGATACAAGGACGTAGACTCCCATCTTTCTTTTTAACAAAGAAGAAGCCAGAGGCTGCAGGTGATGTAGATGCTCTGATGAACCCCTTCGAAAGCTCTTCATCGATGTAGTTCTTCATGGCTTCTGATTCGGGTTGAGATAGGGGGAAAATTCGACCCTTAGGTGGTGTTGTGCCTGGTAATAGTTCGATGGAACAATCGCTTGAGCGGTGAGAAGGAAGTTCCATAGCCTTGGTTTTGCTAAAGGCCTCGACGAGGTCGGAGTATTCAATGGGAAGACAGGGGAGAAGAGCAGGTTCGTCCTTTAGCGAGACAGTCTGAATGGAGAGTGAAGGGCTGCCAGTTAAACAGTTGGAGTGACATGATGGGTCCCATTTGATGATCCGACCTTCCTTCCATGAAATGAGGGGATTATGTTGGCGTAGCCAGGGGAGTCCAAGAATAACCGGGTTATGAGGTGATGTGATGATGTAGAAACGAATTACCTCAGTGTGAAGGGTTCCGGTCTGTAGTTGAAGGTCCACGGTGGTGTGCAGAACCCTCCCATCACCGAGAGGTCGTCCATCTAGCGCCTCCACTGCCAATTGAGAGTTACAGGAGATTAGTGGGAGTTGTTGTTGTTGAGCAAACTCATGAGACATAAAGTTCCCGGCTGCTCCTGAGTCTATTAGAGCTAATGTGCATATATGATTGCCCTCTAGAGATAATACTATAGGTACTTTGATACAAGAACTGGAGTGATGTGCTTGAACACAAGGGTTTACCGTAGGGGAATTACGAAGAGGTGGTCTTGTGGGACAAGAAGCCCTCAGGTGGCCCGGTTGACCGCAATAGAGACAGAGACGTTGACGTATGCGGCGTTCTCGTTCTTCCGGAGTCAGATGAGTATACCCGAGCTGCATGGGTTCAGTTTGAGAAAGAGTGACTGGATATTGTACGTTGGTTGGTACCGTTCTGAGTGGACGACGTGAACGAATCAGATTGTCAATCTGAATGGCTAGCTCGATGAATTGATTCAGCGATCTCCCTTCATCTCGGCAGGCTAGTTCGGATTGCAACTCCAAGTTGAGTCCCTTGCGAAAGAGCAGTTTAAGTGTGCTCTCCACCCAGTCGGTTTGTGCTGCTAGAGTACGAAATGTCAAAGCATATTCTGCTGCGGTACTCCTGCCCTGACTCAGCGCGAGTAGTTTATCATCAGCTCTCATACCTCCCTCCGGGTGTTCAAATATTTCCCGGAAGCGTTGAAGAAAGACGCCAAACGATGGGAAAGCAGTACCATCCTCTCTCCAAACCGCCGTTATCCACTCTAACGCCTTGCCAGTGAGTAACGAGCATACCAAAGAAATCTTGCTGGCCTCGGTGGTGTACATAGCTGGTTGTTGATCAACAAATAGTGAACATTGCAGTAGAAATCCCTTACTTTTAGTTGGGTTACCGTCGAACTTATCAGGAAGAGCCAGACGTGGGTTAACTGTGAGTGAAGGCGGTGGAGGAGGGTTCACACTCACGTTCGGTTGAGAAGGTGCCGGGTTGGTAAGGGACATTTGTAAACTCTGGAGCGTCCTGACGAGCTCCTCCGTAACGGTAGTTAAATGGGTTATCTGATGTTGATGGATGGCGAGTTGGTTAGATTGAGTGGAAATCTCAGTGGACATTTGAACCAGAGCTGCTGGATCGTGTGATGGCGAAGTTTTCTGTAATGAAGCTCCAGGAGAGTGAGGATCCATTTGCAGTTTTATTCTAATCTTGGTCGTACAATCAGGGGTAGTCACTAGCGAACATCATAGTAGAGATAAGGCAAATCGTAATCCAGAAACAGGCAAGAGGTCAGGGCAGGCAGCAAACTTACATAAATCAGTCCAGTCCAGAATATAGTCCAGGGCAGGTAGCAAAGAATCAATAAGCGGATAAACAGTCCAAAGGTAATCCACGGGAAGACAAGGCACGGGAAGAAACGCTCAGAGATGACTACTAGGGTAAATACAAAACTTCGCAACGAGAGAGAGTCTGAGAGCACCTAAAATAGTCCACAGATGAGAGTCAGGTGCAACGGTAATCAGTGCCAGGTATGTGGGAAATGTAGTTCAAGTGGTTTAATATTCAGGAGAGGGTTCCCTCTGGTGGTGAGTAGGAGGAACCGCGGGAGTCTCGTTTGTGACAGTAACCATGAGGAGGGGATACTATATAATGTTGTTGGGTCTGTAACCATGAGGAGGGGATACTATATAATGTTGTTGGGTCTGTAACCATGAGGAGGGGATACTATATAATGTTGCTGGGTCTGTAACCATGAGGAGGGGATACTATATAATGTTGTTGGGTCTGTAACCATGTTTGCCAGTGAAAGTTCAGTAATAGACCCTTGTAATTCCAGTTGATATTGCAAGGTTTGTTTTGTGCGTCGGTATATTGTCTATAAAAGTGGATCCTCATAATTGTATTTTCCTGCCTTTTTAGACCACATAGGCCTAAGAAAATAATACAATGTTGTGTACAGTAGTGGCTTTTCTGGCATGCATCGGAAACAATGGGTTAAGTTTGCCCCACAAAGATGTACATGTTATAATCACCATTTGTGTTTAGTCGTTACAAAGACACTGGCCACAGATACTCACTGTCTTACCCACCTGCCATCCTATTCAACTGAACTGTATAGGAGGTTGTGTGTGTGCGTGTGTGCGTCATTCGTGTGTGTGTGTGTGTGTTATGTTGTTATCGTTATCTAAAAAGGTGTTGTAATCCTCTCTCTAGCTGGTTAACAGAGTCAGATCTGGGACATTGACTAGGAAAACATGGCCTTTATAAGTCAGTTGGCTGTGTGGGTGTTTGCGTACGGTATGTGTTTGTGTGTCTACTGTCTACATTCCAACACATTCAGGTAAAACCCTATCTTGCATGAAGAATATTCCCCTGTGGGTGTCTTTATCTATAAGACCGATCTCCCCCAATGCCTCCCTCCCTGCCTCCCTCCCTGCCTCCCTCCCCAGCTGTGTGTGATCTCTCTTACCCCATCCTCTAAGCTTCCACCACAGTATTACTGGAACACAGCTGGAGCTTTGAGGGAACGTTCAGGACTAACACACACACACACACACACACACACACATACACACACACACAGTGTGACTGCGAGCGTGTGGTTCTTCCCTGTGGTGTTTTGAACACAGCCCTTCCACCCTGATTGCAGAATGAGGTGTTTTTTTGAGACACCCATCATGTTGACCACTGCCAGGCACGGGAGGGTGATGCTTGTGGGTCCAGAAGAGGAGGGAGGGAGGGAGGGAGGGAGGGAGGGAGGGAGGGAGGGAGGGAGGGGGAGAGAGAGAGAGAGGGAGGGAGGAAGGGAGGTTAAGAAGGCTGATGTGTGGTGAGTGTCTGTGTTCATATCTTCCCCCTGACTGCAGGGGTTACAGACAGGGCAGTACAGGAGGCTCAGCGGGTTCATCCTTCCTGCTGTCTGTGTCCATATCTTCCCCCTCCTTCCCTCCCTTCCTCACTTCTCTCTTTCTCACTCCATCTCTCTCTTTTTTCCGTTAATATGAATCTCCCTCTGGTCCCGTATGTTCACCTCCTCTGGTCCCGTATGTTCACCTCCTCTGGTCCCGTATGTTCACCTCCTCTGGTCCCGTATGTTCACCTCCTCTGGTCCCGTATGTTCACCTCCACTGGTCCTGTATGTTCACCTCCACTGGTCCCGTATGTTCACCTCCTCTGGTCCCGTATCTTCACCTCCTCGAATCCCGTATGTTCACCTCCTCTGGTCCCGTATGTTCACCTCCTCTGGGCTTGTGGTTTGGGAATCATGTCTGTCTTCTGTAGTTTGTCCATCTCTCTGTGTGACTGTCTAACCATGCTTGACCGCCTCTGACTCTGTGACTGTCTAACCATGCTTGACCGCCGCTGACCATATCTGACCATGCTTGACCGCCTCTGACTGTGGGACTGGCCGCTGTCTCTTAGTCAGAGGCCAAATTTGGGTTTACAATATGCTCCTCTGTATCTCCACTTAAATCATAAAGAACCAAACAGACTTCTCCATAGCTAAGAGTTTCTGCACTGATGATCTTATCTTGTTGATAGTAAGACAGATGGACCAATAATGACACTGAGTCAGGTGACCGTTTAGTGACCATCTATGGTCATGTTCCCCATTTCCAGTTTTCTGGAGGGAAATTCCATTCCAATTCAGTGTTGGGAATATTGAGTCAGGCAGTGAGAGGGCAGCCATGACTCAGGGTCCCATCACGGACACGCCTGGTGCCAAAAATGTATGACGTATGTTGTCCAGCGAGAGTCGAGTGGAGAAATATGGATTCCGTTGAGCCAGTCATCCTGATAAGCCCTCCCCAGCTAGCTAGTTTACAAACAAATGGGCTACTTTAGCTACCACCAGTGACATGTGATACAGCTTCCTGGCAGGAAGCAACTGCTGCCCAGTGTGAAGCAACTCACGTTGGCAAGCACTAGCCTCTTTGCTCAATCATATTGCTTCATTCCGATTTTAGGACCAGGGGATAATTTAACCGATTATCCACCACCTTGACACTTACTCAGCTTCATAAATCATCTACTTATAACGATCCCTCAACCTTTCCCGCAATGATCACACAGCAGTCTAAATGACCCTTCGACCTACTCAATGACCTATACTGAAAGCTAACATTTGGGGCGGCAGGTAGCCCAGTGGTTAGAGTGTTGGGCCCATAACCGAAAGGTTGCTGGATCAAATCCCCGAGCTGACAAAGTAAAAATCTGTCGTTCTGCCCCTGAACAAGGCAGTTAACCCACTGTTCCTAGGCTGTCATTGAAAATAAGAATATGTTCTTAACTGACTTGCCTGGTAAAAAAAAAAAAAAAAAAATGAACATGGCCAATAGTACATTCAACTAGCCCCAATCTGTTGTATCAACTATCCACCATTTTCAAAGATTTTACTGGGTTACAATTCATATAATATCAGTCAATTGAAATAAATAAATAAATAAATCTATGACTGGGAATACAGATATCCATCTGTTTGTAGGGGCGTGGATCAGAAAACCAGTCAGTATCTGGTGTGACCACCATTTGCCTCATGCAGCGCGACACATCTCCTTCGCATAGAGTTGATCAGGCTGTTGATCGTAGCCTGTGGAATGTTGTCCGACTAATCTTCAATGGCTGTGCGACGTTTCTGGATATTGGCGGGAAATGGAATACATTGTCGTACACGTCGATCCAGAGCATCCCAAACATGCTCAATGGGTGACGTCTGGTGAGTATGCAGGCCATGGAATAACTGGGACATTTTCAGCTTCCAGGAATTGTGTACAGATCCTTATGACATGGGGCCCTGCATTATCATGCTGAAACATGAGGTGATGGCGGCGGATGAATGGCACAACAATGGATCTCAGGATCTCATCATGGTATCTTTATTTTTTATTAAATTTTATTTAACCTTTATTTAACTACGCAAGTCAGTTATCTCTGTGCATTCAAATCGCCATTGATAAAATGCAATTGAGTTTGTTGTCCGTAGCTTATACCTGCCCATACCATAACCCCACCGCCACTATGGGGAACTCTGTTCCCAACATTGACATCAGCAAACTGCTCGCCCACACGACACTATACACAAGGTCTGCCATCTGCCCAGTACAGTTGAAACCGGGATTCATCCATAAAGAGCACACTCCTCCAGCGTGCCGGTGGCCATTGAAAGTGAGCTTTTGCCCACTGAAGTCGGTTACGACGCCGAACTGCAGTCAGGTTAAGTCCGTGGTGAGGACGACTAGCACGCAGATGAGCTTACCTGAGACGGTTTCTGACAGTTTTTGCAGAAATTCTTTGGTTGTGCAAACCCACAGTTTCATCAGCTGTCCTGGTGGCTCCTCTCAGACCATCCTGCAAGTGAAGAAGCCAGATGTGGAGGTCCTGGGCTGGTGTTGTTATGTGGTCTGCGGTTTGTGAGGCCGGTTGGATGTACTGCCAAATTCTCTAAAACAATGTTGGAGGCGGTTTATGGTAGAGAAATTAACATTAAAGTCTCTGTTCTAGTGGACATTCCTGCAGTCAGTATGCCAATTACATGCTCCCTCAAAACTTGAGACATCTGTGGCATTGTGTTGTGTGACAAAACTGCACATTTTATAGTGGCATTTTATTGTCCCCAGCACAAGGTGCACCTGTGTAATGATCATGCTGTTTAATCAGCTTCTTCATATGCCACACCTGTCAGGTGGATGGATTATCTTGGCAAAGTAGAAATGCTCACTAACAGGGATGTAAACACATTTGTGCACAACATTTAAGAGAAAAATGCTTTTTGTGCGTATGGAACATTTCTGGGATCTTTTATTTCAGGTCATGAAATATCAGTCCGACACTTTACATGTTGGGTTTGTATTTTTGTTCACTGTAGTTTAAAGAGCCATAATAGCTATGCTGTGTTCTGTGCTCCTGCTCTATTCTGCTGTTCATCTGAATCCTAATTCATCTTCAGCACTTCAGCACTGAGCATGAGAGATATAACACACACACACACACACACACACACACACACACACACACACACACACACACACACACACACACACACACACACACACACACACACACACACACACACACACACACACACACACACACACTGTGGAGGTCTGTCAACCCTACAGAGTGATCACTCTCTGTGTGTGTGTGTGTGTGTGTGTGTGTGTGTGTGTGTGTGTGTGTGTGTGTGTGTGTGTGTGTGTGTGTGTTGTGCGTACATGTGCACGTACATGTACACATCAGTGTTTGCTCGTGCACTTTAGTGACTGTGTGCGTTTTTGTGTGTTACTGACCGTGTGTGTGCGTGTGTGAGTGACAGTGGCAAGTGAATTGATGCTCTCTGTGTGTAAAATTAATCCTCCAGTATCCCATAATCCCTTGCTGATAGATGGCTGCAGATGTTGTGTGATTACAGACCTGCTGAGCTTGTGCAGAACAGACTACTATTTATAGTGAGGCCACAGTATGTAATCAAACTCACAGTGAATATAGTGCTTCTCAATATACACTCCAGCCACTCCTTCAATGACGGTTTTACATTACATATGTATGACTACTTTTTATCTGATTTAGAATCTTGTTATTTTTTCTGCTTGGTTCGTGATACTGACTTCCTAGAATCCTTTGCATGTCAGAAGCTGTTATGGGCAGGGTTTGGGAGGGAGGCTGGCTCTGTTGTGTCTTTGAGCTGAAAGTAAAGGGAGAACCACTGGAGAATCCCTACTGCCTATCAGTAGTTCACAGAGAGTGGAAACACCAAATTCCCTTTATAACCCTTTGAGGTGGATGGAGTGCATGTGTTGGACTTGGTAGAACATTTCCAGTGATTTACAAAGAGTGGCTGGTTTTAATAGGCCTGTAAAATTCCAGAATAGGAAGTTGAGTGTGGTGTCCCCAAAACTCACACCCTAAATGGTTAATTAAATTTAATTGAACAACAACCTTTGGTTCTGTAGATTGAGGAGGGGGTTGAGGAGGAAGAGGAGGAGGAGGAGGAGGGATGTTAGTTCTCCTGGTGTATGAGAGTTGGGGCTGATGGAATATGAAAGGTGGTGTGTGTTATGCTTGGAGTGTGTGTGTTTGGATGTTTGTGGAATGCACAGACGCTCTCACAAGCTCTGGGTACAGGCTGGAGACGGCCTGGCCACACTGGTGTTTAAATTGGTACCCTTACCACTCTGTGCATTAACAAGAGAGGGGGATAGAGAGAGGGATGGAGAGAGGGATGGAGAGAGGGATAGAGAGAGGGATGGAGAGAGGGATAGAGAGAGGGATAGAGAGAGGGATGGAGAGAGGGATGGAGAGAGGGATAGAGAGAGGGATAGAGAGAGGGATGGAGAGAGGGATGGAGAGAGGGATAGAGAGAGGGATGGAGAGGGGGATGGAGAGAAAGGGGGTATTGGGGGGAAGAGAGCGGGAATCAGAGAGACTGGTACGGAAAGTCAGTGGCCGGGGGTGATGGGGTGAAAGAGAGAGAGAGTGTAGAAGGAGAGAGAGAGAGTGGAGGAAGAGAGAGAGAGTGAGGGAGGACTGTGCCTTTTGACCCTTCTGAACCCTCAGAAACAGTTCTACCAACTACATCTCTGATCCCTTTACCCACAATCCAGCTGACCATAGCCCATATTATCCTCCATACCCGTTTATTTCAGCTTGGGACAGTCCATCACAATAGAGCAGATAGATGACGAAGGTCAGATCACGGTCACGTGTGTGTGTGTGTGTGTGTGTGTGTGTGTGTGTGTGTGTGTGTGTGTGTGTGTGTGTGTGTGTGTGTGTGTGTGTAAGCGTTCGCCAGTGTATTAACACACACCAGACTTAGACAGGATTACTAGCAGATTGAATAGAGTAGTGTATGTATGTGTAACTGGAGGCAATGAAGCACAATCTGTAGATCAGGTGTGTGTGGTGGTTTGTAAGCTACTTGTATGTGTGTGGGAGATAGTTAGGAGATTTAAAGGCTCAGCGAGAGTATCTTCTCTCCACCTCTCCCTCTCCCTCTCCCTCTCCCTCTCCCTCTCCCTCTCCCTCTCCCTCTCCCTCTCCCTCTCTCTCATCATCATCTTAATGTCTGTACATATTAGGCCTACAGCCCATTAGATGCAGTAGAGGCGAAATTAGAGTGAGTGAGTGGAAGAGTTGAATCTGTTTCTGTTAGCACCCGGCACAGAGGAGGCTTTCATACAGATATACAGCGGGTGAAATAAGTATTGAACACGTCACCATTTTTCTCAGTAAATATATTTCCAAAGGTGCTATTGACATGAAAGTTTCACCAGATGTTGGTAACAACCCAAGTAATCCATACATACAAAGAAACCAAAACAAATAAGTTCAGAAATTAAGTTATGTTTAATAATGTGAAATGACACAGGGAAAAAGTATTGAACACATGAAGAAAGGGCAGTTCAAAAAGGCATGGAAAGCCAAGACAACAGCTGAAAACTATCAGTAATTAAAAAGCAATCCAGCCACCTGTCAGTGCAAATTAATATCATCTGGTTCAGTCCCAACTGATGGCCTACAAAAAGGTCTCATTGCCAAGGTGTCACACAAGACACATCTAATGATGGGTAAAAGCAAAGAGCTGTCTCAAGACCTTCGAAACCTAATTGTTGCAAAACATAATGATGGCATTGGTTATAGGCGCATTTCTAAGCTTCTGAATGTTCCAGTGAGCACTGTTGGGGCCATAATATGGAAGTGGAAAGACAATCATTTCACCATAAATTTGCCTCGACCAGGTGCTCCTCGTAAATTTGCCCATTCATCCTTCCTTCAATTATGTGAAGTTTGCCAGTACCATTTGCTGAAAAGCAGCCCCACACCATGATGTTCCCACCTCCAAACTTCACTGTTGGTATGATGTTTTTAGGGTGATGTGCAGTGCCATTTCTCCTCCAAACATGGTGTGTATTATGACATCCAAACAGTTCAATTTTGCTCTCATCTGACCACACTATATTCTCCCAGTATTTCACTGGCTTTTCCAAATGTTGTGCAGCAAACTTTAAACGAGCTTCAACATGCTTTTTTTCCAGCAATGGAGTCTTGCGTGGTGAGCGTGCATACAGGCCATGGCGGTGGAGTGCATTACTTACTGTTTTCTTTGAGACAACAGTACCTGCTAATTGCAGGTCTTTTTGAAGCTCTCCACAAGTGGTCCTTGGCTCTTGGACAACTCTTCTGATTATTCTTTTCACTCCTCTGTCAGAAATCTTGCGAGGAGCACCTGGTCGAGGCAAATTTATGGTGAAATGATTGTCTTTCCACTTCCGTATTATGGCCCCAACAGTGCTCACTGGAACATTCAGAAGCTTAGAAATGCACCTATAAGCAATGCCATCATTATGTTTTGCAACAATTAGGTTGCGAAGGTCTTGAGACAGCTCTTTGCTTTTACCCATCATGAGATGTGTCTTGTGTGACACCTTGGCAATGAGACCTTTTTGTAGGCCATCAGTTGGGCCTGAACCAGATGATATTAATTTGCACTGACAGGGGGCTGGATTGCTTTTTAATTACTGATAGTTTTCAGCTGTTGTCTTGGCTTTCCATGCCGTTTTGAACCTCCCTTTCTTCATGTGTTCAATACTTTTTCCCTGTGTCATTTCACATTATTAAACATAACTTATTTTCTGAACTTATTTGTTTTGGTTTCTTTGTATGTATGGATTACTTGGGTTGTTACCAACATCTGGTGAAACTTTCATGTCAATAGCACCTTTGGAAATATATTTACTGAGAAAAGTGGTGACGTGTTCAATACTTATTTCACCCGCTGTATGTTGGAATCCATCGTCATTAGCAACAGGCCTGCTGGCAGAGTCAGATGCATTTCGGAATGGATCTCTGACCCACTACTGCCATTTCCAGTAGGGGAGAGTAATCACACCCAGATATCATGGATGAATCCTCATTACTGTACTGTTCTCTCTCTAACACGGTCTCTGCTGCAATCAGTGTGTGTGCATTCTTCTTAAAGAGCAGTAATTGCCTGTTTATATGATGCACAGAGTAGGGAACAGGAATGAACTGCATTATTAAGAAGCTGCTTTCACAGCCAGGTGAAAGGTCACCCATCACACTGAGGTGTGCTTGTATATACAGTATGTGTATAGGGGCATCTCTTCCCCCTCTCCTACGGCAAGTAAGGTAGAAATGGACAGTCGTTACACTAACAAGCACTCAGCTCTCATCCATTCCCCAGGTGACAGAAATGGCTATGATTTGTCCACAACACACAGCACAAACAGGAAACGATGCACTGGGTTAGATACAAAGATATACAACACTCTTAAATGCTAGCAAAACCAAATGCATGCTTTTCAGTCGAACACTGCCCGCACACGCCCACCGGACTATCATCACTACTCTCGACGGGTCTGACTTAGAAAACGTGGACACCTACAAATACCTAGGCGTCTGGTTAGACTGTAAACTCTCCTTCCAGACTCACATTAAGCCTCTCCAACCCAAAATTAAATCTAGAATCGGCTTCCTATTTCGCAACAAAGCCTTCTTCACTAATGCTGCCAAACATGCCCTCGTAAAAATGACTATCCTACCGATCCTTGACTTCGGCGATGTCATTTACAAAATAGCCTCCAACACCCTACTCAGCAAATTGGATGTAGTCTATCACAGTGCCATCTGTTTTGTCACCAAAGCCCCATATACTACCCACCACTGCGACCTGTATTCTCTCGTTGACTGGCCCTCACTACATATTTGTCGCCAAACCCACTGGCTCCAGGTCACCAATAAGTCTTTACTAGGTAAATCCCCGCCTTATCTCAGCTCGCTGGTCACCATAGCAACACCCACCCGTAGCTTGCGCCCCAGCAGGTATATTTCACTGGTCATCCCCAAAGCCAACACCTGCTTTGGCAGCCATTCCTTCCAGTTCTCTGCTGCCAATGACTGGAATGAGTTGCAAAAATCTTTGAAGCTGGAGACTACCATCTCCCTCAATAATTTTAAGCATCAGCTGTCAGAGCAGCTTTCCGATCACTGCACCTGTATACAGCCTATCTGTAAATGGCCCACCCCACTACCTCATTTCTTTTGCTCATTTGCACCCCAGTATCTCTATTTGCACATCATCATCTGCACATCTATCCCTCCAGTGTTAATGCTAAATTGTAATTATTTCCCACTATGGCCTGTTTATTGCCGTACCTTCCTAATCTTACTACATTTGCACACACGTTACATAGATTTTCTATTGTGTTATTGACTGTACGTTTGTTTATCCCATGTGTAACTCTGTGTTGTTGTTTTTTCCGCACTGCTTTGTTTTGTCTTGACCAGGTCGCAGTTGTAAATGAGAACTTGTTCTCAACTGGCCTACCTGGTAAAATAAATAACAAAAAATTAAACTCTGCAGACGTTGTTGATCATCTTTGTCTCGATTTCCTACTGTAACGTCTTTGTCCTACGGTCATATGGCATTACATATCCAGTCCTTTTAGATCAGAGGATGATGAAACATAGAACAGAGAAAAGTAAGGCTCTCAAATGAATTGTTGTTCACCCGCACCAACTCTTCTGTAGTTATTCAGTGGATTCTTTCATCCAGTAATTTGAGAGGTATTGTCTGGCTGCTTTTTTTTGTGTGGGCTGTTGATTGTGTGTGTATAGGAATCTGGCCTTGTAGTTTAGCTGTGACAATGCCCTTGACCCCTACAGTATATAGCTTTATGGTAATTTATTCTATGTGACTGGTGTTGTAGTTGACATTATTAGGCCCACCCTCTTATTGGTTGTTGTTTAAGTTGTACCAACGTGTTTGGTTGTTGTTGCTGATGTTCCAGTGTGATTGGTCACCGTTAACGGTCGTCTCTCTGTTCTCTCTAACAGTCATGCGGAGGAACCCGTTTGCGGCGGACGTGTGCTGTAGGAAAGGCTCCCGCAACGCACTACAGGAACTCTACGACCCCACACAGGTAGGAAACACGGCATGAGTCCCTCTCTCTCTCTCTCTCTCTCTCGCTCTGTATCTTTATCCCCCCCCCCCCCCCCCCTCTCTCTGTAAATATAGACCCCGCTGTTTTAGGCCTGACTCAGAGAGACATTTGAAAGGTCGTGACCCTGGTTGTTTTTATCCTTGTCGTCCCTTTCCCTTCAAACGGTGTGTGTATAAGTGTGTGTGTGTATAAGTGTGTGTGTGTATAAGTGTGTGTGTGTATAAGTGTGTGTGTGTGTATAAGGTTATGTGCAGGTGTGTGTGTGTGTGTCACTAAGCCTCTGTATTTATTTATTACGTCTGTATGACGACGTCTGCTACATGATGGACGAGCACCATGGAAACCTACATTCCGTTACCGTGGCGTTAGTCCCCTGCCTGAGGATGGCTTTATTTATTTATTTATAAATGTCGGGCAGTTGAGAATGATATGACCTCGAGACAATAAGCAGGCGTTTCCGTAGAAACATCCTTTGGGAACAGGAGAGGATTGGCTAGAACACTAGAACACTAGAACACTAACAGATACCATGGTGGTCTGGCCTGTGTCAGAATTATTATTATTTATTTTTATTTATTTAACTGGGCAAATCAGTTAAGAACAAATTCTTATTAACAATGAAGGCCTATCGGGGAACAAGGGGTTAACTGCCTTCAGGGGCAGAACGACAGATTATTTACCTTGTCAGCACGGGGATTCGATCCAGCAACCTTTCGGTTACCGGCGTAACGCCCTAAACGCTAGACTACCTGCCGCATAGTTAGTATTACACACTTCACTTCTCTTAAGTCTTTTTCAGAGGACTGCATTCTACAATAATTTCTGCTTACATTGCTGCAATTTACTGTAACCTCAAAACATATGGTGAAGTAAAATATATTGTATATTGTGGGGGAGAGGAATGAATGGTGTGCCGAAGGTGTTTTGAGCCGAGTTGGTTGAAGAGAACTTACTGCTCCTTAGGCTACTGTGGTTCTTTCTGTATTTTTTGCAGATGCAGAAATGGTTTTGTCTCCAATAGCACTATGATAATAGAGTTGTATTCTCACGGGTGCTTGTCCTCAAGCACTGTCATCATCAGTTTGTCCTTCAGTCCTCTGCAATAATTATCTCCCTATCTGTTGTTTTTCTATTTTTATTTTATTTCTCTGTGTATAGGCACTGAGTATGAAAAACATTAGGTACACCTTCCTAATATTGAGTTGCCTTCAGAACAGCCTCAAATCGCGGGGCATGGACTCTCTGGAGGAGGTTACAAACTAGCTTAATCTAGACTGCATAATACTGTTTGCCTTGTTTCTTTGGGGCATGGATTCTACAAGTTGTTGAAAGCGTTCCACAGGGAAGCTGGCCCATGTTGACTCCAACGCTTCCCACGGTTGTGTCAAGTTGGCTGGATGTCTTTTGGATGGTGGACCATTCTTGATACACACAGGCACCTACTACCAGACCTCGTTCAAAGGCACTTACATAGAGGGGAGGTAGAGAGAGAGGTAGAGAGGTAGAGGGGAGGTAGAGAGAGAGGTAGAGAGGTAGAGGGGAGGTAGAGAGGTAGAGGGGAGGTAGAGAGGTAGAGAGGTAGAGGGGAGGTAGAGAGGTAGAGAGATAGAGAGAGAGGTAGAGAGGTAGAGGGGAGGTAGAGAGGTAGAGAGATAGAGAGAGAGGTAGAGGGGTAGAGGGGAGGTAGAGAGAGAGGTAGAGAGATAGAGAGAGAGGTTGAGAGATAGAGGGGAGGTAGCGAGAGAGGTAGAAAGGTAGAGGGGAGGTAGAGAGGTAGAGAGGTAGAGAGATAGAGAGAGAGGTAGAGAGAGAGGTAGAAAGGTAGAGGGGAGGTAGAGAGGTAGAGAGATAGAGGGGAGGTAGAGAGGTAGAGAGATAGAGGGGAGGTAGAGCGATAGAGAGATAGAGAGAGAGGTAGAGAGATAGAGGTAGAGAGGTAGAGAGAGAGGTAGAGAGGTAGAGAGGTAGAGAGAGAGGTAGAGAGGTAGAGGGGAGGTAGAAAGAGAGGTAGAGAGGTAGAGGGGAGGTAGAGAGGTAGAGGGGAGGTAGAGAGGTAGAGAGGTAGAGGGGAGGTAGAGAGAGAGGTAGAGAGAGCGAGAGAGAGAGAAGCTGTGTGTATATGTCTGTGTGTGTTGTCAGAATGTATGTAAATTGTGAAGTATTTTTGTGTGTAATGTCTTATTCGTTATGTGTCGGACACCAGGGAGACTAGCTGTCGTCATTGCCGTGTGCTAATGTGGATACTAATAAAGTCAGAGTGGCCAGTTACAAATCACCAGTTATCTGACTGATCAGGTTTGCTCCATTGCATTCAGGCCAGGAGAAACAGACCTTCATTCCCATATGGGTTAATAGTTTCTCCTCCTGTGAGGTAATACCTTCTTCCTATACACTCACAGTACTGTCACTAACGACCCAGGGCCTACCAGTTAAATGCTGATGCAGAGATGTGGTTGGGATTTGGGGAAAGGGAACTGCAGGCATGCAGTTTTCAGTTGCACAGCCCCCTGGCTGGGACATGACTGGGATGAGTGAAACTGCGCTATTGAGAGCCGTAATGGGGTGCCAGTGGAGCGGAGGAGAATGATAACACTGTCTGGGTAGAAGCAGAAAAACAGAGAGGGCTGTGTGCATTAACCCTTTAGGCAGTACACAGAGCACATATAGTTCTTTGTTGAATATTCTAACTGTGTGTGTGTGTGTGTGTGTGTTTGTGTGTGTGTGTGTGTGTGTGTGTGTGTGTGTGTGTGTGTGTGTGTGTGTGTGTGTGTGTGTGTGTGTGTGTGTGTGTGTGTGTGTGTGTGTGTGTGTGTGTGTGTGTGTGTGATTCTGTGTGTGTGATTCTGTGTGTGTCTGATTCTGTGTGTGTCTGATTCTATATGTGTGGTTCTGTGTCTGTGCCTCTACCTGTGTGTGTGGTTGTGTGCTAGCCTGCCTGTCATTAGTTTAGACAACTTCATCTTTAAACAGATGCTGGGTTTACAACTCTAACCCTGCTCTGGTTGCATTCTCAATCCTCTTTGTTTGGTTTTGTTTGGATGATTGGACGCTGGGCTAAAAATGTTGATGACTGAAGAGTATAGTGCAGCAGGGAACAGGAAGAGAGAGGAGAGGAGAGAGAGAGGCGGATTTGGAGCCTGTGGTTTTCATGATGTCGTGGCAGAAGTCTTCTATCCCTCTGTTTTCCTCAATGAGAGAGTGGCCTGTCAGCATAGATGTCCTCCAGCTCCTCTCATCTCTCTCTCTCTCTCTCTCTTTCTCTATCTTTCTGTCTCAGCTGTTGAATCACAGCAACGTTGCATCAGACAAATATGATACCAGCCGACTGTATTTCTCATAGCAGTGGTGTATGTGTGTATGTGTGTGTGTGTTCTCACAGTGGTTGGTGAAAGCAGACAGTTTACAACCCTCCTCCCTGGCAGTAGATCTATCGTCTGTGAGGGCAAGACTCAACAGGCACAGAGGGGAAAGTCTCTCACCTGTACACAACTAACTACCACCACACCCCAACCTAGCCTAGCCTGGAGCAGATTACCTGTCTCTCACACATACAAACATACTCACTGGCTCAACATTATATCACTGTTTTGTATACTTGTACAGTACCTTTGTACAGTGTTAGGCTTAGGTCTCTATTCCTAGGTCTCTAGGCTGGAGCAGGAACACAATGCACTTTAATGATAGTAACTCATCATAGTTTCTCTATGTCATTCACCAATTCCACCCGTATACAGAATGTATGCTTTCCTACTGGAGCAGAGTTTAGCCAATAGAAAGAGACCTTTACATACTGTATGTGTTATGTCTCTGTGTCTGTATACTGTGTGTGTGTGTGTGTGTGTGTGTGTGTGTGTGTGTGTGTGTGTGTGTGTGTGTGTGTGTGTGTGTGTGTGTGTGTGTGTGTGTGTGTGTGTGTGTGTGTGTGTGTGTGTGTGTGTGTGTGTGTGTGTGTGTGTGAGTGAGTGAGTGTGTGTGTGTGTGTGTTGGGAGAAGTTGAAAGCTCAGGGTAAGTGGGAGCAGTTTGTCATTATCCTCTCTGTATTGCTATAGTTAGGACTTCCTCTTTCCTTGCCTCTGTGTTGTGTACGTCTTACATACATACACACACACTCAGGTACACTCCATCAGTATAGCGTTGTGTATACTCACATGCTCTGTCCAGTGGTGTGTTAAGTGCAGGTATGTAGTGTCAGACTTCCTTCTCTCTCTCTGTCTCTGTCTCTCTGTCTCTCTGTCTCTCTCTCCCTCTCTCCGTCTCTCTGTCTCTCTCTCTCTCTCTCTCTCTCTCTCTCTCTCGCTCTCTCTCTTTCTCTCTCTCTCTCTTTCTCTCTCTCTCTCTCTCTCTCTCTCTCTCTCTCTCTCTCTCTCTCTCTATCTCCCCTGTAACCTATTTCTATTATCTGGTTACAGGTATTTAGTCAGTCGGGGAGAGAGAGATGGGATAGTGGAAGTATTAGATATCCCACACTCCTCTTATCTAAATTAAATCAGCAATCTGTGGTGTCAGTGTCTCACCTCACATAGTCATTTTGTGTGTGCTGGCTGATCAGAGGCAGTGGAAACTTCCTATGTTATGCTGCTGGCATAAACATTGCTCCCTTTCAATAGTGCTCCCTCTCTCTCTCTCTCTCTCTCTCTCTCTCTCTCTCTCTCTCTCTCTCTCTCTCTCTCTCTCTCTCCTCTCCTCTCCTCTCCTCTCACTCCCTCTCCTCCTCTCTCCTCCCCTCTCCCTCTCTCCTCTCTTCTTCCCTCTCTCCTATCTTTTTCTCTCTGCCCTCTCATGGGATTTCACTGACCTGAAGCCTTGTTACTCTGTTTCTCTGTAAGAGGGTTTCAGGCAGCTCTCTGTCTGGTCTTGCTCCTCATAAATGGCATCATGGAAAACTCACACCGCCTGTTCTGCCCTCTGTGGAAAATATGATTTTACCGGATAAAACAGTGACCTTGTCAGGGTTTTATAGTGTGTGTGGCCACAGAGCAGTGTTCATGTCAGGTGGTTCCTGGTTCTGTCATACAGAGACAGAAGAAAGAGAGGAGGTGGAGTTACAGGTGAGATTAGTATGAGGAAGAGAGGTTAACTCTTCCAGCAGAATGTATGTTAGTGTGTATGTTAGTGCCTGTGTGGCCTGTGAATGCCACTCTGTGGGAGTGGAGAGGAGCAGTGGGGGTCAGAGACTGATTGCCCTCAGTCCTCTAAACGGTGTGTATGTGTTGACTGCAGTGATTCTAGGAATAGTAATGTGAAAGCTGTAGTGACTTTAGTCCTGGTTTATTCAATACTGTTTTAATCAATATGACAATTAAAGATGATCAGTTACAGTTCAGCCGTGTAAAGGGTTAACTGTTCCAGGAAGAGAACCACACAGCAGTATCTGGTGTGTGGTAGTATCAGTATCACTATTTTTCTGTAGTGAAACTAAAGTAGAGACATGCAGTATATTGTGAACGAGACCAAACTCTCCAGCACCTCAGAAATCTATTAAATAGCTATACGTTCAGATTATACACTGACTCTCCTACCCTTTGACACCACAAACAGAAATGACAGAGGTTTCATCCACAAACATACAGGTGAGTAGAGAGATTGAAGATAAGCTCTAATGTGTTTACTGTGTATATTTCCTTATTTATTTATCCAGATTCAACTGTTTGTTACGCTTTTCATTCTATGGTTATCAGACTTTAATCTATGTTGCATCATCATGTATCAATAATAGTTAATATCATCCCATTAGACAGTGTTGACAAATCTAAAGTATCAAGAGCTGACGTGTTCGAATAAATATTATATGGTTCACATTTGGTCTCTGTCTAGATATGGCTACATCCAGCAGCCTCCTGTCTGAAGAGCAGTTCCTGTTCTCTATCTGTCTGGATGTGTTCACTGAGCCTGTCTCCACTCCATGTGGGCACAACTTCTGCAAGGCCTGTATCACAAAGTACTGGTATAGCAATGACCTGTGTCAGTGTCCCATATGTAAAAAAACATTTGATAAGAGACCAGATATGTTTGTCAATTCTTTCATTTCTGAGATGGCTGCTCAGTTCAGGGAGACAGTTGAAGTGAAAGCTACCCGCAGCCCAGACCAATGCCCTGCCAAACCAGGAGAAGTGTCCTGTGACATCTGCACTGGAATGAAGCTCAAGGCCCTGAAGTCCTGTCTGGTGTGTCTGACCTCTTACTGTGAGAGTCACCTGGAGCCTCATCAGAGAGTTGCAGCCTTAAAGAGACACAAGCTGATCAACCCTGTGGAGAACCTGGAAGACAGGATGTGTAAGAAGCATGACAGACTCCTGGAGCTGTTCTGTAGGAGGGACCAGATGTGTCTTTGTGTCTTGTGCTTGAAAACAGACCACATGACTCATGACACTGTCCCTCTAGAGGAAGAGTGTGGAGACTGAGGCAGAAGTTCAGCAGATGATCCAGGAGATCAAAGACTCTGTAGATCTCAACAAGAGAGAGGCAGAGAGGGAGATATCAGACAGTGTACAGGTCTTCACTGATCTGGTGCGCTCCATTGAGAGAAGCCAGGCTGAGCTCATTGAGGTGATTGAGGAGAAGCAGAAAGCAGCAGAGAGGCAGGCTGAAGGGCTCCTTAAAGAGCTGGAGCAGGAAATCACTGAGCTACAGAGGAGAAGCACTGAGCTGGAGAAGCTCCTCCAGAGCTTTCCATCTCTGTGCATGCCTCCACCCACCAAGGACTGGTCTAGGGTACGTGTTCACAGTGATCTGTGTGTGGGGACTGTGATGAGAGCTGTGTCTCAGCTGGAGGAGACACTGAATAAAGAGATGGAGAAGCTGCCTGAAGTCAAACTGAAGAGGATTCAGCAGTATGCAGTGGATGTGACTCTGGACCCAGATACAGTACATCCCAAACTCATCCTATCTGAGGATGGCAAATAAGTGAGACATGGAGATACAAAACAGGATCTCCCTGACAACCCAGAGAGGTTCAATCTTGTTGTCTCTGTATTAGGAAAGGAGGGCTTGTCCTCAGGGAGATATTACTAGTCCATCAACAGGAAAGGGACTATCACCCTGAACCCTAAGAATGGATACTGGACTGTCTGCCTGAGAAAAGGAAATGAGGCACTCACTGGCCCTGGTGCCCTGCTCCACCTGAGAGAGAAGCCCCAGAAGGTGGGGGTGTTTGTGGATTATGAGGAGGGTCAGGTCTCCTTTTATGATGTGGAGGCCAGGTCTCATATCTACTCTTTCACTGGCTGCAACTTCACTGATGAACTCTATCCATACTTCAGCCCCTGTAATAATGATGGTGGTAAAAACTCTGCCCCTCTGATAATCTCTCCTGTCAATCAAATCTACTAAAATGTGTACATTTAATCTGTTGTCCTACACCGGAGAGAACATTTCACTGTAATATTATATTATATTAATATAATATTAATACTGACGTGGTTGTTGTTCATTATCATCAGCATCATGTCAGCCTGTTAGACATGATGAGTAGATATGAGAACATCTCATCAGCATCATGTCAGCCTGTTAGACATGATGAGTAGATATGAGAACATCTCATCAGCATCATGTCAGCCTGTTAGACATGATGAGTAGATATGAGAACATCTCATCAGCATCATGTCAGCCTGTTAGACATGATGAGTAGATATGAGAACATCTCTCCAGGCTCATAACAATGTATGATTCATATCTGGGAGTTACATTTCTGAGGAAGTTCTGATCATGTGATAATATAAGCAATATGTTTCTTTTTTAGCTCATGTATTGTTTGCAGTACATATCTCTGTTGATCCTAGCTATAATGATCACTGCGTATGGAGTAAAATTCAGGATTTATTTGAAAATTAAAACCCAGTTGAATATTGACCAAGTTGGCATTCTTTCTAGTAGGCCTGCTGTCCCAGATGTTTACAATAGTGGAGGTATGCTGAGGTGTGTGAGCATGGCTGATATCACATGGATATAGGGTGCAATGATTTTTTATGTAAAAAGGGAAAGAAAAAACCCAATTTGATTATCGGGGTGTGTGTCATGGTCTGTTTTATTTTGTGTTTTTTCTGTCTCATCACCACAATTATCAAAGATATATTTTCATTCTTTACAAATAAAGTCACCTGTTAAAGTCATCTAGTCTGTCTGCCTGTCTGCACATTCATTGTCAAAAGAGTAAGATAATAAATGAGTGGGGGAATGAAAGAAAGACAGAGAAAATGAGGTTGAAAAGTGAAGTTTCCCTTCAACTCTATCCCAGGAAGATAAGAGCACATGGCAGCATTATGAGGGGAGGAGGACTGCTGGAGGAAGTAAATTCACTGGAAAGATGGCGGAGGCAGATGTTTTGTTTTTTTACTGATGGCGCGTCAACTGGATATGAGAAGGAATGGATTACAGTGGTAAACCAAGAGGGAAACAAGCAGTAAAGTGGTCGTGGAGTCCAGTAAATCCAGGCCCAGTTCTGACTTTTTTAGTCAGTGAGGCTTCTGGGTCTTTGAGATACCTGGGAGATCCATTTGAAGTCTTGATGGAAATCATAGATCAGTTGGATGAGGTGGCATCAGTAAGCAGAAGGTACGTGCTTTGCAACTAAAAAAGATATCAGATTGGAAGGTGTCGTGTGTGTATCTCTGGAGTGGCGCTAGAAGTGAGCGCAAAGGATGTAACTGAAGAAATAGATGCAGGGGTTGGTGCACACTGACTGACCCGTATGGTGGATGGAGTGGTTGGTGCACACTGACTGACCCGTATGGTGGATGGAGTGGTTGGTGCACACTGACTGACCCGTATGGTGGATAGAGTGGTTGGTGCACACTGACTGACCCGTATGGTGGATGGAGTGGTTGGTGCACACTGACTGACCCGTATGGTGGATGGAGTGGTTGGTGCACACCGACTGACCCATATGGTGGATGGAGTGGTTGATGCACGCTGACTGACCCGTATCGTGGATGGAGTGAGGAAGCCCAGTGGTTGGTGCACACCGACTGACCCGTATCGTGAATGGAGTGGTTGGTGCACGCTGACTGACCCGTATCGTGGATAGAGTGAGACTACCAGACCAAGCAGCGTAACTGGGGAGAGAGGGAGAGAGAGGAGGTGCCGCCACGTTATGCGCGACGCGCGATACGGGGAAACGCCCGCCGACAACCCCAAGGGAATTTTTTTGGGGGGGGCTATGGGGGTGGTCTGGCCGAGAGGAGGAGGCGCCAGTACCACTCTCCAGGTAGCATGATGATGAGGAGGAAGAGGAACAGGGCTGAACGGCGTTGGAAGAGGAGGCGCGATACCGGGCTGGAATATTCAGGAGGATCACGGAGCTGAGTAGGCAGAATTGGAAGGAATGCGAGAGCGAGAGGACGGAGCTGAGGGGAAAGAGGCCCAACCGGGTCATTCGGTGGCAACCTTCCAAGCCGAGTCTCCGGGAAGCCTCTCCAGTTCGGTATGTCCAGTGCCTACTCTCCACACTCGCCCGGAGGCGTGTGTCACCAGCCCGGTGGTTTCAGTCCCGGCTCCACGCATTCAACTTCCGGTGCGTCTTCCCAGTCCGGTACGCCCAGTGCCGGCTTCTCGCACCCGACCTCCAGTGTGTGCGTCCAGCCAGGTGCCTCCAGTGCCGGCCCCACACATTCAACTTCCGGTGCGTCTTACCAGCCCTAACCCTAACCCTAACCCTCGACATCATGGGAAAATCAAAAGAAATCAGCCAAGACCTCCGAAAAAAAATTGTAGACCTCCACAAGTCTGGTTCCTCCTTGGGAGCAATTTCCAAACGCCTGAAGGTACCACATTCATCTGTACAAACAATAGTACGCAAGTATAAACACCATGGGACCACACAGCCGCCATAACCCTCAGGAAGGAAACGCGTTCTGTCTCCTAGAGATGAACGTACTTTGGTGCGAAAAGGAGGAAAAAGGGTGGCTTGCAAGCCGAAGAACACCATCCCAACCGTGAAGCATGGGGGTGGCAGCATCATGTTGTGGGGGTGCTTTGCTGCAGGAGGGCCTGGTGCACTTCACAAGACATCAGTCAGGATGTCAAAGCTTTGTTGCAAATGGCTCTTCCAAATGGACAATGACCCCAAGCATACTTCCAAAGTTGTGGCAAAATGGCTTAAGAACAACAAAGTCAAGGTATTGGTTTGGCCATCACAAAGCCCTGACTTCAATCCTAAAGAAAATTTGTGGGCAGAACTGAAAAAGTGTGTGCGAGCAAGGAGGCCTACAAACCTGACTCAGTTACACCAGTTCTGTCTGGAGGAATGGGCCAAAATTCACCCAACTTATTGTGGGAAGCTTGACCCAAGTTAAACAATTTAAAGGCAATGCTACCAAATACAAATTTAATGTATGCAAACTTCTGTGAATTGTTTAACTTGAGTCAAACATTGTGAAAAACTGAGTTTAAATGTATTTGGCTAAGGTGTATGTAAACTTCCGACTTCAACTGTATGTGCCTGTGGAAACGTCCTGTGTTGTGCTGCTGGCATAGACATTGCTCCCTTTCAATAGTGCTCTCTCTCTCTCTCTCTCTCTCTCTCCTCTCTCCTCCCTCTCTCCTCTCTTCTTCCCTCTCTCCTATATTTTTCTCGCCTTGTTACTCTGTTTCTCTGTAAGAGGGTTTCAGGCAGCTCTCTGTCTGGTCTTGCTCCTCATAAATGGCATCATGGAAAACTCACACCGCCTGTTCTGCCCTCTGTGGAAAATATGATTTTACCCGATAAAACAGTGACCTTGTCAGGGTTTTATAGTGTGTGTGGCCACAGAGCAGTGTTCATGTCAGGTGGTTCCTGGTTCTATCATACAGAGAGAGAGGGAAGAGATGAGGGGGAGTTACAGGTGAGATTAGTATGAGGAAGAGAGGTTAACTCTTCCAGCAGAATGTATTGTGTTCTCTCCTGGCAGTCTGATGGGAGCTGGTGCGGGTGTGTATGTTTTGGTACACTGTCAACGTTATTCCTTCGTGGCCTGTGAATGCCAGGCTGTGGGAGTGGAGTGTGTGTGTTGACTGCAGTGATTCAAACATTGGAATTCTAGGAAGCTGTAGTGACTTTAGTCCTGGTTTATTCAATACTGTTTCAATCAATATGACAAATAAAAATGATCAGTTACAGTTCAGCCATGTAAAGGGTTAACTGTTCCAGGAAGAGAACCACACAGCAGTATCTGGCAGGGATGATCACATTTACATAAGTATTCAGACCCTTTACTCAGTACTTTGTTGGCAGCGATCTTCTTGGGTATGAATGTATGTGGGGAGTTTCTCCCATTCTTCTCTGCAGATCTACCCAAGCTCTGTTAGGTTGGATGGGGAGCGTCGCTGCACAGCTATTTTCAGGTCTCTCCAGAGATGTTTGATCGGGTTCAAGTCCGGGGTCTGGCTGGGCCACTCAAAGATATTCAGAGGCTTGTCCAGAAGCCACTCCTGCATTGTCTTGGCTGTGTGCTTAGGGTCGTTGTCTTGTTGGAAGGTGAACCTTTACCCCAGTCTGAGGTCCTGAGCGCTCTGGAGCAGGTTTTCATCAAGGACCTCTCTGTACTTTGCTCCTTTCATCTTTCCCTCGATCCTGACTAGGTGAAGCATGGTGGTGGAAGCATCATGCTGTCGGGATGTTTTACAATGGCAGAGACTGATGACTAGACTAGTCAGGATCAAGGGAAAGTTGAAAGGAGCAAAGTACAGAGAGATCTAGGAAGAGTCTTGGTGGTTCCAAACTTCTTCCATTTAAGAATGATGGAGGCCGCTGTGTTCTTGGGGACCTTCAATGCTGCAGAAATGTTTTTGTACCCTTCCCCAGATCTGTGCCTCGACACAATCCTCTCTCAGAGCTCTTCGGACAATTCCTTCGACCTCATGACTTGGTTTTAGCTCTGGCATGCACTCTTGACTATGGGACCTTATATAGACAGGTGCGTGCCTTTCTAAATGATGTCCAATCAATTGAATTTACCACAGGTGGACTCCAATCAAGTTGTAGAAACATCTCAAGGATGATCAATGGAAACAGGATGCACCTGAGCTCAATTACGAGTCCCAGAGCAAAGGGTCTGGATACTTATGTAAATAAGGCTTTTTTAATTTTTTTATTTTAATACATTTGCAAACATTTCTAAAAACCTGTTTTCACTTCATCATTATGGGGTATTTTATGTAGATTGATTATTTTGTATTTATTTAATACATTTTAGAATAAGGATGTAACACAACAAAATGTGGAAAAGGTGTCAGAATACTCCCTGAATACACTGTACATCCTTTGTCCCAATACTTTTGGTCCACTAAAATAATAATAAAACTACCCGCGGGCCAAATTCGGCCATTTTAGGAACCCTGAAGTAGCAGATCTAGTTTCAGGCATTTATTTTATGCCTGCTACGTTAGGTTAGTGTGTGTGTGTCTGTGTGCGCAGGTTTGTCACAGTCACACACTACTGGCCCCGCTCTGCTTGTCCGTGGTCTTGGCTGCGTCTTGCATGAGGCCCCATGTTTATTTTAAAAGACACTGGATCCCATTCTCTTCCTATGTTCCTGCCAGGAGCACCTCTGCGTTCCACAGCTTTTGAGAGATTATTCCTTCCTGGGAATCCTGCAAATTAATCTGAATCACTGTGGAAACAGGCTAGTGGAACAGATAGGGAGGGAGGGACAGATCCAGAGATGGGTTTTCAGGAAGTTGCTCTGATTGGGTTGTGGTAGTGTCATTCACTGAAACAGAGGTTCTGTTGTCTTTCCTTATATAGCTATTGTATTTCATCACAACTGTGTGTTGTGTGTGTCTTTCTGTATGTAAGCCTGTGTATTGGTGGTAACAGCAGCACTGGTCTGAGTTCCTTGACCTCTACTAGCCTACAGTGGGGAGAACAAGTATTTGATACACTGCCGATTTTGCAGGTTTTCCCACTTACAAAGCATGTAGAAGTCTGTAATTTTTATCATAGGTACTCTTCAACTGTGAGTGACGGAATCTAAAACAAAAATCCAGAAAATCACATTGTATGATTTGTAAGTAATTCATTTGCATTTTATTGCATGACATAAGTATTTGATACATCAGAAAAGCAGAACTTAATATTTGGTACAGAAACCTTTGTTTGCAATTACAGAGATCATACGTTTCCTGTAGTTCTTGACCAGGTTTGCACACACTGCAGCAGGTATTTTGGCCCATTCCTCCATACAGACCTTCTCCAGATCCTTCAGGTTTCGGGGCTGTCGCTGGGCAATACGGACTTTCAGCTCTCTCCAAAGATTTTCTATTGGGTTCAGGTCTGGAGACTGGCTAGGCCACTCCTAGACCTTGAGATGCTTCTTATGGAGCCACTCCTTAGTTGCCCTGGCTGTGTGTTTCGGGTCGTTGTCATGCTGGAAGACGCAGCCACGACCTATCTTCAATGGTCTTACTGAGGGAAGGAGGTTGTTGGCCAAGATCACGCGATACATGGCCCCATCCATCCTCCCCTCAATACGGTGCAGTCGTCCTGTCCCCTTTGCAGAAAAGCATCCCCAAAGAATGATGTTTCCACCTCCATGCTTCATGGTTGGGATGGTGTTCTTGGGGTTGTACTCATCCTTCTTCTTCCTCCAAACACGGCGAGTGGAGTTTAGACCAAAAAGCTCTATTTTTGTCTCATCAGACCACATGACCTTCTCCCATTCCTCCTCTGGATCATCCAGATGGTCATTGGCAAACTTCAGACGGGCCTGGACATGCGCTGGCTTGAGCAGGGGGACCTTGCGTGCGCTGCAGGATTTTAATCCATGACGGCGTAGTGTGTTACTAATGGTTTTCTTTGAGACTGTGGTCCCAGCTCTCTTCAGGTCATTGACCAGGTCCTGCCGTGTAGTTCTGGGCTGATCCCTCACCTTCCTCATGATCATTGATGCCCCACGAGGTGAGATCTTGCATGGTGCCCCAGACCGAGGGAGATTGACCGTCATCTTGAACTTCTTCCATTTTCTAATAATTGCGCCAACAGTTGTTGCCTTCTCACCAAGCTGCTTGCCTATTGTCCTGTAGCCCATCCCAGCCTTGTGCAGGTCTACAATTTTATCCCTGATGTCCTTACACAGCTCTCTGGTCTTGGCCATTGTGGAGAGGTTGGAGTCTGTTTGATTGAGTGTGTGGACAGGTGTCTTTTATACAGGTAACGAGTTCAAACAGGTGCAGTTAATACAGGTAATGAGTGGAGAACAGGAGGGCTTCTTAAAGAAAAACTAAGAGGTCTGTGAGAGCCGGAATTCTTACTGGTTGGTAGGTGATCAAATACTTATGTCATGCAATAAAATGCAAATTAATTATAAAAAATCATACAATATGATTTTCTGGATTTTTTAGATTCCGTCTCTCACAGTTGAAGTGTACCTATGATAAAAAATTACAGACCTCTACATGCTTTGTAAGTAGGAAAACCTGCAAAATCGGCAGTGTATCAAATACTTGTTCTCCCCACTGTATATAGTATATAATACATAGTATATATAGTATATAATACATAGTATATAATGCATTGCCCATTGCAGTTCTGATGATGGTCACAAATACTAACGACACTAACTCTTCAAAGGCCCAGGTGAAGCACCAGAGGAGAGGGGAGGAGAGACTAAAGGCTGGAGGCAGTACAGTACAGTACAGTGCAACAGTACAGTACAGTACAGTGCAACAGTACACTGCAACAGTAGACAGACAGACAGACAGACAGACAGACAGACAGACAGACAGACAGACAGACAGACAGACAGACAGACAGACAGACAGACAGACAGACAGACAGACAGACAGACAGACAGACAGACAGACAGATAGACAGATAGATAGACAGATAGATAGACAGATAGATAGATAGATAGGAGTGGGAGAGATAGCTTGAGCTTGAAATGGATGGATGGATGGATGGATGGATGGATGGATGGATGGATGGATGGATGGATGGATGGATGGATGGAGGGAGGGAGGGAGGGAGGGAGGGAGGGAGGGAGGGAGGGAGGGAGGGAGACTAGGAGAAAGAGACAGGGACAGAGAGTGATAAAATAAAGTGATAAAGAAAGTGTATCATGATGTCATGGCTTTAGAAGCTTCTGATAGATGAATGGCCACTCAGCAAGGAAGAAGCCACTGCTCCAAAACCGCCATAAAAAAGCCAGACTACGGTTTGCAACTACGCATGGGGACAAAGATCATACTTTTTGGAGAAATGTCCTCTGGTCTGATGAAACAAAAATAGAACTGTTTGGCCATAATCACCATCGTTGCAAGTCGAAGAACACCATCCCAACCGTGAAGCACGGGGGTGGCAGCATCATGTTGTAGGGGTGCTTTTCTCCAGGAGGGACTGGTGCTCTTCACAAAATATATGGCATCATGAGGAAGGAACATTACGTGGATATATTGAAGCAACAGCTCAAGACATCAGTCAGGAAGTTAAAGCTTGGTTGCAAATGGGTCTTCCAAATGGACAATGACCCCAAGCATACTTCCAAAGTTGTGGCAAAATGGCTTAAAGACAACAAAGTCAAGGTATTGGAGTGGCCATCACAATGCCCTGACCTCAATCCTAAAGAAAATTTGTGGGCAGAACTGAAAAAGCATGTGCGAGCAAGGAGGCCTACAAACCTGGCTCAGTTACACCAGTTCTGTCAGGAGGAATGGGCCAACATTCACCCAACCTATTGTGGGAAGCTTGTGGAAGAATACCCTAAATGTTTGACCCAAGTTAAACAATTTAAAGGCAATGCTACCAAATACTAATTGAGTGTATGTAAACTTCGGACCCACTGGGAATGTGATGAAAGAAATAAAAGCTGAAATAAATTATTCACATTCTTAAAATAAAGTGTTGATCCTAGCTGACCTAAGATATGGAATTTTTACTAGGATTAAATGTCAGAAATTGTGAAAAACTGAGTTTAAATGTATTTGGCTAAGGTGTATGTAAACTTCCACTGTAAATCCTGCTCCTGGATGACCTATATTACACCCATACATCTGATGAAACTCTGAAATGGCTCCAACTTTGCAATTGTTCTACCTCTTCCATGTTTTTTCTATGTAGGGCCCCATAACCAAAACAAGCTCAATGTACTTCATCTTCTTCAGACCACGGGTGCTTCAACCCACCCACCCCTATTATCTACTCCATAAGTCACAACAATTACATTCAACAGACTGCTCCCTGAGGCCTACATATAGCCTGCTGTATGTACACAACTTATAATACCCTCCATTTCAACCAGCTACAATACACAACACCAAAAACAAAGCTACACTTTAAACTCTTAATATCTTATACATTAGCCTACAGAAAACACACAGGAGAACATACAGTCGTATGAAAAAGTTTGGGCACCCCTCTGAGGCTGCATAATAATTTACTCTGTCGTCACAGAAAATGATCACAGTGGCATGCCATTCATTTTCTAATAAAAGCTGAGTACTGGGGTATTGTCCAGACAAAGATTTTTAGTGTGGCAATATTAAGTTGTATGAAATTAAATCAGATGTGAAAAATAGGCTATGCAAAAATTTGGGCGCCCTTGTCATTCTGTTGATTTGAATACCTGTAACTACTTAGCACTGATTAATTGGAACACACAATTGGTTTGGTGAGCTCATTAAGCCTTGAACTTCATAGACAAGTGCATCCAATCATGAGAAAAGGTATTTAAGGTAGCCAATTGCAAGTTGTTGTTCTCTTTGACTCTCCTCTGAAGAGTGGCAACATGGGGGCCTCAAAACAACTCTCAAATCACCTGAAAACAAAGATTGTTCAACATTATGGTTTAGGGGAAGGCTACAAAAAGCTATCACAGAGATGTAAGCTGTCAGTGTCCACTGTGAGGAACATAGTGAGGAAATGGAAGACCACAGGCACAGTTCTTGTTAAGGCCAGAAGTGGCAGGCCAAGTAAAATATCGGAGAGGCAAAGGCGAAGGATGGTGAGAACGGTCAAAAACAGCCCACAGACCACCTCCAAAGACCTACAACATCATCTTGCTGCAGATGGTGTCACTGTGCATCGTTCAACAATTCAGCGCACTTTGCACAAGGAGAAGCTGTACGGGAGAGTGATGCGGAAGATGCCTTTTCTGCACACACACACATTTGGACAAGCCAGCTTCATTTTGGAATAAGGTGCTGGGAACTGATGAAACAAAGATTGAGTTATTTGGTCATAACAAGGGGCGTTATGCATGGCGGCAAAAGAACACAGCGTTCCAAGAAAAACACTTGCTACCCACAGTCAAATTTGGTGGGGGTTCCATCATGCTGTGGGGCTGTGTGGCCAGTGCCGGTACTGGGAATCTTGTTAAAGTTGAGGGTCGCATGGATTCCACTCAATATCAGCAGATTCTTGGGAATAATGTTGAAGAATCAGTCACAAAGTTGAAGTTACGCCGGGGCTGGATATTTCAACAAGACAACGACCCAAAACACTGCTCAAAATCTACCCGGGCATTTATGCAGAGGAACAAGTATTACTGTTTCGTGAGTGACCATCCCAGTCCCCAGACCTGAATATCATTGAGAATCTGTGGGATGATTTGAAGCGGGCTGTCCATGCTCGGCAACCACCAAACCTAACTGAACTGGAGATGTTTTGTAAGGAGGAATGGTCCAAAATACCTTCATCCAGAATCCAGACACTCATTAGAGGCTATAGGAAGCGTCTAATGTGATTTTTATGTTGGGGCCCAAATGTTTGCACCTGTCTAATTTCGTTTTGATGCATATTGCACATTTTCTGTTAATCCAATAAACCTAATACCACTACTGAAATATTACTGTGTCCATCAGTTATTTGATAGATCAAAATGAAATTGCTGATCCAAACACCCAATTATTTATAAATGGAAATCATGGAAATTGTAATGGGTGCCCAAACCTTTTGCATACGACTGTATATAGTACCCCTGCCGTTCACACCTCTCGTAATGATAGCCCTACATTAAACCTAAAACCAGCCTTCCCCTCCCTCTAGGGCAGTATTAAGCAACGATTTAACACACACACAGATAGATGGGTGCATGGAACACACGCCCAGCCCTTTGCCCTTACAGGCCCTAGTCCATTCCGAGACAGAGAAGTTTGTTACATAAAATACAGGATCATGTTATTGACCAGGCTTTGGCTCAGTCATGTCTGGATGGAAGTGTAGGCCTACTGTATGGGTCAATACATCACTGAATGAGCTGACTGACATCAAATCGATAACAAGCATCCTACCTCAACTCGTTCAGTCAGTGTGTGTGTGTGTGTGTGTGTGTGTGTGTGTGTTTACCTATCTTCTCATAATCCACAGCTAAGAAGCCCCTTGAGACCATTACATTTAATCTCACACAATAATACAGCAATCTGGTTTTGCGACATTGCCAAGGGTGAAAAGAGCAAAAAAATAGAAACCTATTTATTTTCCGACCGAGCCGAGGAACTGCGCAGCTGGCAAAGGCATTGTCTGAATTCCATTTTCAATTTTCTCATGCTCTTCTCCTAAACTGCATTTGGAATCAAATAAAGCAACTGCTTTGTTCGGGGATAAACACGTCAGCAAATGTACATTTCCCACTGTCAGATTCTGCTGTGTGTGTGTGTGTGTGTGTGTGTGTGTGTGTGTGTGTGTGTGTGTGTGTGTGTGTGTGTGTGTGTGTGTGTGTGTGTGTGTGTGTGTGTGTGTGTGTGTGTGTGTGTGTGTGTGTGTGTGTGTGTGTGTGTGTGTTTGACACGGAACAGGTAAAACTATTTCTGAAAAATGTATTCTGATCAATTCTAAATAAATTAGATTTAATTACGACTAATAATGGGCCAAGTAATGTTTATAGCAGCCTAAGAGGTAAATGTTTATAGCAGCCTAAGAGGTAAATGTTTATAGCAGCCTAAGAGGTAAATGTTTATAGCAGCCTAAGAGGTAAATGTTTATAGCAGCCTAAGAGGTAAATGTTTATAGCAGCCTAAGAGGAAAATGTTTATAGCAGCCTAAGAGTAAATGTTTATAGCAGCCTAAGAGTAAATGTTTATAGCAGCCCAAGAGGTAAATGTTTATAGCAGCCTAAGAGGTAAATGTTTATAGCAGCCTAAGAGGTAAATGTTTATAGCAGCCTAAGAGGTAAATGTTTATAGCAGCCTAAGAGGTAAATGTTTATAGCAGCCTAAGAGGAAAATGGTGGTTTATTCCATGTCTTCTCTCTGTATATTGTGAGAAGGATGAAGACCTATAGGCTCAAATTAATACATAAATACATTTATCTGCCTTGATGTATAATGATATGATATGATAAAACTCCATGGATTCCCTCTCTGCTCTGGAACCCAGAACAATATGTGACCACATGGTTACACAGTGACACCTGAGTGGCCACCACAAAGCCCAAGGAGCCTGACCCTTTCTGGAAGTTGCTGTAGCCCTGCTTGGGATAATTTGCCTATATTGGCAATATGGATTGGGCTGAGTTGGAGTGCCTTAGACCACTGCACCACTCGGGAGCCCAATGGAGGTAAAATGGCAGCAGGTAGCCTAGCGGTTAATAGCGTTGGGCAAGTAACCAAACGGTTGCTGGTTTGAATTCTGAGCCGGCAAGGAGGAAAAATCGGCCGTTCTGCACTTGAGCAAAGAGTTAACCCCAAACAACAACTGCTCCCTGGGCACTGATGATGTGGATTAAGGCAGCCTGCACCTCTCTGACTGAGACGGGTTGAGTTAAATGGGGAAGAAACATTTCAGTTGAATGCATTCAGTTGTGCAACTGACTAGGTATCCACTTTCCCATGTAATACATAATAGGTTGTAGTTTATTGAGATGCATGCAAATCTTGATTTTATGGCGGCTTTAAAATGATTCTACTTAATGATTTATGTTCACTGCCTAGCCAATTGATTTGATAGCATGTTTAATCTATGCAAATAAATTCTATGAATTGATAATTCACGTCTGTTTATTTTATTCTGTAATAAGGTATATTGTAGCCATGTGTTCAGGATAATCAAATCAAAGTTTATTTATGATACAGCGTGTAAAGCACTCTTCGCAAACAGTATAACCTACAAAATAGCTATACCAAGTAGTCGTAGGCCTATTAGGCTATAGGCCTACTGCAAGTTATTGTTGTTTGTTCCTGAACTGGCCGAATGGCAGCGCTATTCTTCAGCTATCCTTCAGCTATCCTTCAACTATCCTTCAGCAATCCTTTAGCTATCCTTCAGCTGTCCTTCAGCTGTCCTTCAGCTATCCTCCAGCTATCCTTCAGCAAATCCTTCAGCTATCCTTCAGCTATCCTTCAGCTATCCTTCAGCTATCCTTCAGCTATCCTTCAGCAATCCTCCAGCAATCCTCCAGCAATCCTCCAGGCATCCTTCAGCTATCCTTCAGCTATCCTTCAGCTATCCTTCAGCTAAAATTCAGCAATCCTCCAGCTATCCTTCAGCTATCCTCCAGCTATCCTCCAGCCATCCTTCAGCTATCCTTCAGCTATCCTTCAGCTATCCTTCAGCTATCCTCCAGCTATCCTTCAGCTATCCTCCAGCTATCCTTCAGCAATCCTCCAGCTATCCTCCAGCTATCCTCCAGCTATCCTCCAGCTATCCTCCAGCTATCCTTCAGCTATCCTCCAGCTATCCTCCAGCTATCCTCCAGCTATCCTCCAGCACCACAAGTATAACATCAAATAAAATAATTGTTTGACAGTCCCGACATGTTTTGATTGTCAGCAATCAAGATGTGTAACTGTCAAAATACAGAAATCATCCCTGTGAGGGGTTGGGTTAAGTATCCCCCTCCTTCCATGCTGTGTTTTGTATCATATGATGCAAAATGCATCATACGGGGATGCTTTCATTTACAAAGTTACATATCTTGAAAACTTGATTGCAGACAAGCAAAATATTTTGGGACTATGCCAACACTGGACTAGTGAAATAAATACCAAAATATAGTCTTTGAGTGGAAATTTCCTTTAAAAATGCCATCTCATCAAGATCTGTTGCCGAAGCCTAATAGTCCTACTCATTACTTATTACTATTATTATTATTATTACAAATAGAAGATCATCATTTCTCACAATGGTGGTCATTTAGTAAAGTTAGATCAAAGCTGAATCAATGTCTCGCAAGATCACAATGATTCATTCACATTTGATTGAATAAAAAAACAAATACAACACTATCGTAGCAGAGTAGGCCTCTATAACGTTACTGTTAAACCAAAAGCACAACATTTCTAATGAGGTTTTAGGATGGTTAGCTGAAGCTGAATAGTCAAAAAAAGGAAAATGTCATGAGTCAAAACTCTGAGCGCACCTCTAGACAGGATATATGCTTTAATTGAAACATAATGCAAGAAAGGCTAATAGTTTGTTCTAATTCACTCACGAAACAGTAATTCAAGATGATTTAAATGCGTCTTACCATGAAACTGATTGAGATCAATCAAAATGATTGGCATGGAGATGCAGTTTGGACGTTTCACCGGTAAAACGTGAAGAATTATCATTCACTATTGACAATGATGGTGGCCTATTTTGACTTTAGGTAGACTATTCCTTCCATAATTTTCTTGAGGAAATATGAGTGGACATAGACAGACGTTGCAATTGGAGAAGGCATTTTATGCATATTCTATAATGTCAAGATAATGAATTGGCTACATCTGTCGATACAAACTTTGAGGAAATTATGACGTAATTTACAAAAATCTGCTCCCGCACCACTGTCTACAACCACAGACCTGCATCTCAAGAGTGTTTGTGTGTCACTGACGGCAGTCTGCATCCGCCCCCAGTCCATTGGACCCCCGCTGGTCCTCCAGTCTCAAGTTAGATGTAATTTACATCCTCTGAGTAACGGCAGCCATTTTGTGCCCATGCCCAAGAATAGAAGCACTGCAGTTGGCAGGGTAACTGCTTGGCTGGCTGACACACTCACTCTCTCACTGCATTTACTGTCAGTCTCTGTAGTCCATTTGGGCTCAAAACAATGTCCACCACACATACTAAATATACAGTGGGGAGAACAAGTATTTGATACACTGCCGATTTTGCAGGTTTTCCTACTTACAAAGCATGTAGAGGTCTGTAATTTTTATCATAGGTACTCTTCAACTGGGAGAGACGGAATCTAAAACAAAAATAGAATTGTATGATTTTTAAATAATTCATTTGCATTTTATTGCATGACATAAGTATTTGATCACCTACCAACCAGTAAGAATTCCGGCTCTCACAGACCTGTTCGTTTTTCTTTAAGAAGCCCTCCTGTTCTCCACTCATTACCTGTATTAACTGCACCTGTTTGAACTCGTTACCTGTATAAAAGACACCTGTCCACACACTCAATCAAACAGACTCCAACCTCTCCACAATGGCCAAGACCAGAGAGCTGTGTAAGGACATCAGGGATAAAATTGTAGACCTGCACAAGGCTGGGATGGGCTACAGGACAATAGGCAAGCAGCTTGGTGAGAAGGCAACAACTGTTGGCGCAATTATTAGAAAATGGAAGAAGTTCAAGATGACGGTCAATCTCCCTCGGTCTGGGGCACCATGCAAGATCTCACCTCGTGGGGCATCAATGATCATGAGGAAGGTGAGGGATCAGCCCAGAACTACACGGCAGGACCTGGTCAATGACCTGAAGAGAGCTGGGACCACAGTCTCAAAGAAAACCATTAGTAACACACTACGCCGTCATGGATTAAAATCCTGCAGCGCACGCAAGGTCCCCCTGCTCAAGCCAGCGCATGTCCAGGCCCGCCTGAAGTTTGCCAATGACCATCTGGATGATCCAGAGGAGGAATGGGAGAAGGTCATGTGGTCTGATGAGACAAAAATAGAGCTTTTTGGTCTAAACTCCACTCGCCGTGTTTGGAGGAAGAAGAAGGATGAGTACAACCCCAAGAACACCATCCCAACCATGAAGCATGGAGGTGGAAACATCATTCTTTGGGGATGCTTTTCTGCAAAGGGGACAGGGCGACTGCACCGTATTGAGGGGAGGATGGATGGGGCCATGTATCGCGAGATCTTGGCCAACAACCTCCTTCCCTCAGTAAGAGCATTGAAGATAGGTCGTGGCTGGGTCTTCCAGCATGACAACGACCCGAAACACACAGCCAGGGCAACTAAGGAGTGGCTCCGTAAGAAGCATCTCAAGGTCCTGGAGTGGCCTAGCCAGTCTCCAGACCTGAACCCAATAGAAAATCTTTGGAGGGAGCTGAAAGTCCGTATTGCCCAGCGACAGCCCCGAAACCTGAAGGATCTGGAGAAGGTCTGTATGGAGGAGTGGGCCAAAATCCCTGCTGCAGTGTGTGCAAACATGGTCAAGAACTACAGGAAACGTATGATCTCTGTAATTGCAAACAAAGGTTTCCTTACCAAATATTAAGTTCTGTTTTTTGTCAAAGGCTTTCTTTGTCAATGACATTGAGTTTATGCAAAGAGTCAATATTTGCAGTGTTGACCCTTCTTTTTCAAGACCTCTGCAATCCGCCCTGGCATGCTGTCAATTAACTTCTGGGCCACATCCTGACTGATGGCAGGCCATTCTTGCATAATCAATGCTTGGAGTTTGTCAGAAGTTGTGGGTTTTTGTTTGTCCACCGGCCTCTTGAGGATCGACCACAAGTTCTCAATGGGATTAAAGTCTGGGGAGTTTCCTGGCCATGGACCCAAAATGATGATGTTTTGTTCCCCGAGCCACTTAGTTGTTATCCACTTATCACTTTTGCCTTATGGCAAGGTGCTCCATCATGCTGGAAAAGGCATTGGTCGTCACCAAACTGTTCTTGGATGGTTGGGAGAAGTTGCTCTATGAGGATGTGTTGGTACCATTCTTTATTCATGGCTGTGTTCTTAGGCAAAATTGTGAGTGAGCCCACTCCCTTGGCTGAGAAGCAACCCCACACATGAATGGTCTGAGGATGCTTTACTGTTGGCATGACACAGGACTGATGGTAGCGCTCACCTTGTCTTCTACGGACAAGGTGTTTTCCAGATGGCCCAAACAATCGGAAAGGGGATTCATCAGAGAAAATGATTCTACCCCAGTCCTCAGCAGTCCAATCCCTGTTGCACTACTTTTGCAGAATATCAGTCTGTCCCTGATGTTTTTCCTTGAGAGAAGTGGCTTCTTTGCTGCCCTTCTTGACACCAGGCCATCTTCCAAAAGTCTTCGCCTCACTGTGCGTGCAGATGCACTCACACCTGCCTGCTGCCATTCCTGCGCAAGCTCTGTACTGGTGGTGCCCCGATCCCGCAGCTGAATCAACTTTAGGAGACGGTCCTGCTGCTTGTTGGACTTTCTTGGGCGCCCTGACGCCTTCTTCACAACAATTGAACCTCTCTCCTTGAAGTTCTTGATGATCCGATAAATGGTTGATTTAGGTGCAATCTTACCAGCAGCAATATCCTTGCCTGTGAAGCCCTTTTTGTGCAAACGGCACGTGTTTCCTTGCAGGCAAGTGTTTCCTTGCAGGTAACCATGGTTGACAGAGGAAGAACAATGATTTCAAGCACCACCCTCCTTTTAAAGCTTCCAGTCTGTTATTCTGACTCAATCAGCATGACAGATTGATTTCCAGCCTTGTCCTCGTCAACACTCTCACCTGTGTTAACGAGACAATCACTGACATGATGGCAGCTGGTCCTTTTGTGGCAGGGCTGAAATGCAGTGGAAATGTTTTTGGGGGATTAAGTTCATTTTCATGGCAAAGAGGGACTTTGCAATTAATTGCAATTCATCTGATCACTATTCATGACATTCTGGAGTATATGCAAATTGCCATCATCAACACTGAGGCAGCAAACTTTGTGGAGACCAATACTTGTGTTATTCTCAAAACTTTTGACCACGACTGTATGTATTATATACTATATATACTATGTATTATATACTATATATTCTATGTATTATAGCTGCGCTGTACAGAAGAGGAGCCATCACATATTTCAACATCATAACAATGACAAACCTCCGTAAGACTATTAAGCCGTGACAGGGCTTGATGAAATGAAACATGTAAACGCAGATATTAATAACTCCTTATTGCTCACACATTTCACTAACAAAAGTGCAGTTACAGGAGAGAACACTGTTGTGAATAGAAAAACACACAGTCCCTGGGCTCATCACCGAAAGTTAGTCTGATGTGTGGAAATGTGACAGGCTTGACTTGATATTAGCATATTCATATATCTGGGAATAAATACATTTATGGAGTCAGGGAGGGACATACCGATTTTAGCAAACTGGAAATGTTGCTGCATACACACACTACACATGCACACACACACACACACACACACACACACACACACACACACACACACACACACACACACACACACACACACACACACACACACACACACACACACACATACACAAGAACAAGAGATGCCATTAGAGACTACAGACATCTCACACACACACATATAATCTCCGTGGATCACGACTTTATTGTAGTTAGAAACCCCTTGACTACAGAGAGGGAGAGACAGTGAAAGAGAAATGATACCTAGGAGTACTTTTTCTAACAGAGGCAGGAGAGGAGAGCTGTGCTCATGTACTTACCGGTATGCAGACTGAATGTCTGCAGTGTTACTCTACAGTATGTTGCTGTAGGCTCAAGAGACAGACTTGAATAGTGTCTGTTCTCCAATAGGAACAAAATGGCAGAATCACTGTAGGCTGTCTATGGAGAGACACATCTCTGATATCCTTCCCTATCTCTCCATCTCCTCCTCCTCCCACGTAAAGCTTCCTTCGCTCCTAAGATAGGAGAGGAGATAAAACGACAGGAAGTTAACTATCCAACGGGCAGGAAGAGACATGACAAGATTTCCTCTCTCTCTCTCACTCAGTTAATTACAGTGCTTGTTCTCCGCCGAGAGAGATGGAGGGATGTTCTTTCGCTCCATGAAGCTCTGCTCAGTGTGATCTAGAGCCTTTATAGCCCTGCGAGGAGAAAAAGGTATTCAACAGTGCCTCTCTCTCTCCCAGTCAGCTTTGATGTGATGTGGCACGACAATGGAGTAGTGGAGATAAGACAAAGAAAAAGAGGGGGAGAAAAAATATGATGGTGTGGAGGAGGAAGAGGGTGTCACTTTTTTTCCCTCAGACTCGTTCATCATCAAGCATCACTCGTTTGTTCAGTCACTCGCTCGGGCCTCTCACTCATTTGCGGAGAAGGGAAGTTGACATGTCGATAGATGGTAGAGAGAGAGAGCAGAAAAGAGATAGATGTCATAGAGACAGATACAGTAGAAAGAAAGAGGGAGCTTAGCATGCCTTGTTAAACTAGCTCAGTCCTGTCTGTCTGCTGTGTATGGCTGTAGCTCAGTCCTGTCTGTCTGCTGTGTATGGCTGTAGCTCAGTTCTGTCTGTCTGCTGTGTATGGCTGTAGCTCAGTCCTGTCTGTCTGCTGTGTATGGCTGTAGCTCAGTCCTGTCTGTCTGTTGTGTATGGCTGTAGCTCAGTCCTGTTTGTCTGTTGTGTATGGCTGTAGCTCAGTCCTGTCTGTCTGTTGTGTATGGCTGTAGCTCAGTCCTGTCTGTCTGCTGTGTATGGCTGTAGCTCAGTCCTGTCTGTCTGCTGTGTATGGCTGTAGCTCAGTCCTGTCTGTCTGTTGTGTATGGCTGTAGCTCAGTCCAGTCAGTCTGTCTGTCTGTCTGTCTGTCTGTCTGTCTGTCTGGCTGGCTGGCTGTCTGGCTGTCTGTTGTGTATGGCTGTAGCTCAGTCCTGTCTGTCTGTTGCGTATGGCTGTAGCTCAGTCCTGTCTGTCTGTTGCGTATGGCTGTAGCTCAGTCCTGTCTGTCTGTCTGTCTGTCTGTCTGTCTGTCTGTCTGTCTGTCTGTCTGTCTGTCTGTCTGTCTGTCTGTCTGTCTGTCTGTCTGTCTGTCTGTCTGTCTGTCTGTCTGTCTGTCTGTCTGTCTGTCTGTTGTGTATGGCTGTAGCTCAGTCTTGTCTGTCTGTCTGTTGTGTATGGCTGTAGCTCAGTCTTGTCTGTCTGTTGTGTATGGCTGTAGCTCAGTCTTGTCTGTCTGTCTGTTGTGTATGGCTGTAGCTCAGTCTTGTCTGTCTGTCTGTTGTGTATGGCTGTAGCTCAGTCTTGTCTGTCTGTCTGTTGTGTATGGCTGTAGTTCAGTCTTCATCCAAGGTTCCTGAATATGAAGGAACTCCACCACAGCCTTCCAACTCCACTACTATAGAATGGAAGCACACAGTACAGTACCTGTGTTTAGGACAGGGACTCAGATAAAGACTTAAGGTATCTGAAATGGCACCCTATTTCCTATAGTGCACTACTTTTGGGCCCAGGGCATGGTTAAAAGTAGTGCACTATATAGGGAGTATGATACAATTTTTAGACGCACAATAGACTTCACCCATGGGACCATAACAGCAGTAGTAGTAATAACTCAGAGTTGATGTTTCAGTGACCTATCGCCATCAGTCTCTGATGACCTCTTAAAGGGAATGGGCTTTAATTAAAGGGTAATGGACTGTGACGTGAAGCGTAACTATCATAACCCCACTGCATCTGCTCTTTGACCTTTTTGTTTGATCATGCTTTCCCATCGCTGTGCTATGCTCCACATTATCTCTTCAATGGCTAATTGATCTTAACTGGCAGAACCTATCGCACAGTATTATTTAGGAGTACAAAGCATGATTTGTTCACGTTTACTCCGATGTCATATACTGTATATACGTTTCACTTGATATATAGATAGATAGATAGATAGATAGATAGATAGATAGATAGATAGATAGATAGATAGATAGATAGATAGATAGATAGATAGGTACTTTATTGATCCCCCGGGGGGGAAATTTCATTGTCAAGCAGCTACAACAAAACACAGGGCAGGTGCAAAATGCCACAACGAAAGTACACAAAAGACAGATACACGGTACATGATACATAGAATGGTAGTATGAAAAAGTATAGAAATACAAGATATCTGGAGTGCAAAAAAAAGCTATAAAAAGGACATTGCATAGTATGGGTGGTTGGCTGAATATGTACACTATACGTTGGTGGATGTTGGATGGTTAACTATACTATACAGGTCGATGGCAGAGAAATACTTCAGTAGCTAAAAATGCGTATGATATGAGTGAGGGTAATAATAGTTTACTTAATAGACAGACTGGGTAAATGAACAGGTAAGTGAAAATTTTGCATGGTTAAATTAGCTCTACAGTTAGGTATACAGTTATATTTACAGATAAGTGAATACTTGCATGTTTACACAAACTGTACAGGTAAATGACAGGAAGAGATACTTTAATAGCTAAATGTGTGTATGATATCATTTGGGGTAATAATAGTAATTCCCTTAAAATACAGTCCTTAGTGCGCAGGGTTTAATTACAGACAACTGCACTTATTGCACATTCGATATACTAAAAGCAATGAGAAAAGGTGCAACTGGCAGGATACTAATATGCACTCCTGAGTGAATGCCTACGTCCAATAATTACTTACAATATTGCATGTGATATAATATAACAACTGTACATGAGTATGTATATACAGACCTGTATGAATAAATAGGTCCTGAGTGGATGAGTGCTGACGGACCAGAGTTACTCACGGATGGATGCATAATTGTTAAACTAGGTCCTAGCACCCCAACAGTTCCAGATCTATGTTGCCGACGGCACGGCACCCCGGTGAGGCATTATACAGTCTCATAGCCGCCGGCAGGAAGGACCTCCTGTAGCGCTCTCTGGCACACCGTGGTGGGATCAGTCTGTGACTGAAAGTGCTCCTCTGCGTCATAACCATAGCGTGCAGAGGGTGGGTGACGTTGTCCATGATGGCCAGCAGTTTGGCCAGGATCCGTCTCTCCGCCACCTCCTCTGGTTAAAAGGGAGAGGTTCAAATACTAACACAAGGCTTTTAGTTTGGTTAAGTGCTGAGAGCATAGAGGTGGTCCCAGACATGAGTTATTTTAGCACCACCCCCCCCCTCAAAGGTCTAGCCCTAGTCTCTACTTTCTGCTATGGCATACAGCTGTGGCACTGACTGGCTTTCGTTGTGTGTGTGTGTGTGTGCGCACGTGCGTGCGTGTGTCTGAGAATGTGCAGCCACACAGGGCCCGTTCTGATCAATTTAGAGCCCCCAGGGAAACAAGGGAATTCTCTGAAAGGGTTCTTCACGGTACAGAGCAAAAAGAATCACCAACTTCTCTTTAGAGCAAGAACAGTCCACCCTTCCTCCGTCCTCACCTCTTTTCCCTCCTTTCCTTCCTCCTCTCTCCTTTCCATTATTCCTTCCCTTCTCCCCCCATCCTTCTTTCTTCACACTGAAATGTTAATGTGTGGGTCAAGTGAGCTACTGCTGAATGAAATGAGAACTATGCATATTTTATTGGTCAGCTCCCCATAGATTCATCTTCTGGAATACAAAATATGATCTATCTCCTTTTTTCCTCTCTCACTCTCACTCACAGTCGGAGTTCTCCAGTGCGGCCATCCTCCACCAGGTGAGGAGAGATCAGGTAGGGGTGTCATGTCGGGCCCACAGTGCGTCCAGCCGCAAGCGCCGGGTCCTGACCCCTGGTGACCTCAAACACCTGGTAGTAGATGAGGAGCATGAGCTCATCTACTGCTATGTCCCCAAGGTGGCCTGCACCAACTGGAAACGCGTCATGATGGTCCTCACCGGACGTGGCAAGTACAGGTCAGTAGCATAGGACACTACAATTAAGATTTGAGATACTGTAAGACGCAAGACACATTTTCTGAATATTGAGTTGCATCTCCCCCTTTTGCCCTCAGAACAGCCTCAATTTGTCGGGGCATGGACTCTACAAGGTGTCGAAAGCGTTCCACAGGGATGCTGGCCCATGTTGACTCCAATGCCTCTCCCAGTTGTGTCAAGTTGGCTGGATGTCCTTTGGTTGGTGGACCATTCTTGGTACACACGGGAAACTGTTGAGCGTGAAAAACACAACAGCGTTTGCAGTTCTTGACACAAACCGGTGCGCCTGGCACCTACTACCATACCCCGTTCAAAGGCACTTAAATCTTTTGTCTTGCCCATTCACCCTCTGAATGGCACACATACACAATCCATGTCTCAATTGTCTCAAGGCTTAGAAATCATTCTTTAACAAGTGACATTAATCAAAGATTTCACCTGGTCAGTCTGTCATGGAAAAAGCAGGTGTTCTTAATGTTTTGTATACTCAGTGTTTATAACTACTGTTACTATTACTACCACTCCTACTACTACAATTTAGATACTTTTAATTGTTTGTGTTGTTATTCTGTTCCTCATGGTCTTTAATTCTCTCTGTCCCAGTGACCCCATGGAGATCCCTTCCAACGAGGCCCATGTCCCGTCCAACCTGAAATATCTGAACCAGTACAGCATTGCTGAGATCAACCACCGCCTCAAGAGCTACCTCAAGTTCCTGTTCGTCCGGGAGCCCTTCGAGAGGCTCGTCTCCGCTTACCGCAACAAGTTCACCCTCAAGTACAACTCCTCCTTCCACCGGCGTTTCGGCACCAAGATCGTCCGCCGCTACCGCAAGAACGCTACCCAGGAGGCGCTGTTCAACGGCGCCGACGTCAAGTTCCGGGAGTTCGCAGAGTATCTTGTCGACCCGGCCACGCAACGCGACGGCCCGCTAAACGAGCACTGGCAGACGGTGTACCAGCTGTGCCACCCCTGTCACATCCACTATGACCTGGTGGGCAAATACGAAACCCTGGAGGAAGACTCCAACTACGTTCTGCGGCTGGCGGGGGTGGGTGAGTCGCTGCGCTTCCCGACCTACGCCAAGTCCACCCGCACCACCGACAGCATGACGGCCCAGTTCTTCAGCAACATCAGCTCCCAGCAGCATGCCCAGCTCTACCAGCTGTATAAACAGGACTTCATTATGTTCAACTACTCCACGCCAAGCTATCTGCGACTGGACTAGTGACTATAGGACCAGGACAGCTGGGACTCTGGGCATGATCCACTTTTAATAAGAGAAGAAAAAAATAACAGAGAAAGAGGAGAATGGATATTTTTGCGAAAACTTTATTCAAAAACTGTCGTCGCTGTTTCTGTGGGGTGAACAGGAAGGGCTGAGGTGAATGGGATGGACAGAGATTGAGGAAACGTGCTGGATCTGATTTGATGTGAAAGATTCTTGGTTATCTAATCAGCATTGTTCTGAAGGTGATAAAGGAGGAAGTGGAGATCCTATAGCATCAGAATGCAGGGTTCGGGTGGAGCTGATGTCAGAGGTTTTCAAAGAGGGGAAATAGAGGAGAGAAGCAGGACTCTTGGAGAGTGGTCGATGTGTGTTCTGTATGTAAATGAGATGGGACTCTTGACCAATTAGGCTGCTTTGGATTCTGCACAGCAAACTGTGGCCTCGCATGCGCGCGTCCTGGCCCCAAAGCATCATGGGAGCTGTGCTTACTTTATAACGAAACTCCGTCAAATTGTAAAACACATTCATGTCCTTCAGTGTGCTGTATTCTGGGTGTGTTTGATACTACCCAGCAACCCTATCTTTGATAGCATCCACCAATTATACATTTGATAAGTAAACTGGCTCTTGGCTCCACCTCAAGCCTTCCTCATGATAGCTGGCTATTAACTTTGTTCTAAAGAATTCTAGAACCATCAGGCGTAAGCAGTGTAGCTACAATTTAAAGCCAACTGCTCTAAAGTAGTAGCTATGGTGTCAAGATCTCCATTGTCATAGGTGAAAAGAACTCCTGAGGTTTGTCAGGTGAGGCTTCAGACTCCCACAGCAGGGTCGGAAATGGCGGCCATTTTAGAAAGACGCTAAGCAGCTCAAGGCTTTGAGCCACAGGAAGTGGTCAGAAGGAGACAGGAAGTGCCCTTTTGAATAGGTGCACCGGATGTGATTGACAGGTGTTAGGTGCCTCCCACTGACCTGGAGAGGAACTGAAGAAGAAATGGCCCAAGTGTCTGTGAGGGTTTAAGGGACAGGATCTCATAACCCCGCCCACAACACTCCCCTAAACCTGGGAGGAACCCAGCAGGACCCAGCGGACATGCCCACGGGCCGTGCCCATCCCCCCCCCCCCCCATCCCCAAACTCTTTTAGTAAATTAAAATTTGTATTTTTTTTTTGTGTTTTAGTTTTATTGTCTTATGAAAACATTGCTGCAAGCAGCAATAAAACATATTATTTAAATTACTTTTACTGTCTAGGCAGATTTTTTAAAAAGATAAAATTGTTTTTATGAGTTTAGTTTTTCATGTTTGTTTTGTCCTGAGTTGCCTCCGGTACTGTTAATAATAACATTTTCATTTTCCGAAGGCTATACAATACAATATAGTTAAGTCCATGGCTTTGGTTTCTCTGTGCGTGAGAGCTGGGATATCCCATGGGATTCAGAGTTTTTCTCTCTCTCCTCTAGAGTCTGGTGCCAAAGGTTTGGAACACTGCCAACGACAGAGAGGGATCAAGTCAACTCAACTCTTATCAGTACTTTTCCATACATCCAATAATTTTCAAAATATTTACAATCCTGTGATTGAAAACATAGCATGAGAAAAGTATTCTACATACATATCTACTGCTCAGAATCAGAAACAAGAGCAGTGGTTGCCTTGAAAATGATCGATAATAGAACCGTCTGCCTTTGAGTCGGGCGGTGAAAGTCGGGTCTGGGTCCGCCCTCCTCAGGTGAAAGTGCAGTGTCTAATCATTACTGTGTGTAGTCTATGGGATCACAGAGAGTTGTATACACAGCGCAGGAGTGGGTGACGGAGGGAGAGAGAAGACAGCTAATTAGCCAAGCTAAGAGGGAGAGAGGGAGGGAGGGAGAGACTTGATCATTCTTCTTCTAATCAGACTTTAAAGAGAGGGACGTTTATTGGGAAAGTTGTGTCAATTTATATTGCTAGGTCTGGACAGAAGTAACAGCAGCACAGAATAAATGATTGACTTCCATATTCATCTGTCCCTCTGACTGTTAGTTTAGACAGGCGGGGTGACTGTAATGACAAGCTCACCTCATTCTGTCATAGCTTCTAAAATATTGGTGGCAGTTGTGTGTGTGTGTTTGCGTGTGTGTGTGTGTGTTTTTGTGTGTGTACGGCGTTACATTGAGCAACTGGTTTGGAGGAACAAGGCCCTCCACATCTGGCTCTGATAAAGAGGAAGGGCTACTGTTTTGGCCCAGGTCTCCGACCCCATCCACTTACAGAAACAATGGGAGCTTTCTGAGCTCTCCCTCCTCCTGAGGCACACGCACACGTGCTGATGTTGATGCCACACAGCCTCTTACTCAGCAGCTGTACTCTAGTGAGGGTTGGTAAGTGAGGTACGGACGGAAGGGGTGGTTGGGCTTGGACACATTTAAAACACCACACACTCAGCTTATCTCTAACTGCCTATTTAGCCTCCAATGCTATGCTCTCAAACAGTTATGGAGTCCACTCCTATGCTCTCAAACAGTTATAGAGTCCACTCCTATGCTCTCCTCTTGACTCCAACCCCATATAAAAACAGAAGTGAATTTTTGGACGGTCAGTGATCCCTACCCTCGCAACAGGAAAAGGGCAATCTTCTTATACAAACAGAGCTGTTAAAATCCAACAGAGGCCCAGCCTAACGGCCCCTGTGGAAATACTGATCTGATTCAATCCTTTTATTCTCTATTCTTATTCTATATCATAGTTCAATCTACCTATAAATCCACCCGAATCCAGTTCTGACATATCCAGTTAGTGTTCTTGTGCTGTATAAGTATTTATTGACGAGTGTACGGGGATATATTTATGTTGTTGGAGAACGACGTCTATTGTTGGACTGAATTACATATTTACTGTGTTGCTAAGTGCAGAAGCACAGGAAGTGCACACTCCTTTGCACATATACATAAACATATCCACTCTGGTGCTGGGGATTTCTAGCAAGAGATAAGCATGGATGTGGCAGTGTTTATTTTGTGAATAGTTTATCTTTCTGTCTATGAGATATTCTTATTCAATCAGTCTCTGTGCAACAGTGAAAACCTCCCCATAATACTCATGGAACTTCCTTTTGTGTTACACATAATAGGGCCCCCATTATGTTTCCTGCTGTTACAAATTAGCCCTTTGGCACCAACTCTCAGACCATGAGGCTTTTCAGAAATGTTCAAAAATATTGTCAACTGTTGAAATCACTGGAAGGTTGTTAAAGCAGATCTCCCACTCAACTGCACAGAAACCAAAGCCTGGACTGGTAACATTTTATTTTCCTTAATTATGTTTTTTCTATGTTGTTCTGTTGCATTCCTCTGTCAGCAACACTCCACAGCAGCTTCCACACTTTTCATTGACCTCATAGAAATATAACATCTAGATAGAACACAGTTTCTTATATATGACCTGTCCTACCTGCAGCATACGTATGTTGAGTGGAACCATGATAATTTAGTTAATTTCAAATATTAAGTCCTATCCATTCTATGGTTGCCTCCTACTGTACATAGCATACAGTACATGGCCACAGGGAGGGCACTCCAGTCAAAAATAGACAGTACCTTTTATAGGGTCACCACAGACATCTGGGTGCTGAAATCATCTGTGCCTTTTCACTCCACTCATTGGAGCGCTTTACTGTCATCTGATTGGTCATTCAATACACACACACACACACACACACACACACACACACACACACACACACACACACACACACTCACACTCTCCCTCTTTACCTTTCTGATAAAAGTTGCATTTAAAAACAGAATCCCACACACTCAGTCGGAGGACCTGTAGAGAGACTCATGTGACCACATCGAGAGGCGTTGCAAATAGAGGGTTTTTTAAATGCTTGCTCTACTCCGATCTTCCCTCCTCTCCCAAGCCTTCTGGATGTTTTTCTGTGGCTCTGTGTTGCTCAGAGGTTGTACGTAAACCCTTCGAAACCACGCTTCAACCCTCTGTGTGCCAGTTTCACTGTTCTCATCCGTTGCCAGATGGTGAGAGTGTATGTTCTCTTAAATCAATGTTGAGAGTCTAGGCTAGCTACTCTGCTGTTAAATACCATGTCATCGGTGTGTCGGAGAGGTCACAGTGCTGTACCAACGAGTGTATCTGAGATGTGTGTGTGTGTGTGTGTGTATATTGGAGAGGTTGCTCTGTACTGTACTTGCACAGCCTTATAGAGTAACGCCATGAACACGTCGTATTTATTTATTAATTTACCAACGACTACCAATAATACACTCCTCCTGGCGGTCTCCATGGCAACACACCTGTGGACTTTTCTCTCTCTATCTCACGGGACAGACTGTCGGTTCATCGTCCAGGCCCTCTCACCAAAAACATGAATAATTGAATATATCGACTGCCAGTTGTGGGAGAGGAGTTGTGATCCCCCAGCAGTGCTCGATGGTTCATTCTGTCTGATGTTTTCACAATAAAACGCCTCAAACTCAAAGGCCTCGGACTAATGTTTATTTTCACTGTCTGCATGCATGCAAGCGCGCACGTGCAAACCCAGACACACAAAATACTATATATCAAACGCTAATCACACACATTTGTCACTGACTCACATAATCACTCACTGCCCAGTGGTTTCATGGGTATTCTCTGGTTGGCATGGATTTTGTCTCAACAACCCATGGGCATCCAATGCCACCTGATGATTACAAGCTTGGCATTACAACACATGCCATCTGTTTTGTTTGTGGAAAGCCTGCACATGTCAGTCTGCCAAAACTATTTCCCGGGTTACCATAGTTACTCCTGAGTATAACTTACAAGCTATAATGTGTGTTCCACATTGGTAGCTGCTACTATCTGTGTAAAATGTGCCTGCTATCTGTGGAGTAACTGAAGTGTCTACCTTTGAGATTTTGTTTTAATTTCCACAAATATCAATGTCATATTAAAAGAGGACAGTAGATGTGAATGAGATGGTGGTCCAATGGTTAAGTCCCTGTCTCAAACCTCATTTATTGTACATCTCAATGTCAAATATACTGTACAAAGAGAATGGCTTGAAGGTGGCTCTGGTGTGAGGATCTTGCCCCATAAGAACAGGGATGTAGGTTCGAACCCAGGTGCTATGCGGTTGCCTTCTGAGGCATTAAGGCCACTTGAGGAAGTGGATGATTTGAAGGCCCCCCCCCCGCAATTCTAGGACCGCAAAAAGCTACAGTTATTTTATCTATTACGGCTGCTTTTTGCAGGAGAGGGAACACCAGGTATTTACCCCATGACCTCTACCAGCCTTCCAACCATTACTGAGTGTCAACGCAACACTTGAGCTGAGCCTGGGATTGAACCTACAACCTTGTGTACTAGAGGCAAAAATCTTTACCGGAGAGCCAATGTCTCTTTCACACTCCGTACACATATCTCCGTAAATATTGCTAAGGATGACTCCATGGCAACATGTAAAACAAGGATTCAAGCCACATAACTTCCAGGTCAGTATACCTGGCATTGTCAATGGTACATATAATCAGTTGGGGCTTTATTTATGCTTGAAGGCAAATACAACACCAGACAAAGTCTTGCATCAGCGCAGGTCTCCAGTACAGTGTGTGACCCCTCTCTTTTACTCTCACTCTGTCTATTTAAGCTGTTCGACGTCACTCTGTGTATCTCATGGCTAATGTGTGTCCCTCAGGCTTCCATACGTTGCCACACATGCAGATGTGTGATTCTCAGCTCAAATTAAATGTTCACCACCCACCCGGTGGCTATCACTTTCTCCCTCTTTCTGGGTTTCTTGACAAATGAGACTGATTGGAGTCTAAGTAAAGAAGAATCGATTGGTGTTTCACTTCCTCAGTAGAGTGAATGCACTAGACTGAGTCATCGGACCCTGTCATTGATTCTGCCCAGTCCCCCTTACTGACATAGCCAGTATAAAACCCCTGGGTGGCAGGAATCGCCCTCTTTTTACTCCCCTTCATACCAATAATTTCATCTATCTATCTATCTATCTATCTTAGACAGCGGGTGAAATAAGTATTGAACACGTCACCATTTTTCTCAGTAAATATATTTCCAAAGGTGCTATTGACATGACATTTTCACCAGATGTTGGTAACAACCCAAGTAATCCATACATACAAAGAAACCAAAACAAATAAGTTCAGAAATTAAGTTACAGTGGGGAGAACAAGTATTTGATACACTGCCGATTTTGCAGGTTTTCCCACTTACAAAGCATGTAGAAGTCTGTAATTTTTATCATAGGTACTCTTCAACTGTGAGTGACGGAATCTAAAACAAAAATCCAGAAAATCACATTGTATGATTTTTAAGTAATTAATTTGCATTTTATTGCATGACATAAGTATTTGATACATCAGAAAAGCAGAACTTAATATTTGGTACAGAAACATTTGTTTGCAATTACAGAGATCATACGTTTCCTGTAGTTCTTGACCATGTTTGCACACACTGCAGCAGGGATTTTGGCCCACTCCTTCATACAGACCTTCTCCAGATCCTTCAGGTTTCGGGGCTGTCGCTGGGCAATACGGACTTTCAGCTCTCTCCAAAGATTTTCTATTGGGTTCAGGTCTGGAGACTGGCTAGGCCACTCCAGGACCTTGAGATGCTTCTTCTTAGTTGCCCTGGCTGTGTGTTTCGGGTCGTTGTCATGCTGGAAGACCCAGCCACGACCCATCTTCAATGCTCTTACTGAGGGAAGGAGGTTGTTGGCCAAGATCTCACGATACATGGCCCCATCCATCCTCCCCTCAATACGGTGCAGTCGTCCTGTCCCCTTTGCAGAAAAGCATCCCCAAAGAATGATGTTTCCACCTCCATGCTTTACGGTTGGGATGGTGTTCTTGGGGTTGTACTCATCCTTCTTCTTCCTCCAAACACGGCGAGTGGAGTTTAGACCAAAAAGCTCTATTTTTGTCTCATCAGATCACATGACCTTCTCCCATTCCTCCTCTGGATCATCCAGATGGTCATTGGCAAACTTCAGACGGGCCTGGACATGCGCTGGCTTGAGCAGGGGGACTTTGCGTGCGCTGCCGGATTTTAATCCATGACGGCGTAGTGTGTTACTAATGGTTTTCTTTGAGACTGTGGTCCCAGCTCTCTTCAGGTCATTGACCAGGTCCTGCCGTGTAGTTCTGGGCTGATCCCTCACCTTCCTCATGATCATTGATGCCCCACGAGGTGAGATTGACCGTCATCTTGAACTTCTTCCATTTTCTAATAATTGCGCCAACAGTTGTTGCCTTCTCACAAAGTTGCTTGCCTATTGTCCTGTAGCCCATCCCAGCCTTGTGCAGGTCTACAATTTTTATCCCTGATGTCCTTACACAGCTCTCTGGTCTTGGCCATTGTGGAGCGGTTGGAGTCTGTTTGAGTGTGTGGACAGGTGTCTTTTATACAGATAACGAGTTCAAACAGGTGCAGTTAATACAGGTAATGAGTGGAGAACAGGAGGGCTTCTTAAAGAAAAACTAACAGGTCTGTGAGAGCCGGAATTCTTACTGGTTGGTAGGTGATCAAATACTTATTTCATGCAATAAAATGCAAATTAATTATTTAAAAATCATACAATGTGATTTTCTGGATTTTTGTTTTGTTTTGTCTCTCACAGTTGAAGTGTACCTATGATAAAAATTACAGACCTCTACATGCTTTGTAAGTAGGAAAACCTGCAAAATCGGCAGTGTATCAAATACTTGTTCTCCCCACTGTATGTGCAATAATCTGAAATGACACAGGGAAAAAGTATTGAACACACTTACTGATATTTATTTAATACTTTGTACAAAAGCCTTTGTTGGTAATGACAGCTTCAAGACGCCTCCTGTATGGAGAAACTAGTCGCATGCATTGCTCTGGTGTGATTTTGGCCCATTCTTCCACACAAACAGTCTTCAAATCTTGAAGGTTCCGTGGGCCTCTTCTATGAATCTTGATCTTCAGTTCTTTCCATAGATTTTCAATGGGATTTAAGTCAGGTGATTGGCTGGGCCATTCTAGCAGCTTTATTTTCTTTCTTTGAAACCAATTGAGAGTTTCCTTGGCTGTGTGTTTGGGATCACCCTCGTTTCATCTTCATCATCCTGGTAGATGGCAGCAGATGTTTGTCAAGAATGTCTCTGTAAATTTGCCCATTCATCCTTCCTTCAATTATGTGAAGTTTGCCAGTACCATTTGCTGAAAAGCAGCCCCACACCATGATGTTCCCACTCCAAACTTCACTGTTGGTATGGTGTTTTTAGGGTGATGTGCAGTGCCATTTCTCCTCCAAACATGGTGTGTATTATGACATCCAAACAGTTCAATTTTGCTCTCATCTGACCACACTATATTCTCCCAGTATTTCACTGGCTTTTCCAAATGTTGTGCAGCAAACTTTAAACGAGCTTCAACATGCTTTTTATTCAGCAATGGAGTCTTGCGTGGTGAGCGTGCATACAGGCCATGAGACAACAGTACCTGCTAATTGCAGGTCTTTTTGAAGCTCTCCACAAGTGGTCCTTGGCTTTTGGACAACTCTTCTGATTATTCTTTTCACTCCTCTGTCAGAAATCTTGCGAGGAGCACCTGGTCGAGGCAAATTTATGGTGAAATTATTGTCTTTCCACTTCCGTATTATGGCCCCAACAATGCTCACTGGAACATTCAGAAGCTTAGAAATGCGCCTATAACCAATGCCATCATTATGTTTTGCAACAATTAGGTTGCCAAGGTCTTGAGACAGCTCTTTGCTTTTAACCATCATGAGATGTGTCTTGTGTGACACCTTGGCAATGAGACCTTTTTGTAGGCCATCAGTTGGGACTGAACCAGCTGATATTAATTTGCACTGACAAGGGGCTGGATTGCTTTTTAATTACTGATAGTTTTCAGCTGTTGTCTTGGCTTTCCATGCCTTTTTGCACCTCCATTTCTTCATGTGTTCAATACTTTTTCCCTGTGTCATTTCACATTATTACACATAACTTAATTTCTGAACGTATTTGTTTTGGTTTCTTTGTATGTATGGATTACTTGGGTTGTTACCAACATCTGGTGAAAATTTCATGTCAATAGCACCTTTGGAAATATATTTACTGAGACAAATGGTGACGTGTTCAATACTTATTTCACCCGCTGTATATATCTGCGTTTCCATTGAGACTCTCTGGACACCCTAACAACACTGGTGAGAAACTAATCAACAGGAAGAATCTATTTCCTATAAGCTTCCAGTGTGAATCAGCTATTGTTTCCCCTTCAGGTAGAGCAGTAAGCCCGGTGGCTACATAGGTCCCCCCCCCCGGCAGAGACATGGGCCAACATTGGAGACATGCCACCTCATAAAAGCCACATTCTGTAATAGCAGTAATGAATGTTTAACATTAACTCAACAGTAACACAGTGGGAGTTCACCCTCAACGATCTGATGTTAACATTTTGCAACCCCTCATTTTGTCCTAATGCAGACATTTTATTTTAACGCTATGCTGTCACGATAACATTATCCATGCTCAACAACTACAGTATCTGCTGAATGGTAAGGAGGCAGAGAAAGCCCATAATACACTATTACAAAACAATGTCTCTGGAATCTTTTTTAACAACGATATCATTTAAAACCACACTTCCAACTGTCTTTTTTTTTACCCATGCAGTCAGTGATTCCGGAATTTGAGTATTTAACAGACAAACTACCATGTCAGTAGTCTAGATAGATCACATCCTGATTCCCTTCTCTCTCCTATACAGTATAGGCAGGTGGAGGACAGATACAAAAGTAATTCAGTGTTCTGGTAACCGTGGTCTCCGGAGGTCCTGCTCTGGTTGTTAAACCACACGGTAAGGACACTTCAGAGAGACTCTCCTCTACAACCATGTGCAATCTGCTCTTTAACGGGACACAGACAGACGCACAACCAGGAAAATATGTTCTTTGACACACAAAGACAAATCGAAGATCTGCTCTTTAACTACTTAGTCACTGAGAAAGAACAAAAACACATTGCGAATTTAAGGCATATTACGGTACATGGGTTAACGTGGCATGGTATCAGTACTGCAATGTCAAATATGAAAAGATAAGAGAAAGCCATTGGATAGACTTAGGCCTATTTGAAAGGCGGTTGGAACGCTTCTCACGATCAAATCTACTAAGTATTGGTCAGACAACGGACTGTGATGTATTCAGAAACAAGCATTAAAAGTTAATGTTGTAGATCATCTCCGTCCGTTCTTTGATCTTTCCCAGGAGAGAGTTAAGAAATACTGCTCAAGCTCATATTTGATGTCCAGAACCAGATAATATCTTTATTTTACCATGCAACTCCATTTGCAAGGCGTCAGAATGTAGAGATACTATAATGTATAAAACTATTTCACCACTGTTGTATATGCTGTTATTCAAATGCTTTTCTCGGTCCAACTCTATACTCTTCAGCAATTATAGTAAACCCTTCTTCACACTCCCGATTAATTATATAAATGTTAATCTGATGCGACACCTTTCAAACTAATCACCTAACATGTATAACACCCCCATAGAGACAGATAGGCCTGTAGGTGACATAGCCAAGATGGTGCCTGTCCTGCTACCACCTCTCAGGTCAACTCTGAAAGAGAGACGTAGTGATGGGAAATTGTGTTTTATTGTGTTACTTTTATTTTATTTTATTTTCCTTTAGTTTAATTTATTTTCTTCTCTTATTTTTTTTTTAACTGGATTGTTGGTTAAGGGCTTGTAATTAAGCATTTCACGGTAAGGTCTACACCTGTTGTATTCGGCGCATGTGACAAATACAATTTGGTTTGATTTGAATGAGAAGTGATAAGGAAGCAGTGACAGGAAGAGAGAAGACAGACAGGTGTGTGTGTGTGTATAGAGGCAGGTTCATCGAGTAGAGGTCATGAAAGGTGACATACCACACTGGTGTTACCATGGAGACTGGAGGAGATAGAGCCAGTGATCTCCTGTGGGCATCCAAACCGAACATAATATTTTTGTATTTTTTTTCTAACAGAGTGCAACACTTCGATCATAACATTTCTTTACTGCAGAGAAGTGTTGGTATACACTGATTTGTCTCAATCTGAGCTGATCTTGTCCTTCCTGGTCTACAGGCATTTCGTCCTAAGCCTCTTTAGACAAGAGCTTCAACTGAACAACTACTAATAATACATAATCCAATTAACCTCTCTGAGGGACCGGCAAAACTAGTAGTATAATCACACATTTGTAGACGGTTTACTTTATGCCGGACCTTTATTTATATATTCATTAAAACGTTCTTATGAGTCACAAAAAGGTAATTCTTCATCCGTTTCTGAGAACAGATTGCGAATATGAAAACAACAAACCCTTTTAATAGCACATTATTAGAGCTTAGAAAAGAACGACAGATCAAAATAAAGGAATAACATCTCACCACCCTGTGAATCTCCGCAGGCACATTTCATTGGAATATTAACATCAGAGTCGTACATACGCGTAAACAGAGTACAGATGACCACTTAGAACCCTACAAAGATGAGACTATAGGAAGTGCATCCACAGAGAATGAGATGCATATGGGCTGGGCTGGGCTGGGCTGGGCTGAGTAGGCTCCGTGCTTTAGTACAGAATGTATAAAGCTTTGGAACAGCGGTAGGCAACAATAGTCAGTAACAACAGGTACAGTGTGCAGGCTTTTGTTCCATCCCAGCTCTAAAACATCTGATTCAGCGACTAACCATGATAGGTTGAAGCAGGGCTGGATCAAAACCCTGCAAACCCTGGCTCTAGCTCTCCAGGCCCAGGGTTGTCCATCTCCTATAACCTGGCCTTTCTCCACCCTGTCTGTCCATGCAGCTACCCTCTGTCAGGGCTAAACACTGTAGCCCGTCGATCTCACTAACTGAAGGCTTCCATCTAAATTTGCAGTGTCCACTGGACATAAGTGACTTGTTGCAACGAAATCTCTTAATAAATTGCACTGTAAGAAGCATATTATTTTTTTAATGCAGTGTCATTGGTTGAACATAAAAAAGGAACCAGATGCAGAGAAATATCTTTCCAAATAATAGTTTTTTTTCTTCCAAATTAACATCTGTATGTCCTCATTGTCTCAATCAGCAGAGTGTTAAGTGCTACTCTGACCAATAGGAGGCAGAGGAATGTTCCAGCGACCAATAGCTGAGCGAGGCAAACCGCCTGCACGGCAACAACCCCGCAAGGCATAAGAGGAGAAGGGGTAGGGGTTCTGGGTCAGGGGTAGAGGCACGGGCGCGACCCCTCCACCAGGGATCAGGGGTCATCTTAGTCACCCACGTCGCTGTCCTGGTCGCCGATGTACCACAGGAATTGGAAGCTGAGTGCCAGGAGGGCGGTGCCCAGGAGGTCACCCAGGGCGGTCAGGTAGGGGATGGAGAAACTGTCTGGGTCTTTACCACTACGCCACATTGAGTACACCATCCAGTCTGCTATACACAGCAACAGGAACACCTGGGAGAGAGAGACAGAGACACAGAGACAGAGAGACAGACAGAGAGACAGACAGACAGAGACAGACAGAGAGAGAGAGACAGACAGACAGAGAGACAGACAGACAGACAGAGACAGACAGACAGAGACAGACAGACAGAGGTAGAGATAGAGAGGTAGAGAGACAGAGACAAAGAGAGACAGAGAGAGGTTGAGTTTACGGTACATAACATCAATCTGTACAAGAGAGATAATAAAGGGAGGGAGAGAGAGAGCTGACAGGTCTTTAAGCAAACTAACTCTAAGCTGTCACACAGCAACACAATTACCATCACACGTGTAAATCAATGTAAGCTATTCCCAATTGTTTGCTATGCAAGACATCACACCCCCATTGCAAACAGAAGCACACATACGCATATGACTCACAAAGCATGGTGGCGCCCCACTGAGAAGTTGAAGCGAGGGAGATAAATTGCGCACAAATCCACTAACACACCTCTTTACAGATATTTTCTAAGATAACATCATGGAAACACAAAGAAAACTGAGCCGAGGAGAGGAGAGAGAGAGAGCGAGAGAGAGCGAGAGAGAGCGAGCGAGAGCAAGCGAGCGAGAGAGCGAGAGCAAGAGAGAAAGAGAGAGAGACAGCGAGATAGAATGAGAGAGAGAGCGAGAGTGTATGAAAGCGATAGCGTGAAGATCTCGTCCATTGTGTGTTAGAGAAAATAAACTGCCTGCCAGTGGTTGGCGTTGTTCCTGTTTCACTGTCCAAAAAACAAAGAGCTTAAAACGCTGCCCACTGTAATTAGCCCGAGCAGAGAGAGACATGCTATGACAGCTATGCTATTAGGAATACAACTAAGCATTCCACTGATAACCATGTGCAAAGGAAAATAAGGAGAAATCTAATGTTACCGGCAGCAAATACATTACAGGGAAATGGATCATTTCAAACACCAAAATCACAGCCTATACCAACCATGTCTTAGGATAAAGGGGGAATTCTTTGTTACATAGGTGGTTCTAAATTCCTCGGTCCATCTGGGATTCTAAGAATGATGGCTACGAGTTGTCTCTATGCAGAATGAGTGAAGTATGGAAACCCCCAAGGTTCACACTACAAAGTCTATTTGCCTCGTCACATAGTGGGTAGTGTGCAAAGTAGGAAGCCTGAAATAACACTGACTTTACTCCTTGTGACAGAGCAGTGAATCAAACACTTTCTCTTACGCCACTGTCTCCTTGTCTCAGTCTATCAAGTTCAAGCCCTTTTCCCCTCTGTCACTGTCCATCAAATAACCCTTCAACACACCCACTCACACGACACAGTCACGCACGCAGACAATAAGTCAACAGAATAGTTTAAAAACTCCCCAAATCCAAATTGTGTTGTCTAAATACGTTTTAGGAGACAATCAACAGACTGACACAACCAGACAGAGAGAACGACGTCCAACCTCCCCTTCCAACCTAACAGTGTATTAACTAGAGCCGTCTAATCAATGCAGAGTAGAGAGTGGAGGAGAAGACTCTCCAGAATGGAACCCAGACACCGTTTGATGTCCTACAGCTGGATGTGAATCTGCATCAGCTCTGTCTCCATCTTTCTAATTAAAAGGATTTACACAGGAAACAGAGTGCTTTGAATGTGTTTGGTCTAAAGTGAATGTCTTTAAATTAGTTTGTTTTCAAGTGTGTGCTTTGAAAATATTTGCTTGGAAAACTGATGTGAAATGCCAGAAGAATGAATAAGCAACATCAGAAAAATACCTACCTCTTTCTCCGTCATCCCTTTTCACACGAGCCAAATTCTGGATAGACAGTACTTTGTCCTTCTCTGAGCACATAACCAAGTTGCAGGCTAAGGTTACATCAAGGCTAGATTCTGTACCGTAATCGCTCCTCCTTCACCCCATCTGCCAAACTAACCCTGATTCAGATGACCATCCTACCCATGCTAGATTACGGAGAGTAATATACAGATCGGCCAGTAACAGTGTTCTTGAGCGGCTAGATGTTCTTTACCATTGGGCCATCAGATTTGCCACATATGCTCCTTATACAACACATCACTGCTCTCTATACACCTCTGTTAGTTGGACATGTCTATATACTCAACTCAAGATCCACTGGTTGATGCTTATTTATAAAACCCTCTTAGGCCTCACTTCCCCCTATCTGCGATATCTACTGCAGCCCTCAACCTCCACATACAACACCTGATCTTCCAGTCACATTCTGTTAAAGCTGCACATCTGGTACAGAACTTTGACCAGATTAGAACATGGTAACAAATTAGGAGATATAGATTCAGACTCAAAACATTGACAGTGTACATGAATCAAGATTTCACGGTCAAAATGAATTTAAAAGTGCCAGAGTTAGCACCAAAGCTAATTTCAAACTGTAGTATTCCCTCAAAATCAGCAGGATCTCATTCAGGCCTATAAGAGGGCGTACAACAACAACAGGTCTCTCAGTATGACAGTGGTGAAGGTCATGATCCTCCTCTGTCCCATCTCAATTACACACTAACATGTGAAATTACGCATTTAGCTAGTGTCGTGGAAATGACCACCAGGGACACCTGAAGTCAATCTTAAAAGGAATCATTCTTTATTATCAGCAAGCTGGAGTTCTTCCAACAAACTTAATGCATCCCGTCTGTCAGGACCTCCCCGGGGGCAGTCCCGTTAGTTCTCTTACATAGTTATATTTGCATGATTTAGCTTATTCATTAGTCATAATTATTTCATCAATAACGTTTGGCACCGTCTACTATCTTAACTTATAGAACATATTCTGGGTGTTCTGCCAAAAGGTCTGAGGAGGGGGGTCATGACCATCTCCCCCTCATATCTCTACCCAGCACCTACAGGAACCAATGATTGTATGAGACAAGATGTACAAGTCAAGGCTCTACCTTCAGGCACACTAGCTATCTACTTCCATCTAACAGATTGTGGAAAACATTGATGATCCTGGATAGGCTGTCCGTGTCAGACTAGAGGTGGGAAAGGCACAGACGGAATTGCATGCCGCCATCTCTGAAACCACTGAAGCCCCATTCAAAGAATCCTACCAAGGAAAGTGTGGGAAAGCAAGAAGATGTGAGAGGGGAGGGGGATTATGTAAAGTAGAGGGAGACAGGGATAGAGGTTGAAATCTCAGAGAGAGAACACAGTTTTTAGTAGAGGGCAGAGTCGAGTGCGGGAGCTGAGGGTGTACTGGGGTTAGAGAGAGCGAGTGAGTGAGTAAGTAAGAGAGAGTGAGGCTGCTGACTGGGAGATCCCACCCTGAGCAAACACAGCAGGGGGAACTTTCCACTCCTCAGAGAGAGAACAGCCTGAACAGGCACTGTACATTGGAGTTGCTCACAAGCATAGGGTACACATCTATATACACAAGGCCACAGAAACATGCATAAGCGATTTAGGACCAGCAGTTTAGTCAAAAGACCCACTGTCCTCTCTGTTAGCAGGAGTGCAGAGATACATGCATGTTCTCGGACAACAAGGTATTTTTTACTTTATAGGCGGCATGATATACGTTTTACATACGTATATCATGTCATTAAATTAACCTATGGTGTGAGAAAGGGGGAAGAGAGATAAGAAGATAATTGCATCACATGTAAATACAATAAGTCCTACTGTTCTATAAACACAAAGATCAATTGAAACAAACGAGAGAGAGAGAGAGAGAGAGAGAGAGAGAGAGAGAGAGAGAGAGAGAGAGAGAGAGACTAACAGCTATCCTTAATAAGGACATTGCTGTCTCTTAAGACTGACACTTAGCTTTGACATTAAACATCATGTTGGGTGATTGACAGGAGAGATGATTAGAGGGGCAGAGTTTTCATCATTTTTACTCCTGAAATTATTTAGCCTTGCCATAACAAAGGGGTTGAATGTCCAATTTGACATTATGGGGTTTTGTAAGTAGGCCAGTGACACAACATCTACATTTAATCCAATTTAAATTCAGGCTTTAAAAAAAACAACAAAATGTGGAAAAAGTCTATACTTTATGAAGGAACTGTATATAATAATTTTTATTAGGCCTACATGTACATTGACATTATTTGCAGTTGTTGCTATGACAATGAAAGCACCGAATGGCCTTGTGTTACCACCTTATTATTATTATGCAGTATGATCAGGTGTAGGACTGTAGAACGATAAACCTTCCTCTGGTGTGGATGCTCCCCAACGTTTTATAAGTGTAGCCTACATTTACTCTGGCAAGCTTGTCACCCGCTCAGGCTGCGAACCGCCACGCTGCAATAGGGAAGTAAAGCGGAATTTATTACGTCCGTTGTTGCCCATAGCAACATTTGAAAATTAGGTGCGTAGTTGGTGTATTGGTGTTTAGTTGAAACACCCTCCTTTGGGAAGCATGCCTATGCACCTTCTTTCAAGTCCCCTCTTAGGACTACCAGGGCACTCCTCTCCATTTTGCACAAAGGCACCTATCCCATCTCTTGACACAAGTTACTCGATGAAGTAGTTAAGACAAGGAAAGCAATGCGAGAACCACTATCACGATGAGAGACCACAACCCCAGACTAAGGATCAAGTTCCCCTGATTCAAGATACTTTACAAGGAGAAGGACATAATTAAAAAAAAACAAATATTATCGAGAGAAAGAGTATTCCTCATTGTCCCAAGTGAAAGAGAGGCTATAGCTTTACATGTAATTATGGGAAATAAATCCCCTAGAAACCCTTTCTATAAGCATTTTATTAAGGTATTATTATTTACAACTTTTTAGAGGTCATTTTCAATGAGAGAGAGACTAGATATCATTAAAAAGAGTCTAAGGATATAAACAAGCATTTGTGACATTCATATTACACTGCAGTGCCCTCCAAAGAACGCACATCAATTATGCTCTAAGGTTCAAACTCAGTCTGTGTGATTGACAGGAGAGATGACCAGAGGGGTTGAGTTTTCACCATTATCATTAAGACAGGGGCAAAATAATGGATAGAGTTCATCAGTGAAGGTGCAGCCAGTGAAAGAGTAGATAAGAGACCGGGCCTCCACATCATAAAAGGAGACCTGACCCTCCTCATAATCAACAAACACCCCCACCTTCTGGGGCTTCTCTCTCAGGTGAAGCAGGACACTGGGCTCAGCAAGAGCCTTGTATTCTCCATTCCTCAGCCACAGAGTCCAGTATCCATTCTCAGTGCTCAGTGTGATTTCCCCCTTCCTGCTGATGGACTCTCTGGCCACTCCTAAATCCCACTTAGTCTTTCCTTTAACCATCACCTCATAGTAATATCTCCCTGAGGACAAGCCCTCCTTTCCTAATACAGAGACAGCAAGACTGAACCTCTCTGGGTTGTCAGGGAGATCCTGTTTTGTATCTCCATGTCTCACTTGTTTGCCATCCTCAGACAGGATGAGTTTGGGATGTGCTGTATCTGGGTCCAGAGTTACATCCACTGCATACTGCTGAATCCTCTTCAGTTTGACTTCAGGCAGCTTCTCCATTTCTTTATTCAGTGTCTTCTCCACTTGAGACATAGCTCTCATCACAGTCCCCACACACAGATCACTGTGAACACGTACCCTAGACCAGTCCTTGGTGGGTGGAGGCGTGCACAGAGATGGGAAGCTCTGGAGGAGGTGAAGGTGGTCCTCAGTGTGTGAGAGCTGCTCCAGCTCAGTGCTTCTCCTCTGTAGCTCAGTGATTTCCTGCTCCAGCTCTTTAAGGAGCCCTTCAGCCTGCCTCTCTACTGCTTTCTGCTTCTCCTCAATCACCTCAATGAGCTCAGCCTGGCTTCTCTCAATGGAGCGCACCAGATCAGTGAAGACATGTACACTGTCTGATATCTCCCTCACTGCCTCTCTCTTGCTGAGATCTACAGAGTCTTTGATCTCCTGAACCTTCTTCAGTCTCTCCTGGATCATCTGCTGAACATCTGCCTCAGTCTTCCCCAGTTTAGCCATCTTCTCTCCACACTCTTCCTCTAGAGGGACAGTGTCATGAGTCATGTGTTCTGTTTTCAAGCACAAGACACAAAGACACATCTGGTCCCTCCTACAGAACAGCTCCAGGAGTCTGTCGTGCTTCTTACACATCCTGTCTTCCAGGTTCTCCACAGGGTTGATCAGCTTGTGTCTCTTTAAGGCTGCAACTCTCTGATGAGGCTCCAGGTGAGTCTCACAGTAAGAGGTCAGACACACCAGACAGGACTTCAGGGCCTTGAGCTTCATCCCAATGCAGATGTCACAGGATAATTCTCCTGGTTTGGCAGGGGACTCATCTTTACCTCCGACTCTCATCTTCTTAAAATTCTCTACAACCTCTCTGAACATTGTGTTGACACGAAGCTCAGGTTTTCTGTAGAAATTCTCCTTACATAATGGACACTGGCACAGGTCATTGTTATGCCAGGATCCACTGATACAGGCCTTGCAGAAGTTGTGTCCACATGAAATGGTTACCGGCTCAGTGAACACATCCAAACAGATAGAGCACAGGAACTGCTCTTCAGAAAGGAGACTGCTGGATGTAGCCATATCTAGACAGAGACTATACATTTCCTGGACTCAGTTGGCTCTCTATAATAAAAAAGAAACAACTCAAAGGATTCAGATTTGTCAAGCAAGCCAGACATTATGATTCCAACCAATCTTTTGTATTTCAATATTTGAAAAAAAAGGTACCAGCCCATTTTACTACTTAATTGTGAAAAATAACTTGACTAAAGGCAGACAACGTTTAACAAGTTACCATGCCACGTTATGAACTTTGTTACTACTTCAGGTAAAACTTTTTTTTTTTTTTTACTCACCTGTGTTGATGTTGACTGTTATTATGATCCCTAGATGAACAAGACGCTCACAGAGATTGAACACAGCGTAGTTGTGTAGCAAAGATTTGACGAGTAGGAGGGTTTCCGTGCCGGATACAAGTCTCTTCACTTTACTTTCACTTCAGCAAAGTGTGGTTTGCTTTATTGCTTCTCTTTAAAAAAAAAGGTACAGAGCTAGTCTATTTACACCCGGTTGAACAGTCTAAAAACAGTGGTTCCCAACCCTTTACGGTTACTGTACCACCAAATGAATTTCGCTCTGCCCAGAATACCTATGAAGTATTGATCTCTTCATCTAGTAATACTGTAATAATGATATGATATGAAGTTGAAGAGAAATGGCAACTAACATATGTCTTCCTTCCTGCACGACCAGTTGCAGTGAGTAAGTATTGACCCAAGACTATTAAAGCCAAGTTCCACAGAATCAAGACTCCCAGGATGGCAGTTAGATCTGGCTGTGTACAACAAACCACTTTAAAGAAGATGAAGAGGCGGAGCGCAAATGCACACCTAGAAAATACCACACATTCCAGACAGTCGTGGCATGCCATGGCACACCTATAGCAGTAAAAGCACCAATTCATATTCTGGAGCCTATGATTACATCATTTATCCTAATGGCATCAAAACAGTTAAAGAAAACACACAAGTCAGAATCCTTCAGGGATAAAACTAGGAATGCACACATTTTTACATTTACATTTTATTCATTTAGCAGACGCTCTTGTCCAGAGCGACTTACAGGAGCAATTAGGGTTGAGTGCCTTGCTCAAGGGCACGTCGGCAGATTTTTCACCTAGTCGACTTAGGGACTCAAACCAGCGACCTTTCGGTTACTGGCCCAATCCTCTTAACCGCTAGGCTACCTGCTGAACCTGATTTTCCTTCAAATGTCACTGGAAAATCTTCTTCTTCTTCATCTCAAGTTCACGTTCATCACGCGTGTGGTTCATTTATGTTTAAACGCTTATGAAAGTAGAGTGAAAGAGGGCCTCTGAAAACAGCTCGCTTGTGATACCGTCACAATAATCAAAAGTAATGTCAGCCAGTGAACATTCAAGCGCAGATGAAGGTCACAGTTGGAAAAGGAACGCATCACACACACACGGACGCACACCACTGACCTGTAAGAGGGCGGCAGCCAGGTAGACGGTCATGAAGATAGGCGTCAGGGTGGTGTGGCCGCTCTTCATCAGGTGGATGGTGTACAGGAAGATCAGGTGACCCGGGAGCACCAATAGGAGCAGCACCTGGGCCGAACGGTGATTGGCTCCTGAGAGAGAGGAGACGAGAGGAGTTGGAACTGAGTCTAACAATAGAATAGATGCTAAGACAGTTCTTAACCTATGCATCGGTTAACCTTAACCTCTAGCCTAAACACTGACTGGGGATGATTATGGGGTAGTGACTTAACATAATGCCTTCTGCAGAACCTACAATTTATGTCTTAAAAATCACAGCGAGAGGGAGAGAAGAGAGCAAGAAATATCTCTATGCTAAGCAATCTGTTGAAAGCCCTGTTGAAAACAGATCACATTTCCACAGTTTAAGTGAGTATTGGTTAGTTGCTTTACCTGTGCCACAGAAGGTGCGGCAGGGGTAGTAGCAGCCCTTGGCTTCCTCTGGTACCTCCCCAGGAACACAGTGGAAGTGCAGGTGAGTGGAGATGCGGCTGGACTGGATGGCTACTAGGTTCCCCCCAATACCTGGAGAACAGACAGAACAGGCAGGCTTAGGGCTGGAGCTGACTGTAGGCAGAGAGAAATGCGGTTCGGGGTAGAGAGAAATGCGAGGACCCATATTTGTATCCTTCCCTAAACAGTTGATGCCTTCCACTCACAGACCTCCAAAAGAGCAGGGATGTACTGTTACTTCCTGTCATATTACTTTCACATATCAAGTCCTTCCAGATCCAATAGGACAGAGGGAAGGGTGTGAGTTTTGGTTTGGAATGCAGCCAGGCTGTGTTGTGTCGCATTGCTCAACACAAGGTGCATGAGACAGCAGTGATGCATCGTCACAGTCTGAGACACAAAAAAAATATTATTACTGTGTGGGAAAACAAAATGACAGAGAGGAGGGGAAAGACAAAGAAAGAGAAAGTATGGGAAAATAGATAAAAGGAGAAAGAGGGAGAGAAAGAGGGAGAGAGGGGGAAGAAAAGAGACTGAAAGAGTGCCCCATCTAATTCTGCTCAGCTTCCTCAAGTAGATTGTAATTTGTATCAAGCAGAGGAACATTTATCATGAGAACAACAGGACAAGGCAATTTCTATCCACTCACACAGTCAGTCTGGTGACTCACGAGTAGTCTAGCCATGCAGTATGGCTCATGTAGAAACACTCACAGCTTCCAGGTGTGCAGACCAGACAATACTCCAACCCAAAATAGTGTACGAGACAGATAACACTGACAGAGAGTAGAGGAGGAGAGGAGAGAGGCTGTGGTCAGTGAGACAGAAAAAGAGTTTGCGCATTCCTAAGAGTATCCAAAGAGACATAGTACCGAAGGGTTTGTGTTTTGGGGAGGGGTATATTTTGGGGTAGCTGGGCTCATCTCTCCTATGGTGCTTGTTATCCTGATCAGGCAGGCCTAAATGAGGACAGATAACTCTGCTGCCCGTAGGTTATGGTCACTTAATCCAATCTTTGTTGTCTCCCCGTCTCTCCACTGACATTTAACTTCTCCATGTTGCGGCTAAATAAAATGTACCCCCCTACTCATGCCTCTCTTCCCCCCACCTCACCCGTCCCCCCCTTTCCCCCTCGTCGTCCCTCACACTCCTCCCTGCCTAATCACCTTCCCTACCTGTTCTCATTCCGCTAGATCCCTCACTTTCATCCCACCTGTCATCCATCTCCAGTCCACCACTCAATCCCCCTTGTCCCTCACCTCTCAACCCTCCAGAGGTCTGGGGAGTATGGTAGTTACACCTCAGCAGGGGTGCTAGATGCTGTAATTTGGGTCACAGGGTCTGACGGTAGGAGAGGAAAGGGGGTGAGGGTAGACCACAGGGGATCATCTGAGTAGCTCTGGGACAACTGTTTCCCTCCCCTCTCCTCTCTCCTCCTCTCCCTAGTTTAGAAGAGAGGAACTTTGCCTGTTCAGAGTGAAAGCATCAAAGGCTCAGTCTAGTCATCTCTTCCCTATAGCAGAGTAACCACCTCTATGCGTTGTAAATCACATACAGTTGCAGGGTTGGTGACCTCTGTGTGGTCCCCCTACACACCCTGATACACACACCCTGATACACACACCCTGATACACACACCCTGATACACACACCCTGATACACACACCCTGATACACACACACACACACATTTCATTTCAGCAGAAAGATCGACTAGAGGCACAAAGTCGTTTTCCATCTATTTAAAATGTCTCTCATTAACAATGTTTAATTGAAATCTGATCTCTGGTTGTCGAAATGCCAGCAACAGCCTTGGCAACAGTCCCCCGGTAAGGATGGGAGGGGTGGCAGTACCAGTGATATAGAGACAGATAGGTAAGGATGGGAGGGGTGGCAGTACCAGTGATATAGAGACAGATAGGTAAGGATGGGAGGGGTGGCAGTACCAGTGATATAGAGACAGATAGGTAAGGATGGGAGGGGTGGCAGTACCAGTGATATAGAGACAGATAGGTAAGGATGGTAGGGGTGGCAGTACCAGTGATATAGAGACAGATAGGTAAGGATGGGAGGGGTGGCAGTACCAGTGATATAGAGACAGATAGGTAAGGATGGGAGGGGTGGCAGTACCAGTGATACAGAGACAGATAGGTAAGGATGGGAGGGGTGGCAGTACCAGTGATATAGAGACAGATAGGTAAGGATGGGAGGGGTGGCAGTACCAGTGATATAGAGACAGATAGGTAAGGATGGGAGGGGTGGCAGTACCAGTGATATAGAGACAGATAGGTAAGGATGGGAGGGGTGGCAGTACCAGTGATATAGAGACAGATAGGTAAGGATGGGAGGGGTGGCAGTACCAGTGATATAGAGACAGATAGGTTTGTGTCCAGTCCATTACTTATCATTTTTCTAACCACGAAGTTTGAATGTAAATTCATTCAAATTGGTGCACATTGTAAGTCACATTGTAAAGCCTCACAGGGAGTCTTTAATCAGTCAGTGATATTGTGTCTCACCGTTAATGACAGGGGTGTACACCACGATGCCAGCCAGGTTCGGGTCAGACACCGTTTTGTCCAAGATAAGTCCTCCGATACTGCAGAGCACAGAACATTCACACAGTAAATGGAGGTATTATTCTCATCATGTGAATGTACAATAGTCTGTTGCTATTTCACTATGATAGTGAGTGCATCCACGCACACCTGCTGATGACCATGGCAGTGATGACAGGCTCCCAGCCGGAGTAGAGCAGGGTGCGGCTGGCCGGGTGTTTGGAGGAGATCACCATCCACACTGGAGTCAGAGACAGGAAGAAGGCACACACCAGGGACGACATGTACGGGTGAGAGTCTACACACAGAGACAGAGAGACAGAGACAGAGAGACAGAGAGACAAATCACATTGTATTTATCGCATGCACTGAATACAACTGGTGTAGACTTTACAGTGAAATGCTTGCTTAAGAACCTTTCTCAACAAGAGGAATAAAATACATGAGACCAGATAGAAATTGGGGAGAAAAGGGGGTCAAATTGTTATTATAATAATACAAAAAATACAAAAAAAATTAAGCTATATACAATGAGTACCAGATCAATGTGCAGAGATATGTACATGATGGCAGAAAGACAGAGAGAGAGAGAGAGAGAGAGAGAGAGAGAGAGAGAGAGAGAGAGAGAGAGAGAGAGAGAGAGAGAGAGAGAGAGAGAGAGAGAGAGAGAGAGTGAGGAAAGGGGAGAGTTAAAAACAGATGTAATCCCCAAATAAAGAGTGAACCTACTGGTGAGAGTCAACAACACCATGTACCAGCTTCAGCTGCATGAGGATTGACAGAGCAGGGGGAGATACTGTCCCTTCTGTCCCCAGGAAAGACAGCGGGACACAGAACAGGGGGGGAGATACTGTCCCTTCTGTCCCCAGGAAAAACAGTGTGACACAGAACAGGGGGGGAGATACTGTCCCTTCTGTCCCCAGGAAAGACAGCGTGACACAGAACAGGGGGGGGGAGATACTGTCCTTTCTGTCCCCAGGAAAAACAGCGTGACACAGAACAGGGGGGGAGATACTGTCCCTTCTGTCCCCAGGAAAGACAGCGTGACACAGAACGGGGGGGGGATACTGAGAAACAGATGATCACACTGTGCTTGGAGGGGGTCTACTTTACACACACACACACACACACACACACACACACAAACACACACACGATTATTATAGCACTGAATCAGAGTCATTGTGGAGAAATAGAGAAGGTGAAAACACCTGCTTAGTGCCTAGTAGTGAGACAAGTAACTGGATCATCCTCATCTCATTAGAGAGAGAAGGGAGCTCTATTTAGTCACAACGGGTAGAATTGGTAAATAGTCCCAGCCATGACGGCACAGATATACACGCCAGTCCCTGGGTTTAGGCTTGGCTCTGGGTGCCACTGTGGTTCACCATTCCCTCGAAACGTTTCAACTTTATGTCTTAAAATAAAATGTTTGCAGTAGCCAACCGTGGCCTGTGGCCTTGGGTGTGGGTATATATAGTCTCCTGGATATCGGTGTATGCCGTTAGGCTAAAATGATTCACTTAAGCTGTGAGTAAACTGCATATTAGTCTAATTAGGCGATAACAGACACGGCTGACCCTTACAACAGAGACACTGTCCTCTGTGCCAAGTCCCAAACGGCACCCTGTTCCCTACGTGGTGCACTACGTTTTACCAGAGCCCATAGAGAATAGGGTTCCGTTTGGAACACAGCCTGTGCTACACCACCAGGCAAGGCCAGACAGATTTACTGCACAGAGCTGGTCTGAAAATATGAAATTATCTCAAGAGGTTTTACTGAAGCTTTTCATAGATTTTTTTAGTCTCTGGTATGGAGATGAATGCTTGTTTCATAGGGCTCAGACACGTCAAGGTTAGTTAGCTACACTTTCCAAAGGAAACACTTGCTGGTCCACTCTGTGTTGGGTAATGTAACGTGAGGAAGCGCGTGTGAGGCTGGGTATGGCATGAATTAAATATGGACTATGGAGTGCGAGAAGGAGAAAGGGAGAGGGGGGAAAGAGAGGGAGAAAGATACAGTCTGATCCAGTAATGACACAAACAAAGAACAGCGTGTGAGTGCCATCTAGAGGTTGCAAGATGCACAGTCTGATTCCAAAAGGAATTCTTTATACTGTTGGTCAGATTTATTTAGTATTTTCACCTTTTTTTAAGAGGAAATAAAACACAACCAGGGATTAAGAGAATAAAAAGGCTAAAGTGAAGGATTGAGAACTCAAAAAAAGTGTCTTATTTCCATCTTGACATTTCCGGTGCAAACCCTCCTCCTCTTACCCAGGCAGTTGTAGAGCCCCTGGCTGATCCAGGCCAGGATGGCCAGGGTGATGAGGTCACCGAAGCTGGCGGCGATGGGCGTGGCCACGTTGTCGGGGTTGATGCCCGTCTTCTTGGAGCCCACGATCACTCCCACCATAATGAAGCCTGGGGTTCAGAGGGTACAGAGGTCAGGTATGTGACCTCACATACCTCAAACTTCCATGTGTGTCCGTTTGCTTCTAATATATACAGCATGAGACCCATCAGCAGCAGGTGGGGCTTTGACTGTCTGACTGTGCCTATCCCATATCAGAGTACATGTGTGTGCCCTTATAGATCTGTGTGTGTGTGTTTGTGTGTGTCTGTCTGTACCCTGCAGCATAGAGGCTATGAAGGCAGTGGCCACGCTGGCAGAGCAGAGCAGCACGGCATGACTCATCTGGAACTTCCCCTCTGGGATCCAACCCAGAATCACTGCAGCCACCGCTGCCAGGAAACCTACTACTGTAGCCTGTACCTAGAGGGAGGGAGGGGAGAGAGAGAGAGAGAGAGAGGGGTGGGGGAGAGAGGGAGCGAGAGAGAGAGGATGACAGAGGGAGAAGGAAAATAGGGAATGAGAGAAAGGGAGAGGTGTGGGGGCGGGGTTAACAGGAATAACATAAACCTGTTTTTATAACAAAGTTTTCCTATTATATGATACACCATCAACATTGAAGACGCTTCCTCAAGGGGCCATTAAAAACTTTAAATTTTAACACTATCAGTCACTCAGTCAATAATTACCACAAGTACTAACCAGAAGTACACATACTACGCAGATAGACAGATAAATAGGGAGATAGCGGCATAATCCAACACTGGTCGCCAACGTTCCCTCTAAATTGCACACAGGCGCGCAGCTCCCCCCCTGGGACTGACGTGCAGAACAAATATTAGCTCACAGAGAGAAGCACCTGATTCAGATTACCGTGTCTGCAGTAACGTTGCAGGCATAAAATAAAGCTACAGCAAAGTTGATACTGTGAGATTTCAAAACGTTTAAAACCATGACTAGAGAGAGACTGTCAACGAATACAGCAAAGAGCTGCTGTTTTTATGAGTGAGTTCATGTTTATAGTTCTTTATAGCACTGTCAACACTTTGTATTCACCACTTTAATAAGCTATAAAATGCACATTCTTCCTATTTCCATTCAGCGCTACATCAAGCCCTGCAGCAGTAATGAATGAATAGGAAAGTGTATCTATAGGCTCTATTTCCCTTTCTCTATACATAGGAGTAACAACGTGAATTGGCGCATGAGGCAGAAATAATGTGGTGCGACTCGAGTTTCGCCATCAGCTGGAAGACCTTTTTGGTCGTTGTCAGTGGAGGAAAGGGAGAGCGGAGGGATGTTGAGGTGAATCCTCAGTCTGCTGCTCTCTCCCTCCACTGAGACCAGTCCAATAACAAAATCATTAAGCAAATTATTGAAATGTATGTTCACTGTGCCTCACAAGTAATACAACAACGGATCTATTACCGGTGTGATCATATAGCCTTCCTCAAATGTTGATTCATTTAAAAAATTTTTTTTTTTTTTTTTTTTTTTTTTTTTTTAAATGGCCTCAACAACAATGCATTGGCAGGGAAATTCAAGCAAAGTCAATATGCAGTGATAATGTATTGGGCCTATAGCTTACTGCACAAACCTCATTGCTACATTGTTTTTAATTGGTGAATGTTGCATAGGCTTAAGTTTTTTAACATCACACATTGGCTGCTACTGTAGGCTGAATGATAGGACAGCTATTTCCATGTTAAAATGTTATGGGATACATTTTTTTTTATGGTAGGCCACTCTGGTAGATCAAATAGCAATAGTAGCCTTCTTGGCACTGTCTAAACTGTAACTTAAAGCGGGTACAGCCTCAGTGTTCATAGTAAATGTGCGCTGGAAATTTTCACAATGTTCAAGTTTGCACTGAAATTTGCTCAGTGGCGGAAAAAAATGGAGGGAACATTGCTACTTGCTATGAAGCTGACAGTGTGTGTGTGTGTGTACGTATGTGTGTTTACCTGTTTTAGCGCCAGGTTTCCTATGATCAGATTCCACTTCTCTATGGGAGAGTCCATCTTCCCCACGTTCACCTGCACAGGGACAGACCAAAATCAGCAACTCAAATCATTCAATATTCACTTTCATCTCCTACTCAAATAACCTACCCCCCAAAAAACAGAGTAAAAACTACTTTGTAAAGTTTGCAGGTACAGCTAATCAGATTACAAACTAGTATTGTTAAACTCAACTAAAGCACAATGTTCAATTGAGTGCATTGTTTCAGTTGGGAGGGTTTATGACTGTTCTTGTTATGCCAACCTTGGAAGTTTCTGGTTTAGAGAACAGGGAGTGAGCTGAGGGAACAAGTGAAACACAACACTGAGTTCCTCTGTGTGAGACAGAACAGAATAATGTGAATGTGTATCTGTGAGGAAAGAGGCAGAACGAGCCAAACTGAACAAAGAGAGAATTCTATCCCGTCACTTCATCAACTTCTCCGACCCCACATCATTTGAATAGGGGGAGAACGAGAGGGAGGAAGAAGGGAGAACCAGAGTGTAATGGTGTCTGAGAGAATGGGTATGTGTAAGACGAGAGAGAGAGATGAGAGAGAAAGAGAGAGAGATTACATATGGTGAAGTGAGGTTGTTTTCTTTGCAGTTATATGCAGGGATGCAAACTGGTGAGGGCCCAAAAAGGTGACACTTTTTTATTTATTTTTTATTTATATTATTATTATTTATTTTATTTTTTTTGCACTGAAACATGCACAAAATCCCTGCTAGGGGGAAATGCAGGTTAACTAGTTGAACAATGAAGAATATGATCAGTCTCTGTGTGTAAAATAAAGTGGTTAATGTGAACCTAACTCACAGATAAAACAATACACTAATATTGCAGTTCACCATGACAGCCTTTATAATAGAACACTTGTGACCACAAACATTTAAATATTGCACTTGGGGGGAAAAAAGTAGAAATAGAATGAAACAAACAGGCATTCTATTTTTGCTCTATTATATTGGTCTCTATAGTAGACATCGATCAAGTGAACAAGGCTGTGTGAAAAAATAACGTTCACTGAGTAAAACATGTAATAATCCCCCCTCGAATACAAGTGTTACTGTCAAGTTCAACACAACAAAAGCAATATCTTTGGGTTAAACTGCACATTATTACATTGTACACTTTCTGCCTGTGGACATCTGTTCTACAATGTGCCAGCAGAGCATAATACCCTTTGTTGGCATAATTGATCTCTTTCAGGCAGAGTACACATGGCATACCCATTTTTATCCACCATATTGAAAAAGTGAGAAAGAGGGAAAGTGTGTGGCGTTCCTTTCATCTCTACAGTGGCATCCAGTTTAAGCCAGGCCCAGCTCCAGCTACACTTCATCCCTGAACACACTTGTTTAACAAGCAACACCTCATTTTCACCCAATTCTGTCATTCAAAAAATTTACCACATACTGTAGAGGGAAAACATTAGTTCACAGATAGTTCTTTAGCTAGTTAACATTTCACAGATTGCCAGGGTCCAGTAAGCAACTAACGCGTTATAACTTGAGGAACAGCAAGGAGTCGTATAACGTTACCAGTTAATACTATAGCGAGTTGGTTAGGTTACGAATATTAGCTCATCTGATGTTATAACGTTAGCTAGCTAAAGTTAGCCGTCTGACTTTATTAGCCAGCTAATTATCACACCATGAACTCAATTATTTGATCCGTTAAGTTGGTTAACGTTCCTCAACATTTCTCTGGCTAGCTAACGGAGAATTCGATCCAGCTGGCAAGATACTTAACAATGCGAATAATACTTGTTCCACCACACTTTCTTCCTCACCTCAAACTTTCCAAATGCTAGTTGTTTTTCAGTTACAGCTTGTTAAGTACTCTTCATCACCTGCCTTTCTACTCCAGTGCGTGCGCTCTTTCCAGAGAGAAAGCTGTATGCTGTAACTTGCAATTGGTTGTAACTCTGCAGTCGCGTGTTGCATCCTGTTATATGAACTATTGACTGAGCCTTGGATACAGCCAGTATTGCTCCACACACGCATCACTCGTTCGCTTACAGACAGTAGTGACAGTAGTGATCCAATGCCCCCCCCGCCAAACAGATCTACACAAATCACGTAGGTCATTTTAAACAGCAAATTTTGCCGAAAGGTTACTAGGTTGCATCCCTGTATATGACACGTTTTACACTGGGCAGAGTGAACCAAAGGCCAGAATCTACAAAAACTATTGCTGGACATAACAGTCCACCAATCAAATCCATGCCCCAGGCTCTGCTGTCCTCCCTTTAAGACAATAGCTATTTTCTCTAAATCCCTCTAAACCCTCCCTAAATGCCCCTCTTTTTCTACATCTATTTCTCTTTCCTCCAGAGTATCCTCTTCCCTCCTCTTCCTTAAACTCTCTTGCTCTCTCGGAGCTTGTTTGCACTCTAAGATGGAGGCAGAGCGTCAAATGTACCATCAGACTGCCTGTTCACTGTTCTGTCTGCAGCCCAGCCCCTTTAGCGGAAACACCACCTTCCTTCTTCCTTCTTGTCGTAGGTAAAGGAGGGAGTGACTGGGAATCCATGACATGGGGGACTAGACAGACCGCTACCTCAGCAGATTTCTCTCATATAAATCCTATTTTCACAAGCTATTTGAGACTTAGATCCTGGGGTGAGAGGCTATTCTACAACAGTGGAAATAACTCCACACACTAATAGCTTAACTTATAACCATATCTTAACATGGTAAAGGAGCATTATAAAATCCATTATATAAGACAGGAAAGATTAGCATTTTCCTTTGGGTGGGGTTTAGCCTACTAAGAAAGTTGTGTCTTTGTAAGGTACACACCCTGTTCCCTACCGTCTCATTTGACCTGACCAAGATGATAACACATGACACTAGTAATGATATGTTGGGGATAGAGCTTCGCTGGCTGATATATGGCCTACCAGACATGGCCTATGGAGGATCACAACAGAAGCCTATAAAGACAAGCCCAGGAATGACAACAGCCAGCATGATACATCACTTTAGTCTCAGGTAAAACTAGAGGTATTACCACTACGTGTACACAACGTCATCCACATTACCATAACTACACGTTACATAACTACTATGTCTGATGGTCTTTAATCCTGTAACTCAAACTAATGACCGGACCTATGCTCTACCATCGACCGCACCATAATAACTCCCAAACCAGGGAGCCATCTTGATTTCTCAAAAACAGGCTTTGTAAGAGAAGTGGAGACTCTCAAATAGCTGTGGTGTAGCAGAGCATACGAAAGAGCATGTGTAAGTGTGTTGTATCCAGAATGTGCAAATACCTTTTTAATGGTGTCTGTGTGCAGAAGTCTGTTTGCACAGTATTTTAAAAAAAACAGTGTGTGTGTGTGTGTGTTTTACCGCGGTGGATAGTCTGGATGCGAGGGTCATCTCTAGGTTGCCCTTCAAGCCCAGCAGAGCCGGAACCAGGATGAAGATCTCTGTAATGTACTTAAAGGCATCCCAGTGCTGGGGGAGGGGAGAGAGAGAAAGGGAGAGGAGAGAGGGAGAGAAAGAGATGGATATTATACTTGTCATTCTTGTTGAAAGTCTATTGTTGTCTACTGGCTAGTACTGAACAGATGGGAGCTTACCATGTGTTCATTGCCAGCTTGGCTGAATTATAAAGTTGTCTCCATTCAAATATTCACATTCTACATTCAAATTCAAACATTCTATCAAGAAGTAGATAAGGAGAATCAGCATAACTTCCAGTCGTAGGTTCCATCATAGTAGCCTATCCCTTACAGTATTTGCTGAGTGGCTATGTGAATCCCGCAACAATTTAAAATCAATAGACCGATCTCCCTTTATCATCTCCCTTGAAAGCTCTTCCAGCCATTTACTCTGGACTACACAGGAAATTGAGTCATAAGTAAACAATACAAACCACTTGAATTAAACTGTGCCAAATAGATCTCCTCTACCCATTTGAACTTCATATGCACTAGCCCACACCCCAGTCTCAACAGGACCTATGCACTACCATTCCCCATCCCAGTCTCACCTGTACTATGTCCAGCACCATCCCTGCTGACACCGTGCCGAACCCAGCCAGCAGGAAAGGCACTACGATCTGTAGCGCCATGGCCAGGGGCGACTCCTTGGGCATGTTTCGTGTGGGGGGCCTCTGACTCTCCTCTTCCTCCTTCTCCTCGTCATCGCCCTCCTCCCCCGAGAGCGTCCCCTCAGGGAGCATGGGCTCAGTCTCAGAGTACCGCACGTCCCCACCGTCTGACAGGCTAACGGACGTCCGCACAACCCGGTCCGAGTGTCGGCGCACCTCAAGGTGAGGGGGGTCAGGCCGGTAGCCGTTCCCATCAGGTTTGGGCCCCAGGTCGGCCATGGCCAGACCACGCTCCTCCTGGAGCTTGGTGTATCCCGTAGGGACCATGGTTTGGAACAGAGAGGGTATACGCCCCGTAGGCACTGGCTTCAGAGAAAGACTGCTCCAGCCACCGGTGGCTCCGCTCATAAGCACGGCTAGGCTAGGGCACAGAGAGTCGCCCAGTGTGTGGATGTTCATGCTGCACACTGCTGCTGGTGGGTCCGCAATGTCTCATTTCCATTCAACCAGGCTGGGGCAGTGTGAAGGAGGGCAGGCTGGGCTGGTTAAATAGGACGAGGGGCATCCATGTCCACTACGATCAGCCCTGTGGAGACCAGCCAAGGAGAGAGGAGACAGAAGGGGGAAGACTGTCACTGTTCTCTCCAGCTCATGCAAGCAACACAAACACACAAAAAACCTGCACAAATATGATATCAAAGTGATGCGGTCTAAGATTTCATTTATTTAAAATGATATAGCATAAGCTCTGCTTATGAAACAGTGAAATATAGTGAAATACATCAGCATCAGTGAATAATAGGCTGTTGGTTGCTTCTCTGCCTGGCCAATGTAATTCAACACAACCTCTCCTCAGATAAATTTACATTTTGGAAAATGTAGCTAGCTATGCCATATGGATAGTTACATTATAGATTATTATTTTTACATTAGCTAAGCCCATATGGCACCAGCAAAGTCAACAGACGGTTGAGGTGTAAGAAATATGTATGTCTGTCTGTCTAAGTACAGTCAGAACCAGGCTAAGAGCTCTCTAGTCTTGCGTGGTGAATATATTGTATATTTTCTAACAACTTTTTAAACACCAATACAATGGGTAGCAAATTGAAAAGCGAATTTGACAAGGAAGTGAAGAATAACTGCGTTATCCCGCTTTTAAAATACTTATATTTGTACTACAGTTACCACATGTATGTCAACATGTTCTTCTGTCAAGGCAATCAAACGTTAGCCACATAAAACAACTTGGACCCTAGCGAGAGCGAACATAGCTGGCTAGTACCTCCAAGCTAGCTAAACAGGGGGGAAACAAAAAAAAGCTTACCTATACGGGGGACATGCGCTGAAATGAATGACTTGTATCAGCAAGTTGATACTAATTGAGTGTGTTTTATTCACCTTGTTCTGTTCGTGTCTGTGTTGCGGTGTTTTCAGAATGATGCCCTTTTCCTTCCTGACAGCGAGCTCGTGGCGTCACCGCAGAAGTGCCACGCAGACTAGTAGTACGCATGCGCAGAGCACCTTGTAGACTGCACCTGGTAGTTTACCAGGGATTTCTTGACCAGTTGTATCCTTATATAATAATAGTTGTATCCTTATATAATAAGTTCAGGATATGTATGTCTAGGACATCAAATAGGCGCTGAATTCTATGGGTAGGACCAATAAATACGAATTCACTCATTGTGATAGATAGTTTGTGATTTTGCATTGATGCGCTTGTTACAAAACAGCTATTCTGAACTTGTATTGTGTTATGACATAATACATGCAGTAGTAGTACAGTCAACATACCGTTAATCAATTCATATTCCATTAACCCAAAGGGACTTATGATAATGTTTTGGTTTTGAGATGTCACTCCGCAACAGTAGAAGGCGCTATATACCAATGGAATGTTGTTTTTTTAACCTATGACCCAAATGTTGATGTAAGGACAATCAAAACATGGCTGGAAATGTGTTTTACCGAGCTGCTAATATTGTCCAACTCAGCAGGTTTACACTTCTAGCTGGGTCAAGATCACTCTGCACACAAACTACAGTGGAGCCACTGACTGTCAGACAGCAAAACAATGGTATAAGGTATGCAAGTTGTCAGCAAAGGAAAATAGCTAGCTGGTTAGTTAGCTATTTATCTAGATAGCTAGCCTGCTGGTTAGTTAGCTATTTATCTAGATAGCTAGCCTGCTGGTTAGTTAGCTATTTATCTAGATAGCTAGCCTGCTGGTTAGTTAGCTATTTATCTAGATAGATAGCTAGCTGGTTAGTTAGCTATTTATCTAGATAGCTAGCCTGCTGGTTAGTTAGCTATTTATCTAGATAGCTAGCCTGCTGGTTAGTTAGCTATTTATCTAGATAGCTAGCCTGCTGGTTAGTTAGCTATTTATCTAGATAGCTACCCTGCTGGTTAGTTAGCTATTTATCTAGATAGCTAGCCTGCTGGTTAGTTAGCTATTTATCTAGATAGATAGCTAGCTGGTTAGTTATCTAGATAAGTTAGTGACTATTCTGCCAGTGTTTGATTTCTGTGGTCAAATAACCTCTGCATTGCTCGGCGACTCTTTTGCCCATGTCGCGCGCATTGTAAAGAATATGTAAATTGTGGGCACGCGCTTCCATCCCCTTTAATTGCAAAATTGATCACCTGAAACGTGTATCTAGCTAGTAAGTTAAGCAGTATTACCTATAAAAATCTCACTATTACACTTAAGGTACGCAGTACATTGATAGTTTTTTTGCATAGATTTTTGTTCTCCTTTAGATTATTCTTGCTACTGTAACAGTGTAATTACATGTGCAGGAGTATAACCCTGAACAACCCTAAGAAGAGGAATGCCCTATCTCTGTCAATGCTGGACTCACTGAGAGGCAACATCCTGGCTGACATCGACAGCGATGACCTCAGAGTCATCATCATATCAGGTAAGATACCACCAGAGCACTGATCCTTGATCAGATGTGCCCCCCCACACCCCTGTTGGTCCCCCTTCATAAACACCATTGTGTTGTGTGTGTTCAAGCTAAGGGACCAGTGTTCTCCTCTGGACATGACCTGAAGGAACTGACGTCAGCACAGGGCAGAGATTACCACACCAAGGTGTTTCAGGCCTGCTCAGAGGTGTGGTTCACTATCGTACTGTATAAGAATATACTGTACACACACATCATCATTATTGGCGATCACTCAAGTCGAGAAGTCCTCAAGTCCTCCATAGGGTCTTCTATTTGCGGGACTTCAGATGGCTGTGTGTACATGCAGTAACACACTCATACCTCTTGTTGTTATTGAAGGTTATGACCCTGATACAAGACATTCCCGTGCCTGTGATTGCTATGGTGAATGGGGTTGCCACAGCAGCAGGATGCCAGCTAGTTGCCAGTTGTGACATTGCCGTGGTGACGGAGAAGTCCACCTTCGCCACGCCAGGGGTCAACGTGGGTCTATTCTGCTCAACACCAGCCGTGGCAATAGGAAGAGCTGTCCCCAAGAAGGTAAACACACACACACACACACACACACACACACACACACACACACACACACACACACACACACACACACACACATACACACACACAGACGCACATACTCTGTGTAACTGATATATTTTCTGATATTTTACAGGTAGCCATGGAGATGCTGTTCACAGGAAGCCCAATCTCGGCCCAGGATGCTTTGCTGCATGGACTGGTCAGTAAGGTGGTTCCTGAGGAGTGTCTAGAGGAGGAGACGTTAGCCATCGCACAGCGGGTCTGTCAGGCCAGCCGGCCCGTTGTAGCCCTTGGCAAGGCCACCTTCCACAGGTGTGTGTGTGTCTCACTCCATAGATTTTTCACCACTGTAGCACTCAACCTATCTGCCTATCATGTATTCATTCCTTGTTTGCATTACGACTCACTAATTTTCCTCTAGAAAGATAAACTATATACAGTTGAAGTCGGAAGTTTACATACACCTTAGCCAAATACATTTAAACTCAGTTTTTCACAATTCCTGACATTTAATCCTAGTAAAAATTCCCTGTCTTAGGTCAGTTAGGATCACCACTTTATTTTAAGATTGTGAAATGTCAGAATAATAGTAGAGAGTGATTTATTTCAGCTTTTATTTCTTTCATCACATTCCCAGTGGATCAGAAGTTTACATACACTCAATTAGTATTTGGTAGCGTTGACTTTAAATTGTTTAACTTGGGTCAAACATTTTGGGTAGCCTTCCACAAGCTTTCCACAATAAGTTGGGTGAATTCTGGCCCATTCCTCCTGACAGAACTGGTGTAACTGAGTCAGGTTTGTAGGCCTCCTTGCTCGCACACACTTTTTCAGTTCTGCCCACAAATTTTCTATAGGATTGAGGTCAGGGCTTTGTGATGGTCACTCCAATACCTTGACTTTGTTGTCTTTAAGCCATTTTGCTACAACTTTGGAAGGATGCTTGGGGTCATTGTCTATTTGGAAGACCCATTTGTGACCAAGCTTTAACTTCTTGACTGATGTCCTGAGACGTTGCTTCAATATATCCACATCATTTTCCTTCCTCATGATGCCATCTATTTTGTGAAGTGCACCAGTCCCTCCTGCAGCAAAGCACCCCTACAACATGATGCTGCCACCCCCGTGCTTCACGGTACCTTCCGGCGTTTGGAATTTGTTCCCAAGGATGAACTAGACTTGTGGAGGTCTACAGTGGTTTTTCTGAGGTCTTGGCTGATTTCTTTAGATTTTCCCATGATGTTGAGCAAAGAGGCACTGAGTTTGAAGGTAGCCCTTGAAATACATCCACAGGTACACCTCCAATTGACTCAAAATATGTCAATTAGCCTATCAGAAGCTTCTAAAGCCATTACATAATTTTCTGGAATTTTCCAAGATGTTTAAAGGCACAGTCAACTTAGTGTATGTAAACTTCTGATCCACTGGAATTGTGATATAGTGAATTATAAGTTCAATAATCTGTTTGTAAACAATTGTTGGAAGAATTACTTGTCATGCACAAAGTAGATGTCCTAACCGACTTGCCAAAACTATAGTTTGTAAACATGAAATCTGTGGAGTGGTTAAAAAATGAGTTTTATTGACTTCAACCTAAGTGTATGTAAACTTCCGACTACTGTACACGTGTCGTTTTATACATCATTTAATTACTCTCCCAGACAGATGGCCCAGGGGCGGGATGCGGCCTACGCTACAGCCTCTCGTGTCATGGTGGATAACCTGGCTCTCAGAGATGGACAGGAGGGGATACGGGCCTTCATAGAGAAACGGAAGCCTGTGTGGACAAACAAAGCAGAGAAGGCCCATGAGTGATATCTTCTGGGTCAGCAGCCTCTGGACTGGAGAGGGAGCCTGTGGATGGTTGAGGTGGTAAACTCGCCCCCAATTGGACCCGAACACATCATAGAACACACAAGGGCTTGAGGACATTTTTTAATTAAATCTCTGTTTATTGAAGTGATTATCTGATGAAGGGATACTGCAGGGCTCTCTTCATGTGTGCCTTAGAAGGGGGTGAGGTGAAGGTTCTATGAATGGTATACTTGAGATGCACCTATGGTCAAGGAACTCACTCAGTACAGCGATTGGGCAATTCCTGTAGAACAACTGTGCTATGTGAGAAATAGAATGTAAATGTTTAAAAGGCCAATTAATAAAGCATTTCACCCTACCACTGATTTGGTGAAAACCTGATGGGACTGGAGCAATATAGCTAGACAGAGCTATAGATGCAAGAACTTACCATCCATGAGATAGTTGTTTTAAACATGTTTTCAGGCTATACATTGTTTCAAAAAGAGTAAAACAAGCTTATATTTTGTGGTTCTGATGGGGTATGACAATAGAACTAAGCTCATATTCTTAAATGGTGTAGCATTCAGATTACCCCTTAATGTATTTAAATAAATAAATGCATTTAGTAAAGAACCAATGAAGGCAATCTGCCGATTATTATATGTAGACACATTTAAACAGGCCCAAAGGCAGATGAATGGGGAAACAAAGGATGCATTGTATAATAGGTCCTGTGTTTAGTTGAACCTGCACTGGTTAATGAAAGACAACAGGTATGCAAAATGTTTACCTGGTGGCCGTGGGATTGAGGCGTCCATTGAATGTTTAACAGAGTGGTTGTAACTACTGCATTAGCACTGTATCACCACCAATGTATCCATTGAGAATGGAGTGTTGAGAATTTAACTTTGGAATGATCTTACGGTAGCCTATTGTTACAAATATTTTGGTCTCAATAAATAAAATACAAGACAACAATGTGCTAAGTGATAAATAATAACATGCAATACTCTTAGTAAAGCATGTGTGGGTCCTGGACAAATGGCTTGTATAATCCGGTCTTAAAATCTTTTATTAAGATGAGGGTGTTGGCAGCTGCATAGGGTTGGAAGAGTTTCTCCACTAGAGGGAAGAGCTTCCTCAAATATGAGCGGATGAATAATGTTGGCACTTGTTGTCCCTCTTCCAGGGAAGTCACTAGCCAGTATCAAGAGTGAGCTTGAGGTCCACGCATGTAGTAGAATATGTGTGAAGAAACTTCACTGATGTGTGGCAGGAATAGCAATAACATTCTTACAGAGATAAATCCGCACACACAAATATACAGACGCGTGATCAGAAATGCACACCTCCAATTTGTTTTATTAAGTAAAGAAAAGTTCTCTGATAAACCATTTTGCAATTATTTAACAAAAAAAAAGAAAGGAATTGCTTATTTGCTTGTTCAAATAACAGTATTGTTATACTGTTTGAGAATGATGAGCATTGTATCAAAATGTACATGTTGAGAATCAGCAATAAAAAGGGTAGGTGGTTGAATAAGTATTCAAATGTGTGACGTCGCACTACAAAGTAGTTGAAGTCGGAAGTTTACATACACTTAGGTTGAAGTCATTAAAACTCATTTTTCAACCACCCCACAGATTTCATGTTTACAAACTATAGTTATGGCAAGTCGGTTAGGACATCTACTTTGTGCATGACCCAAGTAATTCTTTCAACAATTGTTTACAAACAGATTATTTCACTTATAATTCACTATATCACAATTCCAGTGGGTCAGAAGTTTACATACACACAAGTTGACTGTGCCTTTAAACAGCTTGGAAAATTCCAGAAAATATCATGGCTTTAGAAGCTTCTGATAGGCTAATTGACATCATTTGAGTCAATTGGAGGTGTACCTGTGGATGTATTTCAAGGCCTACCTTCAAACTCAGTGCCTCTTTGCTCAACATGAGAAAATAAAATAAAATCAGCCAAGACCTCAGAAAAAACATTGTAGACCTCCACAAGTCTTGTTCATCTTTGGGAGCAATTTCCAAACGCCTGAAGGTACCATATTCATCTGTACAAACAATAGTATGCAAGTATAAACACCATGGGACCACGCAGCCATCATACCACTCAGGAAGGAGACGCGTTCTGTCTCCTAGAGATGAACGTACTTGTGTGAAAAGTGCAAATCAATCCCAGAACAGCAAAGGACCTTGTGAAGATGCTGGAGGAAACAGGTATAAAAGTATCTATATCCACAGTAAAACGAGTCCTATATCGACATAACCTGAAAGGCCGCCCAGCAAGGAAGAAGCCACTGCTCCAAAACCGCCATAAAAAAGCCAGACTATGGTTTGCAACTGCACATGGGGACAAAGATTGTACTTTTTGGAGAAATGTCCTCTGGTCTGATGAAACAAAAATCTAACTGTTTGGCCATAATGACCATCGTTATGCTAGGAGGAAAAAGAAGGAGGCTTGCAAGTCGAAGAACACCATCCCAAACGTGAAGCACGGGGGTGGCAGCATCATGTTGTGGGGGTGCTTTGCTGCAGCAGGGACTGGTGCACTTCACAAAATAGGTGGCATCATGAGGAAGGAAAATTATGTGGATATATTGAAGCAACATCTCAAGACATCAGTCAGGAAGTTAAAGCTTGGTCGCAAATGGGTCTTCCAAATGGACAATGACCCCAAGCATACTTCCACAGTTGTGGCAAAATGGCTTAAGGACAACAAAGTCATGGTATTGGAGTGTCCATCACAAAGCTCTGACCTCAATCTTTTAGAAAATGTGTGGGCAGAACTGAAAAAGTGTGTGCGAGCAAGGAGGCCTACAAACCTGACTCAGTTACACCAGTTCTGTCAGGAGGAATGGGCCAAAATTCACCCAACTTATTGTGGGAAGCTTGTGGAAGGCTACCTGAAACATTTGACCCAAGTTAAACAATTTAAAGGCAATGCTGCCAAATACTAATTGAGTGTATGTAAACTTCTGATCCACTGGGAATGTGATGAAAGAAATAAAAGCTGAAATAAACCCCTCTACTATTATTCTGACATTTCACATTCTTAAAATAAATTGATGATCCTAACTGACCTAAGACAGGGAATTTTTACTAGAATTAAATGTCAGGAATTGAGAAAAACTGAGTTTAAATGTATTTGGCTAAGGTGTATGTAAACTTCTGAATTCAACTGTACGTCAGTAAGTATTGATGTGTGTATATGGAATGATTTAATATGTGCTGGTAACTGAACATCAGTGAATGTGACTTGTGAACATATAAGACATGAGTTGTTAATTAAAGCATATTGTTTCTGGGTAAGTACTTCAATACTAGTACACATTCCTCCTCTATAGAAACCTCTTTCAGCTGACAATTACTCTGTGGTGACGAAAACACTACTGTTTTCTATGCAATGAATGTTCATGTAAACTTTTCAGGAGTGAAGTAAATCATACATTTCTTCATCGGAGAGAATTTGTGTTTTTTTTTTTCTACGGACGACATAATAGTTCACTGTTGATTGACTTTACAGTCTCAATATGGGGTATAAAGCAGACACTGGCTTTGATACACAAACACTGTACACACACTGTATTTGGGTTACAGAAATGCATTGCGATGACTAGAAATTACAGTGGTCGCTAATCTGAGCGACAACAGAATAATCTCAATGAAAAAATTAACTACTCGTTTTTAAAAACTGAGGCTCTTCAAAATGTAAATTAAAGATATATTTTAAATCGTCCCTGTTCTGTAATTCTATTATTTGACATAGCTTTGTTTCTCTCTATGAAAAATAAGATATTCACAAGCATATAGAGTAAATTAGATATTTTGGAAGTAACTCATTAAAAAATAAAGATGGAAAATTAAAAAAATGAATCACTGAGTTTGTCTCGCCAGGAGAAGTGTCCCTGCTACTGATAATGTTTCAATAACTCAGCAGATTAACAAAACATCATTTACTGTACATTTTAAACTCTAAAAGATATACATATATTCTTTTAACTCCTGTCGTGAATGATTTAACATCCAAAAAATAAAATAATCAATCTTCAGGTGGCTTTTAAAAGGGATCCATAAAAACGTCAGAAGCTGGTGTGTCCTGCAGCATTCATGATGCAGTATGACTTTTAAACGTCAGTACGTCACATATAAAGCGCAAACAAACCAAACTAAAACTCGTTAACACTAGTAGGACTACCGTTTCTGCTGCCACAGTGTCAGTGACTACACCTCAGTGTCTTTCTATTCTTCTATCACTCTTCTTCTCTCACAGCAACATAGACTCCTGCATGGTGAACGCCTCTGGTGCGTGCCTGTAGTGTGGTCCTCCGAACAGCGGCGGGAGCTGTTGCCTTATGGTGGGCTGCTGCTGCATCTGGAACTGTGTCCTGTAGTGAGCCAGGCCGTCAGGGCCAGGGGGAAAGGTGAACTCCTGCACGGGGGACATCTGGGCCCTCTGGAAGCTGGGGGAGCGGGGTACACCTCCAGGGGCACCTTCCTGTTGCCCCCACACTTCCCCTCCCCAGCCTGGCCCCTCAGGCAGGTAGGGCGGGCTCTGCTCCCCTTTCCTGCACCCCTCGTACCGGTTGTAGTCAACAGGAAGATACACCGGATGGGCGGCTGCAGCGGAGGTGAGCCGTGTGGGCTGGGGCAGGTATGTGGAGGCATTACTACCAGGGCTGTCTAGCTGCTGTATGATGCGGTGGGCCAGAGTGGGCTGGGCCGAGCTGGGAGGCTGCCTGTGGGCTGAACTGGGAGGCTGCCTGTGGGTGGTGGCGTAAGAGTTGTTCATGAGGGCCTTCTCCGGAGAGAGGCTGGGTCGCTGGGTGGTGGCGTACGCCCTCTCCCCATACATCAGACCCATAGGTGGGGTGCCTCGGGAGGGCAGGGGGCCATAGTGCCTGTCCTCTCCCAGTCCCCTCTGCTCGAGGCTCACACTGTAGGGGGGGTAGTGGAGTGGCACCATAGCAGGCCGGCCGGGGGAGTACTGCTGGGGGGGCGTGGGGTACTGGCTCTGGGCATTGGGGTGGACATAGGGTTTACCCCCTGCATGGCTGTTGAGGGACAGGGCAGCTGGGATGGGATGTTTGGCCTGCCTAGCTACTGGTCCTATGGAGACCATGCTTCCTTGCAGGCTGGGGGTGGGGGGTAGGGACGGTGTTTCGCTGCATCTCATCTGCGACGGTGGCCTCTCCAGCTCCAGGACCTCCACAAAGTCCTGCTCTGCCCCCCCGGGCACGTTGTCGTACTGAGAGGCGTTGGAGCCACGGTTGGAGCCTGGGATCAAGCCCCTGGAGCGGGGCCGCCGGTTGAGCAGCAGGGTGTCATCAGGGCTGGAGGGGGCCGGGGAACCACCGCGGCTCAGCTGGATCTCCCTGGCCGCCGCTGCCTTGGCCGCCTCCAGCTTGGTCTCGGAGGGCTTGACCCAGCGCGGGGCGATGTCTTTACGAGAGCTGCTGGAGGCGGCATTGGAGTTGTGGTTGGCCGTGGCGTGGCTCTGAGGCTTCCCTCTGTCCACCACCTTTAGAGGAGGGTTGGGGTGTGGCGAGGGAGAGGGCGCCGGGGACGGTGTAGGTGTGGACCCTCTCTCAGGGGTGGCGAGGGTGGGGACGGAGGGCTGTTTGCAGTGGGGGTCGAGGGGGACGGAGTTCTCTCCGGACCCCCGTGATCTGACCTCCCTCTTCTCAGCCTTGTGCTGCCGGGGCAGCTTCTCCAGGGAGTCCCTGCGCGCCCGGGTGGGAGGCCGGCTGTCCCACTGGCGCTCGGGGGTGGGTTTAGCCGGTTTTGGGGGCTTAGCCGGCAGGGCGTCGCTCTGACCATTCGCTACGTGGTTCTGGTTCACCGCCAGATCTGGGGGCAACTGCCCAAGAAGCTTCTTGGGATACTCATCCTCTTTACCTGCACAGATACAACAGAAAGAGGTTAGAGCACCTGGAGAACACAGATGGCAAAGGCATGTTTTCAATATTAAATATTAAAAATATTTAAAAAAGGCCATATGGATTCATGCAACATCACTGCTGACAGGGGGTGAAAATAAAGAGAGAATTACATTCACCACAACACTGAATAATCACGTCTCCACAGGCGAGAAACCAACCAAGAACATAAAAAATAAAACATCTGAAATAACTTGTATTAAAAACTCAGAGTGCGAGCCAGAGGCGTCCAATTAGGAAGTGCCATTCAAAAGTGTACACTCTGAAATGATACGTTTTCACTCAATTTCATTAAAATGTACTTAGCTGCAGCAGCCCCCGACTTCAAAAGGTCAGACTGAAATAAGCTAACGGACTGTCCTTAAATACTTTAGAAACACTTGTAAGAAATAGAAAACATGACTGAGTTAGAACTCAAGGACAAAAAACATAAATAAATCAACTCTATGCAGTTTTAAACAACATTACTTGATGAGTATATTATTACTACATAATTGTATCTACCCGTGTCATGAAAAGAAAGCACAGTACAGGTGACAGTACAGGTGACAGTACAGGTGACAAAGATATACAGAGAAACAGACAGTGAAGGTGTGACACTGGATGTGTTGGGCTCTGGTAGGAACAGTGTGTCCACAATCACCATAGAAACCAGGAGACACAAACTGGAGAAGAGGAAGTGATGTGACTGGACCAGGAAGTGTTGTGTGTTTGACCCAGGAAGTGCTGTCAATGACTGGTATTGAATCCACAAACTAAAGTGGCTCTCAATTGTGTAAGAAAGTGTTGTTCCAACAATATGTCCCATTTCCCTGTCCTTAGACTGAATGGGTGAAAACAATATGGAGAAACTCAGCCTGTAGGTCGCAGCATCCATCACTCCGAAACAGCTTCCTGTTAGAACCACTGATCTGAAAAGCCTGGATAAGAGAAATAATGGCTCTTTGGTTGGGGATAAAGGAAAGGAGACGAGAAGCGGAAGCCACACAGCTGAGATCAGTGCTTTATTGCTCTCACCCATCCAGCCTTCTCAGTGAGGACTTAGGAGAGGAAGCCACTAAAGAGAGTATTGAGGATTCACCCAGGAAATACTGTATATGTGTTCACTAACAAGGGTGCTTTAGGGTTGCCAAGTTAAGGGTAGGATGCCGTCTCCACCCCACAATCAAATGTAAAAACACAGACAACAACCTATTCAAACCTTTGTTTAGGCTCTTGTCAAAAACCTCATCCAACAATTTAACTGTCAAAGTTTGAAGAGTTTTGGTTTCTGAATATCCATTTCTCAACATGACATGTGGTTGGTTCACTGGTAGCAGATGGGTTGAAGATTACCTCCAAGTGCTGCAGTTGAACAAAAAAAAGCCTCCAGTGTTGGATGATGCTTATTTTCCTGTCACCAGGAAGAGAAAATAGCTCTCTCACTGTGTGTGCACACAACCAGGGTGGTAGGATGCCACAGTACGTTAAGACATTCTGAGGTTAAGCCATTATATAGCCTACAATGTTGAGTGGTGACCAGTTGAAATTATTGACTCAAAGTATCTTATTGACTGTAAAGTAGGAGTTAAATGGTTACTGCCGTCTACTGATAATGACTATCTACAGTACCTAGCTAAAAGCAGTCATAGAAAGTGTGTGACCAATAGCGTGAGAGAAATAGAGAAGCAGAATCCCTCAATTTAAAAGCAATAGTAGCCTGGCCTGAGTTGCAGTAGCTACTGTATATGGGTGCGGTAACATTGTGAGAATGTTTTTATTTATTTATTTATTTTTTTTAAAAAGAGAACCCCAGTGCTGCTGGACAGACAGGCGACAGACAAGACGGACGTAAAACGGAGGGAGGGATGGACAGATGATGAAACAGCGGGGAACACCAGTCAGGATAGCCCACCGGTTACTGTTGTAGGAAGGGATGTGGCCCCCACTCCCACCCACACTTTTGTAGGCTGTGCCGAACGATTGGGAGGTGAGGGAGAGAAGGTAGAGTAAGCAAGAGAGAAAAAGCAAGATTAGACACTGCTATCACTAAATTACTACTGCTGCCATATTTCTACACAGCAGCGAGCAAGACAGCTCTGTGTGTGTGTAGGCGTGAACTGGAACTCTGTGGTTGAGGGTGATTGTAAGTGAATTAACATATGAAGGGTGATATATCCGTGTGTGTGTGTGTTGATATTTTGAGCTTGTGCGTGGCAGTTGTCTAGTCTGCGTGTGCCAAATGTATAGCCTAATGTAATCAGTGTGTATGAGATGTGTTGAGGGCAGTAGGCTACCTGGTGCGGCCAGCTCCAGTTTGGACCTCCGTAGCTCCATCATGTTGTTCTGTAGCTGCTCGATCACAAAGTCATCCTCAAAGACGAAGTCCTTGGCCAGAGTCACCTGCAGGAACTCCACCAGATCCTCCATAGACAGCTTCAACAGGTGCTCTGCAAAAAACACACACACACACACACACACACGTGTGTGAGAACACTTTCTCTCGTGCAGTCACATACTGTATTTTAGGGTTTAGCTGAGGTGGTTCAGTGAACCATGCTCACATGATGAATAACTGTCTGAGACCTGAAGCTGGGGCTTTAGTTCAACAGTCTGGCGGCACACAGACAACCACATGGTCACAGACAACCACATGGTCACAGACAACCACATGGTCACAGTGGTACTGTTCTAGTCTTACTCTTGTGCAGTTTAAGGACTGTGTAGGACATGGCGGTCAGAACTCTCTCTCCCTCCAGGATATAGATGTCCCAGATCCGCAGGGTCAGGGTGAAGGGGGTCTGAGGGAGAGAGAGGAAGAAAGATTATGAAATGGGGAGAGAAAGAGATAGGGAGAGGGATAATGAAGGAGAGAGAAAGAGATAGGGAGAGAGATAAGGGAGAAAGAACAAGAGATAATGAAGAGAGAATAGAGAAGAAAGAAATATAATTTAATAATTTAACACTTTCATTAGGCCAAGACCTGCAGTGATGAGTGATGCTTTACAAAGACATATTTATAAAGGCTGCAGGTCTAAAGGATACAGAGAGAAGAGGATATGATTCATCCACTCACCCTGTCTAACATTCTGATACAGAGAGAAGAGGATATGATTCATCCACTCACCCTGTCTAACATTCTGATACAGAGAGAAGAGGATATGATTAATCCACTCACCCTGTCTAACATTCTGATACAGAGAGAAGAGGATATGATTCATCCACTCACCCTGTCTAACATTCTGATACAGAGAGAAGAGGATATGATTCATCCACTCACCCTGTCTAACATTCTGATACAGAGAGAAGAGGATATGATTCATCCACTCAACCTGTCTAACATTCTGATACAGAGAGAAGAGGATATGATTCATCCACTCACCCTGTCTAACATTCTGATACAGAGAGAAGAGGATATGATTCATCCACTCACCCTGTCTAACATTCTGATACAGAGAGAAGAGGATATGATTCATCCACTCACCCTGTCTAACATTCTGATACAGAGAGAAGAGGATATTATCCATCCACTCACCCTGTCTAACATTCTGATACAGAGAGAAGAGGATATGATTCATCCACTCACCCTGTCTAACATTCTGATACAGAGAGAATAGGATATGATTCATCCACTCACCCTGTCTAACATTCTGATACAGAGAGAAGAGGATATGATTAATCCACTCACCCTGTCTAACATTCTGATACAGAGAGAAGAGGATATGATTCATCCACTCACCCTGTCCAGGAAACACTGGAAAAACCACTTCATAGTGTACAGGCTGGTAAACACCTCCTGTGTGTCCTGAAACATAGAGGTCAATAAGCCATTACCGCATGCGTGTGTATACTTTGGTGCGTATTTAAGAATGGCAGTGGCCTTGATTTAACAGCAGTGGTGAATCAACCACTGTGCACAAGGCCACATATTAAAAGCAGAATAAAAGCACAGTCCATGTCTGTGTGTGTGTGTATACTGTGTGTGTGTGTGTGTGTGTGTGTGTGTGTGTGTGTGTGTGTGTGTGTGTGTGTGTGTGTGTGTGTAGACATGGCATTTGTCTCTCATTCCACCACCCTTTAATCTCAACACATCCAAGGCTGCTGCTGTGGCCCTCAACTCAGTCCCACATACCAGCAGGCTATTTACCACTACCCCTCCCCAGGCTGTGTGTGTGTGTGTGTGTGTGTGTGTGTGTGTGTGCCTCACCAGGTGTGACTTCAGTTTGGGCATCATTTTCTTGAGGATGCGGTCATGGTGCTCCTGGAAGCGCATCAGCTTAGGGAAGCCGGGGATAAAAAACCCTGGAGGGGAGGGACGGCAGGAGGGAGAGACTGACATTAACAGTCTCTTCACGTCCGTTTTGAAAGAGCACAGAGCATCTTACAAATGTATGAAATTAGTCTGGTGGTTGTTGTTGTTGTTGTGTGTGTGGGTCTGAATGGAAGGGACGAGAGATTGGGTGAGCTCTATAGATATTTGGTAAGACGTTGTGAGGGAGGGTTCTCTATAAATGTTTCTTCACATTATGGGGCCCAGAAGAGATAGTCCTTGAAAGGTATGTGAGAGTGCGTGTGTATACAGTGTGTTTATATCCATATGGTACATTCCTGTGTCAGTGGGGTCATGTTGGCCATTTAAGGAATGTCTGGAGTAAAAGATCACAGCCAACTATACTATCTGGTCTAGGGCATGATTGTTCATGCCTACTTAGTGTGTCTGGTCTAGGGCATGACTGTTCATGCCTACTAAGTGTGTCTGCTCAAGTATGCTACCCCTGAATTAAGTTGTATCCCATATTGTGACATGTACGGCTTTGCATGGGCTATTTTATATAGGATGTAACATAGTGTGTTTACCGTGCATGGCGTGTTTCTGTCCAGAGAGTAGTTTGACCAGAGACCAGAAGGCATCCTCTTCATTCATATAGATGAGCAACAGAGCAGTGATTTGACTCATGCCCTGGCAGTACCCTACTTCCTACACACACACACACACACACACACACACACACACACACACACACACACACACACACACACACACACACACAGAGTTTTATAATTTATATGTATAGTCAAAACATACATGCAAAACTACACACATGCAGACAAACTCAGACTCACTTTTATACTACACAGGCCAATAAAAGGTTGGTGGATGGAGAGAACAAGGGAAGGATGATCAAGGGGTGCTGGATGAGGGGAAAAGAAGGACAAGGACAGAAGATGAGGAGGAAAAGAAGAGGTGGAGCAAAGAAAAGAGGACGTGTGGAGGTTTAGAGGGATTCATTATGGAACGCGTGTAGCGTGACTCACCGTGTTGTACATGGAGTAGGCTGTCAGAACGTGGAACAGAGCCTGCTGCCTGAAAACAAAACCGACAACAAAACAGTCAACCTACTGACGACAAGACATCGTCTGCTGGAAGCAGCACAGGTTAACTAACACGGACACTTCTGGAGCTTCCCACAATGCATCACAAAAGGTGTAAAAAATATGTAACCTTTGTTTATCCAGGTTAGTCTCGCTGAGATAAAAATCTATTTTTCAAGAGAGACCTGGTCCAACCAAGACTGTATTCAGGTTATATGGGTGGAATGACCTACTCTCATCATTCAAATGTTCTAACAGTCGTATTGTCCTCTTTATGAGATTAACAACTACATTAATACGTTTTACTTCCTATACTGTGTCATGGTCAGTATTGAGGCAATATGTTAAGTCCCTTTGAGGCTGTGGCTGCCTGGCCCACGTTGCTCTTACAGTGTTTATTTCCCAGGGGCCCCTGGTTCTGGCTCTCCCCTGACGTCATCAAGCAGAAGTAAAAAACACAGAAAAGGGACGTGTGTCCTTTCACTTCCTTATAGGGAAATGTCAATAACAGCCACCATTATAACTGAGAGAGATAGTAGATGTACGTTATGGGTCAACCCCCTACGACCAGGGTTTTTTCCTAGTCAGGGCACAAAACTAATTACGGGTACTGTTCTGTAGTGACTAAGTGTAGATCTTGTACTTCTCATCCAGTTGAGTAGGAGATACTGACTTGACATCGTAGCGGTGCATGAACATGATGTGGTCCCGGTAGGTTCGGTTCACATCCAGGTCAATCTGACGGATGTCAGGAGACAGACCCCGCGCCCTGAGCTTCAACTTCTGCACACAGGAAACACAACAGAGTCAGTGAGGGATTGTGTGTTTGTGTGAGTGAGAGAGATACAAAGGAATAAGCCTACTCAACCATCCCGCAAACATTTATTGAGTTTTAATAAATCCTGCACACACACACACACACACACACACACCACCTCCCCCTCCACACACACACACCACCTCCCCCTCCACACACACACACCACCTCCCCCTCCACACACATTCATCTCCCCCCGTAATAATGATGAAGCTCTGAAATCTAATAAATCCAGTGTTTGCTGGCCTGGTTATGAATGTTAATGAGGCCTGAGCTATAATTAAGCTGGCTGAGTGGAGAGACAATAGGAGTTAACTACAGTGTGAATGTGTATAGTTCCTACATGACTTTGCCCGGGGAGGAAGGAGGGAGGATGTTAGTCCTGGGTGGGAGGGCTTTTTATTTATTTATTTAACCTTTACTTAACTAGGCAAGTCAGTTACGAACACATTCTTATTTACAATGACAGCCACCTACAGGATCAGTCCCTGGAGCAAATTATGGTTAAGTTCCTTGCTCATGGACACCGTCAGGTTTTTCACCTTGTCGGCTCGGGTATTTGAACCAGTGACCTTTCGGTTACTGGCCCAACGCTCTAACCGCTAGGCTACCTGCCGCCCCTCTGGCTCGTGTTTCCATAACTACCTCGTAGAAGTCTTTCTTCTCCTCTTTGATCTTGGGAACGTCGAGGAGCAGACACCACACCTCTCCTCGGAGCTGGAGGGGAATTCCCTTATAGATCCGCCTCACCAGCTGCAGGGAGACATGGGATACAGGGGAAAAGGACATTCTTACTGTTACATCAAATAGACCACACCCCCTAGCCCTAATGCTCAAGGTTCAAAATGCCTTTTTGCCCAATCAAATTCGAGCTTCTCAACTGAATAGTTTTCATGATGAATTAATAGCATGAATATCTGACTCACATTCAACAATAACAGGGGTACATCAATCATCAATCAAGTGGATAGTATGAGAGGACAAGTATGTGTGTGTGAAGGACAAAGAACATACAAAGATTATTCTGGGTGGATGGAGAAGAGGGGCTATAGTTGTGTGAGTCTGGACCTCTGGGCAGATGGAGAGAAGCTTTAGAAGGTCTGGTCATGCTCAGCGTGTGTGTGTGTGTGTGCGTGTGCGTGTGCGTGTGTGTGTGTGCGTGCGTGCGCGTGTGCGTGTGTAAAGGGGTAAAGTCATTCCATAGGCAGAAGGAGATTAAACAACTCCAGGACTCGGAGTGGAAAAGATCAAGTCTTAAAAGACAAACTGATGGAACAGCAGAGTTAATAGCTGCTGTGAATTCTCCTTTGACAGCTATTAAAATCGCCCTGTGGAAATGGGTCTCTAATGCAGAGATGGAAAGTATGAGGAAATATGGGTGAGTGAATAAATGTGTGGCCGTGACTGAGTGTGTGTTTGCATGAGTATATACACTGTGTAAAAAAACATATTTCCTTGATATAGACTGAGACATGGATTGTGTATGTGTGCCATTCAGAGGGTGAATAGGCAAGACAAAAGACCTAAGTGCCTTTGAACGGTGTCTGGTAGTAGGTACCAGTCGCACCGGTTTGTGTCAAGAACTGCAACGCTGCTGGGAAAAATATAATTGATGTGCCATTGAGCAAGGCACTTAACCCTAATTTGCTCCAGGGGTGCCATATTACTATGGCTGACCCTGTAAAACAACATATTTCACTGCACCTATCATATTACTATGGCTGACCCTTTACAACATCACATTTCACTGCAGCGATCATACTACTATGGCTGACCATGTACAACAACACATTTCACTGCAGCAATCATACTACTATGGCTGATGCTGCACAACAACACATTTCACTGCAGCTATCCAGTGTATGTGAGAATACATCATCACACACACACACACACACACACACACACACAACCAAAATTATGTGGACATCTGGTTCCCCCTTGATATAACAGCGTCCAGTCTTCTAGGAATGCTTTCTACTAGATGTTGGAATATTGCTGCAGGGACTTGCGTCCATTCAGCCATGAGCATTAGTGAGGTCGGGCACTGATGGACGATTAGGCCTTGCTCGCAGTCGATGGGGTTGAGGTCAGGGCTCTGTGCAGGCCAGTCAAATTCCTCCAAACCGATCTCAACAATCCATTTCTGGATGGACCGCTTTGTGCACGGGGGCGTTGTCATGCTGAAACAGAAAAGGGCCTTTGAAGCACATAATCGTCTTGAATGTAATTGTATGCTGTAGTGTTTGTTAAGATTTCCCTTCACTGGAACTAAGGGTGCCAAACCATGACAAACAGCCCTAGACCGTTATTCCTCCCCCACCAAACTTTACAGTTGGCACTACGCATTCGGTCAGGTAGTGTTCTCCTGGCATCCGCCAAACCCAGAGTCGTCCGTCGGACTGCCGGATGGTGAAGCGCGATTAATCACTCCAGAGGCTGGGTTTCCACTGCTCCAGGGTCCGATGGCGGCGAGCTTTACACCACTTGGCATTGCGCACGGTGATCTTAGGCTTGTGTGAGGCGAACAGTTCTTGTGCTGACGTTGCGTCCAGAGGCAGTTTGGAGAGTGTTGCAACCAATGTTCACTCACATTTTTTGCTGAGAGCAAACTTGAACATTGTGAAAATTGTGTGCAACTTCCATTGCGTGTTTACTGCTAGGCTGTACACACTTTAAGTTACAGTTTTAACAGTGACAATGTAGGCTACTGTGGCTATTTGATCATAATGTAAGCCTACCAGAGGGGCCTACCATAAAATGCATCCCATAACATTTTAACATGGAAATAGCTGTTCTATCATTCAGCCTACAGTAGCAGCCAATGTACGGTGTTCAATGTAGGCCTACATTCCATGCAGGGCTTGACATGAACCTGTTTATCCACGTGTCCTTCAGACAAGGTGACTGAAAATGTTGTGCTATTTGATGCAAGAAACCACTTTACAAAATAAAATTATTATTACCATAACATTATTACAGAGAATCAGACAAATTATGCTACCCTCTGCCTATTGGCTACTTAGCTTATTCAAGCCTGTCGCAAAATACAACACTGCCCATTGAAGACAAAAAAAAAAGCTCTTCACCAGACTCGCTTTTCAAAGATGCCTAGAAATGTACATGTTTTGTGTTCTTGTAGGATGCAATCACTCCCTTATTGCTGAGTACAGATTATCTATAACTGGGCTAATAGCTCACTAACTAGCAAAGGATATGAACAAAATGTGCAAAAAGTGGTTACATGCAGCTCTCACTTTGATCTAAAAACATCGACTCACGACAGCTCATGCTGAAAACACAGTCCAGTTCAAAGTAAATGGCACAGATCAATATATGGCAATGATCTTTTTCCATATAGGCCTACAGCAGCTCTGATTGTACAGAGTACAGGCTGAGTATTGCGTGTCAACGCAATAGAATCCTACTCCGAAGTGTTCTGCCTACAACAAGTTCTTGCATAGTTTGTTTTGTTTCAGTATGTTGCATTGAAAGTGGGTAATATTGTGTTGATTCAACCACAATTGCCACAGTAAAGGGGAACATTGATAGTGTTAACAGGGAAAACTAGAACAGTGGCCACCAACCTTTGAGTTCAGATCGATTTCTGAATCAAAATTCAAGCCAAGATCTACCGCTCAGATTTATTTTTCACAACTTAAAAAAACTTAAGCCTATGCAACATTAACCAATTAAAAACAGTACTGTTAAAAAAAAAATTAAATTAAAACCTATTTAACTAGTCAAGTCAGTTAAGAACAAATTCCTATTTACAATGACGGCCTACACCGGCCAAACTCGGACTACACTGGGCCTATTGTGCGCCGCCCTATGGGACTCCCAATCACGGTCGGTTGTGATACAGTCTGGATTCGAACCAGGTTGTCTGTAGTGACGCCTCTAGCACCGAGATGCAGTGTCTTAGACCACTGTGCCACTTGGGAGCCCAACTGTAGCAATGAGGTTTGTGCAGTAAGCTATAGGCCCACTACATTATCACTGCATATTGGATTTACTTGTATTGCCCTGCCAATGCAATGCTGTTCGGGACATTTTTTTTAATTATATTTCAAAATTTGAGGTAGGCTATATGATCACACCGGTAATAGATCCGTTGTTGTATTACTTGAGGCACAGCTCAGTGAGCATTTAAATAATTCGCTTTTATTTTTATTTTACTGGGTTGATGGTGCCTTCATTTGATGGTCAGTCTCAGTGGAGGCAGAGAGCAGCAGACTGAGGGTTCACCTCTCAACATCTCTCCGCTCTCCCTTTCCTCCACTGACAACGACCAAAAAGGAAGAACGTCTTACAGCTGATGGCGAAACTCGAGTCGCACCGCATTAATTCTGCCTCATGCACAAATTCATGTTGTTACTCCTATGAACAGAGAAAGTTAAATATTTCTCTATATAAAAAGAAAATACATAAAAAACTATGAAATAACACTCATGTAGTAACCCAAAAAGTGTTAAACAAATCAAAAGAAGAAGACTTGCTTGGGCCAAGTAACACGAGCAATGGACATTAGACCGGTGGAAATCTGTTCTTTGGTCTGATGAGTCCAAATTTGAGATTTTTGGTTCCAACCGCCGTGTCTTTGTGAGACGCAGAGTAGGTGGACAGATGATCTCTGCATGTGTGGTTCCCACCGTGAAGCATGGAGGAGGTGTTATGGTGTGGGGGTACTTTGCTCGTGACACAGTCTGTGATTTATTTAGAATTCAAGGCACACTTAACCAGCATGACTACCACAGCATTCTGCAGCGATACACCATTACATCTGGTTTGCGCTTAGTGGGACTATCATTTGTTTATCAACAGGACATTGACCTGGCCTCCACAATCACCCAACCTCAACCCAATTGAGATGGTTTGGGATGAGATGGACGCAGAGTGAAGGAAAAGCAGCCAACAAGTTCTCAGCATATGTGGGAACTCCTTAAAGACTGTTGGAAAAGCATTCCAGGTGAAGCTGGTTGAGAGAACGCCAAGAGTGTGCAAAGGTGTCATCAAGTCAAAGGGTGGTTACTTTAAAGAATCTTAAATATATTTTGATTTGTTTAACACTTTTTTGGTTACTACATGATTCCATATGTGTTATTTCATAGTTTTGATGTCTTCACTATTATTCTACAATGTAGAAAATAGTACAAATAAAGAAACACCATTGAATGAGTAGGTGTGTGCGTGAGAGATACACACACATCTTCATTACTCAGCAGGCGGGACGCAGAGACAGGTGGGAGAAGAGAGGGGAAACATTGATTTGGAAGGAGATGTGTTTAGACATCGGATGGCCAGTGATGGGTGATAATTAAAAGGTTAACAAATCAGTTTACGTTGTATGCTCATAGTGCATGTTAGTCTGTGTGTGTGCGTGAGTGAAGTATGAGTGTTCTGTGTGAGTGTGGAGGTGTGTGTCTGTACTGTGTAGTATGTGTGTGTGTTACTGTGTGCTGTGTAGTGTGTGTGTGTGTGTGTGTGTGTGTGTGTGTGTGTGTGTGTGTGTGTGTGTGTGTGTGTGTGTGTGCGCCAGATAGTTTCTACAATGACAGCCCTGCAATTAGGGCTCTGATGAGGAAGTCAATGAGTGCATCTGTTCCACTAATCATCCATCGGTGTGTGTGTGTGTGTGTGTGTGTTTGTGGCGCTTCTTTTGGTGAGTTTATAGTGTCTGTTTATCTCTGTCTGTGTGTGTGTGTGTGTGTGTGTGTGTGTGACGTCTCTCCTGCTCGCTGCACTCCACTGTCCTCTATCTGTACCAACAATTCACTGTCACAACACCTGTGCCAGGTCCCAGGCTCTGCCCTAAAGCACATTTTTATTAGATCTACTGATTTCACCTACCTTACAGATGCTATAAGCCGCCTTACAGATGCTATAAGCCGCCTTACAGATGCTATAAGCCGCCTTACAGATGCTATAAGCCGCCTTACAGATGCTATAAGCCGCCTTACAGATGCTATAAGCCGCCTTACACATGCTATAAGCCGCCTTACACATGCTATAAGCCGCCTTACACATGCTATAAGCCGCCTTACACATGCTATAAGCCGCCTTACACATGCTATAAGCCGCCTTACACATGCTATAAGCCGCCTTACACATGCTATAAGCCGCCTTACACTATAACCAAATGGCTGCATTGTAGCTACTATTGTTTTCAGCAGCACAGGAAAGAAAGAGTCATCTGAACCGTAACCTGTTTAACCAGCCGAGAGAAACGAGCCGAGCACTGACTGACAGGATACAGATTCCTCTGGGGGGGCGGGCGAGAGAAACTAACTAACAGCAAGTCCTTGGGTGCTGCTTGTCACACAATTCTTGAAACCAGAGAAGTGGAGAAAGAGAGAGAACAAGGCAAAAAAATTCCCCTAGTCAACGTTAATTTAAAAACCACCTCAGCGTACATCTGAAGGACGTCAGAACTGAACACCTATCATTTGGAAGACCCCAGACTCAGGCAATAACAAGGACAGCTATTACAGAGATCGGACCCCTCTAAATGCCCTTCAGGGAGAGACTAACATTTGTTCACCAAAGAGGATAGAAGTGAGTGAGGCACGAGGAGAACAATATGGAATGTAATATTTCACAACAGGAATGTGGGAATGAGAGATATTTCAAGAGAGACTGCCAGAAGGTGAGATGGAGAGGGAGGAAGAGGGAGAGAGAGAGAGATCGTACCTTTTCACTGTTCTTATACTTGTCCCAGCTCTTCATCATCTTCAGCCATTTTGAGGTCCTTTCTAACTCTAAGTGTTTTTGCTGAGGGGACACAGGAAGTGGCATGTTAACACTTCCACATTATCATAACTCTGGAGAAACTGTACGGTCAACAGATAAACATGCGGTATCGTACATTTTGCTTCATAAAATGAATAATAATGTTTTACGATGTAGGATGAGGCAAAAGGTTACAGTGACATTAGAACGCAATCTAAAAATCAGCTCAGAACATTATGAAACTCATCGTAAGCTACAGTGGAAGACTGGAACATGCTAGGATTCCGAAAAAGGAAATAACAAATCCATTCTCAGCAACCAGAGTTCTATTCATGGCAGTAACAGTAATCGTTATGTGTGTGGAAGACACTTTTTGTTATTTATCATCTGTGAAGGTCATTTTACAGCGGCATAGACGTGTGGGATGGGAGAGAAGTAGTTAGCCCGGAAGATCTGAAACCTGGTCACTCACCTTCTCTTCCACCGAGTCGTAGGACGGAAGCTCATTCTCCCTTGAGAGGAGGAACAAATAAGCTTAAGTATTACATAGCTTTGGTTTGTTTTTAGACACATTCTTGCTGTGAAAATATGCAAGGTATCAATCATTGTTTGGCCATGGGCTTAGCTAAAGCTTTTCTAGTCTGGGCCTTTAAGAACATTACACATTTGGTAGGTGGGTGGAATGTTAGTCGGCTGTCTCTCTGTCTAACTCAAATCCCTCATACGCATTGAAGACGGACAAGATAAAGCCCATTAGATCAGATGTCTCAACATGAATATGGTCCACTCAAACATTCTTTCCGGAGGAAATGCAGTCATTAAATAAATAAATGCTGTTACTGCCAGAGCTTATTTAACCTTCCCTAACACTCATCAAAGGGAGGGAACATTACACATGTCAGCAGTCACACAAACAGGAAATAACATATTAAAACATTCCTCCATTCTGGCTCCTGTCCTGTCCAAGTTTCAATGCATCTATGGCTATCCGTCAGTTACACTATGAAACTAACAGTTCAGAGCAGCACAGCTCTCTCTGTGCCACTCAGCCCACATCATAATCGGGATTTCCCCATGGTGGGGGCCTGTTCCAAAATGCATCCTTACTTTTTTTGTAATATTAACTATCTGTAGATGACTGGGCAAGTGAAAGTAAAGTTAAGTTTCATCTCCATTTCTTTAACCAATCCAACATTGGTCAGAAATATGATTAGGTCAGATCTGTGATGACTTCAGGGAAGAGAGCCTGGGTCTCATCCCCCACTGTCTTAACCATGGGCCCCAGCTCTGTCTCCTAACCAGTCCAAAGTCCTGGCATTAGGCCACAATCTCTTCATCTCGCTCTTCTGTCCAAGACCATAGCCTTCACCCAGGGCTTCAACCTCTCCATCCTTCCCTCTCTCCAGACAGTGACTGGCCCTGGGCCCCAACACTTCATCTCTCTCTCCATAACGTAACCTTCTCTCCATCTCTCTCTCCCCTATACCGTGACTCTGGCCCTGAGCCTGAACTCCCACACTGATGCCCTGTGATTGTGGCTAACCCTGCAGCTTCCTGCCTGGACCAGCCCACATGTGCCAGCATATATATATATATATATATATATATAAAAACTGTTATAACTGCCTAAATACAGTTGTTTAAGAGCAATGCAACCCCGTTGCTGGCCATGCTAAAGCCACAACACACACCAGTCTATAGAGAGAGCGTCTTATACCAAGCTTTATAGTGTAATGTTCTCCTACTTCAAGACAATGGTACAGTTTTAAACTAGTGTTCTTTGAAGCTTACTGAAATTAAATATCAGAACACAAACAATAGGGAAGATAGTGGTGTGTGTGTGTGTGTGTGTGTGAGTGATTCACATTTCAAAGTTTATTTGCCATGTGCAATGAATTGATCACTTAAGGGTGTATGTGTGTGTGTGTGTGTGTGTGTGTGATTGTGTGTGTGATTGTGTGTGTGTGTGTGTGTGTGTGCGCTCTTACTGTACGAAGCCGAAGCGGTCAATGACTTTGTACAGGTGGAAGCTTGCATCTTCCCAGGGTTCCACAGTGGCACCCTCTTTTCCCTGCAATCAAAGAGCCTCATGGGTAAAGCAATGAATAACAAGTAGTCTGAAATGCATTTGTGCTTTAAAAAAAAAAAAAAAAAACATCCTTGGGGAACATTTTTAAAACTCTGAATGCAGCACAAATGAGAATGAATACCAATTACATACTTTGAATGTTATGAACTAATGTCATGTAACTTTATGCCTACATAAAACTGGATAGCTACATACTTTGTAAACATTGACACTATTACATTAGAGATAGAACATGAACATCAATGTTATTTTATACTGAACAAAAATATAAAACGCAACATGTGAAGTGTTTCATAAACTGAAATGATCCCAGAAATTTTCCATTCGCACAGAAAGCCTATTTCTTTCAAATTTCGTGCACAAATTTGTTTACATCCCTGTTAGTGAGCATTTCTCCTTTACCAAGCTAATTCATCCACCTGACAGGTGTGGCACATCAAGAAGCCGACTAAACAGCACGGTCGTTACACAGGTGCACCTTGTGCTGGGGACAAAAAAAATTGCAGTTCTGTTACACAACACAATGACACAGATATCTCAAGTTAAGGGAATGTGCAATTGGCATGTTGACTGCAGGAATGTCCACCAGAGCTGTTGCCAGATAATTGAATGTTCATTTCTCTACCATAAGCCACCTCCAATGTAGTTTTAGAGAATTTGGCAGTACGTCCATCCAGACTCACAACCGCAGACCATGTTTATAGCATTGTGTGGGCGAGCAGTTTGCTGATGTCAACGTTGTGAACAGAGTGCCCCATGGTGGTGGTGGGGTTATGATATGGGCAGCCACAAGCTACAGACAACTAACACAATTGCATTTTATTGATGGCAATTTGAATGCACAGAGATACAGTGAGGAGATCCTGAGGCCCATTGTCCTGCCATTCATCCACTGCAATCACCTCATGTTTCAGCATGATAATGCACGGCCCCATATCATAAGGATCTGTACACAATTCCTGGAGGCTGAAATTGTCCCAGTTCTTCCATGTCCTGCATACTCAGACATACTCACCAATATCCAGCAACTTCGCACAGCCATTAACGAGGAGTGGGACAACGTGATCAACTCTATGCAAAGGAGCTGTGTCGTGCTGCATGAGGCAAATGGTGGTCACACCAGATACTGACTGGATTTCTAACCCACACCCCTAGCTTTTTTTAAAAATTTATTTTTAGAAGTATCTTTGACCAACAGATGCATATCTTTATTCCCAGTCATGTGACATCCATAGATTAGGGTCTAATGAATTTATTTCAATTGACCGATTTCCTGATATGAACTGTAACTCAGTAACGTCATTGAAATAGTTGTGTGTGTGTGTGTGTGTGTGTGTGTGTGTGTGTGTGTGCGTGTGCGTGCGCGCCTGTGTGTGTACATGCTATGCTTGGCTGTGCTAGAGAGCCTAGCCCTGCTGATAACAGGTGTGAAATGAAGAGCTAGGCAGAGGCCCCCTGAGTCACAGCCGGACTCAAGGCAGAGGAGAAGCTGTTTTATTCATCAGACAACAGAAAGAAAGTCAACGTTGAAAATGAGAAGAGAAAAATGAGAGTGGGGAATGAAAAGAGATCGCACAGGTAAAATAATGAGGAAATGAAAATAAATTGTGAAGACTGAGGGGAAGATGGAAGGATTGTATAGAGAAACAAATACAAGGGGGGGGGAGAGAGAGAGAGAACAGGCAGGAGACTGAAATAGAGGGCATAAGAGGTGAAGAAGAGAGGGAAAGAGGAAAAAGAGAGAGAGAGAGAGAGAGAGAGAGAGAGAGAGAGAGAGCTAAACAATCTCCAGCATTGGCTGAGGTCTGTAAGGCTAGCCTGAAGACCAGCTGGTTGAGGTGATGATGTCTAAAATACATCTCTCCCTCCCTTTCTCTGTCCCTCGCTCCCTCTTTTTATTGGAAGCTCTGTCCTAACTTAACACAGCTCCCTCACACAGCAGAGACAGGGTCAAATAAATATGAATAAATCAAAAAGACACATCTGGATGAATAGATGGTTCTTACATCCGACCCCAAAACACACAGCGCCTGGAAGAGATGTCAGTGGAGAGACAGACAGACTGTGTCTAAAGGCCACGTAATTTGGTATCTGTGTATAGACACAGGGGAGCACACACACACACACACACACACACACACACACACACACGCTGTGTAAAATCAATGTCATAGCAGAATTGGAGCATGATTCTGTGCAGTGTTTTCCTTTGTCAAGCTTTCCATGTTTCTGGTGTTACGTCTATGATTGACTCTGTCACAGTTAGAGAGTGTATATATAATGTTTAGATTTTTCTCCTGTAGTCAAGGGAACCAGGTGGGATAGGCCGTCATACCCTTGAATAAAACCCCATTGATAGAGAACGTTGAGGTCTGTAGTGAGAGCATGAACTCCATTTTTGTCTTGATGTTTTGATAACAGTCCCCCGTCATGATGAAACTGAATTGGTTTTGATTGGACTCGTTCCGCCTCGCCAACGAGAGAAAATTGACTCCTCTTGTGATCAGGGTCAAACATCATAACATAATTAAACTCTGTGTCAGAGCGCCCGCCCCTCTCCTCCTCTCCTCCTCTCCTCATCCCTTCATCATTGCTCCTCTCTTAATGAGCGGGCTTGATTATACTCCCCGCTGGACTAAAAAGGCTAATTTATAAACTAGGCACGACGGCTGGCTATAGTGAGGATGCCACACACACACACACACACACACAATGGTGTGGATGGACACACGTTTCACCGTCAATCTGACAAATATGACAATTTTATGATTAGAAAACAACGCAGAAATCTCTGGAAACCTCCTAGAAGTATTGTTATCCCAGCTTCTGTCTGGTACGGACAGACAACCATGTAACGCTGCAGGTGGTTTACGGCCCTTCATTAGTGGAGGGGTTCTTACCTTGTCATATTTGGAGACGATCTCGGCTCTCTCCTGCTCAAGCCTCAGCGCAGCATCCTGCTCTGTGCCAGACGCTGCCGGAGACAGGGACAGAGAGAGAGAGAGACAGAGAGAGAGAGCGACAGGAAGGTAGAAGAAGAGGAAGATAGATGGAAGAAAAGGAGAGGATAAGAGTTAGTCTTAAAATGTAAACCTTTGTATTGTGGTCCCAGTAGGCTCAGTGAACGCCAATACAGACTGGATATGGTCGTGCTGTACCTATCAAACACTAAGTGGTTCAGTTCTCAGGGGGTCAAAGGTGGAAGCCTTGACTACTGTAGCACACACTGGGGTCCATGTCTGAGTCACACTGGTGGAACCAGCAGGGTTCACCAACGGTGGAATGTCATCCACAGCTAAGAGGCTGTTTGAGAGCAGTAGTGTGTGTGTGTGTGTGTGTGTGTGTGTGCGATTATGCCCCAGACGGACGATTAACTGTCACGCGTGATCAGGATGCTGAGCGAGCCGAACAAAGGCATAGAAATGAGAGAGAGAACACACACAAACACACACACACACACACACCAGTTTCCTCCATTTACAATCATTGGTTTCCTCATCAGATTATGACTGTATGATCGGACCGGTCAAAATGTAAAAGTCCAATGGGAAGTTAAAAATACAGGAAACACGTTAACAAAGCTGGCACAGAATGTGGGTGTTGGTTCATTGTTTGAAGCACTGTGGTAATAGTAGTTTAAATAGTGGAAAACTACAAAGAGGAAGTCTAGATCAGATGTATTGATAGAAAGAGGCCCATTGGTTCTATGGCTTCAACAACAACAGGTAGTTCTTGTGAAGGAATGTGGTCAGCCAGAACACACTGTGTATCTAAGGTTTCTATTTGCAAAAGGCTGTTACTAAATCATCCTTCCCGATGTGAAAATATTCTGGTACACTTTGATCCGGTCAAGTCCTGACGGAAGATGATGATTCATCTTTCCAGGCGACGGACCGAGCATTGGCATTTGATCTGCTTTGATGTACCTGCACTGAGCCGCCAGCCAAATGCACATTAGAAAGATAAGTTGTGTGTGTGTGTGTGTGTGTGTGTGTGTGTGTGCCTCAGACACATTGGACTCACGCTGAGAATAAACAAATTAGTTCTGTAAACCTATTTTTACGCAGATTGAGGCAGCTTGCCGACCATGTTAGTGGGAGAATCAATACATTGCTCCGTATAGCACAACAAAGAACTTAATACTGTGTTCTTAGTGAAAGAGGCTATCGTAGATACTCTCTGTGTGCTACTGTGTTCACTGAGCTGGTGTGAGACATGAAGTAATTCTCTCCATTCACCAGAATGGCAGAGCAGCAACCACCAACGAGGATCCAGCTTTTAAACCCTCTCCACCAATGAAATGTGCTGCTTCGCCTCCACTCAAGAAGTACAAGGTCCCAAGAGAAGGGTGGTTTTACAGTTTTAATAATTTATTTATTTGTTTAACTTTTTTAGTCAGTATTCCAACAGGAAGTATTTCACTCTGATTCTTCCCCACTTCCTCCCTGGTCTCGTCCGGAATTCCAATATGTCCTGAACAAACGTTGCTCTTATTGAGCCGGACGGAATTGTTATAACAGGGTGAGGTGTAGCTGTCTGTCAATGGAACTCAGAGTGGGAGAAAGGACTGCCGAGGGACAGCAGGGGACACTGTCTGGAAACAAATAACATTTTTTCCCCCACTGAATTCCACCCAGGAGGCTGTTTCCATGGTTCAGTGGAATGGAATTCTGGGTAAATGGGATTGAGTCTTCCCATAGTAAAGCCCAGTGTTGGCAGCTTTAGCAGTAACACACACTGAACCCCCCCCCCCCCCCCCCAGCGGCCATATTAGTATTCAACAGGGGCAGCGCTTAAGCTAGACGCAATTAGACTCTTTCATGCTCGGGGAATGGTGCTGGCATCCGTGACTCTGTGTTTGTAAGGGGTTTGGGACTCATTTCGGAGTTATTGTGTTTTGTTGTGTTGCAGGAACTGCTGTGACTCCTCATGCCTACAGAATACTCCTGGACAAGGCCCTGCTTTGAAGCTACAGGGCTGCATGATGAAAAACATACATACCTGAACATTTGCTCTTCCAGCAAGTCTCCTCACCCTTCTCCTCACCCTTCTCCTCACCCTTCTCCTCACCCTGTCCACTCCTACTCCTCCTCTCGCTGATTATACCCCCTACCTTGATGACCTTTCACACATCCCTCATCCTCCTCTGCCAGTCTCAACCTCATGGAGGTGCCCTGTGGCGACGGCTGCGTAGAACGGCAGGTAATTTCCCTCTCCCACTGCGATTAAAATGTCCCCAGTCAGTCTAGCGCTTTGCCTGAGTGGAAATTACCCGGTCCTCCGCTTTCCCCTTTACTCCTGCGCTCTACCACCCGTCACACAGCCGCGTCCCTCTCGTTCTCCCTCCCCATCCATCCATCCATCCATCCATCCAGCACAGAGGTCACAGAGTGTTAGAATAGAAAGCTGTCATTTTCCCTGCTGAAAGATATTAAAATCATACAGTAGGCTTCTGAAAAACGCTGGAAAGAATGTCACTGAACGAGGAAAGGACAGAACTGGTCTGGATCCCTCACAGGTTAGGGACAACATGTTGTCAATCTGTACACAACCTTTCTGTCCATTATGAGTCAAGTGTTGATCAAGTCGATACAATAATGAACCTAGAATCCTGCTTCATCCAATCAGACTCAGAGTCCTGACATCAGCATCAACCAAAACCACAGACTTAATAAGTATTATTACTTATAATAACATCCCTCTCTCTTAGTCAACATAACACTGTGTCTTCCAGTGTTGTCTACCTGCTAAAGTATCAGTCTGTATTCATCACAACTCCTGTCAACGAATGAGTCTGGAGGACTGTAAACAACCGCATGACAATAGACTAATATTAGTGCTCCTCTCTGTGAGGGTCTAGTGGTTTCTATTCCAAGACGTGTCTTTATAACAAGTAGTGTTATTTTGCTGCTCCGCTCTCCCTCCTAGTTAACACTAATTCCTGGTTCCTATCTGCAAAGGTGCTGAAGCCTCATGGTTCTAATGGAAAGCCTTGTTGGGGGAGAAGTCATTTCCTGTCTTTTGTTCTTGAACTCACAGAGCCTCACGCTTCACTTTGTTCATCCGTCTCTCAGCCTGCCTGTGTTCAGCCAATGAACACTCCCCAGGACCAAACCTGGAGACTGGCCTTTATACTGACTGACTGACTGACTGTGTGTGTGTCAGTCACACACACACACACACACACACACACACACACACACACACACACACACACACACACACACACACAACTGGAAAAATAATCTATATGGCAATCAATCACAAAGTGCACCAAGGCCATGTCAATTCATGCATTGAAATTAATAGAATGTCAAAAGAAAGTGAACAAAAAGAGAAATACCTACTGAATGAGGACTGAAAGTGAAATGGAAATAAAACATTGACGTTTGCCCGAGTTCTAAATGGAGCCTGTGTGTGTGTGCTGTCGTAGCAGCATTGTGTGTCCAAATGTACAAAAATCACACACTAGCCTGATGTCACCCAACTGTCACGGTAACAGAAAAATAACTGTAGGCTACCCTCACGTGGCATAACACTGGGCATGGAAAACCTGGTTGGAGGTACAGTACATTTGGAACGTATTCAGACCCCTTGTCTTTTTCACAGCCTTATTCTAAAATGTATTAAATAAATTAATCTATACACAATACCCCATAATGACAAAGCAAAAACTAGTTTAGACATTTTTGCAAATGTATTAAATTTAAAACTGAAATATCACATTTACATAAGTATTCAGACCCTTTACTCAGAACTTTGTTGAAGCACCTTTGGCAGCGATTACAGCCTCTAGTCTTCTTGGGTTGGACGGGGAGCGTCACTGCACAGATATTTTCAGGTCTCTTCAGAGATGTTTGATCGGGTTCAAGTCCGGGCTCTGGCTGGACCACTCAAGGACATTCAGAGACTTGTCCCGAAGCCACTCCTGCGTTGTCTTAAGTGTGCGCTTATCCTGTTAGATGTCTAAGGTCCTGAACGCTCTGGAGCAGGTTTTCATCTTTGCCTTGATCCTGACTAGTCTCCCAGTCCCTGCCGCTGAAAAACATCTCCACAGCATTTATGCTGCCACCACCACGCTTCACCGTTATGATGGTGCCAGGTTTCCTTGGCATTCAGGCTTCATCAGACTAGAGAATCTTGATTCTCACGGTCAGAGTCTTTAGGTGTCTTTTGGCAAGCAGGCCGTCATGTTCCTTTTACTGAGGAGTGTTTTCTGGCCACTCTACCATAAAGGCCTGATTGGTGGAGTGTTGCAGAGATGGTTGTCCTTCTGGAAGGTTCTCCCATCTCCACAGAGGAACTCTAGAGCTCTGTCAGAGTGACCATCGGGGTCTTGGTGATCTCCCTGACCAAGGCCCTTCTCCCCCAACTGCTCAGTTTGGCCGGGCGGCCAGCTCTAGGAAGACTCTTGGTGGATCCAAAATTCTTCCATTTAAAAATGATGGAGGCCACTGTGTTCTTGGGGACCTTCAATGCTGCAGAAATGTTTTTGTACCCTTCCCCAGATCTGTGCCTCGACACAATCCTGTCTCGGATCTCTAAGGACCTTCCTTCGACCTCATGGCTTGGTTTTTGCTCTGACATGCATTGTAAACTGTGGGACCTTTATATAGACAGGTGTGTGCCTTTCCAAATCATGTTCAATTAATTTAATTTACCACAGGTGGACTCCATTCAAGTTGTAGAAACATCAAGGATGATCAATGGAAACAGGATGCACTTGAGCAGAATTTCGAGTCTCATCGCAAAGGGTCTGTTTTTTTTATTTTAAATACATTTGCAAACATTTCTAAAAACCTGTTTTCGCTTTGTCATTATGGGGTATTGTGTAGGTTGATGAAAATGTTTATTTATTTACTCCATTTTAGAATAAGGCTGTAACGTAACAAAATGTAGAAAAAGTCAAGGGGTCTGAATACTTTTCGAAAGCACTGTAGAACACATAAACATGCTTCTACCTGTACCCAACCACATCACACATAGCTGACCTCAACACAGTCACAATGACATCACTCAATACCATCAAGACATGTCTACCCACAGAGTAGTTTACCTTTCCTGAATCTCAATTGTAAACTGTGTATTAGAACTTAATAAATTTTATATATAAAAAAAAATAAATCAATCTGACAGAAGCAATAGATGTTCTTGAACACCAACAGGTGCCAAAAACCAAAGTCAGTCGCCTCAGCGACATCATGTCCATGTCTTACCTCTCTTCACGCTCTCCGCTGGATCCTCCAGTCTACTGAGAGCTTTAGTCCGCATTAATGACAGGCCCGTCTAGACAAACACTAACAACCCTAACCCATCCCAGAACCACCAACTCTGCCACGGTAACTACTTCGCACGACAACGGTCCACGTACCAATGAGGGAGATCAGTGGTTGAGTTCGAGGGCCTCTGTCACAATGAAGCGGTTTGTTTACTTTACACAGAGATTAGAGAACAAGAGAGAGAACGAGAGAGAGAGAGAGAGAGAACGAGAGGGAGGGAGAGAGAGAGGGAGAGAGAACGAGAATGCGAGCGAAAGAGGGAAACTGACTTCATGATCAAGTCACTGCTATCCCACTCACGACATTCCACACCCAAAACACACAACAACAGCCCCTATTCAACACATCAGAGAAGAGTGGGGAGAGAAGGAGCAAATAAGAGAGAGGGAGGGAAAGAGGGACAGGGAGAGAAAGAGATGAGGAAGACGGTGGGTGGGACACAAGAACAGGCAGAGAAAAGTTGACAGTGTTTTGATAAACAGCTTTCATTAAGGAGACTCATTATCAACTCCTGTGGCGAGTCGAATACCCAGAACGATCATTTTGATCAGGCATACTGCAGGACAGCGGGGGAGAGAAGAGGAAGAGAGTGAGGGAGGGAAAAGGAGAGGAAGAGAGATAAATTGTTCTTGCATCTTTCCTTCCATCTCCTCCCTCCATCGCTACAGTCCATATCTACCCTGGCACACACAAAACGCCCACGCCCAGTAAGGGATTGGCTGATGTGGCTGAAATGCCGTTATCACTTCTAAAGCGTTGAGGTCATCCTGCAGGCTTGGAGGTTCTTGCGTCCTTTCTGGGAATGTTCTAACACACTGGATACTTTCTGAGAAGGGACACGTCCACTGCAACCACACCGTCAGTAACATGGACTTGAGAGTTATTGAGCACATTCCAGTGAATCATCAATTAATAATTGATTTGAAATTAAAGTTATGAAATGCATCTCACCTTCGCTCTCTGTATTCAACAAGTCTCTCTCATAAAAATCTGCCAAGCATTTTGGCAACCGTGTGTGTGGGCGATCTCTGGCAGTAGCAAGATGAAAACAGAGAGGAGTGTCATCTAAACTCCCCCGTACTGAACTTTCATGTGAATAGAAAACAAGTCATTTAAATCAGTTCTGCACTCCAGTGATAAGGAGATCCGAGCGGTCTTTGTTCTTTTAGGTGTGTGTGTGTGTTGTGTGCGAGGTTCACAGTTGAAGGTGTCAAATAACAGAAGTGTCAATCCATGCACACCATACACATCTTGATGGAGTGTTTAATTTAAAAAAAAAAAAAAAAACTTTCCCTGGATTTTTACAACAACGTTACCAATTCTATCTGGACTACTGGTGCTTTCTGTACGCTAATGTACAGTTAGGATCAATAATCCCTTCCCGAAAGGACAGATGATCAATCAATATTCAAATCAGCAGCATTGTAGTGCAGAATTACACTGTTAATCTAAATACATGGATATCCACAGAGAACAACTTTATGAGCAATTAAAGAGCCAATACTGTATCCATCCACCCAACTATTCTAACTGTCACTTAGAGAGAGAGACACTCTGGATGAGAGCCTTGGTGTGGGTTGGCAGCAGTACAGACTGACACACACACACACACACGAGAGACAGAGACAGAGAGAGAGACACAGAGAGAGAGAGACACAGAGAGAGAGAGACACAGAGAGAGAGAGAGAGAGAGAGAGACACAGTCTCATTGTTACTTTGGGCGGAGTCTGACGCCATCTCTAACTCTGTCTTGCTCGGTCACACATGTACACACAAACCCCTTGTGTCCACACACCACACTACGGACGATGAAATCATCTGCCATGAGTAATGACACTTTGATAAGTGCAGTGTGTGAATAGTTCAGTGCGTGAACACACAACTGTGTATGTATGGGAGCTATAGTGTTATTTACAACGTCACCGTATCAAACAAGGAATTCAACAATATTAGTACACCGAATTAAACCATTGAGAGAGAATGTGCCTAGATTACTACTGAGACACCCAGCTGTGATTCTTACAACCCCACGACCGGTGACGCCATCACTGTCACCAGCCAGGCAAGACAGGACAGGTGGCATGTGTCATAAGAGTCAGACAGAGAACCAACGATACAACAAACAACTCATCTAGGCTATAAACACGGGTACGCAAAAACAAATAGGATAGGACTGTCACAACTTGTCTGTCGAGAGAGAGAGAGAGAGAGAGAAGGGATAGACGTCTGCTAACATACTCCCCCTTTGATCTGTATCTCCATAACCCAGACATGTGAAGTGTCTGGACTGTTGATCAAACAAGGCTGGTCAGTAGGGAGAGGGGTTGGAGAGAGTGCTCTGGTTACTTTGATATCTACACTGATGAAAGACCTCTGCACTAACCTAAGGGCCTGTATATAAGCATTCGCAGTCCAGCCATTTCAAGGCTAAGACAGAACTACTCGAACGTATGTTTCACATTAAAACAGAAAGCATGTTTGTTTGTTTTTATCTGAAAACTAACTGCATGGGAACTTTACCCCAGAAAATAATTGAATACTGTTTTGTTTTGGGGGTTTTTTATGTAAAAGGAGCCCTGAGACAGAGAGGGAAACATGAAGCAATGTTGAGTGCCATTTGCTATTTTATCTAATATGTTTCTCTTTGCGCCAAACAGTTCTGAAAGGTTTAAATCTAAAGTTACAGATACAGCTCCGTCCACCACGTGGATAAATTCTCCTGTGAGGGCAAAATTAGAGAAAAAGCCGGAGGCAATATATAGCCTAGCTTTTCCCTCTAGGTGCTTATACAGCAAACAATTAGACTAGATGCTAAAATGGCTTTGATATAGGTGGGCAGATGCTAACTGGCTACCCGCTGTTTAAAGCGAGGGGGGTCTGAACTCTACCGCTCTCCCTCCTCTGACAACCCAGCGTGCAATGTTTGAAGCCGCGCTAACACACACACAGACACGCATGCACACGCACACACCGCCAATAGTTCACACAACTGGATGTGTTACACCACAGCAAAAACAAATCTCCCTTTTTTTTAAGCTGCTGGCACGTCATTTGAATAAATGAGCGAGCCTCTCTCCCATAGCTGTTAGAAATATGACTGTTTTAAGATGGGAGGGAGAGAGGGAGCGTGAAGAGAGAGAGGAGAGATGGCTGAGAGGAGAACGTACTTCATGCAGAATTCATTATAGAGACAGTAAGATGCCAGTGCTGCTGACCAGAGCAGAGTGGGTGAAGGAAGAAGACTGCGGCTTGGCACTGGAGCAGCAGGCTGCATTAGACTGGTTATAAATCCCTATGGACCCATCTCAGCTACAGCACAGTACAGACGAAAGGGAAAGGTGGGATACTAGTCAGTTGTACAACTGAATGCATTCAACTGAAATGTGTCTTCCACATTTAACCCAACCCTCTGAATCAGAGAGGTGCGGCGGGCTGCCTTAATCGACATCCACGTCTTCGGCGCCCGGGGAACAGTGGGTTAACTGCCTACCTCAGGTGCAGAACGACTGATTTTTACCTTGTCAGCTCGGGGATTCGATCCAGCAAACTTTCGGTTACTGGCCCAATACTCCTACCTGCCAGGCTACCTGCCAGGCAGGCTGGGTGGTGTTCAGTAGGGCACAGTGCAGCAAAACGTTTTGAAATATCAGTGTTCTTATTGGACAAGTTCAGAACGTAACTTGCTCGCTACTGAACACGACCCTACTGAGCATGGGCAGGCATGCTGGACTGTAATACTGCTCCTAGCTCCTCCAGTCAGCTGCCTGACCAGCAGAATGCCAGACCCAACAAAAGGAGGGAGTTTAGTACTATCCCAAGATGTAAGTTTAAATATAGTGACATTTGCTTTCACAAACACTCAGAAGTCCTTATTGATTCTGCACACACATTCAGACCTGTACATTCTACACATATACAGAGAGATAAACACCCTGCTGATACTTCACATATACAGAGAGATAAACACCCTGCTGATACTTCACATATACAGAGAGATAAAGACCCTGCTGATATTGCACATACACAGACATGTACATTCTACACCCAGAGGGACCAAGACCCTGCTGATACGTCAAAGGGCTCAGTGCATTACAGTGTGTTCAAGCCGTCTGAAGTAAGACTGAAATGTCATCACCTCACCACGCCCCCTCTCCCCATCCCTCTCTCACCATCCCTACACCTCAGCAGATAACACACCGACAGACAACACCTTTACCTTCAAACACTACCTAGCAACCAAGGCTACTGCTACGGGGGGTGAGATACCACACTGCAGACAACACCTCACTGTCTCAGCGGCTCTGTATGTGTGTGTGTGTGTGTGTGTGTGTGTGTGTGTCTAAAGAGAAGTGTGCAGATATTAGTGTTAGTGTGTGCACCTGTGCATGTTTGTGTGTGTTGAGAATTTCTCCGCAGGGCCGATGGCCGGAGATTAAAATGGCAGTGAGATGGAAGGCGGAGGGCCCTAAACTCAATGTTCCCTTTGTAGTGGGGATCACAGATTGATGAGAAGCTCAACTCTCCACAACACAGACTCTGTTCCACTGCTCCTGTCTCGAGCACAGTGATTACATGCTGCTTCACAGGGAATGGGATCTTTTTTTTAGTTATTATCAGGCTGAATATGTTGAGAGACACACAAACTAGTTATTTTCAGGATTCCGCAATCCTGTTGCATATTACGCGAGGTCTTGCAAATTTGACCAACCACTAGCCAAATCGTCGCAATATTATTGCATAACACCGCAGTACAAAAAGAGTTCTCAAAATGTCAACCAATCACCGCAGAAATACGGTGAAATCAAGTCACACGTCAACAAACTTTATCCCTCGTCAGCGCAATTTTGCGACAAATTGGACAAAATCATCACAAATGAAAGACTTGCCGCAGCAAAATCAAGCATTTTTGCTCGCAAATGTCACATAAAAAATCCTGGAGGGACTGACAAACATTCATACAGGTCACAAACACACACACACACACAAACAGAATTCATCATTAACCAGTAGTTAGGTGAGAAGTGTGTGATCTGTTTTCATCCCCAGGCATGTAAAAAAGATTAGATACTCTGGGCTAAGAGAAAAGAGGCAGCCTTTGTTAAGGAGATACTTTAGGCCTAGATGTCTTTAAATAGGCTGTTGATGTTTAAAAATAACCCACAACACAACCCATATAATCACTAGCCAGTAGCCTAAATGGGGATGCAGAGTGTTACGGCTCTACTCAGAGCCAAGGTGATTCTCCTCAGATTGTAGACTGAGCGTTTGGCAGTGAGAAGATTTAGCTACTCATTAGTGTCCTCAGTCCAACGCTGACCCCTCAGAGCTGGTCCAATCAGCAGACCGGACTAGAGGTCGGGGGTCACCAAGAGTTCCATTACCTCAGGGCACCTTCCTTCATTATTTAAAACTCACCACACACACTACAGCAGTACCAAAGGAATCTCTCCCTCTCTAGCCAACTCTCTCACAAAGACAGACGCTCACAAGGGTTCTGTCAGAAGTCAATGGCATTCATTTTCAGGGACAAACTCCAGTTAAATCACAGCACAGTCACAGAGACAGAGACAGACGACAGACGACAGACGACAGACGACAGACGACAGACGACAGACGACAGACGACAGACGACAGACGACAGACGACAGACGACAGACGACAGACATTTCATTGTACTTGTGCACATGACAATAAAACTTAAAAACACACACCTCCGTATCTGGCAGCTGCTCTGCGTCGGGAGGGAGAGACCAGCTCCCTGACCATATGGAGTACCTGCATACTCAGAGGGGGGAGGGGCCAACTGTGCAGACCGAGCGTGGGGAGCCCACTCTCGCCCCCGTACCCCCGACAACCTCATCCCTCACAGGGTCCTCTGAAATCATCCCAATGTCTTAACTCCAGATCTCAAATCTTGGATCCCATCTTATTCCCAGGCACCAGGTTTTGGGTTCACAGAGCGAGAATCTTTCCCCAGTCCTAGTTCCTCTTTTTGGGGTGGAGTAGCGGTGGCAGCCCCTCAAGGTTCCAAGGATGATTCCAGGGTTAGCGTTAGCCTCCAGTTCCACCCAGTCATCCCTAAGCCTTTTTCGCTCTGCTCCGATCCAACCTCCCTCTCTCCTCAGTCTCTCTCAGCACCAGCTGCAAGCCCTCAACACTCCCTCACCCTCACGTCCCTAGTACTCTCACACACACTTTCTCTCCTACATGTAAATATCTAAGGCAGTCACATTTAATACCAGAGCACCACTTTCACATGTCTAGGAATACCAGACCACTGCGCTCATGTCCAGCAATACCAGACCACCGCTCTCACATATCCATTAATATCAGACCACCGCTCTCACATGTCCAGGTAAAGCAGCTCACACTCAAGCCCAACTCGATCACATACAATGTCCTCTCAACCCGACAGCTGGAGGTCGTTGGTTTGTTAACTGTCCTTCTGAGACTCTCAGGCTCAGCGGATAGTGTTTTTTTTCCAGCCGGTGCTCACACACACACACACACACAGGCAGTAGAGGTGAACACATGCACCAAGCTCTGAAGAACACAGTGAGGAGACTGCCAGATCTCTCTCTCCGTTTCTCTCCCTCTCCGTTCAGAGAGATGTGCCTGTACACCTGCCTGGCAGAACAGATGAAGGTGGTTTGGATCAATAGCAGCCGTATCCCTGCTCCAAAGACACGCCGCTCTGCTCACATCCACAGCTAGCTAACTCACTGGGGTAAGGCAGTCAGTCCGCCCAACTCTCATCGCTCTCTCGCTCCGTTTAATCATCTCTCACTTCTCCCTCTCTCCCGATGCTCTGCTCTCTCCCCATCTCACTGTTACTCTCTCCCTCCCCCCCTCCCTCGATCTCTCCTTCCAAATTCAATTTAATGAGCACATCATTCACGAACAGCCTCTCTCTCCCCCTCTGGCTCTCTCTCTTGTCCCTCCCTCTCTCATTCTCTGTCGCCCCCCCGCTTAGTGACGACCCCCTGCTCCACCATCACTCTGAAGCCTGGTACATAAACAGAATGGGAAAATACAGGGGGAGTAAAAAAAACAGCTGTGTGTGTAATAATCAGTATATATAGTGTGTGTGTCTCGGAGTGCATATATATATATATATATATATATATATATATATATATATATATATATATATATATATATATATATATATATATGCGTCTGAGTCAGTATATACAGTTAAAGTCAGAAGTTTACATAGTCGTGGCCAAAGGTTTTGAGAATGACACAAGTATTGGTCTCCACAAAGTTTGCTGCCTCAGTGTTGATGGCAATTTGCATATACAATTTGCATATACTCCAGAATGTCAAGAGTGATCAGATGAATTACAATTAATTGCAAAGTCTCTTTGCCATGAAAATGAACTTAATCCCAGTCTCGTTCACACAAGTGAGAGTGTTGACGAGGACAAGGCTGGAGATCACTCTGTCATGCTGATTGAGTCAGAATAACAGACTGGAAGCTTTAAAAGGAGGGTGGTGCTTGAAATCATCATCATCAATCATTGTTCTTCCTCTGTCTACCGTCATCATTGCTTTGCACAAAAAGGGCTTCACAGACAAGGATATTGCTGCTAGTAAGACTGCACCTAAATCAACCATTTATCGGATCATCAAGAACGTCAAGGAGAGAGGTTCAATTGTTGTGAAGAAGGCGTCAGGGCGCCCAAGAAAGTCCAGCAAGCGCAAGGACCATCTCCTAAAGTTGATTCAGCTGTGGGATCGGGGCACCACCAGTGCAGAGCTTGCTCAGGAATGGCAGCAGGCAGGTGTGAGTGCATCTGCACGCACAGCGAGGCAAAGACTTTGAGGATGGCCTGGTGTCAAGAAGGGCAGCAAAGAAGCCACTTCTCTTCAGGAAAAACATCATGGACAGACTGATATTCTGCAAAAGGTACAGAGTCATTTTCTCTGATGAAATCCCCTTTCCGATTGTTTGGGCCATCCGGAAAACACCTTGTCCGGAGAAGACAAGGTGAGCGCTACCATCAGTCCTGTGTCACGCCAACAGTAAGGCATCCTCAGACCATTCATGTGTGGGGTTGCTTCTCAGCCAAGGGAGTGGGCTCACTCACAATTTTGCCTAAGAACACAGCCATGAATAAAGAATGGTACCAACATATCCTCAGAGAGCAACTTCTCCCAACCATCCAAGAACAGTTTGGTGACGACCAATGCCTTTTCCAGCATGATGGAGCACCTTGCCATAAGGCAAAAGTGATAACTAAGTGGCTCGGGGAACAAAACATCGACATTTTGGGTCCATGGCCAGGAAACTCCCCAGACATTAATCCCATTGAGAACTTGTGGTCGATCCTCAAGAGGCGGCTGTACATACAAAAACCCACAACTTCTGACAAACTCCAAGCATCGATTATGCAAGAACGGCCTGCCATCAGTCAGGATGTGGCCCAGAAGTTAATTGACAGCATGCCACGGCAGATTGCAGAGGTCTTGAAAAAGAAGGGTCAAAATATTGACTCTTTGCATAAACTGAATGTCATTGTCAATGAAATCCTTTGACACTTATGGAATACTTGTAATTATACTTCAGTGTACCATAGTAACTACTGACAAACATCTAAGAACACTGAAGCAGTAAACTTTGTAGAGACCAATACTTGTGTCATTCTCAAAACTTTTGGCCACGACTGTACACTTAGGTTGAAGTCATTAAAACTCATTTTTGAACCACAACACAGATTTCATGTTAACAAACTATAGTTACAGTGGGGAGAACAAGTATTTGATATACTGCCGATTCTGCAGGTTTTCCTACTTACAAAGCATGTAGAGGTCTGTAATTTTTATCATAGGTACACTTCAACTGTGACAGACAAAAATCCAGAAAATCACATTGTATGATTTTTAAATAATTAATTTGCATTTTATTGCATGACATAAGTATTTGATCACCTACCAACTAGTAAGAATTCCGGCTCTCACAGACCTGTTAGTTTTTCTTTAAGAAGCCCTCCTGTTCTCCACTCATTACCTGTATTAACTGCACCTGTTTGAACTCGTTACCTGTATAAAAGACACCTGTCCACACACTCAATCAAACAGACTCCAACCTCTCCACAATGGCCAAGACCAGATAGTTGTGTAAGGACATCAGGGATAAAATTGTAGACCTGCACAAGGCTGGGATGGGCTACAGGACAATAGGCAAGCAGCTTGGTGAGAAGGCAACAACTGTTGGTGCAATTATTAGAAAATGGAAGAAGTTCAAGATGACGGTCAATCTCCCTCGGTCTGGGGCACCATGCAAGATCTCACCTCGTGGGGCATCAATGATCATGAGGAAGGTGAGGGATCAGCCCAGAACTACACGGCAGGACCTGGTCAATGACCTGAAGAGAGCTGGGACCACAGTCTCATAGAAAACCATTAGTAACACACTACGCCGTCATGGATTAAAATCCTGCAGCGCACGCAAGGTCCCCCTGCTCAAGCCAGCGCATGTCCAGGCCCGTCTGAAGTTTGCCAATGACCATCTGGATGATCCAGAGGAGGAATGGGAGAAGGTCATGTGGTCTGATGAGACAAAAATAGAGCTTTTTGGTCTAAACTCCACTCGCCGTGTTTGGAGGAAGAAGAATGATGAGTACAACCCCAAGAACACCATCCCAACCGTGAAGCATTGAGGTGGAAACATCATTCTTTGGTGATGCTTTTCTGCAAAGGGGACAGGACGACTGCAGCGTATTGAGGGGAGGATGGATGGGGCCATGTATCGCGAGATCTTGGCCAACAACCTCCTTCCCTCAGTAAGAGTATTGAAGATGGGTCGTGGCTGGGTCTTCCAGCATGACAACGACCTGAATCACACAGCCAGGGCAACTAAGGAGTGGCTCCGTAAGAAGCATCTCAAGGTCCTGGAGTGGCCTAGCCAGTCTCCAGACCTGAACCCAATAGAACATCTTTGGAGGAAGCTGAAAGTCCGTATTTCCCAGCGACAGCCCCGAAACCTGAAGGATCTGGAGAAGGTCTGTATGGAGGAGTGGGCCAAAATCCCTGCTGCAGTGTGTGCAAACCTGGTCAAGAACTACAGGAAACGTATGATCTCTGTAATTGCAAACAAAGGTTTCTGTACCAAATATTAAGTTCTGCTTTTCTGATGTATCAAATAATTATGTCATGCAATAAAATGCAAATTAATTACTTAAAAATCATACAATGTGATTTTCTGGATTTTTGTTTTAGATTCCGTCACTCACAGTTAAAGAGTACCTATGATAAAAATTACAGACTTCTACATGCTTTGTAAGTGGGAAAACCTGCAAAATCGGCAGTGTATCAAATACTTGTTCTCCCCACTGTATGTATGTGTGTATGTGTGTATGTGTGTATGTGTGTATGTGTGTATGTGTGTATGTGTGTATGTATGCATGCATGCATGCATGCATGCATGCATACATTTTTTATTCCTAGACAGTGATAATTTGAGCCCACTAGCATCTTGAGGTTTTGCCCTTTCACATTTCTCTCGCTCTCTCTATTACCATCTCTCCGTCTCTGCCTTTCCTTTGGCTCCCTCTCTCCAGAACACCCTCGATATCATCCACTCTTTCTTCCTCCACTAAATTCCCTTCACTCATCTTTCGGTTTCTAATTATTAAACCATGGCGCTCTCCCAGAAGCTCTGCTGGTGCGTAAAACCCACCAAATAAAAATATGTAATGGATGTCGCATAACGCTTACCTCCTTATTCAATGTTTTGAATTATTGTCACTGCATCAGGGATAGCGTACGTTCCCACCCTGTGTTCACCATAAGTGAATGCCTCCAGTGTGAATGCTTTTCAACCTCTGCATGAGGAAACCATGGCAAAATAATGTGATGCCATTCAGTTACAGAAGCTAATACACTGATTTCATCGTCCTTGCAAAGAGATAACTAATACAGGCACAAAGGTGGGAACAAACATGTGTCTCAACACAAGGACAGTGTGCAGTCTGCATTGCAAGCTGTAATGGTACTGCTGCCACAGTTTCATTATTTATCCTAATGACGTCTCCCCACAGAGAGGAGGAGAGACACACACACCTTTAACTCTGCACCTGCTCTGCACACACACACACAACAAAGCTGTGCAAGAGTGTGTGTGTGTCTTCTCCTCTTGAGGTAATGAATGTGTTTGTGTGTGTGTGTGTGTGTGTGTGTGTGTAGGCATATAAGGTCCAGTTACAGAATGCCATGATCCGCTGGCTACACTGTTGCTATGGCCCAACACTATACTGCACTGTTGCTAGCTGGCTGTGACCCTGACATACTGGGAGTGTGGGGCCAATCATCCCAGAGGTAATGCACTACCTATAAGTCCCCTGGACAAATACACACACACCGATACAAAACTTCAATGGTTTATTATCTAGTCTTGCTGGTTTCCCCATCTTCTGTCCATGGAGGAGAGATAGGAAGGCATATATCGACAGAGTCGTCTCTCTCCGACGGCCCCTCAGACCTGGCCAGGCATACACACATCGAATCAAATGGCCCCTCCACGGCGCTCTGGTAACGCCTGCCTGATTGGAAAATGACAGATAAGTCCTTCTAAGCTCGGGGAACATCACCTCTTCAATCTAGGCGGTAGCTAAGAGTATCAACAGTCTTCAACCTGTGAATGAGCGAAGGCTAGAGGGAGGGGGGTCGGTCTTCGAATGAGTACACTCGAGATGGAACACACTCCAGAGGTCAAAATGAGAGAGACAGGAGAGAAAGATAGGAGAGTGTGAGATGAGAGAGAAATGACAAAAGACTGATAGAGAAAGAGAGTAAAGGTTTGCACAGCCTCATTTTCACTCACTGAAAGTCAAGAGCAGCCTCCTCCTCCTCCTCCTCCTCCTCCTCCTCCTCCTCCTCCTCCTCCTCCTCCTCCTCCTCCTCCTCCTCCTCCTCCTCCTCCTCCTCCTCCTCCTCCTCCTCCTCCTCCTCCTCCTCCTCCTCCTCCTCCTCCTCCTCCTCCTCCTCCTCCTCCTCCTCCTCCTCCTCCTCCTCCTCCTCCTCCTCCTCCTCCTCCTCCTCCTCCTCCTCCTCCTCCTCCTCCTCCTCCTCCTCCTCCTCCTCCTCCTCCTCCTCCTCCTCCTCCTCCTCCTCCTCCTCCTCCATGTACTTCGAAATTGAATGATGTACTTCGAATTGCTTGGAAATGGATTTGTAACACCTCCCAGACTCATGGGCATCAATAATCTTTCTTCTGAGGGCCTCTGGTAGGTCTTTTGATCTTTGAATGATGCGTTACCACTCACCCATATGGTTAAGATCAAACCAGACCAATTTTCTCTAATGTTTTCTAATCATTTGCACTTGTTTTGGTACCTAATTCTAATTTTAGCCATTTTATGTGATGGTAAAGGTAGGGGTTTACTAACTTTTTCCCCATAAGGAAAAGGCATTTTTGTTTATTTTAACTGGATAACATATTCCGTTTTTTTTTTTTTGGGTGATTTGTTAAATTGGGTAACCTTTATCTGTCAATAGTGTTGAAGTGAAGATAACATATCCATCTGTCTAAATATGTCAAAAAAAGAGAGAATGAGTGACCTATACTTCATGGCATGTACAGATTGCCTTTTGCAGTCTTTTACAGGATGGTGAGAGATACAGAATCATAAATGCCCTCTATGGGGAGAGCTGAGCAAACAGAGGTGTGCGAGTTGTTTACAAGCCTGCAGTAAAATCAACAGCTGCTAAAACAGCAGAGGGCTCAGTCTAGAGGAAGTAGCCATGATGTGTAGTCGTGCTGTAGGGGCCAGAAGATGAACTACACCCCACCTCATCACAATTACACAAATGTACACCACAAATGTGTATGAGTGTGGGTGCATGTCTTGCAGTATAGATTTACAAGCACTATTCATAAACAGCGGGTATATAGAAGCACTTCAAATCAAGAAGATACCACACCGCTTTCATTTGAACAGCCATGTTGTTTATATAAGAATATCAAAGCAAAACATAACAACGCCTACCCGAAGCAAGTAAGCCATCACAGTTTGAACTCGATGTTTGAACCCATAGGGTCCTGGTCAAAAGTAGTGTACTAGATAGGGAATGTGGTGCTATTTGGTACTCACCCTGAGAGAGTGGAATAACTGAGTGAGTAAACATGAGATGTGAAAAAGACTAGCAGGGTCACTTAAATCCTTAATCACGGTTCTATAAACACTGCATGAGCCAATCCGTCTGAACTCCACACATTAACTATTGATTGGTTAAACTTTGTGAGGAGCAGTGGGGGGGCGAGGGTAGAGCTCACCATGGCAACATGCAGACTAGAGCGCCTATGATAGGCCAACAACAAGCCTTATGGTAGTAGAAAAGTCACAATTACTGTGTTAAGTGTTTCTAGAATGTATTATATTTCTATGTAAATATCTCTCAGTAAGTGAATGAGTGTGCCTGTAAACGTTTTACTACACTTGTGCGTACCAGAAGTTCTCACAAGAATAATAAACCAACCAGAATTCAGAGAAGAAAGGACATATTGGCGGACCTTTAAGGCTTAGGTTTTTAGGGGAATCAAAAATATTTTGGGGGAATCAATTGTTGGTCCGCGAAAAGTCCTCACAAGTATAGCTGTGTGTATGCACGTGCAAGTACGTTAGCGTGAGAGATTGAGCTTCCATGTGTCTGTCAATAAGTGTGTACTGTATGTATGTGACCGAGTGAGAGAGTGTGTGTGTGTGTTCCCCCTGTCCCTGCTACACTGGTGACATGCCCTGAGGATAGCTCAGTAGATCCATTTCCTCCTGCTGCTGTGTTTACTGGAAGATGTAATCATATTCCGGAGGCTTCCTTCCTGTGCCCCTGAAACGACACACACACAAACAGCCCTAGCAAAAAAGCCATCATACCATGTCATCAGCTACATGCTGTGGTCCATAGAGAAGAGCAGAGCGAGGCAGAGAGCAAGAGTAACAGGAAGCCAGGTCAGTGGAGTGGGAGACTTGGTTACATTGTGAAAACATAACTGAGACTACAGCTCCACAGGAGGAACTGAGATCAGAGGATATGGGAGAGGACATAAAACACTACTGTACTAAAGCCCAACACATTCACTAGTTGAATACTGCACTGCAGCAATGGACACAAGCAATACAGCGTCACTACTCCCTCTATACAGTACCAGATACAACCCATTGCAGCCGGTTGCTCCGGTTATAGACAGGTTGGTTGTTTAGCAACAAAACCAATGCAAAACAGAAGGCGTTGGCTTAGATTGTTGACATTTGCACAATGAGCACTTAGTCTCCAATACATCGTTACGGTTGTTGGTTAGCTAGCTAGCAATTTTTTTAGCCATATTAGCACTGACATCAGTCAAAACAAGACATTGTATCCAGAACAAGATGAAACTAGTTGAAAAGCACCGCATGCGATGCTCTACATGGCAGCTTCTTGTCATTGTTGCTAGCCATCTGGTCATCGTTGTAATGACGTTGTCAGCTAACCCATCTATAGCTACTACAACAAACTGTCCCGTCTTTTAGAGGGGACACCTTCAATGTGAGATCTCATTTACATTTTGTAGAAAAAAAGCTACCAACTATACTAACACCTATGTGCGCTGTCCCATACTCAAACTTCTCAACTTGTTTAGGACACAGCCCAAGTAGGGCAGTGTGTGATAGATAAATTAGTCCAAGCTTTGTCCCTCAAACGAATACCTCTCTCTAGTAATTATCTCTCTGACAGTGTGTCAGTCTGAGGGCCTGCTGGAGTCTTGCTGTGCTAAGCAGAGCTGTCCTGTCCGGAGACAGAGTGATGTTAGCAGGCCTGGCCCTAAACGAAGAGACCGAGAACCAGGGCTGAGATTTCCCATGTTAGCGGTTTAGAGATTGTATAGCCCTAGACTCGGCCATGTTAATGGATTGAAGGCCAAATGCTTTTAATCAAGCCAAAGTGTTAGCATTTTAGCAGATAGACACTCTGGCCTGTCCAAGTATTAGCCGGTGAGTGTTTCGGGACCCTGGACTTGCATTCAGAACATTCTGCCAAAGTGAAATTCTATATTAGCGTGTTACAGTAGCCTGTTAACACTAGCCCTGTTCTCATGGGGAACATGCTATCACTGTCAGAGAGCAGTGGTAGCCAGCGTACTAGGCTATCAGTGCTGTCTCAGTGCCCAGCAGATGGAGGCCAGATGAAGTTTTAGGAGGAGATAATTACCCTGGTCTGCACCACGCCTAGCCACTGTGGACCCAACAGCATGCTAGCTACTGAATGACAGATCAGTTCTCCTCTGACAAGGAGAGAAAGAGGAAACGGCTGTGTGAACGAGAGAGGGCGGGGCAGAGGCGGAGGGAAGGGACAGGTGATAGCTAGACATCTGCTAACATACTCCCCCTTTGATCTGTATCTCCATAACCCAGACATGTGAAGTGTCTGGACTGTTGATCAAACAAGGCTGGTCAGTAGGGAGAGAGTGCTCTGGTTACTTTGATATCTACACTGATGAAAGACCTCTGCACTAACCTAAGGGCCTGTATATAAGCATTCGCAGTCCAGCCATTTCAAGGCTAAGACAGAACTACTCGAACGTATGTTTCACATTAAAAACAGAAGGCATGATTTTTGTGTGAAAACACTAACTGAATGGGAACTGTGCTGTTTTCATTTACACCAGAAAACAATTGGATACTGGTTCTGATCTTAAAATAATAGTAATAATTAAATGGATTTATGTAGTGTTTTTTTAACCAATTGCTCAAAGCGCTTTACAAAAGCCAAAAGCCATGTTGTATCGGTCAAATGTTTGTGTGATGCAGAGACAACTCCTGTCCTCTCTCTGTCATCTTCACTCCTCCTTTCCAAATGCACAGGAAATGACTCCATCCAGAATGAGTCATCAGCCATCGACCGTCGCTCATTAACAGACTCGTTAGGGAGTCAAACCCGCCTCATCTCCCCATCCTAAAGGCTAACGGGCGGGCGGGCGGATAATTAATTAGAGAAATTCACTAGGGATATCAACAACATCAACGAGAGGGCGCAATCAGTGAGTGAATTTACCAGAGGGAGAGATAAATAATAAAAAGGATAAAACAAAGTTGTTTGTGTCCCGACAAAGCACAATGGGGTCCCAGAGTACAATATGTGACCGTACTATCAGCTTCCCCCATGGGGTTACAACAGTAGTTTGTTTTGGGGCAGCCGGTCTGACTCTGTAGCGGTGCTATTTGTGTTCTGACTGAAGTAAGACATCAAAGCTGGAAAGGCACACACAAACACATTACACTTTTCTGATACACTATTGACACGCACACACTGGAACTTTGATATGCCTGTGTGAAGTATATTATGTTAAACAATATAAAGAAACATTTTATATTTTCAATATTCATGTTTGTTTTTCCTCAGTATTAATAATTGTATGTAATAAATGTGTTGTTAACATTGGAATACGACTCATATTACAGAGCAAGCAGTAAAGCTTCATTTGACACCAACTTTTACTTTGTAGTGCCAACTTCTATTAGTTATTTCTCAATTATGCTTTAATATTCTAATGTCAAATATCCTTCCTCCAAAAGACACTACTTTCGTGAGGAATCACCCAGTGTGGTCCAAGAGTGGTTTCCCGCCTAATACTCTCCTAACTCTAATAGCCCAGTTTTGCAGTGTGAGAGCACAGAGCAGCGGTTGTAGCCTATAAATACCTGCGTAGCACCAAGTTACTGGCAGGTGTCTCTCACCTATTTCTATCAATTACATTTTCATCCATCACTCAAAAGCCAAATCAGACCACAAGCACAGACCACGAACACAGACCACGAACACAGACCCATGCTTCCCCTGCATGTTTATGTGCATTGGAGCACGCAGATGAAAAGGCAGAAGAAGTCGGGTTAAATCTCTCAGCACTCCCCTGCACAGCATCTGGCTAATCCAATCACCTTACAGTAAACAGCTCACATGCACAGGGTTGCCCTGGTAACCTAATAGCAGCCCTTGGGCACCAGCCAGAGACCTAGCCTACTCAGAGCACTGCAGATAGAAATGCACTGTATAGAACAGACATGTTTTACTTTAATAGACGTGGACATACTGGACAATCAGGTCAGCAATACATTCTATCTGAAATGCTCTTCATATTTTTTGCTTTGTTGAATCTGGAATTAGACTTGATAAAGAGCCATGGGAAAGGTCCCCTTTTAAGAAGATATCCAGTAAAACTTTGGACAAACAAAGTTTTAGTCCTAAGTGGTAACTAACTTAATTGACACTCAGCAAAACACAGACATACCCAAAGCTCTTAATTATTGCCCATGCATTCTGAGCCAAGACACACTCCAAGTGCAATATCTTAACATAGAACTGAGCAGAAGCTCTGACTAACAGAGACATGTTGTGATTCACAGCTCACTTTTCCATAGAATTCCATAGACATTGTCAGATTCAACACCATAGACAAAGATGGCCCAGGCACAGCTGTATCCACACCCACACACACACACACACACACACACACACACACCTTCCCATCATGCATTGCGGGGGCTGATTGATGAGTGATTGCCGTGGCGAGGCAAAGCGAGGATGCAGCACTCTCTCCTCTCCGCCATATGGTTCAACCACAGGGAGCAGGGAGGGAGAGGAGGAGGTGTAGACAGACTGAGCACACTGTTAGCACCTCTCCACATGATGCATCCATAGCCCACAAGTACAGGAGCACTCCATGGATCACATAGCTCAGAGATTCTCCTCTTTTCTCCAGCCTCGATACAGAAGGGTACATCAAATAGCTACCGCCGATAAAAATGACTTTTCGCAATAGTGAGCTGAACCGAGCAGCGCTAAACCATGCTAGCCAGCACAGTGCAGTTCAGGCCGGCAGGATAGTGTGAAAAGGGTCTTATTACAGTATTGGCTGTGTTGTTGAGGGGCAAGGGGTTAGAGGTACTTACTCATGGTGAAGGCCGGGGGTGGGGAACAGGGCGGGGCCCAGGCGGGGTTTTGGACAGGTGCGGTCGTTCTCCACAGGTGCCCTCCTAGAGGCACTCATGACCTGTGGAGTAGAAGAAGAGTCATTCAAATTATCGGAGACTAAAACAGGTCCTCAAGCACATTTGATATTTCAGAGACAAACACGTGATCACAAATACGACACACTGTCGAGAAGACAAATCATCCAAACGTTCTGAAATATCATTATGTCTTTCATATGAGAAATCCCATTAGGCCTGCGTCATTGACTCCATGATGGGTTCAATCTATCCTATGACCTGTCCGCCTCACACCCCTGGAGTGGCGTGCTCTATGACACACACACACACACACACACACACGTTAAGGTGATTAGAGATGACTGTTGGCATGGTCATCATTGAGCTAGTAAGGCCGGGCGTGGTGACAGTGACCAGGCCTGTGTGTGTGTGTGTGTGTGTGTGTGTGTGTACCCATTAGGGCCAACCACCAGCCCACCAAACTAAATAACTATAATTTGATGATGGTGGGTTCCTCTGTGGTGGGGTAATAACAGGTCATTGGAAAGCTCAGCAGATGCATACCATGCAAGGGGGAGGGGTAAATTAACTGGTTCACGTTGCCATGACACAACAGGGCAGAAGCCACAGAGGATCAGATTCTTCCTAGAGACCTCTGCCATTGGTCGAGCACAGCACCTTCGTTATCGTTTTTGTTCCGTTGAGGAGAGGAGAACTAGGGCAGCGCGGTACAAAAAAAAGGATTCCAGCTTTCATGAACAGCAGAAGACAAACAAGCACTGAAATAGTTTCCTTTGTGTCAATCCAAAAATGCCAATACTTACAACTGTGTTCATGAATCCAAGTTGTAAATAGCAGTATAAACACATTAAGAACACCTTCCTAATAAAGGACTCTACAAAGCTGTCAGAGTTAGTAGAATTGTTCATAACGTTTCGTACACTCAGTATATGAATGAGATTTGCTTTGAGCATCTAATTATACACTATGACATGTTGTTTTTGTGCATAATATAACTGTGATAACGTAGTGATAATGTACGGATGTGATTTGGAATTGATTATGGGTTTTTTTTTTCTCCTTTTGTTTCCATTAGAAGCCATGGGGGGGGCGGTGTTGAAAATTAGCAGGAATTTAAAAACGCTACTGCAATACATCGGACGGCTGTTTATTCAACGTGTTTATACTTTATGCAAATATATATCCTCAAGGGGGGGGGATAAACAATGAGAGAGAGACATTCCTACAGTATTGTGCTGTACATGACACTACAGGTGCACACCAATCCTCTACCCTGGATGACTCACATCTAAATAGCCCCACCTACTGTAGCTATATGTAGTTAGCCAGACACCCGTTGTGGTTCAGTCAGCAAAGTCCTAACTAAGGAAAACAATGGGTTAATAGATTGGACTCAGGCCCGAGTGTGTGGGCTGAGAGTCTTAGCTTTAAGGCGGTGAACTGGGATAAGGAAAACCAGACCATATGTTCACCTCTGCCCTGACCCAGGTCTACAGCCAGCCAGCTTTACTGAGCAGCCAGAGGAAAGACAGCCAATCAACAGTAATGTTACAGGAAGATTGAGGTGACAGAGGGAACTCAAAGCCCTATTAAAAGAAGGTCAACTCTGTATTATGGGGTTAGTAGTATCTCTCTCCAAAGCTGAGAAGGTCAGGGATAAAAGAGCATTGGCCCAAGGCAGAGTGAGGGAGCTGGGCTAGGGGCGGGGTGTAGTGATCAGTGGGTGGACCACTCGTCCCTCGCCAAGGACTGAGAGAAGTACCCTGGCAGAAATGAGAGCATCCGGTATTGCCAAAGCGGCATCCATTCGTACACGCAACGGAGGATGCCAAACACACACACTCGCGCACACACACACACACACTGCTCGGCTGAGGTTGTGCCAACATCTGGTGTGCTGTGTGTGGGCCGGCCACTCCAAGGCCAGGCAGAGAGAGAGTAGACCAATGTGCCAGAAGGCATAAGCACCCACCAGAGACTGGCACCCGGAGCTCTGCCAGTGCCAGCGCCTGGAGAGGAACGCAATAAAACTATACCCTCTCCAACATGTTGAGAGGCAGGAGGTGTGCGTGTGTATGGTGTATGTAAGGGGTGTGTGTGTGTATGGTGTATGTAAGGGGCCTGGGGGTGTGTGTGTGTGTGTGTATGGTGTATGTAAGGGGCGGGGGTGTGTATGGTGTATGTAAGGGGCTTGGGGGGGTGTGTATGGTGTATGTAAGTCCTATTGTAATCTATGTAACTATTATCAATGTTGGCTGACCTGTATGATCTCACACGCACAGTTAAGATCACATAAAAAAAAAGGTATTTTGTGTCTGGCAGTGTTCTCTGTGTGGGGAAGTGGAGAAACAGAATCCTCCACCCACTCAGTGCCCACAGCACCATTTGCAGCCTGTGTGTGTGTGTGTGTGTGTGTGTTTTATTACAGAGAGAACCCATAGCAAATGCCTGCTTGCTATGCTACGGAAGCCCAGCCGGGACCTGCTTTTGAGGCAAAGTCAAAGAAACCCCTCCAACTCACACAAGACACTGCCCAGGCGGGCAATAAGACTTCTCTTTCATTACGAACACACATCTACTCACTAGTTCTCTCTCTGTGGAGAGGCTTTACAAGAGGCACGACTGCTCTTTGTGCCAACTGTGTACAGAGCCCGTGTGTGTGTGTGAAACAGAAAGGAGGGGCAGATGATGGGGAAGGAGATAATTTGTGGCTGCTGACCCTGGCCTGACTACTGCAGGTTATCAGGGACAGCTTTAAAATTGTGTTTTTTACAACCTAACTCCTGATAATTCAACCAATTAAAGCGGTTGAGATAGTAAAGCGGACATAACTTTTCTATCCAATTCTATTCAGTCCAACATTGTTCAGAAATATAAACATACAACCGGATGCTTTGCCCATCAATATTAAATGGACTCCAGCACAGAGTTGTATTGATAATAAACAGCTCACCATGAGCCACAACTTTCTCATCAATGCCTGGAATTGTCTGCATCAACAAACAATATTTACCATAGATCCAACTCCCACCACTTAACATTTACTGCCCTTCATCAGCACGCCTATGCACAACTAGTGGGTCTTAATTTTACGAAGGGCAGTAAAAGGTAAGCCATGTGAAATGGAGCTATTGTGAGCATTGTTTGTCAGCCTGGTCTCATAGACTAGACGTAACATAGTAAATGTAAATCCGGGACATGGATTATGGTTACATGGTATGGTTACATATGACAGAAAGTCACTTAAGGCTAAAACGAAAGGAGTGTGGTTGGTTGGGTTGGATGGGCGGGTGTATAATGCGAACGTCAAGCAACCTAAAGGTTGGGTGTTTTTGAATCTCATCATGGACAAATTTAGCATTTAAGAAAATACTTACTATTTTGCAACTACTTAACATGTTGGCTAACCCTTTCCCTAACATTAACCCTAGCCTAGCTACCGTTAATAACCTAGCTAGAGATAGCATTAGCCACAACGAAATGAGATTTGTAACATATTGCAAATGTTTGTGAAGGGAGGAAAAAGATAGCAACTCGATCGACTTGGCGTTGATAGACTCACTTATTGCTAGTTATTTATCATCTCATGAAACTGAGACGCTAGTTAAGCTAGCTAACATTTGCTAGGCTAATTGAGACTACACAACTCACCTTCCGAAGCGAACAGTAAATAACAACAACTCCATTCAGATGATTAATTACCTGTTGGCTCTTGGTGCTGGTTCTTATTATTTTACATTTAGTTCAGTCACTTCCATTGCTTAGCCTGTAGATACACTGCATGGCCAAAAGTATTACATGGCCACTTCAACTTAGTGGATTCGGCTATTTCAGCCACAACCATTGCTGACAGATGTATAAGATCGAGCACACCGCCATGCAATCTCCATAGACAAACATTGGCAGTAGAATAGCCCGTACTGAAGAGCTCAGTGACTTTCAACGTGGCACCATCATAGGATGCCACCTATCCAAGAAGTCAGTTAGTCAAATTTCTGCCCTGATAGAGTTGCCCCCGTCAACTGTAAATGCTGTTATTGTGAAGTGGAAACGTCTAGGAGCAACAACAGCTCAGCGTTCCAAACTGCAGAGTTCCATGGCCGAGCAGCCGCACACAAGCCTAAGCTCACCATGTGCACTGCAAAGCTGGAGTGGTGTAAGCCGCTATAGGACTCTGGAGCAGTGGAAATGCATCTGGCAGTCCGACTGACTAATCTGGGTTTGGCAGATGCCAGGAGAACGCTACCTGCCTGAATGCATAGTGAAAACGGTAAAGTTTGGTGGAGGAGGTATAATGGTCTGGGGCTGTTTTTCATGGTTTGGGCTAGGCCCCTTAGTTCCAGTGAAGGGAAATCTTAATGCTACAGTAAACAATGACATTCTAGACGAGACGACTTTGTGACAACATTTGGGGAAGTCCCTTTTCTGTTTCATCATGACAATGCCCCGGTGAACAAAGCAAGGTCCATACAGAAGTGGTTTGTTGAGATCGGTGTGGAAGAACTTGATTGGCCTCCAGAGCCCTGACCTCAACCCCATAGAACATCTTCAGGATGAATTGGAAAGCCGACTGCAAGCCTAATCACCCAAAATCAGTGCCGACCTCTCGAATGCTCTTGTGGCTGAGTGAAGGCAAGTCCCCGCAGCAATGTTCCAACATATAGTGGAAAGCCTTCCCAGAAGAGTGAAAGCTGTTATAGCAGTAAAGGGGGGACGAACTCCATATTAATGCCCATGATTTTGGAATGAGATGTTCAACGAGCATACTTTTGGCCATGTTGTGTCTCTGCTAATAACTTGCCATAGGGAAGATCTAGCTTTATGACTGTAGCCTAGTACTGGTTTGATGACTTGTGATTGGGCGACAACAAGCTACATGCGGCACTCTCATGAAAAGCAAGGGCACCAGCAGCATAAATTATAAAATTCTCTCTCTGCAGGAAGCACGATGTAGACCATCTGCATTGTGAATTCACGTGGACTTTAATGAATTTTGTATCGTTTTAACTGAAAAACTAGAAAAAAAAATGGCTGTTTAAACGTTAATTGCTTCCCCATTTGTCACATCTAATACCAAACAAAATATAACATATTAAATGGAGGGACACATTAACATTAACTATATTACGTCTACCCCTGAGTCCAGGTTGCTTTTGTTAATGCAGATAATTCCAGGCTAATGCCAAAGTGTATCATTTGTATCCTCACTAAGGTGGTAGACATAGCCTACCTATGGATGGCATGTGAAACCGCAGCACGATCTAGCTCATTGCTAATTAAAAAAATTAAAACAGGCTTTAAACGATGCATCTGTCAGGGTATCTTTCTTTGATGCAGGAGGCTGTGACAGATAAACACATCCTTTCCGCATTGTTCAGGCCATTCCGCGGGCAGAGACGACGGGGAGGGCTCGTGAGCCACTGCACGAGAAATGCGATACTCAGTAACAACGTGGCCAGTATGGCACAGTGATACAATGGAACAAAATAGCTGATATATATATACGCGAATATATTCTCTCCCTGATAATATAACGTCCACTACCTGTCATAAACAGGCCAGTAGGCTATAGCTTATTGGCTTGCGGTATGATACTGTAAACGTGATTTGTTTTTCCTGATCTGCTCTCATGCTGCTGGGTGGAAGCCAGGCAGGAAACTTTCATTCTTGGGTGGTATTTGTGAAACAATGTATAAGTTTGCTATTTTTTTTCTTATATTTTGTGTGTTCGTAATTTCGTTCTTTGTGGAATGGCTACGAACTATACCTAAAGCATTATTTCGATTTAGCGGTAAAGCCACGAATGTGTTAAGCCGCATTATCCGGAAGCGGGATAGGATTGAGGCATTGCTACAAAAAGGTAGCTACTAACGTTATACCCATTCTCCCATGCTGCTACAGTCCCAGGCGCGGTAAAGAAACATGGATCGCCTTATTCACTCAGAGAACACAGCCACACATTAAGCGCCAGATACCATTCAATAACTCGTATTCAAATCGTTTAAATTCTACAATTGATCCCCTTAAATCAATTAGGCTACATGAGAAACGTTGAAAGGCGCCCCACAAACGTCAAATGAGTGAAAGGAAAGCCAAGCCAACCAGATCCTCGGAATGCAGGTCTGTGACCAATGGGAGAGCTTGATTAGTGTTTCAGCAGTGTGTCAACATCGACTCTACTGCAGGAGGCCGTCCGGGGGTTTGGCTGAGTAGGCCTTGATGAATAGAAATAAGAATAAAGTTTGGAGCTATTAAACCATATTCCCGATTGTAAACAAAACACTGGAATACTACCGCATACCGAGTCGTTCAGTGCGCACAACGCTACACAGGCGCGTGCCCCTGGTTCCCATCACATATGCCACTTTCAAAGCCGCAGTCCGCTTGCTAGCGTTTAGCCAACAGTAATACACCGACATGTCCATTTCGGGGAAGTTTATAAGTTATATTTACCAGAACATTAGGAAAATGTAAAGGACAAGTTTACCTTGTTCTAACTCGACGTGTCCGTCTTGATCACATCGCTGCGTGTGTTTTCCCGGCAAAACTAGAATAGAAAATGTCCATGTCCCGTACCAGGAAGTCAGCACTCTCCCAGAACCGAACACTTCTCAAACTCACTATGGAACCCCTGCAGGGCGCTGTGCAATCGATCCCACTCCAGGTAGCAATGCGCCGCCCGTCAGGCTTATCTCACCAGCCATGTTGGATCCGAAACGAGGTTGCGGCACATAGGTGGCGAATAGTAAATGGCCACTAGTAGTCACTTGCACCTTTTTATTTGATTTTTTTTTTTTTAAACTTACCAATAAGGAAAAGTAGTCTCATAGTCTTCATAGGCATCACGAAAGGAACCGCGCACGAGCCATGCTAATAGCCTGTTAATAAACCTGGTAGCCTATACATTCATGATATTGATATTAAAGGACAAAACTATTTCTCTGCGTTCTCATATCATGCATTTCAAGTGTCATAAAAGTATTTTCTAGGTTATTCGAAATAGGCAACTTTTGTTTTGTATTACACTAATTCTGCTTTTCTGTTATTATTTGTAACCAGCAACTCATAGCCTTAGCCCTTGTATTGTAATTGAATGCTGAAGAACACTGTTATGTTACTACTAAAGTGTGTATTCTGCAACGTGATACTGCTCTTATCATCTCAGCGGGCCATCAACAAAACAAACAAACTTCTATTTATCCTTAATGTGAAATAGCCGGACAGTTTCACACATAACTCAATCCACTAAGGTAGGATATCCTCTTAACTATAGCTATACCGTATAGTGTTTACATACCAGTGACCCCACTGAGGGGGAGACAACTGCTTGTATGCACAGCCAAGTCAGTCTGATTGGGCACTTATTATCTGATCAATACATTATACAACTTTTAACAATGTTATACAAATATAATGTTAAAACAATGTCATAACAGGGCCTGAACCTATCCATATGATCAGAAGGTTTTGCCTAACTGCACAGTACCTATAGCCCATGGCTAAGGCCCTTGAGAACAAACTGAGTAGTTGTGTTTGCAGGACAGTGATAAGCTTTTATACACAGATAGTGGGGATGGGCACTTATTGTATTCTATAGATACCAAATAGCCTACCCCCAAAACCTGTTAATCCTTATGCATAGTCACTTTACCTCTACCTACATGTACATATTACCCCAATTACCTTGACTAACCTGTGCCCCCGCACATTGACTCTGTACCGGTACCCCTGTATATAGCCTCCTCACATTGACTCTGTACTGGTACTTCCTGTACTGGTACTTCCTGTATATAGCCTCCTCACATTGACTCTGTACAGGTACCCCCTGTATATATCCTCATCACATTGACTCTGTACTGGTACTTCCTGTATATAGCCTCCTCACATTGACTCTGTATTGGTACCTCCTGTATATAGCCTCCTCACATTGACTCTGTACCGCTACCCCTTGTATATAGCCTCATCACATTGACTCTGTACTGGTACTTCCTGTACTGGTACTTCCTGTATATAGCCTCATCACATTGACTCTGTACTGGTACTTCCTGTATATAGCCTCCTCACATGGACTCTGTACTGGTACTTCCTGTATATAGCCTCCTCACATTGACTCTGTACTGGTACTTCCTGTATATAGTCTCCTCACATTGACTCTGTACTGGTACTTCCTGTATATAGTCTCCTCACATTGACTCTGTACTGGTACTTCCTGTATATAGCCTCCTCACATTGACTCTGTACTGGTACTTCCTGTATATAGTCTCCTCACATTGACTCTGTACTGGTACTTCCTGTATATAGTCTCCTCACATTGACTCTGTACTGGTACTTCCTGTATATAGTCTCCTCACATTGACTCTGTACTGGTACTTCCTGTATATAGTCTCCTCACATTGACTCTGTACTGGTACTTCCTGTATATAGTCTCCTCACATTGACTCTGTACTGGTACTTCCTGTATATAGCCTCCTCACATTGACTCTGTACTGGTACTTCCTGTATATAGTCTCCTCACATTGACTCTGTACTGGTACTTCCTGTATATAGTCTCCTCACATTGACTCTGTACTGGTACTTCCTGTATATAGTCTCCTCACATTGACTCTGTACTGGTACTTCCTGTATATAGCCTCCTCACATTGACTCTGTACTGGTACTTCCTGTATATAGTCTCCTCACATTGACTCTGTACTGGTACTTCCTGTATATAGTCTCCTCACATTGACTCTGTACTGGTACTTCCTGTATATAGTCTCCTCACATTGACTCTGTACTGGTACTTCCTGTATATAGTCTCCTCACATTGACTCTGTACTGGTACTTCCTGTATATAGTCTCCTCACATTGACTCTGTACTGGTACTTCCTGTATATAGTCTCCTCACATTGACTCTGTACTGGTACTTCCTGTATATAGTCTCCTCACATTGACTCTGTACTGGTACTTCCTGTATATAGTCTCCTCACATTGACTCTGTACTGGTACTTCCTGTATATAGTGTCCTCAGATTGACTCTGTACTGGTACTTCCTGTATATAGTCTCCTCACATTGACTCTGTACTGGTACTTCCTGTATATAGCCTCCTCACATTGACTCTGTACTGGTACTTCCTGTATATAGTCTCCTCACATTGACTCTGTACTGGTACTTCCTGTATATAGTCTCCTCACATTGACTCTGTACTGGTACTTCCTGTATATAGTCTCCTCACATTGACTCTGTACTGGTACTTCCTGTATATAGTCTCCTCACATTGACTCTGTACTGGTACTTCCTGTATATAGTCTCCTCACATTGACTCTGTACTGGTACTTCCTGTATATAGTCTCCTCACATTTACTCTGTACTGGTACTTCCTGTATATAGTCTCCTCACATTGACTCTGTACTGGTACTTCCTGTATAAAGCCTCACTACTGTTATTTTACTGCAGCTCTTTAATTATTAGTTATTTTTCTTTTTTTCTTTTTTTTTCTTTTTTTTTCTTATGTATTTTTTACTTCAGTTTATTTTAGTAAATACTTTCTTAACACTTATTTTTCTTAACACTACATGGTTGGTTAAGTGGCGCAGTGGTCTAAGACACTGCATCTTAGTGCTAGAAGCATCTCTACAGACAATCTGGTTCGAATCCAGATTGTATCACAGCCGGCCGTAATTGGGAGTCCCATAGGGCTGCGCACAATTGGCCTAGCGTCGTCCGAGTTTGGCCGGTGTAGGCCGTCATTGTAAATAAGAATTTGTTCTTAACTGACTTGCCTAGTTAAATAAAGGTAAAAGAATAAGGGCTTGTAAGTAATCATTTCACTGTGACAAATTTGATTTGATCTAATATTATACCAGTCCTAATAATGTGGGTCGTAGTGTTAGTATACAAACCTGTTTGGCTCTGTTGTGTGTGTATGAAACGGACGTCACTGCGCTGCTAACATTTTTGCTTTCCTCCACTGTCCCTGTCCCCATACCAGGCTCGAACCAGTCATCCTCTCCTCGCAAACACACGACTGCCCTCTTTGACAACGTACCAACCATTTCCACTATCAACAAATATCTTATTTGATAGCTCCATCGGTGACATTTCAAGCTAGATGTGTAGTGAGCTTCCGGGACGTTCTTAACTCTGTTACACTCACCCCTTCTAAACTTGCTACACAGCAAGCGACCCCGGCCGTTGAGCTGAGCCCAAATGCGTATCCGGGTCACGGCACCAGTGAAACAGAAGTCAGTGTGTCGATAACAGTATGGCTTCCGCCCCTGTCACGGTCCCCATACCAGGCTTAAAGCATTGGTCCTCTGCTCGCAAACACACGACTGCCCTTCTTGAAAACTTACCAACCATTTCCGCTATCAAAAATATGTAATTCGATAGCTCCTTCGGCGACATTTCTAGCTAGCTGTGGAGTGAGCTTACGGTATGTTCTGAACTCGGTTACTTGTGCTTCCTAGTGATGTGGCCCTCTCATAGCAGAGGCTTTGAGAATCAGAGACGGTGTATAATGTGTGCAGCTCAGTGTGGTAGAGTTATGTACCTCTGTGAGAGTGTTATTGGAAGAACATAAAGACTGCTTAAAGGTTATGCTAACTGGGGCCTGCACCTGCTTGGCTGACTTAAAATGAGAATAAAGAGTTGTTAGACTTCACTACAAGTCACTAGCAATGTCTACACATTGATGATGTGACATTAAAGCCATTAGACTCAGTAAACAGGGTATACCGTAGCAAGGTTTGATATTTATTACATATTTTTGTGGATTTCAAACATCTAGATTCAATTCAGAAACGGTCACAACAATTTAGTCAAGCAATGTATTCATTTATGTATTCATCACCTGTTGTTGAACACAGTACGTCAAACATTAATGAACCGCGTCTCCATTCAATTAGAAAGCAAACTAGGAGTGCCGTAGAGAAGTCACAGACAAACAAATTAAACAATTTCACCAGCGTCGGGGGTTAATAACCCTTTACAGAAGCGATAGAGAACAGTTAGCTAGTCCTGGTGTCTGAGTCACAGGTGGTAATCTGTTGACAGCAGTGCAATCTCCGTTGTCTATATCTCCCAGTTAGAAACTCTGTGTCGCTTACCTTGTTAGTGTCACGCTTTATGTCCCATCGGTTATATTAATGTCACACCTAACGATGTTAAGGCATTGGTGAGAGTGGCACACTCTTACAGTTCACCCGCTGTGTGTGTTGATTTCATGGCCTATTAGGCCTGTGATTGTGGCAACAGTGTCTGCAAACCAAGTCTGCCCCAACAAGAGTAACTACATAAACAGCACCGTATGCTGCCTGACCTATGCACATAGGGATACGAGTAGATTGTCTTCCCTTTTTGTGCACAATTTTTGTTTGCAGAAATGATTTTTTATCATATATTATTACAGTCCTGGAGGACATTTCAATGCAGCCCTCAGAATCAAGAATAGTCTGTCTATCCCAGCAGGGGAGAAGTGGAGGCAGATGTCTCCATCCTAATGATCCTGCCTTAATTGTGGACCACAGGAGGTTGGTGGCACCTTAATTGGGGAGGACTGGCTCATGCTAATGGCAGGAGCGGTTTAAGTGGAATGGTATGGAAACACATGGTTTCTTTGTGTCTGATGCCATTCCATTCGCTCCTTTCCAGTCATTATTATGAGCCGTCCTCCCCTCAGCAGCCTCCACTGTTGTGGACCCAAAGATACACAGGGGTTCTCTGGGTGTGGACCAGGAATCAAACACCCACGAGGAGCCCAGGATGCTTCCCACACTGGAGAGGCTGCAGAGGAACAAGCAACACACCCAAGCTTCAATAGGAACCAATGTAATAGTAGATGACATTCATGGGCTCTAACCATTATGGGCTCTAACCATTATGGGCTCTAACCATTATGGGCTCTAACCATTATGGGCTCTAATCACCTCATAACTCTAATGTTTCACCTTTTACACTTCATGCACGGGTGTTTGGGTAGCACTTACTGTGGCCTTTTGGTATTTGAAGGAAAATACTTATTTAGTGGTGCATAAAGTTTAACAGCATCACAGGTTTTTACGAGACTGTTCAGATCAGATTCATGGGAATAAAAACATTCCAGCTGCATGTTCCTTCAGAGTCACAAGATGGCGGCAGAGTACTGTCTAAATCAAATAGGGGGTGTCAGTCATTTTATGTTATTATATTTGAAGACTACATACATTAAATATGTATTTGCAAAAAAATATCTAGTGTCTATTTGTTTATTAAAAACGTTGAAAAGAACTGAGAGGAAACAAAAGTTTGCCTTCCTTTGATCTGCATTTGTTTAATTACCTTCCTTGATGCCCACATATACAATTAAAGTCTGTTACAATTAGATTCTCAAGTCTTTGTTTTCTAAACCAAAGCGGCGATTGTATTCTGGATAAGGAATTCTGTTTTGATTATACTTGATGCAGAGGACACCCCTCCTTCAAAGCCTCTCTGTGTGGCCATCCTGCCCTCTTCCTCATAATGATGGAGGATAGTTGAGGAAGCTTGGCTTTAGAGTTGGACATAGGATTTCAATCAACCATGCCATTGTTATGTCAATGATCAGGGAACAATTTTTATTTGAAGCTGGCTCGATTCAAACCTTGGTCTAGATCCTATCAGATGCGCGCTAGCCGACATCCACATAGAGGTTGTTTTGACGGTGCCGGGGGTGGAACCGCGTTAGAGATCCACAAGTGACTCATTGCGTTACTTTATCGCAGACACTGACATTGGACGCAACGAAACCACACAAGACTTTATATCCGACAAATCCCATGCAGGCATGTTAGAAGTTCAAACAGCCGCGTAACAAGTTCAAACATTTGAATGCGTTTGCGTTGCATAGCCTTGGTGCAATGACATGATAGCTGTTCCCATAGACACGTATAGAGGAAGCACTGACTGCCTGTGATTATTTCTATCATCAATAGAGCCTACAATTTCTAGCGCCGTTTTGAACATCTAAAGCAGTTGGGATAATGAGGAAGGGAGTGGTTGGTGACACACAAAAGCAGCCGCTCATCGATTTGTCATCTCATACCGCAGTTACATCGCCAAAACATCCGCTATGTGGATGTCGGCCAGTGCGGGTTAATGCTCGATCTGATTGAATCCGTAGCTTTAGGTGTTCCGGTAGGTAAAGAGGGAGAGAGTTCCGTCAGAACTAGTGGAACTCTCTGGAATGACTCCCACCTTGTCCACCAGAAGTCATGAGTTGACTACTTTCTCAACTTCAAATGGCAGTGGAGAACAGCAGCGGCAGCGGAGAAACGTGGATGCTAGTGTGCAATTGTCTAATGTTGAAAATATATGTACTTTGTAGCCCTGGGATATGATTTCTGTCACGTAATTCTGCAGCGGTGCCTTTCCATCTGAAATATACAGGTATGTGGAGGAATCTGTGGCTGTGGGTTCAATCCTTAGCTTGTGTGTATTTCTTCACATTCAGAGTGTGAATGAGCCGATGGCTCAGTGCTAAGGTGCTCGCCTCTGAAGCACAGGGTTGTAGGTTTGATCCCAGGCTCATTGCCTGGTTGTGTTGACACTCTGGGATAGTTGGAAAGCTGTCAGAACTCATGGGTGTGAATACCTGAAAAAACTCGAAAATGTAACCTCTTGTCTGGAAACGCAGAGGGGAACCCCAGGAATTCCCCCCCTCTGCTCATCATGCCTATACAGCCAACGCCACTTTGTGTGGCAACAGCTCCCCAAGTGGCTCTGACTCGCTGACCAGCAGTGACCTCAATAGGCAACCATGCCCAGGAGCTGGCACCTGGGTTCAAACCTACAAACCTGTGCTTAGGGGCCAAGATCCTTACTCTGTGGCATTGATAGGTGCAGAAATGTAATCAAAAGTACAGGTGATGAGACTTGAACCCCAACCCCTTACAGTGGCAAGAAAAAGTATGTGAACACTTTGGAATTACCTTGATTTCTTTATAAATTGGTCATAACATTTGATCTGATCTTCATATAAGTCACAAAAATAGACAAACACAGTGTGCTTAAACTATAACACACACATTATTGTATTTTTCTTGTCTGTATTGAATACATAATTTAAACATTCACAGTGTAGGTTGGGGAAAGTATGTGAACCCCTAGGCTAATGACTTCTCCAAAAGCTAATTGGAGTCAGGAGTCAGCTAACCTGGAGTCCAATCAATGAGACACGATTGGAGATGTTGGTTAGAGCTGCCCTGCCCTATAAAAAACACTTACAACATTTGAGTTTGCTATTCACAAGATGCATTGCCTGATTTTCAACCATGCCTCCAACAAAAGAGATCTCAGAAGACCTAAGATTAAGAATTGTTGACTTGCATAAAGCTGGAAAGGGTTACAAAAGTACCTCTAAAAGGTACTTAATGTTCATCAGTCCACGGTAAGACAAATTGTCTATAAATGGAGAAAGTTCAGCACTTTTGCTACTCTCCCTAGGAGTGGCCGTCCTGCAAAGATGACTGCAAGAGCACTGTACAGAATGCTCAATAAGGTTAAGAAGAACCTTAAAGTGTCAGCTAAAGACTTAAAGGAATCTCTGGAACATGCTAACATCTCTGTTGTCAAGTCTACGATACATAAAACACTAAACAAGAATGGTGTTCATAGGAGGTCAATACGGAAGAAGCCACCGCTGTCCCCAAAAAAAACATTGCTGCACGTCTGAAGTTCGCAAAAGAGCACCTGGATGTTCCACATCGCTACTGGCAAAATATTCTGTGGACAGATTAAACTAAAGTTGAGTTTTTTGGAAGGAACACACAACACAGCACACCAACATCAAGGCACAGCACACCAACATCAAAACCTCATCCCAATTGTAAAGTATGGTGGAGGCAGCATCATGGTTTGGGGCTGCTTTGTTGCCTCAGGGCCTGGACAGCGTGCTATCATCGACAGAAAAATGAATTCCCAAATTTATCAAGACATTTTGCAGGAGAATGTAAGGCTATCTGTTTTGGGTCGTTGCAATAGGACAATGACCCAAAACACAGAAGTAAATCAACAACACAATGGCTTCAACAGAATAAAATACCCGTTCTGGAGTGGCCCAGTCAGAGTCCTGACCTGAACCCAATTGACATGCTGTGACATGAACTCGAGAGCAGTTCACACCAGACATCCCAAGAATATTGCTGAACTGGAACAGTTTTGTAAAGAGGAATGGTCCAAATTTCCTCCTGACCGTAGTCCAGGTCTGATCTGCAATTACAGATAAAATTGTATGACCAATTTATGCAGAAATCCAGGTCATTCCAATGGGTTCAGATACTTTTTCTTGCCACTGTAGCTTCAAAGTAGAAATGTATCCCCAGAGCCACTGACTCCGTCACACTTTTGCCTTGCCTCTTCGTATTTGACATTGAGAGATGCAGAATTGTGGACAAAAGTGCAAGAGATAAGATTTGAACCTATGATCAAGACAGGGTCTCAACCCCAGAGCCACTGACATTGTGAGTTGGGGAGATTAACCTACCTTGTAGATCTTACTGTGGTCTTCTGGTCTCTGCCAGTGACACCCTTTGGCTCCCATGATGTAGATGCACCCGTGTCTGTTGCAAGGTCTATAGACATTAGTGTCAACCATTTACATAAGGATAACTAGAGCAACATATTGTGTCAGCTCCCTTTACAGTCAGTGGGACTGGGATGTCTCTGTCTGTCTGCAGCACCAACCTCAATCTGTTTGGAGTGTCTGCGTCACGCCTGTCGACAAACCTCAGCCTTAATATGAGCACTTTGATAGATTAGATGAGTTTCCTGTATGTCTCCTGCTAGGAGGGGGGGGGGCAACAGCTGCCTTTCTGGGTGATTAATCTTCATCAGGCTCATCAAACAATCCTCTCCCTTTCTCACTTTTCCATCTCCTGACCCTACCAACCCTCCCCTAATTGGAGTAAACTAATGAATAACAACACTTAGGCTTCTACTTCCTGCTTATACAGTGGGGAGAACAAGTATTTGATACACTGCCGATTTTGCAGGTTTTCCTACTTACAAAGCATGTAGAAGTCTGTAATTTTTATCATAGGTACTCTTCAACTGTGAGTGACGGAATCTAAAACAAAAATCCAGAAAATCACATTGTATGATTTGTAATTAATTAATTTGCATTTTATTGCATGACATAAGTATTTGATACATCAGAAAAGCAGAACGTAATATTTGGTACAGAAACCTTTGTTTGCAATTACAGAGATCATATGTTTCCTGTAGTTCTTGACCAGGTTTGCACACACTGCAGCTGGGATTTTGGCCCACTCCTCCATACAGACCTTCTCCAGATCCTTCAGGTTTCGGGGCTGTCGCTGGGCAATACGGACTTTCAGCTCCCTCCAAAGATGTTCTATTGGGTTTAGGTCTGGAGACTGGCTAGGCCACTCCAGGACCTTGAGATGCTTCTTACGGAGCCACTCCTTAGTTGCCCTGGCTGTGTGTTTCAGGTCGTTGTCATGCTGGAAGACTCAGCCACGACCCATCTTCAATGCTCTTACTGAGGGAAGGAGGTTGTTGGCCAAGATCTCGCGATACATGGCCCCATCCATCCTCCCCTCAATACGGTGCAGTCGTCCTGTCCCCTTTGCAGAAAAGCATCCCCAAAGAATGATGTTTCCACCTCCATGCTTCATGGTTGGGATGGTGTTCTTGGGGTTGTACTCATCCTTCTTCTTCCTCCAAACACGGCGAGTGGAGTTTTGACCAAAAAGCTCAATTTCTGTCTCGTCAGACCACATGACCTTCTCCCATTCCTCCTCTGGATCATCCAGATGGTCATTGGCAAACTTCAGACGGGCCTGGACATGCGCTGGCTTGAGCAGGGGGACCTTGCGTGTTCTGCAGGATTTTAATCCATGACGGCGCAGTGTGTTACTAATGGTTTTCTTTGAGAATGTGGTTCCAGCTCTCTTCAGGTCATTGACCAGGTCCTGCCGTGTAGTTCTGGGCTGATCCCTCACCTTCCTCATGATCATTGATGCCCCACGAGGTGAGATCTTGCATGGTGCCCCAGACCGAGGGAGATTGACCGTCATCTTGAACTTCTTCCATTTTCTAATAATTGCGCCAACAGTTGTTGCCTTCTCACCAAGCTGCTTGCCTATTGTCCTGTAGCCCATCCCATTCTTGTGCAGGTTTACAATTTTATCCCTGATGTCCTTACACAGCTCTCTGGTCTTGGCCATTGTGGAGAGGTTGGAGTCTGTTTGATTGAGTGTGTGCACAGGTGTCTTTTATACAGGTAACGAGTTCAAACAGGTGCAGTTAATACAGGTAATGAGTGGAGAACAGGAGGGCTTCTTAAAGAAAAACTAACAGGTCTGTGAGAGACGGAATTCTTACTGGTTGGTAGGTGATCAAACACTTATGTCATGCAATAAAATTCTAATTAATTTTTAAAAAATCATTCAATGTGATTTTCTGGATTTTTGTTTTAGATTCCGTCTCTCACAGTTGAAGTGTACCTATGATAAAAATTACAGACTTCTACATGCTTTGTAAGTAGGAAAACCTGCAAAATTGGCAGTGTATCAAATACTTGTTCTCCCCACTGTACATACTATATACATTTTACAAACAAAGTATATTTTACAATAGTTATCTTCTGTTTGTTTTTATTCCCACCCTTCAGCTCCACTCAACCCCTCCCATCTATCTCTGAACACCATTCAGTTTTGATTTCTATTTGCCATATACTTTTCAACTGTGCTGTGATGTTTCACAAAAATTCTGAACCTCTCTATTCTCATAGAAAATAAACATTTTTGCTAAGAGTATTATGATATTATTGATTGATTGGCAATTACTTTTTATATCACCCAGCAGTGCTATTTGCAGAGGGGGACATAACTTGTCAGGGGGTCTGGGGGCCCTCCCATTTTCTGGGGCAACTAAAGCACATTTCCTGCATTTCTACAGAATCTAATATCACCCATGACCCTTCTAGACATCTCTATTTAGAACAACAAAAAGTAAGCAAACAATGCCCACAGTCATCAAGCTAGGTAAGAGATTATTAAATATGTTTAAGTGATTGATAAGGACTCAACTAGATCCATGATAATTCAATAATCAATATTAACCAATAGCCTATCAAATTAACAACTCTTACAAATAAAGGCCCCCACCAGTCTAGTCAATAATTCAACTCTCTCCACAACTTCCTTCCCATCTTTTTTCTTTATGTCTCAAGGGAAAGGTTTGGAGAAAAAAAAGTTGAATGAAAACACACATACACCTACACATTAACACACAGAAACAGTACACCCTCCATAAAATTAATAGAATAGGCTTAATAGTACTGTAGAGCTCTTTATACTTGCACACAGTATAGCTGGATCACCCCGCCCTTCCTCTAGGGGGCCACGGCCCTGTAGCTCCCCAACACAACACACCCCACACATCTTAAGGATCTTAGTCAAACATTCATTATCGGTTTCAGGTGTGTTAGGCCAAGGCCAGAGTGACAACAGTACAGCAGACCCCCAGGGACAGGACTGAGCAGTCCAGAAACTAGGGATTGCCTAAATCTCCCAACGGCATGTTTTCAACACAGACTAATTTTGTTGTACACTATTCCATATAAGGCATGCTAAGGCATGCTAAGACCTTATGAAAGTTGCACAGTATAATCTTAAAAAATATCTAGTGATACTTCACATTTCTTTCATCCATTCTCGGAGGATAACCAACCTTCAAATTAATGGCAATGCATTTAATAGCCGCTATAAATGCTAGGTTACACAGTTTCCTCTGATATCAGCAGGGCCGGAGCGTGTGTATAGGCAGACTATGCGACGGCCTAGAGCGGCACTTTGGAAAGGCGGCAAAATGTGGGCTTATATAAAAAAATATATATATATATATATTTTTTTTAAATGGCGCTCATTTTGCCGCCTCTTGTAGTCCATTGGTGAGGAATGTGTGTCTGCCAATCAGCGCCCCCCCCTGGCCGGCATAAGCTAGCTACGCGTTGCGTTGTAGCTGAAGAGGGATTGTGGGTGGTTCATGTTCCACGATAAAACGGTTGTGTTATGTGTTTATGTTTCTAGTAGTTAAGCTAATGTTATGTGGTTTTATGTTCTTAAATTGTCTGAGTTCAGGTTATGGGGGGAGGGGGAATGTTAGAGTGCCTACCGTAACCGAGCCTTGCATGGCCGGAGATTAGGTTCGTTGTCAAAAGTTGAAGGCGGATAATAAAGTGACGTTCCTGGAGTTGTGTGGTGTATGGGGCACAGGAACTCTCTGTTAAATCAATCTCTGTCTCATGCCATCTTCTTCTGGCCGAGCTCTCAACAGTACACTGTAAAACCATGTCTAAACCACCCAAACTGATGGGTTGTGAGTACAAAAAAATAAAATTAGGAAAGGAGCAATAATTATTTTAGAAAATAGAGGTACAACACAATTGTGTTTCACCTAGAGCGGCAGAAATGCACGCACCTGCCCTGGATATCAGCCTCCAGTATCAACATTTCCAATCAAACAAAAACAGGTAGAAGGGATAATCTCTAGACATGCTGAGATAAAATAACATACTCCTTGCCAGAATTCAGCCAGCCTTCACAAGACCACAACATATGCAAATATGTCCCTTTTGTGCTTTACACCTCCTGCAGAATAATTCAATTTCTGAGTGCATGATATTCAATTTCACTGGCATATAGTACGTTCTATGGATGGTCGTAAACTGCAGTAATTTAGTCTGAGATTATATGAGTATTCTAACATATCTGTATCCAGGGATGCAGGTCCCGACAGAGGTCTTTTTCATGCTGCAGGCGGGAGCGGGCGGCCAGATATTTGTTTTGTCTAGTATGTGTGGTCTCGTTGAAAAGAGTAGGCTGCCTACATGGGCAGAGAACTACGTGGTAGTTAACTTGAATTAGAAATTAACTTAAATATGATTAGACTGTAGTTTACTACCGTGTCTGTAAATAAATAGTGATAATGAAAACCAACGTGAGTCGATATGCAATCAAAAAATCTAATCATGATTGAAAAGGAAAAAGGCACAACGTGCAAATAGGTTTGGCTACTACGGTGAGCGAGCGTTGCGCCTTTTCATTTTCAATAAGTATGGATTACCCATTTATTCGTCTCAGCCTGCAAATCGTCCTCCTAAAAGGTAGGCTAAATCATATAGGACTATGCAAAACGTAGCAATTGTCTCTGTCATCATTCTTGCTACCTCAAGTTTAGCCATACCTGTGAGATTAAATAGAGTAGGCTATATTCTATGTATACATGGGCGGAGAAGCACAGGACAGTTATATTTCCAAGGAAATGTACTTCCTAAATATGCCTATGATTAGGCTATAGTTTACTACATTGCCTAGAAATAGGCCTAAATATTGATCACCCATATTTCTCCGTCTGAAAATCTCCCCACTCCTAAAAGGTAGGCAATAAAAATAGCTCAAGAGAAAGTGCAAGTCTCTCCAACTCTGCTCTCTTCAAACTACATCTAGCATATTGGCTGATAAAGCCCAGAAATACAATTTAAAGGCCATGTGAGAATCTCTGGTCATTTAACCTAGTTCTTAACTTATATTTGCGCATTTGCTATTGCCTATAGGGCGCACAGTTGCTGGGACCATGGCTGGCAAGTGAGCTGCGTCACATACGCCTAAAATAACATTGCGAGAATGCGGTTGGGTTTGGGACCAGTAGCGGGTGGGAGTCAGCGGGTGCGGGCAGGAGAGGGATGAATAAATCGGTCCCGCGCAGACCTCTATTTTACACCATGACAGTGAATCCTGTAAAGTTAGAGCTGTTTATTACCGTGTCAGTGTGAATAGTAGAGAATTAGCTCGGGAAACTGACAGATCAATAACGTTACATTGCCGTACTCAATTGTCATACTCGAGTAAAAGTACCTTTTTTTTACACAGAAAATGACTCAAGTAAAAGTGAAAGTTACCCAGTAAAATACTACTTGAGTAAAAGTCTATAAGTATCTGGTTTTAAATGTACTTAAGTACAGTGGTAGAAAAAGGCCTCAATTGTCATACTTGAGTAAAATTACAAAGTAAAAGTAAATGCTATACATCAAATTCCTTATATGAAGCAAACCACAGCATGATTTTCATATTATTTTTAATTACGGACAGATAGGGGCACACTCCAAAACTCAGACATAATTTACAAACACAGTATGTGTTTCGTGAGTCTGCCAGATCAGAGGCAGTAGGGATGACAAAGCGATATATTGATAGGCGCCGTAATTCTGTCTTACTTTCATTCTAAATGTAACGATTACTTTTAGGTGTCAAGGAAAATGTATGGAGTAAAAATTACATTATTTTCTTTAGGAATGTAGTGAAGTAAAAGTAATTATAAATAGTCAAGTACAGATACACAAAAAAACTACTTAAGTAGTACTTAAAAGTATTTTATTTTACACCACTGCTTATACAACTCACGTATACCCCTGTTCTCATCCTCTCTCACTTTCCCATCTCCTGTTCTCTCTCCCTCTCACTCTGTCTTTCCTCTGTAGAAGTGTCTGGAAAGTATACCTCCCAGTTACAGCAGGAAGTGTCTTTACTGTCCCCATAGGGAGCGTGGCAGTGTAGTGTTGGAAGTGTGTGCTGTGCCGGTATCCCTGTAGGGTGTCTGAATATTTGAATTATGGAGCAGTTCTGTGTAGCGGTGATGTGAACACTGCTGCATCTTGACAGTTTTCTCTCAGACATTTCTATAGTATAAACACAGTGCAGTGGATTACTTGTATATTATTTGTACCTGTCAGTGCCCTACTATTTCACTAATATTTATCTATGAAAACCCCTTCAAACAGTTACTATTTCACTAATATTTTATCTATGAAAACCCCTTCAAACAGTCTTGCTAGTGTCTACTAAATTCATCCTTATTCAGGGCTCCCAAGTGGCGCAGTGGTCTAAGACACTGCATCTCAGTGCTAGAGGTGTCACTACAGACAATCTGGTTCGAATCCAGACTGTAGCACAACCGGCCGTGATTGGGAGTCCCATAGGGTGGTGCACAATTGGCCCAGCGTTGTCCAAGTTTGGCTGGTGTAGGCCGTCATCATTGTAAATAAGAATTTGCTCTTAACCGACTTGCCTAGTTAAATAAAGGTCAATTTAAAAAAAAATAAAAAATAAAATTCATGCCTGAACACACATTTTGAATAAACAACCCTGATGGCATGTGTAATGAAGAAATTAGCATCATCCAATGTTTGATTGATTTGACAATTAAAATACATATAAAGCTGCTCCAGTTTTAGTGATGTGGATTAGCTGGTTAGACATAGTACTTTACCATGTTACTTAGATGTTATAGATAGATAGATAGATAGATAGATAGATAGATAGATAGATAGATAGATAGATAGATAGATAGATAGATAGATAGATAGATAGATAGATAGATGGGTACTTTATTGATCCCTGTGGGGAAATTACTTTGTCAAGCAGCTTCGAAAAACACAGGGCAGGTGCAAAATGCCAGAACGAAATACACAAAAGACAGATACACGATACATGATACATAGTGCGGCAGTATGAAAAAGTATAAAAATACATAAAGTCTGTAGTGCCAAAAGCTATAGAAATGCATTGCATAGTATGAGTGAATGACTGAATATGTGCACTATACATTGTTATAGTGTTAGGTGAAAAAATGATACAATTATTGCACGTTGATATACATTTTTTTTTTTATTGCTTGGTTAACTATACAGGTCGATGGCAGAGAAAGATACTTAAATAGCTAAATCCACGTATGATATAAGTGAGGGTAATAATAGTTTACTTAATGTACAGTCTGGTTAAATGTACAGGTAAATTATTATTTGCATGGTTAAATTAACTGTACAGGTAAATGACAGGAAGAGATACTTAAATAGCTAAATGTGTGTATGATATAATTTAGGGTAATAATAATAATTCCCTTAAAATACATTCCTTAGAACAGGGTTTAATTACAGATAAATGCACGTATTGCACATTCAATATACTAAATGCAATGAAAAAAAGATACTACTGACATGATACTAGTATACAGTCCTGAGTGAATGACTACGTAAGTTCAGTCCAAGAATTACTTACAATATTGCACGTGATATGATATAACAACTGTACATACAGTCCTGAATGAATGAGTGCTGAATGAATAAGTCCTGAGTGAATGAGTGATTACAGACCAGAGAGTTACTCACGGATGGATGGATGCCTAATTGTTAAACTAGGTCCTAACACCTCAACAGTTCCAGGTCTAAAATGCAGACGCTGGCAGGAAGAACCTCCTGTAGCGCTCTCTGGCACACCGTGGTGGGATCAATCTGTGACTGAAGGTGCTCCTCTGCGTCATAACCATGGCATGCAGAGGGTGGGTGACGTTGTCCATGATGGCCAGCAGTTTGGCCAGGATCCTTCTCTCCACCACCTCCTCTAGTGTCAAGGTTAATCCCCAGAACAGAGCTAGCCTTCCTGATCATCTTATTTACCCGAGAAGTATCACCAGCCTTTATGTTGGCGCCCCAGCACACCACTGCAAAGAAGATGGCACTGGCCACCACAGACTGGTAGAAAGTATGCAGTAGTTTACTGCACACGTTGAAGGGCCTGAGCCTCCTCAGAAAGTTGAGTCGGCTCTGGCCCTTTTTGTACAGAGCCCCGGTGTTACCAGCCCATTCCAGCCTGTTGTCCATATGGACTCCCAGAAACTTGTATGACCCAACCATTTCCATGCGTTGGAGGATCTTATCTGACATGTAGCTGTAGTCTCCAGGTGAGGTCAGAGGTCATAGTGAGTGTGCACCTACCTGGTCCTTTTTGATAGCAGGGGTTGTGATGGTAGAGTTGCTTTCGCAGTCCTGGTTGCGAAACTCAAATCCTGTGAAAATGTGAGTGTAGGTACACTGAGTATACCAAACATTAGGAACATGTTCTTGGACTCCGCAAGGTGTCGAAAGCATTCCACAAGATGCTGGCCCATGTTGACTCCAATGCTTGTGGCTGGATGTCCTTTGGGTGCTGGACCATTCTTGATACAAAACTGGATTCACCTGTTCAGTCTACTATATGTCATGGAAAGAGGTGTTCTTAATGTTTTGTATTCTCAGTGTAGGTTTGGATATTTACCAGGTTGAGCGTGTGTAAATTGTGAAATAACAACCCCACAATTATGTCCTTTCATAATAATGCCAACCTGATATGGCAGAATTGGAGCAATTTTCTTTGTGTCCCCTTTTTCTGTCAGGCAGGTAAAGTATTAAATGTGCTTTTTAAAATATCTGCTCCCCACCTCCTTTGGCTTTGGATTGTTGAACGGAAAAAGGATAACCACGAGAGAGAGAGAGAGAGAGAGAGAGAGAAAAAAACCTGGATCCTCTTTCTGAAATTATAGGCAAGATTATGATAATAGTAATAATAGATAGATAATAAGTTATGATCCACCTGCTATATGCATTTTATTGTATGTCCTCCCTAAAAACCCACAATCAATATTTCATAATAGGCTTGGTTGAGTATTGCACTGATGAAAGAAAAAAATATCCCTTGACGCAAAAAAATCCACCAAAAAACAATAATTGCAGTTGTTTGCCTCCAGCACCAGCCAGACCTCATTTTTGTATATCAAAATTGTTGTGAGGCGTAGAAATGAAGGGTCCTGTAAATGTGCCAAGACACACACAGTGTGTGATCCTTCTATAAAAGTACACACATCATTCTTTAATGGGATACATTGTCATAGGGCAAGTTGATAGAGAATCTATTGTTTAAAGAGTGTAGCTTTAACTATACGTTTTGGGGGATGCAGTAGTGACACTGACACAGTACAGAAGTGGAGTTGGACAGAGACATAGGAGACAGACCATGCCCAGAACAGTGTACAGCACAGGCCAATCCCTGATGAGGGAACACTCACACTGGCCAATTGCAGCCGTTTCCTGAATCAGGGACAGCAGAAAGTCCTGCCCTCTTTTGAAACCTTCCGGCCAATTAGGTAGTCAGGCAGACACACATTGGAGGTTGATGCTTGGCACAGAGCTCGATTTATAATAATTCAATTGTTGTGAGAGTGATTAAGTAAGATACCAGTTTGTGTTCCTACAACTCACAAAATCCTGTCAGGCTATTTCTTGTTGAAAGACTTTTCATTATCATGGCCCCCAAGCACCATAGCCTAAAGTAGCATTTTGTTTTACAAATTTGATTGAAAATTTGATATTTTTTTTCCAAAAGGTGATGAACTGTCACAGCATCTTGGGCTACACAGTAATATACATGCACACACCTTGATGTATATTTACCATGTTTAGTGTGGACACCATAGTGAGTTGTCACTTGGGGATGAAATCAACTGTACTATGTGTAAAACAAGGAACAAACACTGTAGAGGAAAAGTGAGCTCGAGAGTGAGACAAGGAGAGATAAGAGACGTGAAACATTTGGGGTTGTGTGAAACGTTACAACATCAGACAGCCACTGGAACACAACAACACACAGAGAGAGACGAGTATTAGGAAAAAATGGTTTAATATCGGAGACAGAAGCAAATAACTGCATCACACAAGAACATACGTTTACAAAAATAATTCTGACTGCTTCAGCTACACAGTTAGTTCACAGAGGACAGAGAAACCAGAAAAATCTAAACAGTTAAAAGCAAAAACCTCTAATTAGTTTATCTCTTTATTAAACTAAAACATTAATCCACTGAAAGTGACTAAATATTTATATTCTAAATATTTATATTCCTAATAGTTTTTATCATGTAGACGTCACAATACAGAAGTTAAATGAAACTTACCGTTTTTTTTGTATAGACAAACGGCTATAACTATTTATAAGCCAAAAAGAAACCAAACATTCGCCTAACCCCTCTTTTTGCGAAAAGAACACTGAAGTAAGGAAAAATAAGAAGTTAATTAATTAAAGAAATCAAGCCAAGGTTCTTCTAGAAAATCGTATATCAAAAGACAACTTTCTTGACGCCAGCTAGAAATCATACTCGGGAACCAGTCAACAAAGGTCAGGCCACATCATGAGGCCAGACAGGTTTGTTTTTCTAATAGTTTTTTTTTAGTTTCCTTTAATCTCCAGTATAAAAAGTTTCACTGGTACAAAATGCATAAGTACAATCATTTGTAGAAATAGGAAAGCCTGCATTTTTTGTACTTTTTCAATCCCATCCAATGACAGATTTCGAAGTGTTGTCAAACAAACATACATCACGCTTACAGAATCCACTGAAATGCATTGACTTTGGCTTCTCCCAAGACAATACTTAAAACTATTGAAATCCTTTAGAATCAAACAAAATGATATTAATCTACAGACAACAAGCTCTTTACGGCACAGAAAGAGAGAGAAAACAAACATTTTCCCCCAAAACTTGACATAATAAGCCAAAATGCAAAGAAACTACAAGTTGTTTTTTTTTCTTTAAAATGTCATTGTTTGATAAATAGCACTTCAGATAATTTAGAAAGAAAGAGAACAGAGAACTGAACAGTGACAAGATTGAAAGATTACAACAAGCATCAGTGACGACAGCCCCTGAGATGTGAGGCACTCAACAGACACTCCTGTCTAACGGTCTGTCTGTGGAGGACCCTCTTGTGCTTTTTCAGAAACATCTAACAGACTGCAACTTCAATCAGACTACACTGTGCCAACCCACTGTGTGTGTATGTGTGAGTGAGAGATTTGGGAATTGGGGGATGCTTAAGTTCTGTAAAAACACACACGTCCATACATTACCATCTCCCAAAGCATAAGTAGTTGGCTGAGGGATGAACTGAAAACAAACAGCAAAACTAAAGCCTCTATAGCCTTAACACATTATGCTGTACCGTGAGTTGATGTAAATACATTGTTTGTTTATGGTACCTAATGTATTTAGAGTGCAAACATGTTCCTCACAGAGAGGATTCCTGAAGGGTCTTGGGCCTAATACGGCAGCTGTCTTATAAGGAGACTACGATCAGCTTACGTTAATGATAAAATGATCTATTGACACCGATATATGCGTAGTATGACATATTGGTAAACCTGATTACTTTTATGCAGGTAGTTATAGCAGTTTTTATGGCACTACTCATGCTTACTGTTTTAGGAAATGTCTGTAAGCGTCCTCAATTTGATGTACTCGACTGAAGTTTGGCATTGACTTGGGTCATTCGACATGAGACTGTTGTTTTGCTGTCTAAGAACTGAAGAAGGCAGCTACCCTTTCATCTCATTTCCCCCCCCCCCCCCCCTACAAAAACACTCCTCCATTTTGGCTCTGCATTTCAAATAAAACTTGTTACTCTGTAAAAAGACGATGAAACGGATAACAATAACTTATTTATTTCCCCTTGGTTTTCGGTTTGAGAGCCACACTAAAGAAGGCGGCGTACATTTTGCTTTCTGCTCTGCGTTGTGGGACAAAATGGTGACACGCTTACCCAGAGTTGGAGAAGCTGAAGGTACAGTACAATACAGTACACCTAGACTTGGCAAACACCACCTACTTACATACAGATTTTATATCCTATTAGACAAGTCTTTCGATACAACACTCCCTGGTTAAGGCGACTGGTGAGTTTGTGTATAAAATAGTGCTGCGTTTTGCAGACCGTAAACTAGGTTTCCAGGGAAGGGAGTCGGGCAGTTTGACAGAATACTGAGACTGACGGACAGACTGCATTGTGCCATGTAAACGGATTGACTATGAGAATCTTTACATAATACTTTGGCATCTCAACACTGTTTTGGCCAGTTACACTACATTACACAACATTTACATTAGGGCAAACATATTTTGTAATAATGGTGTAATTATCAATACTGGTACATGTCCATCAGAAACTGTTAACTCGAAGAAACAACAAAACCAAACAGCTGAAAATCCGTCTGTACTATCAACGTCGTTTTGTCTGGGTCTGGGCGGGGTTTGAGGCTTGTGAATGTAAGCCTTGCCCTTTGCTTACATCATGAAAGCAATGCATTCATGTCGTTTGAGGTGACAAAACATGACCAACAAATAACGATGCCCGCATCCCAGTCTGTAGCAACTTCAACTAAAAAAAAAACGTGTCCTTGACTTAGGTTATAATGAGAGAGATGAAGCTTAAAGCAAGGCCTATATATTTGTCTCTCAAATGAACTCCTATGGCGTGATATTGTAAGAAACAAAGAGCGGGTTTGGTATACGAGAATGTGAGTGTGTTCATCTGAGTGTGTTCATGTAAAGGCTTGTGATGAGGCTTTGAAGAATGCTCTGTATATTGGGCTCATGTGAGAACTGTGTGTGTGTGTGAGTGACGTGTGTGAGAGAGAGCGTGTGAACGGTAATGTAAAGACTGGTCAGCAGGATCATGGAAACTGGACTGTAGAGGCTCTCACACTCAGGGGCTCTCATACACAACAAAGTAATGTCAACTGTGAGGTCTGCATGAGTGTGTGTGTACGTGCGAGTGTGTGTGTATATATATATATATATATGACACATGGGCACTTTTTACATCTTTACATAAAAAAGCAAAACATTAACAGTTTCAGGCAACAAGACCACAGAATAGCAAGTTAACAAACTATTTTTTAAATCTATATTTTTACATATGAGGGATCCATACAAAACACTTAATAAAATACCCATGTTATCAAATAATTTCACAAGAAATACACTGACGCGCTATAGACAGGATGTACCTTCAGAATTTGGCACTAAACTCCACTGACCTTGTCTTTTTTTCTATATAAGAAAAGAAAATCACATTATAATGAACAACAAAACACATCTAAATATTGTTTCCCACGATAGAAATAAAATTATAATAACATTGATGCTTCACAAGCCGACATGTTATATATATATATATATTTATATATTCATATATATATTTTTTTGGAATTTTATATAATAATTACCCAACAAGAAATTTAGCAAATTGGGACTCCTTAAAAAAAAGACAAAAAGGAACAATTATAATAGTATTCATATGAAAGGCTTTGTCTATTGTTCAAGTAAACAGATTTTTGTAGTCTTCTTTTTAAAAACATGAGACACTTAAGACCGTTAAGACTTGAAACCAAAACTAAACTCACAAGAAGCACCAACGTTAATGCGGGTTACAGGTATTTTCTTCTTCTTTTTTTTTTTTCTCGCTCTATACATTTAAACAGTAGAAAATATAGGTAATTTCTTCATCATGTGCATTTAAACCACGGATTGTCTATCTGTGAGTCAGTTCAGCAAAAGGTGACACGTAGGTAGCATTTCTCCCCCCAAACAGGGCAAGTCTTTTTTTGTTGACATTTTTGTAATACCTTAAACTACTCTAGAAAAAAGTGGTTCTATATATACTTTAATGAGAAACAGAGCCACTTAAAATGGCCTTATCAAAAAACTTTACACTGCCTGAAAAATGTAAAAACAATTACAGAGCTCTGAGAGAGTCTAATATTGATCAGACAGTTTTTATTCAAAACTGTTTGGAAGTAGTCTATTTTTCATCGAAACCGACAGTGTCCGCTTCTGGCCTCATATTGCTAGTGGAGCCAGAAACAAGACAGCCAATCCCTGTGCTGAACTTTCAAGTTTTACTTTAAATGAGAAAAACAAAAAGGAAACCCAACATAAAAGAAGGAACTAAATAAATTCTAATGGAAATCATTTTGCCACAGGCTTTTTCTGTTTTTAAAAAGAAACTTTTTGTTTTTGTCTGTAAGAGTTTTTTTTTGTATGAATGATGCTATACTTTTTCACATTGATTCGCTCCTCCAGCCCCCTCCCTCCCTCCCTCCCTCCCTCCTTCACCCACAATGTACCCCCATCCACCCCACCTCCCCAAAATAGAACAAAATGAGGTCACATGCAAAAAAAAGTCCAAAAAAAGGTCAAGCTAAGTTCAAAAGATCAGTAGGCGGAGACCAGGTTATGATCAGGTGAGCGCAGAAAAGACATCAGAAAACAATGACGGGACGATGAGACTTTTTTTGTATCTTTTTTTTTTTGGGGGGGGGGGGGGGGGGGGCGCCACGCCACAGAGACATGCTAGGCAAACGATGAGCTAACAGGCATGGAGATGGGTTCTATAGGAAGAAAACAGGAAGAGGAGAGAGTTACACACAGAACAGAGAGCCAGGGCACCACAATACTACAGCATTAAAATCAGAATAACAACAACAACAGACAGAACAACAATGTAAACCACAAGGTCATAACGGCAACACCACTCACTACACAATTGGCTATTTTTTATCTCTCATTATTTCATTTTTTGTACAAAAATGATATACAATTTGGATTAATACTAACAGACACACACACACACACACACATTTACGATACAATCACACACTCATACACAGAGCACCCAAAGATATATCCATCAGTACCACTCTCATACACAGAGCAAGGAGGATGGATTTTCATTTGGGAGAAACTGTTTAAAAGTTTTTGTACAGTACAAACGAACGAAACATAACGAAACAAACACGTGAACAAACAAAAAAAAAAAAAAAACGCAAGGAAAGGTTGAAATTTGACATTTGAAGTACCGATACCGATGGAGAGAGAGAGAGAAATAGCTGATCACGGACGAACGGATGTGATGCACAGACAGAGAGGTGTGTGTGAATGTGAAGGGAGCAGAGGCAGAGCGAGGTGTAAACGTGGCTCTGTTCTAGAGAATTCTACAGTTCCAAATTCCAGAAGACTACTCGACAAGGTTCTATTCTAATGGATTCTGTTCTTTATAGGAGTCCAATAACTTAAAGATAGGCAATAAATAAAATCCTTTTTTTCTGAGGCAGTAAAAATTTTGTATAAAAATAGAACTGCTTTTTTTACAAATAAAATGTACAGGCCTGTGGCTTTCGGTACTTTGAATTTCTGTTTTTATCTCTCAAGAAACATCAAGTATTTTCAGTTAACTTCCCACCCATAAAATCTTTTTTCTTATAGCCTTCATCAGATTCTGGATGTTACTTTGAAAATGTTCTACACAATATCCCTTTCAACAAAGACCAATGTGATCTGACCCAGAAAAATCATAGTATCGTAACATTGTTTTAGTGTGAAATAAACATTCTCCACATAAAGAAATAAGACTGGAGTCATGATAATAATTAAATAGCTGGAGTGTATGGGATGCTGTCGTTGACTGACTAACAGGTGAGAGGCCACTACGTTTTTTTTTTTAACCCTTTGTTCCCTGGTGTCTGTCAGCAGGCATCAGGGGTCAGAGAAGCAGCGGCGGTTGGCCCGGAAACCAACACCAGGAGGTCAAGGGTCATGTGCATATCGGTGCGTGGTGTGTCAGAAATTAACCTTTTATATCGACATTTCATCAGGCCTCAGGTTCACAGAGAACAAACTAAATCATATAGCTTCTGGTTTTTTTCTTACTCTGATTTTCAAGTAATGAAATTCTTCTCGTAACATTATATAAATAACCAGTTAGAAAATTAAATATGTTTTACAACTGAAAAAAAGCTACCCATGATAGCTACTTTTTTTTTTTTTTTTAAAGTGGTACAAAATAAAGATGGCAATGGAAGCGTTCATGTGAAAGATAATACAACAAATCATAATATTAATAATAAACAATATTGCTAAACAAAAAAGCTTATAAAAGAACACGAGAAAGTAGTGTCTCCCTCCGGTGGTCAAAATGTCTCCCCCCTCCCTCCATCCATCCATCCCTTCCTCCCTCCCCTTCCCTCCCCCAGTCCCTGTGTAGAGGTCGTGGCTCGTTTGGGGACTTACCCTAGCAGTGGTAACATGGGAGCAGATAGGACCTAGTGCTAAGATCAGTATGGTTTGCTGTCGTTCTTGGAGCGCTTGAGCTGCACCTTCAGCCTCTTCATGCCAATCTGGAAGCCATTCATGGCCTGGATGGCTGCCTGCGCCGACACAGGATTGTCATAGCTGACGAAGCCTGGGAGGAAGAGAGGGAAATGGAGAGGGTACAAGAGAAGAGAGGGAAAGCGAGGGAGAGAGAAGGTACACAGAATGATGAAGGAGACATAGAGGAATCTAAAATGATACACAGGTACAGGTGTGTCTGTGTTTTCGGTGGGTTTAATGCTGGCAGACCTACCGAAGCACTTGCTCAGGTTTGTCTGTTTGTCAATGAAGACTTTGGCAGAGACCACGTTTCCAAAAGGCATGAACATCTGCAAGATGTCTTGGTCCCCAAACTCCTGGGGCAGGTGGTAGATGAACAGATTGGCACCTTCAGGTCCTGATAGTACAGAGACACGGGACAGTACAGGGTAAGGGTTAAACCCAGAGACATACAGAGTAAAGAGATTATAGAGAGTTAATGCATACGTCTTTCTCCCTCTATGCTCTCCTCTCTACCCTTAGTGCCCATCCTGTTTCTGGCTACCTGGGGTTAGTATCGTTGTTGCATTAGTAATCTCGCTAGAAAGCTTCATGGTCGAGTTAAGACTATTGCAGTCGGTGCTGGCTGTGTTGGGAGTGCAAACCTCTCTCCCAACACTCCACCCCTTGATTTCCTCACTTCCCCCTCAACTCTCCAGAACCCCCCTCCACCCTCCTCTTGCCCCCCCCCCCCCCCCCGCCCCCTGGCTCCACCCCACGCCCACTGACCCTCTTTCTGGCTGCCGGCGGCACCTTGCTGCTGCAACAGGGACTGGCTGTAGAGGGTGGGCAGGGCTGCGGCTGCATACTGCTGGATCCCCGAGTAGGCCTGTGTGAGCGCGTCCATGGTGCCTGCCGTGCCGTTGGTCAGCCCCGCGCCGCCCAGGCCTCCGTTTAGGGCTGCCATACCTGAGAGCATTTGAGCAACTTTACATAAAACCCAACAATAAAAAGAAGAAGAGCGCACTTACTCATTAGAGCTCCACTGCAGGTTGTGTTTAACCACACACTTATACACTCATTATACACACTTATACACTCATTATACACACTTATACACTCATTATACACACTTATACACTCAGTGTACACTCATTATACACACTTATACACTCATTATACACACTTATACACTCATTATACACACTTATACACTCATTATACACACTTATACACTCATTATACACTCATTATACACACTTATACACTCATTATACACACTTATACACTCATTATACACTCATTATACACTCATTATACACACTTATACACTCATACACTCATTATACACTCATTATACACACTTATACACTCATTATACACACTTATACACTCATTATACACACTTATACATTCATTATACACACTTATACACTCATTATACACTCATTATACACTCATTATACACACTTATACACTCATTATACACACTTATACACTCATTATACACACTTATACACTCATTATACACACTTATACACTCATTATACACTCATTATACACACTTATACACTCATTATACACACTTACACACTCATTATACACACTTACACACTCATTATACACACTTATACACTCATTATACACACTTATACACTCATTATACACACTTATACACTCATTATACACTCATTATACACACTTATACACTCATACACTCATTATACACTCATTATACACATTTATACACTCATTATACACACTTATACACTCATTATACACACTTATACACTCATTATACACACTTACACACTCAGTATACACACTCACACACTCATTATACACTCATTATACACACTTATACACTCATTATACACACCTATACACTCATTATACACTCATTATACACACTTATACACTCATTATACACACTTATATACTCATTATACACTCATTATACACTCATTATACACACATATACACTCATACACTCATTATACACTCATTATACACACTTATACACTCATTATACACACTTATACACTCATTATACACACTTATACACTCATTATACACACTTATACATTCATTATACACTCATTATACACTCATTATACACTCATTATACACACTTATACACTCATTATACACACTTATACACTCATTATACACACTTATACACTCATTATACACACTTATACACTCATTATACACACTTATACACTCATTATACACTCATTATACACTCATTATACACACTTATACACTCATTATACACACTTACACACTCATTATACACACTTACACACTCATTATACACACTTATACACTCATTATACACACTTATACACTCATTATACACACTTATACACTCATTATACACACTTATACACTCATTATACACTCATTATACACACTTATACACTCATACACTCATTATACACTCATTATACACATTTATACACTCATTATACACACTTATACACTCATTATACACACTTATACACTCATTATACACACTTACACACTCATTATACACACTCACACACTCATTATACACACTTATACACTCATTATACACACTTATACACTCATTATACACACTTATACACTCATTATACACACCTATACACTCATTATACACACTTATACACTCATTATACACACTTATACACTCATTATACATACACACTCATTCACTCAACATACAGTACCAGTCAAAAGTTTGGACACACCTACTCATTCTTTATTTGTACTATTTTCTACATTGTAGAATAATAGTCAAGACATCACAACTATGAAATAACACGTATGGAATCATGTAGTAACCAAAAAAGTGTTAAACAAATCAAAATATATTCAAAGTAGCCACCCTTTGCATTCTCTCAACCAGCTTCATGAGGACGTCACCTGGAATGCATTTCAATTAACAGGTGTGCCTTGTTAAAAGTTAATTTGCGGAATTTCTTTCTTTCTTTCCTTAATGAGTTTGAGCCAATCAGTTGTGTTGTGACAAGGTAGGAGTGGTATACAGAATATAGCCCTATTTGGTAAAAGAGTCCATATTATGGCAAGAACAGCTCAAATAAGCAAAGTGAAACGACAGTCCATTGTTACTTTAAGACATGAATGTCAGCCAATTCGGAAAATGCCAAGAACTTTGAAAGTTTCTTCAAGTGCAGTCACAAAAACCGTCAAGCGCTATGATGAAACTGGCTCTCATGAGGACCGCCATAGGAAAGGAAGACCCAGAGTTACCTCTGCTGCAGAGGATCAATTCATTACCAGCCTCAGAAATTGCAGCCCAAATAAATGCTTCACAGAGTTCACGTAACAGACACATCTCAACATCAATTGTTCAGAATAGACTGTCTGAATCAGGCCTTCATGTTCGAATTTCTGCAAAGACACCACTACTAAAGGACACCAATAAGAAGAAGAGACTTGCTTGGGCCAAGAAACACGAGCAATGGACATTAGACCGGTGGAAATCTGTCCTTTGGTCTGATGAGTCCAAATTTGAGATTTCTGGTTCCAACCGCCATGTCTTTGTGAGACGCAGTGTAGGTGAACGGATGATCTCCGCATGTGTGGTTCCCACCATGAAGCATGGAGGAAGAGGTGTGGGGTTGCTTTACTGGTGACACAGTCTGTGATTTATTTAGAATTCAAGGCACACTTAACATGCATGGCTACCACAGAATTCTGCAGCTATACGCCATCCCATCTGGTTTGCACTTCGTGGGACTATCATTTGTTTTTCAACAGGACATTGACCTGGCCTCCACAATCACCCAACCTCAACCCAATTGAGATGGTTTGGGATGAGTTGGACCGCAGAGTGAAGGAAAAGCAGCCAACAAGTGCTCAGCATATGTGGGAACTCCTTCAAGACTGTTGGAAAAGCATTCCAGGTGAAGCTGGTTGAGAGAATGCTGTCATCAAGGCAAAGGGTGGCTAGTTTGAAGATCTTAAATATAAAATATATTTTGATTATTTAATACTTTTTTGATACTACATGAATCCATGTGTTATTTCATAGTTAATTCACTATTATTCTACAATGTAGAACATATAGTAAAAATAAAGAAAAACCCTGGAATGAGTCGGAGTCCAACTGTTTGACTGGTAATGTACATGCATACATACATACATACATACATACATACATACATACATACATACATACATACATACATACATACATACATACATACATACATACATACATAGATACATACATACATACATACATACATACATACATACATACATACATACATACATGAATGCATGCATACATACACACTCAATCACTCAACATACATACATACATACATACATACATACATACATACATACATACATACATACATACATACATACATACATACATACATACATACATACATACATACATACATACATACATACATACATACATAGTGGGGAGAACAAGTATTTGATACACTGCCAATTTTGCAGGTTTTCCTACTTACAAAGCATGTAGAGGTCTGTAATTTTTATCATAGGTACACTTCAACTGTGAGAGACGGAATCTAAAACAAAAATCCAGAAAATCACATTGTATGATTTTTAAATAATTAATTTGCATTTTATTGCATGACATAAGTATTTGATCACCTACCAACCAGTAAGAATTCCATCTCTCACAGACCTGTTTTTTTTTTTTAAGAAGCCCTCCTGTTCTCCACTCATTACCTGTATTAACTGCACCTGTTTGAACTCGTTACCTGTATAAAAGACACCTCTCCACACACTCAATCAAACAGACTCCAACCTCTCCACAATGGCCAAGACCAGAGAGCTGTGTAAGGACATCAGGGATAAAATTGTAGACCTGCAGGTCTGGGATGGGCTACAGGACAATAGGCAAGCAGCTTGGTGAGAAGGCAACAACTGTTGGCACAATTATTAGAAAATGGAAGAAGTTCAAGATGACGGTCAATCTCCCTCGGTCTGGGGCACCATGCAAGATCTCACCTCGTGGGGCATCAATGATCATGAGGAAGGTGAGGGATCAGCCCAGAACTACACGGCAGGACCTGGTCAATGACCTGAAGAGAGCTGGGACCACAGTCTCAAGGAAAACCATTAGTAACACACTACGCCGTCATGGATTAAAATCCTGCAGCGCACGCAAGGTCCCCCTGCTCAAGCCAGCGCATGTCCAGGCCCGTCTGAAGTTTGCCAATGACCATCTGTATGATCCAGAGGAGGAATGGGAGAAGGTCATGTGGTCTGATGAGACAAAAATAGAGCTTTTTGGTCAAAACTCCACTCGCTGTATACGACTGCACCGTATTGAGGGGAGGATGGATGGGGACATGTATCGCGAGATCTTGGCCAACAACCTCCTTCCCTCAGTAAGAGCATTGAAGATGGGTCGTGGCTGGGTCTTCCAGCATGACAACGACCCGAAAGACACAGCCAGGGCAACTAAGGAGTGGCTCCGTAAGAAGCATCTCAAGGTCCTGGAGTGGCCTAGCCAGTCTCCAGACCTGAACCCAATAGAAAATCTTTGGAGGGAGCTGAAAGTCCGTATTGCCCAGCGAGAGCCCCAAAACCTGAAAGAGGGCCAAAATCCCTGCTGCAGTGTGTGCAAACCTTGTCAAGAACTACAGGAAACGTATGATCTCTGTAATTGCAAACAAGGGTTTCTGTACCAAATATTACGTTCTGCTTTTCTGATGTATCAAATACTTATGTCATGCAATAAAATGCAAATTAATTACTTAAAAATCATACAATGTGATTTTCTGGATTTTTGTTTTAGATTCCGTCACTCACAGTTGAAGAGTACCTATGATAAAAATTACAGACTTCTACATTCTTTGTAAGTGGGAAAACCTGCAAAATCGGCAGTGTTTCAAATACTTGTTCTCCCCACTGTACATACATACATACATACATACATACATACATATTCACTGACCATACATGCATACAGCACTTCTACAGGACAGCACTTATACTATACACAAAAATATAACAATGTAAACCACATTCTAAAAATCCTGTACAGGATATGTATCTCACACGCATAATACACTTGTCCTACACGTAATAGACATTAAAACACGTAACACAGAGGTGAATGGAGAGCCTGGCCTGACCCATGCAAATTGAAACACCACAGTAGAAATATGCAGCCAGCCGCTGAAAGATCACCATGACAACATATCCCCCCCCACCCCCTTACACACACACACTGCACAACAACACACACACAAGACACTCAAGGCCTAATGTACGAGTCTAACATCCACACTTCAGAACTCGCTGGTGTAGAACCAACATCTCAATCTCCTCAATAGCATTGCTCAAGCTCTCTCTCTCTCTCTCTTTGCCGTTTTCACCACCCACAAAGAGGAGAAATCAGCTCACCACTGTTAGACCAATCAGGCCCCAGACCAACAGTGTCAAACACCAATCAAAACGGCACGTCCCTGGCATGCCCTGTCCTTATTTGGTCATTTAGAGGGTAATGACCCGGGGCAACGTTTAAAATGACAGCTACACTTGTTAGCGTGGCTTTACTACCTAGCAGGGCAACAGTCTGAGGGGGTCGATGTTCCCAAATGTCCCGCCGCCCGCCACCATCTGACAGAGACGTAAATGATGACCACGACGCTGGAAATTATAGGTCACTCATTTATTCAGGAATAATTGCGCCGCTGACCTTTACGATTCAATTAAAGCCTAGATGTGCTTAAATGAGAGAAAGAGGGGGAAGAGGGAAGAAGATTAATGTGAAACTGAAATTCTCATCGTGTTTGAGCGGTGAGGTGATTTATAAAGCGGATATGGGAACTGTAGAAGAAGCAGGAAAAGGTCAGGGGAGAATATGTGGAGACTGGGCTGGTTTTACAGGATCTCTGCTGTCATAACAACACTGATTAAGACTACACACTGACTTTCCCCCAGAGGTGTAGCAGAACATGACAGGTCAGAGACTCCGTGTGGCCATCAGAGAAAATCACTGGCATGGCCTGCTATGACTACTGGGACATCTCATGAATGTAGACTGAGTTACTACAACCTGATGAAGGCCACAAGCTGAAGCGGAAGTCCAAGAGTTGCAGAACATTTTTTTGTCTTCACCTCTACTAAAAGGCCGTTTTTTTTTGTTTAGTTGAACCTCTACTTGTACACGAGTGTGCAGATTCTCTAGTGACACGTACACGACACCACACAGACGTGAAGCGACCTCAGCACGCTGACAAAGCGACAACATAAACACCGGCACTTTTACAACAGGCACCACCCTGTGTGACACAACCAGGAAGCGAATGAATTAATGAATAAATGGATGGATGTATTGGTAGCTGTGGTCTTGGTGAGGATGTGGGCGGGGCGGGGGTGGGGCAGGGGGCGGGGCCTGGAGCATAAAGCCAGGCTGAACAGGTGATTTCTTGGGAGCGGACAGAGAGAGATGCCACATAGCAACCATGGGCCATAGAGGGTCACAGTGGTGGACTTTGATAGTGTTTAGATTACTATCTGATCATTACCAGTGTTATTATTAACCATGTATGTAATACATGCTGGAGGTGGTTTCTGGATATTATGTCTCTCTTACTACAGCAGCGTATCCCTGTGTCTGAGCGATGGTGATGGCGGTTGGTGGGGAGATGAGGGGTGAACGGCCGATGGTCGGTGAATACTCACTGTTGACGCTACCTGCTAGTGCATTAATGTTGTTCAGCCCCATGGTGGCGCCAGCGAGGCCCTGCAGAGTGCCCAGAGAGGTCAGAGAGTTCATGCCCGAGGAGTTGGCTGTGGTGCCCGCTGTCGGGAAGAGAGGATACCAGGGGGAGGAGGAGGAGAGGAAGGAGTGGACAAGAGAGGGAGGGAGGGAGGGAGAGAGAGAGGAAGGAAGAACAAGACAACAAGCATGCGTGTTAGAGAAGGGGAGACGTCCAAGTGGACATTTTGTGATATAAAGCAACAACATCCTCCCTGCTCAGACAAACTGGAGCTGGGGAGAGTGGCAGGCAGAGAGTAAATATGTCTCTGCCCTCATTCAACACTGAATGTCCTAGAAATGAGTGTAGCTGCCAGGTAACAGTGTAGCTGCCAGGTAACAGTGTACATCTAAAGATCCCTCACACATACATCATGTGGTATAAATACAGAGCATGATGAACACAGTAGTTGTGGATGTGTGTGTAACTATGAAAAGGTGAGGGACTTGGTTGTTTTTTCTTGAAGCGTTCACGTAATGATCAAACCTAAAGCAGGCAGACAGCCAGAGCGCAAGCAAGAGTGCCAGACGACCGACTAGACCCTTCGCTAGATTCCTGTTTAGGATTACCTGGTATGACAGAGATACATCTCAGCATACATTTGACATTATTCCTTTTTTTTTACAAGGTTAATTTAGCCCTAGAACACAGACACAGACACACACACACACACACACACGCAAAATAATTAAATGCAAGAACACAGCTGTGCAATGAGGGTGGATAACAAGTGTCCTTTACAGACAGTTGTTTATTTGAGTGTCCAGGAAGTGCCCATATTCCAGTAGACATAATGTCCACACTAAGTAATACTTTCACTATATCAGAAAGAGAGGATATCTTAAAATATACTTAGTGCAAATGAAAAGCATGGCGGTCTCTCGATGGTAAAATGGCTATCTTTATCAAATTGAAACTAATATTCAGTGAAAATTTCATTGACAGAGTGTGTCGCCTTTCATTGGCACTGAGCACAGTCTGAGCATGCACTATTAATTAATCTCTGATATTCACAGAACACACGAGAGAGAGAGAGAGAGAGCGAGAGAGAGAGAGCAGAATGCGCATTCAAACCTATGCTAAGCAGCTGGGTGAAAGCAGGGAGCAGGACAGGCGAAGGGTGATGGGTTCACGAGAGAGAGAGACCGTAAACAAAGTTGTTATTCACGCTCTGTAACGAGGCTGCTCCAGAAAAGACAGCAACCAGGGAACTGGAGGAGCAAGGCTGAGAGAGAGAGAGAGAGAGAGAGAGGAGAAAGGAGAGAGGAGAGAGGAGAGAGAGAGAGAGAGAGAGAGAGAGAGAGAGAGAGAGAGAGAGAGAGAGAGAGAGTAGAATAAGAGAAAAGCAGAGAGACAGAAAGCAGGAGTGAAGAAGAGGAAGACGAAGAGAGTCTCAATGTGACCTAGATGAACCCAGCTCAGTTACCCATCTCCTCCAGAGAACTCCTGACTGCTGCTGTCTGTCTGTCCGTCTCTCTAGTCTCCAGACCCTGGCCATGTCCAGAGGCACATCACACACACACGACACAAAGGTGCCAACAACCATCCCTCCCCCGGAAACAACTCCACTGCACTTAAAGTTCCCATGTCTCAGAGGGCTTGTGAGGCGAACAGACGAGAATCACTTTAAAAGGCACAAGAAACCCACACAAACAACCACACACACACAGACAGACACACACACACACACACACACACACACACACACACACACACACACACACACACACACACACACACACACACACACACACACACACACACAACTCTCAGTGCGGAAACCGAACACAGATGCCATTGAGCTATAGTACGTTTTAGACACAACGTGTGGGACACGGAATGACATGGCCGTAGGGTGTACACGTCACATGACACGGTGAGGAGGTGAAGTGCTGTCAGACACAGACACGCAGGTAGGCGCCGTGATGAATGCGGCATGTGGTCTCCATGGTAACAACAACAACAACAACACGACGCATGAACAAGAGATGGTGGACACACACCGTGGAGCGATATCTTGTGGGTGCCGACGGCAATGACTACGAAGAAGATAATGACGGTGATGATGAAGATGGTTTGATCATCAGCAATGACGATGAGGAGGTATTGAATACGACAATGAAAATGATGGTGGCGGTAGGACAGGAGGGTAGGTGTCCCCACGTTTGACCCCCGTCTGAAGCAGCGTTACCTGGGCTGGCCAGCGCTCCGAGGGAGGCTGCGTTGGAGGACAGGGGGTTTGCGTTGGGGCTGGCTGAGTTTTGGGCCGCCGCGGCTGCCGCTGCTAGAGTGGCCAGGTTCTGCAACTGCAGAGCACTCATACCTGGAGGAGAGGAGCCAGAGAGGGTGTTGTCAAACCTGGGGACCACGTCTGGACCGCACCGGAAACCGTGTGCTAACCGCGTGGACGCCGGAGGAGAAGAGAGACTTCTACTCTGGTTGACAAGCTGGGTGCTACTCATGGATGGTGGTTGAGACAGGCTAGACTTAAAGATGGCACTGGCAACCGCCTTGTCCAAGCTGTTCCATAAAGACCTGTGGAACATCTCAAGGCGCCATCTACCCTTTTTTGTCTAGCTTCCTTTTTGATTCTATTGTTGTCTTTTACAGATAACAAAGTGTAGCATAACAAGGCATACATTTTGGACTAGACATTAGCTTTGTTCTCTGTGCCGTGAGGTTTCTGGAGGTAATAATTCATCAACATGTACAGTATGCGACTCTAGTCTAGTATGTAGGCTAACTGTAGCCTGGGTTACTTATTAGTTACATGGCTTTAGCATATGGGTCATTACTTAAGCATAATTAATGAGGCCATGCCAGCTTCTGACTGATGTTAAAGTAACAACCATTAGACACCTCCAGGGGTACTCAACCTCAGCAGAGTGTGTGTGTGAGCGTGTGTGTGAGAGAGGAAGCGTGTGTGTGTGAGCAGTGCGTGTGTGTGTGAATAGAGAAATATGGCATAGTAGATTGAACATACGCTGAAGTGCTGTTTGGCTTATTGAGAGACAGCTGGACAAGGCTCCATAAAGCAGACAGAATCACTCTGTAGAACAGAGCAATGTAGCTCCAACGACCAATCACAGAGAGAGAACTACGCCCCGTTTATATACCACTCCTATACCACTCCTATGAATTCTGAAAAGAGGGGTGGACACCTTGTCAAATGCGAGGTATGTGTCGTATATACAGTCTGAATGTATATACGGTACCATGAATACACACACACACACACACACACACACACACACACACACACACACACACACACACACACACACACACACACACACACACACACACACACACAACATACAGACACAACATCACATGAACGAAACACCAAGACGAAGAATCTGAGCTTGGCACCTGGGTGAATGGTTTAAGGTGGTTAAGTTTTCACTGAACATTTATCATTAGACCAGACGGCTAAACCAAGCATGACCAATAAAGAGAAGGTGCTAGTATGATTGGTTAGTGAGGTGCTCGTGTCCGGATTGGCCCGTCTGACAGCGTGAAAGAACAAGCGTTGAAATATTCTGTCTTCTCTTCTTCTGGAACAGCCTGATCAGAATGTTCCGTTTCTGTGGTTGCCGTGACGACCAGTCTTGACAGGAGGTGTGTGTGACGCATTCACAGTGCAGAATTCTCATGCGATAAACACCACGTGTGCATCCACCAGCTGCCTGTTGTTGCCTACTCATATATATATATGTGTTTAACCTCAGAAAAGAGCAGGCTGGGGAAAAGACAACATCTACTTCCAAGAAAATACAGTTCTGTTCACTTCACGACCTTGAGATTATGAATACATTAAGTAGCATATTGTGAAAAGCTTGTTCCAACCAGTCATCCTGATAAACAACATAATTCTTGTAAAACACGACTCTATAAGACAATTTATAATCTTATTAGCAGAGCCTTTTATTTTTTAAACTCCTAAAGGAGAAAGAAACCTTAACAGGAACCAGACAGACCCTAGAAGAGCTACCACTCAGATAAACCACGGTGAAAGCCACAGTATGTGTTGTGCTATAAGTATTCCCTATGGCATTATATAACATAACACACTGTATTTTTCCACTCCGCGGATGGAGGGAAGCACTGTTGAGTGGCTTTGTCACTTCCTGGGTTTAGAGTGGAGCAGATGACTCAATCAGGCTTGGCTGAGTGGAGAGACACTGATCTGAACCTGCACTCTATACACTCGTTCAGTCAGACACACGCGCACACACACACACGGGGCCTAATGGCACTTAATCAAGCAAAACAAGGAGGATTATTGTACAGATCCCTAGAGCAGAGGTATTCCACTCTTACCCTACGAGGTCCAGAGCCTGCTGGTTTTCTGTTCTACCTGATAATTAATTGCACCCAATCAGTCCCTGCTTAGAGGGCAAGAATGAAAAAAGGCAGTGGAAGTGGCTTCGAGGTCCAGAGTTGAGACTGAGGGCCCTGGAGGATGGCTAAGACTAAGAAACACAACTACGGGGGGGTACTAGAGAACAGAACCGATCAGAACCGTCATCAACACTACCAGCATTCCATCACTTCAACATGGACAGAATCGCTCTATTCTCAGCCGCCATCAATAATATCAAACCTCTCTACGGTACCTGTTCATAAAGACTGAGATCTAAGGAAGCTATTCATGTACAATGGCTACACTCTATCCGGAATGTCAAACAACAGAGAGCATCTGTCCTGAAACTACAACATTTATCAGAAAGAGGAAGAGAGACAGCTCTGCACATACCAGGAGCTCCAGTATTGGGGCTATACAGCTGGGAAGCTGTGCTGTGTGCTCCAGGCTATATAGCTCTATGTTTGCATGGAGGTTCTGTATGCCGCCTGGGCTGAGCTGGGCCGGGGTTTTATCGTAAGCGCTAGCTAGCTAGCTGGCTCTAATTTAATACTCATTGGGGTAATTGAGCCTCTCACAGCTCTCCGACTCCTCATGCTGAAGACCGGGACCAGATGTCACTGAGCTGTCTCACATCTCCTGCCAATCACGCACGGTTGCCCAGCGACAGATGGACGGCCAAAAGGATTCCGGAATGCATCCGCGATTTCGCTTCCAGTTCCAACAGTTCCAAGTCCCTGAGTGTTTCTATAGCTGTGTGTGTGTGTGTGTGTGTGTGTGTGTGTGTGTGTGTGTGTGTAAGAGAGAGTTCTAACGGCCCTTCACTGAGGTAAAAGATCCTCATAGCCCATCCTCACTCAACTACACCAACATTACTGTCGCTTAAAAATGTGTCCTCAAGTCCAGAACGCTAAACCCACCTACTTTGCAAGACATAGATACACATTTTTTTTTTTAAACTTGAGCCAATGAGCTTACTACTTTAGAAATATATAATTTATACTCTGCAACAAACCAGTTCCTCAAATCTGTTGAGTTTTTCACTAATTATTAGAATGTATATTTTTTCCTTCAGCGGTGCTGCCAATTACAGTACTTCTAGCTGCTATAAATATTCCCCTTCTGCTTCTCTCTGTCAGCCAGCTAAACAGTCTACAATTAGGAGCTGACAGCTTACTGAGCACCCAAGGAGAGGGAGAGAGCGGGAAAGAGAGAGAAAGGGAGGGAGGGAGAGAGAGGGAGTAAGGCGGCAAGTGGGAGAGAGGCAGGGCGTAGGAGGACGGGAGAAAGAGGGGGGAGGGTAGGTGGGGGTGAGAGATTCAGAGAAAGCAATTGAAGGAAAGAAGGAGGGGAGATACAGAGACTAAGGAGAGGTATAAAGAGGATAAAGGATAGAGAGAGAAAGGAGGGAGTGTGGGTAGGAGAACACAAAGAGGAATAGACAAAGACACCAGCACGGGGATCCAGGGAGCAGAGCAGAGCAGAGCATCTCTCTCTCTCTCTCTCTCTCTCTCTCTCTCTCTCTAAAAAAATTATTAAAATAATATGTGCAGGTTGGTTGGTCTGTCAGACTGTCCCTCATCTTATGACAGGCAGCAATGTAGTGCTCTCTCTCTCTCTCCTCTCTCCTCTCACTTTCTTTTCCTTCTAAGAAGCCTTATTGCCGGACTAAACATCCCTCCTTTGAGGCCTAGCTCACTCTTCTGTCCTGATTGATAACAGACTCAAGACAAATCTGAACAACAGCGACACCCTATAAAACACCTGCATAGTTTCTAGTATACTACTGTGTGTGTGTGTGTGTGTACATCTACTGGACTCACCTGCCATCTGTTGGATCCCACTGAAGGCGCCAAGGTTACTGGAGGAGGTGGCCTGCTGAAGCAACTGAGGGAGAAAGAAAGAGGTAGAGAGAGAGATAGAGAGAGAGAGAGAGAGAGATAGAAAAATAATAAAAGCGAGAGAAACAGAGTGAGGAGGAGGGATTGGAAATACAAACAGTGATCACCGTCATCATCATGATCGTGGTAGCATTACTGCATGTGGGCTATATACGTCTACTACAGTACTAACTACTGAGTCACTAAGACTAAGACCATTTCAGAATAGACTTGCTACAACTATTTACAAGTTTACAGTTTCAGGAAAGATCCTAGTTGTGATGAAGGGGACTCAAGGAATAGTAGACTGGTCTGTTTCAGAGAAGTTGGGTTTTAAAAGGTTTCATAGTGAAAGAGGAAGTGTGGAGGGTCAGTTCTGAGAAAGGCTACCGGAGGAAAGGGCTCCTAAGAATGACTTGAGAGGGGGGTTCTGAAGAAGGGAGGGGAGGGGGAATGAGGCTTTTGAACACCACGTGCTAATCAATCACTGCTGTGACCCAATAGGACGACGATGTTAGACATGGGGAAGACGTCTTATTGGATCACACCAACGATTGTCCCCGCCCATTGAACCTTGACCCCTATGATTCAAAGGCCTCATTTCCCTGTCACGGCTACACCCCCTGAGAGAGGGAGAAGGAGGGGTGGAGTGGACTCTTAAGGAGGAGGAGAGGGGGAAAGGGATAGGAAGGGCGGGTCTGACTCTCTGGGGGTGTGGACAGGGGGGTCAACGGTTGGCGACGGCAGGGAGGGTAGTGGGGGGCGGGGAGGGTGGCACTGACTGCGGCGGCGACGGATGCGTTGGCTGCGGGGCTGCAGTAAGGGGAGGGCGACGCGGCGTGTCCTCTTACAGCCAGATACTGCGGGGTGAGGCCGCCCAGCCCCGTCAGACTCCCCCAGGTGGTGGCGTTGTTGAGCTGCTGCATCTGCTGAGCCAGCTGCTGTTGCAGGCGTCGCTGCTCCTTGTCCTTCTGTGTGTCAGCAAACTTCACCACGATGGGAGACGAGCAACCCTGAGGGAGGAAGGAGGGAGGGTGGGAGAGAAGGGGAGACAGAGTTCAGAATTGCACAAGGAATTTCCTAAATTTATATTCAAAATATACTGGAATATTGATTGGTTACACAATGAATTGGTTACAAACTAACCCTAACACAACATACGCACAACGCACGCAGCCACACATGTAACATCACACTAACAAGCACACACAACTAAGGGGAAGGGACTAGCTTCCCATAAGGGCCCAGTTAACTTACAGTCCAGAATGGGTTTATTTCCACAGAAAGCTATTTCCTGAGTTCTAAAAGTATTTCATCATCTCACGGAGAGGGAGTGGGTAAAGAAAGAGCGAGATAGAGAGAGACGCGGAGACGGTCAGAGGGAAGAGGAGACGTAAATGAGGTACATGCGTTTCTGTGTCTCTCTCTGTCAGTCTGTCTCTCTCTCTCAGTCTGTCAGTCTGTCTCTCTGTCAGTCTGTCTCTCTGTCAGTCTGTCTCTCTGTCAGTCTGTCAGTCTCTCTGTCAGTCTGTCAGTCTCTCTGTCAGTCTGTCAGTCTCTCTGTCAGTCTGTCAGTCTCTCTGTCAGTCTGTCAGTCTCTCTGTCAGTCTGTCAGTCTCTCTGTCAGTCTGTCTCTCTGTCAGTCTGTCTCTCTGTCAGTCTCTCTGTCAGTCTGTCAGTCTCTCTGTCAGTCTGTCAGTCTCTCTGTCAGTCTCTCTGTCAGTCTCTCTGTCAGTCTGTCTCTCTGTCAGTCTGTCTCTCTGTCAGTCAGTCAGTCTCTGTCAATCAGTCAGTCAGTCTGTCTCTGTCTGTCTGTCTCTCTGCCAGTCTGTCTGTCTCTCTGCCAGTCTGCAAGTCTGTCTCTCTGCCAGTCTGTCTCTCTGTCAGTCTCTGTCAGTCTGTCTCTCTCTGTCAGTCTGTCTCTCTGCCAGTCTGTCTCTCTGCCAGTTTGTCTCTCTGCCAGTCTGTCTCTCTGTCTCTCTGCCAGTCTGTCTCTCTCTGTCAGTCTGTCAGTCTGTGTCTCTGTCAGTCTGTGTCTCTGTCAGTCTATGTCTCTGTCAGTCTGTGTCTCTGTCAGTCTGTGTCTCTGTCAGTCTGTGTCTCTGTCAGTCTGTGTCTCTGTCCATCTGTGTCTCTGTCTGTTCAGCTGCAAAATGCTGATGACAGTACTGGGTTTGAGTCTGAATATTGAATATTATATTGACAGCTTGAATAGGAAATATAATTTGGTACCGGTACCGCCTGTATATAGCCTCGTTATTATTATTATTATTTTTATACTTTATTTAATAAATATGTTCTTAGCTCTATTTCTTGAACTGCGTTGTCGGTTAATAGCTTGTAAGTAAGCATTTCACGGTAAGGTCTACGCATATTGTATTCGGTGCATGTGACAAATAAAATTAGATTTTATATATCAGAAAATAAAAATAATGAACTTGCACACACACACACACACACACACACACACACACACACACACACACACACACACACACACACACACACACACACACACACACACACACACACACACACACACACACACACACACACACACACACACACACACACACACACAGCAGCAGTGATTTAACTACAGAGGACACTAAACCACAGACATTATAATCTATCATATCACACCGTTATATTACTCACGCTCAAATCCAATCCTAACTGGGGGCAAAACCTGCTCAAACACACACAATCTGCCACGGGAGAATAGTTGGAGGCTTTCAGACTCAGTCAGGGAGTTTGTGACAGGGTTTGTCTCATACTGTGATCTCCATCCTAACCAGATGGCGTATATATCACCACTCTATCATACTATAGGGCTGACCTGAAAGGTCCTGTGTGTGTGTGTGTGTGTGTGTGTTAATATGCCGATGAAGCTGTCTCTCTAGCTGTAGGCAGCTCAGGCATATTTACTTCCTCTCTCCAGCTCATTTTCTACCTTCATTCTGATGAGACAGACGAGAGATAAAGGGAGAAAATTGCATTTGGAGGAGAGTCAGTCTGGGGCCTCTTGAGACGGGGCTTTCTCTCCGCTAAATATCTCATTACTCCAGCTGACACCCAGCAGGCCAGGAAAACACGGCCCAGAATGACAGGCCGATCCTGGGAGGGGGGTGGAGGAGCAGGGGCCCTAGAGCTCCAGAGACTGATACTCGAGCGATTCGAGTTAATCGTGCTTAAATGTAACGTATTTCCCTTTTTTATGCACTGCTCTCTCTATGCGTCTTCTGACTGAATTTAAGCATGAGAATCGTTTGGGGTGGAGATTGAATAAATAAAGGTGTGTCTACAGATACGCCGTATTCTGACCTCGACTTAATTGCCTCATAATTCCACCACCTCCATGCACGAATACAGTCTAGCAAACCTAGCGGTTCCATGTGGAAAAAGCACCTACTTAATTTTTTCCCGATAGAAATAACACCATTCTCCATGCACTAGAATTTACAACTTGATAAGAGCTATTGATAAGCTAGGTAAATTTGTAATTTGTTTGGATAAGGCAATTGTATAAATATAAATGACACCTGATCTATGGCAGCAAATTTAAACATATCGACATATCAACTTTCCCACAGTAAAGTTTAGGAAATGCTGTGCCATTGTGCAGAATGTAAATTGAACGGCCTTTTAACTTGCAGGGATGGGCACTCTCTAATGTCTTAATATTATATACTCCTGGGCTGACTTTGGTGGGACAACCTGTCCTAGGTAGTTTGCCAGTGGTCTGGAATTTTCGTCGGACAGTGGAATGATGTACTTTGAATTGCTTGGAAATGGATTTGTAACCCCTCCCAGACTCATGGACATCAATAATCTTTCTTCTGAATCTTGATCTTTGAATGATGTGTTACCACACACCCATATGGTTAATACCAAACAAGACCAATTTTCTTATCTTTATGGAAGGCTGGACCCTCCTAAGTTTCTCTCTAATGTTTTCTAATCATTTGCACTTGTTTTGGTACCTAATTCTAATTTTAGCTATTATATGTGATGGTAAAGGTAGGGGTGTACTAACTTTTCCCCCATAAGGAAAATGCTTTTTTGTTTATTAACATGTTTTTTTAGTGTGATTTGTTAAATTGGGTAACCTTTATCTGTCAATAGTGTTAAAGTGAATACGTTTTTTTCGTGTTACTTGTAACTTATTTTGTACATAATGTTTCTGCCATCGTATCTTATGGCAAAAAGGAGCTTCTGGATATCAGGACAGCGATCACTAACCTCGGATTGGACGAGGACTTCTTCTTCAATAAACGGGACGCACATGAAGAACTCCAGAGACCCGACAAGGCCCAGATCCCCGTCATCGGCAGGAGGAGGAGACGCAGGTATAGGGGACACAGAGCGGGGTGCCTTGTAAGGATCCGCCGACAGCGAGTGGGATATCTGCCCTTACCATCAGTACTGCTAGCCAACGTACTATCATTGGACAATAAATTAGACGAGATACGATCACGAATATCCTACCAACGGGACTTCAAAAACTGTAATATATTATGTTTCACAGAGTCGTGGTTGAACGACGACACGGACACCATTCAGCTGGCGGGATACACGCTGCACCAGCTAGACAGAACAGCAGACTCCGGTAAGACGATATTTGTAAACAACAGCTGGTGCACGGAATCTAAGGAAGTCTCTAGATTCTGCTCACCTGAAGTAGAATATCTCATTATAAGCTGTAGACTACCTTTACTTTTACACACAGAGATGCGTACAAAGCTCTCCTTCGCCCTCCAATTGGCAAATCTGACCATAATTCTATCCTCCTGATTCCTGCTTACAAGCAAAAACTAAAGCAGGAAGTACCAGTGACTCTGCCAATAAAGAAGTGGTCAGATGATGCAGATGCTTAGCTACAGGACTGTTTTGCTAGCACAGACTGGAATATGTTCCAGGATTTTTCCGATGCCATTGAGGAGTATACCACATCAATCACTGGCTTCCTCAATAAGTGCATCGATGACGTCATCCCCACATACCCCCAACCAGAAATCATGGATTACCGGCAACATTCGCACTGAGCTAAAGGGTAGAGCTGCCACCTTCAAGGAGCGGGACTCTAACCCGGGCGCTTGCAAGAAATCCTGCTACGTCCTCAGACAAACCATCAAACAGGCAAAGCGCTAATACAGGACGAATCGTACTACACCGGCTCCGACACTCGTTGGATGTGGCAGGGCCTGCAAACTATTACAGACTACAAAGGGAAGTACAGCCACAAGCTGCCCAGTGACACAAGCCTACCAGACGAGCTAAATCACTTCTATGCTTGCTTCGAGGCAAGCAACACTGAAGCATGCATGAGAGCATCAGCTTTTACCGATTACGCTCCCCTTAGCCGACGTGAGTAAGAGCTTTAAACAGGTCAACGTTCACAAGGCCGCTGGGCCAGACGGATTAGCAGGACGTGTACTCCGAGCATGCGCTGACCAACTGGCAAGTGTCTTCACTGACATTTTCAACATGTCCCTGATTGAGTCTGTAATACCAACATGTTTCAAGCAGACCGCCATAGTCCCTGTGCCCAAGAACACTAAGGTAACCTGCCTAAATGACTACAGACCCGTAGCACTCACGTCTGTAGCCATGAAGTGCTTTGAAAGGCTGGTCACGGCTCACATTAACACCATTATCCCAGAAACCCTAGACCCATTTGCATACCACTCAAACAAATCCACAGATGATACAATCTCTACTGCACTCCACACTGCCCTTTCCCACCTGGACAAAAGGAACACCTAAGTGAGAATGCTATTCATTGACTACAGCTCAGCGTTCAACACCATAGTGCCCTCAAAGTTAAACACTAAGCTAAGGATCCTGGGACTGAATACCTCCCTCTGCAACTGGATCCTGGGCTTCCTGACGGGCCGTCCCCAGGTGGTAACACAGTGACCTCCATCATTCTTAAATGGAAGAAGTTTGGAAACACAGCTCTTCCTAGTGCAATTGGGGGAGGTGACCAGGAACCCGATCTAGAGTTCCTCTGTGGAGATGGGAGAACCTTCCAGAAGGACAACCATATCTGCAGCACTCCACCAATCAGGCCTTTATGGTAGAGTGACCAGACGGAACCCACTTCTCAGTAAAAGGCACATGACAGCCCACTCAAAGTTTGCCAAAAGATTCTATGGTCTGATGAAACCAAGATTGAACTCTTTGGCCTCAATGCCAAGCGTCACGTCTGGAGGAAACTTGGCACCATCCCTGACTTGAACCCAATCGAACATCTCTGGAGAGACCTGAAAATAGCTGTGCAGCAACGCTCCCCATTCAACCTGACAGAGCTTGAGAGGATCTGCAGAGGAAAATGGGAGAAACTCCGCAAATACAGGGGTGCCAAGCTTGTAGCGTCATACCCAAGAAAAGTTGAGGCTGTAATCGCTGCCAAAGGTGCTTTAACTAAGTACTGAGTAAAGGGTCTGAATACTGTTTTTGCTTCGTCATTATGGTGTATTGTGTGTAGAATGATGAGGGGGGAGGGGGGGGGAACGATTTAATCAATTTTAGAATAAGGCTGTAACCTAACAAAATGTGGAAAAAGTCAAAGGGTCTGAATAGTTTCCGAAGGCACTGTATAAACGGGTTAGCTGACAACATCCAAATGTTGCACACACTTCAATGGGGCAGAAGGCTGTGTGTTGTTGTGATTCTGGATGTCCAGTTAGCTAGCAACAATAACAAGTTGCTGCCTTGTGGAGAATCGTATGTGGCTTGTTTCAGCTAGTTTAATCTTGTTCTTGATACCATGTCTTGTTTTGAGGTGTTTTGTCACATCTATGCTAATATGACAAAAATTTGCTAGCTAGCTAACCAACAACTGTAATGATATATTTAAGAGACAAGTGCTCATTGTGCAAAAATTGTTTATGTTTTAAATAAACATTGGAGATATAGTTTACATGTTGTCAACAGTCTAAGCCAATCATCTGTTTTGCCCCATAATTCCACATGCGTAAGTTTTGGTACTAAACAACCAACCCGTCTATAGGACTATGAGCTTGTTAGTTTTAATGGGCTGGTGGTAAATAGCAGACACAGAGAAAGCTATTTCTCTGCTATACCTCCCTCACTGTGTCAAGCTCTCATCCCCATTTTTTCCCCCATTAACCTGTCTTGTGTTTGTCCAGTCTCCAAACATACACGGCTATGTTTCCTCACATCACACTGTGTTGTGTGTGTGCTTCTGTCTCTACAAGCTACAAGTCCTGACATTAGCCAGGGCCGGCCCTTGCTTTTTAGGGGCCCTAAGCGAGATTTGGTTGCTGAGTGAGAGTGACTAACAAAATCAAATGGGGGCCCCATGAAGGTTTAGATAGCTGGCTAGAATAACTTAGCAATCAAAAAAAAAAAAAATGTTGACATGTTAATTCAGTGATTGTCAGTGACGGACATAAAAAAAAAAAAAAAAAAACAACTGCTGATTTTTTGAAAATTTTGAAAAATTGTACCTTGTGTATTATATTATTCTAACTCTCAACAGTAAGATGACTTACTATTGTTGTTTATGCTTATATTGTTTATGCCTAGAGCCTGCCCTGATATTAGAGCAGAGCGAACTAACCACTCAAATCAGCCTTTATAGGCAGGATGAATATTATACACACAGCCACAAATAATCAGGCTTCACACAGCACTGTGAGTAACACAAATACAACCACATTAGTCTACCCTACTTCTCTCCACAGGGAACAGTCAACATCCCCTGCTCTCTCGCTGTGTATGTGTGTGTCTGTGTATGTGCGTGTCTGTGTATGTGCGTGTCTGTGTATGTGCGTGTCTGTGTATGTGCGTGTCTGTGTATGTGAGTGCGTGCGTGCCTAAATGAATGTGCTTTCTCGTAAATGACCTGTCCTGGTCATATCCACTTTCATAATGCCCTGACATTTATAAAGTATGTGTGTGTGTGTGTGTCCTGAATGCCAGAGTATAATGAGAATGGATACGACAGTGACAAGGCCATTAGTGAAAGGAACAGTCACACACACACACACATAAAAATGCACACACACAAACACACCGGCACACACAATCTAAAACAGTGGGGGACGATAGAGCCAAGACAATAACCAAACTCTATTTTACCAATCCTCATTCGGACCCAAAGTAATTACTTTTAAATTGCAAACTGGGGGACATTACAAAAAACGGTGCAGCAATTTGGGTCCTGCCCAGAGCTAGTCAGCAGCATGTTTTTCACATGGAAATTAAGCTTTTTTCCCCATTGTCATTGTCCACTGAAATCTCTGCCTCCTGTTTAGGGCTATAACTGGACCATTGTACAGAATATTCAAATAGTATAAAAACACTGATTAAGAGAAATACACATACACCGCTCGACAGAGACGTCATAGACATACAAGCACGTGCGCACGCACGCACGCACGCACGCACGCACGCACACACACACACACACACACACTTGAAGATTGTGTGTACATACACCTGTACTGAGACAAAAAGGGACGCCACAGATGGCCCTTTTCCTGTCAGGGTCACAGCACATCAATATGGATGACTATCATCCTCATCATCCATAATGAGAGGGCCACTAAGGTGACTGTCAATCCCTGTCTTTAATACAGCGTGTCATTATCAGATCACGCTCGCACGCACACGCGCACACGCACAACACACACACACACGCACACGCACACGCACACACGCACATGTCTGACCAAGGCCCTGTAATTCTCCTGCAATCACACCCCTGTCATCTCCTACTGTCAAAAACCCTACAAACTGACAAGGACAACACAACCCACACAGACACACTACTATTGGCCATCGCCATGGTGATGCAGAGGTCATAGGGTCACTGATGGGGGTCCTGTCTAAATGTGGGCGTCTATAATGCTGCCTGTCTCCTCTCTTCTCCTTCTGAGGAGTGTGACATCCTTAACAGATTCAGTCAGGCTGGTCAGTGTGATCTGGGGTCCTTGCTTATCTTACCTTGTCTATTTTGACACTTTTTTCCACAGCTTTTGTGACTGAGAGAGTTTTGAAAGGGACTTTCATGTCCTAATTTGACATATTTGGCCAAAGGACGATCATATGACAGCATCTGACTGATTCTAACACACACAGAGAGAGAGAGAGAGAGAGAGAGAGAGAGAGAGAGAGAGAGAGAGAGAGAGAGAGAGAGAGAGAGAGAGAGAGATGGAAAGAGAGAGAGAGAGAGAGAAAGATGGAAAGAGAGAGAGAGAGAGAGAGATGAAGAGAGAAAGATGGAAAGAGAGAGAAAGATGGAGAGAGAGAGAGAGAGCGCAAGAGATGGAGAGAGAGAAAGGGAGAGAGAGAGAGATGGAGAGAGAGAGAGAGAGAGAAATAGAGAGAGATGGAGAGAGGAAATTGAAGAGGAAGGGCGTGGGTACAGTACCTCCATAGTCTGAGACTGGTGCATGGCTTTGATTGCATTCTGTGCCATAGCCCTGGTAGAAAACGTGACAAACGCACATCCTGTAGGGACGGAGGGAGGGAGGGAGGGGAGGGATGGAGAGAGGGAGGGAGAGATGGAGGGAGGGGATGGAGGGAGGAAGGAATGAGGGAGGGGACAATGGGATAGAGGGAGAGGAGAAGGAACGGGAGGAGGAAGAGGAGGAGACAAGGAAAAACAAAACAAGACAAAAGGTTTGGACAAGTCGTTGTTATAAAACCCAAAACAGAGATTGTACAGAGAACTAAACAAGCAGACAACAGTGTTTTCAGGTTGCTAAGGAACAACAGCCAACGAGCACAGCTAGCGCCATGACGACCACACCCAACCCCATCCACAATAGGACAGCTCCAATCAGAATCAATCAAGAGTTTTGTTTGGCTGGTTGTTGTGTGCCGATGGGGATGGCTGTTGATGACTTGTGCATTGAGATGAGGTGGGGTGGTTGAAGCTCTCTCTCTCTCTCTCTCTCTCTCTCCCTCTCTCCCTCCCTCCCTCCCTCCCTCCCCATCATCTTTCTTTCTCTCTCTGCCCATTGCTCTCTCGCTCCTACACAGAAAGTACTGGTTGTACTAGTATCTTCACTATCTTCTAGAGAATGTAAATCTGTCCAATTTGCATTAAAACGATTTGAACTCATTAGGCCTGCATTGTGTGTCTGATTGGATGCCCCTCTTCTCCCCCCCAACCCCCCCCCCCCCTTCTCTCTTGCTGTCCTATTCTGGGACATGAAGCAGACAAGAGAGAGAGGGGAGGGGGGACGACTGTGACAAACCGTCTCTAAGACTCTACGAAGAATGGGTTCTGAAAAGACATCACATAGAAAATCACACAAATTGAGCAAATCTTGGGGGAGGGAGGGAGAGTGTGTGTGGCGGGCAGAACTCTTAACTATTTTGCGGTTTGGAGTTTGATTGGTGGAATCGTAATTGTTGGGTAATAGTCTAGTATTGAATTAAATGGTATTACCCTTAACGTTGGCTTCCCTCTGGCTGAGGCCTGTTGGTTGGGGAGTGATCAGAGAGAGGCAGTGTCAATATACTGGAGGAGAGCTTCAACACCCCCACCCCCAAGCTAACACGCTAACACGCTAACACACTAACACAAACTGAGCCATGCTAGCAGTAGTAGCACAGCCATCCCCAGACCCACTCCACACACACGTTGTAGCTAGCTGACTGCATAGGATACAGTTAGCTAGCTAGCAGACAGGTCATCTAGTCAGAACTGTGTGCATAGGGTGGGGGTGGACAGATGGAAAGAGAGAGTGAGTGAATGGGTGAGTGTGTGTGAGAGGGGATGAACCGGAGGAAGACTAGAGTGAGAAAAAGGAAAGGTCAGAGCCAGGTGTGAGGGATCAGCCGGATCAAGTAGTCCGACTGCGCCCTCTCCTGGAGGTTAGGCAGCCCGGGCGGCGCCGAGCTGTGCAGATTTACTATGTCAACATGTTGAAGTTGTACCACGAGAGAGAGGCGCAGGTATTATACGGGGGAAAGGGAAAGGACGAGGCGACGCCGGTGGAAGTCCTTACGGGAACCAAGTTAATGGCGAACAGAAACGGGACCTGACGCCGTTGGTCAGACAGAGCGGGAGAGTTTTCTCGCCCATTCCAGATAGCACTAACCTGATCCAGCACCATATCAGGACAGACCCGTATAGAATCCCCGAAGCTAGGAGAGAGGTGGCGCGGGCCGCAGTGGGAGAAATGGTACGACTAGGAGTGGTGGAGCCGTCTAACAAGTGCTTGGTCTAGCCCGACTTCAGGGCCCTAAATGCTATCTCCCGATTCGATGCCTACCCCATGCCACGCGCCGACGAGCTCATAGAGCGGCTAGTGAATAGGTACGACCTTTCACAAAGGGTGAAATGAAGGACAGAGGTAGGAGAGGATAGATGAGTGTCCGTGATTTATCCTCTACCTCTGTGATAGAACGGGTTTGAGGGTTATGGATAGCCAGTCCACTGTCTAGACTATTAATTCTGGGCCTGCTTAGCAGTACCAACGAAACCTAACTAGGTCTGTGTCGTAGCAAGATGCGGCAGATGAAGTTGCCTTTGGGGTTAAAGTTTGAGAAGACTCTTACTGTCCAGAGTCTTGCTCTATCTGGCATCAGGCCAAAGGTCGGTCATCTTTGAGGAAGTTTCAAAAACTAATATGGGGTAATTCTATATGGGCCAAAATCTTGAAAATAGTTTGAAAAACCTCTTACAGTACATGACCCAGATGTTATGCTACGGAGAGAATCCACCGGTTAAGGTGACCTGCTAGACTGGGTCTGTTTAGGCCATCTACTCGCATGCTTTCAGTCTCAGACTCTCTCATTAACAGGCCAGGCAGTTCCTGTGGATTCTCCACTGAAATCCTGTTTACTGGCCGTCATACCATAGAACCAATGAGGCATTTTACAATAGAAGACAGGCATTCTATCGCTTTCCTCCACATAAATGCGTTCGTTAGTACCCGAGCCCGTTCCTTCGTTTGGATACCCAAAATAAACCCCTCTGTCGAGCTGAACCATAGATTTATTAAGGTCAGTGCTAAAAATGACCAGATAAAAGCCTCTCTTACAATTACTGTGTGTTTTTTTTATCATCCAGCGAAGAAGATGGAACTTAGCCGCCTAGCCGACACTATAAATATCTAGCAGGCCGCATTCTGTCGTCAGCAACGGGCTCCGATAGGAGAAAAAGAACAGTCCTTTCATGAATGTAGGGTAGCTCCCCAGGCCCAGCTGTGGATCCACCAGTGGTGTGATCCATATTTTATTAATAGCGGGCGGTGGAACAGAACAGGCTTCTGATTGATATTGTGGTTTAATAGCAGCGCCGTGTTAGCGCAGAGCCAGGTGGGACAGGCAGACCCACTTGAAGGCCTATTTATCTGTAGCCTCACTCTGCTTCATTTATTTACTGATCTGGAACAGGCTGGACTAAGACTACTCTGACAGGCCTGTTAGGAAGCCAGAGATTCTAGTATTCATGAGGACAACAGAGACGTGATTGAGGGAGGGAGGAAGAGAGAAAAAGAGCTGGATCAGAGGATGATCTTGTGTAATATAATTCTGGGAGAGAGAGAGGAAGAGGATGAAGGGACAGTGGAGGACAGAGAGAGAGGATGATGAAGGGACAATGTGTGTGTGTGTGACAGTAGGGTATTAGAGACTGCTAGTGGCTAGAGGCACCTTGAGGAGAGAAGAAGAAGAAACCTTCAGATAATGAGACAGTCAACAGTAACAGCAAGAACAACGATAACGTCCATAGAAAAACACACACAACAACCGACACATAAACCTGTGTGACGATGACAGTGACAGCCTTGTGTGACACCGGGCAGGACCACAGAGGGAGGGGGATTGGAGGGGGTGAGGGGGCGGGGGGGTGGTAGGCAGGGGGAGGGAAGGGAAGAAGGAAAAGGAAGGGGGGGGGGGGGGGTTCCCTGTTCAAATGAAGAGGAGAGGTACACTGCACTGCTGACTGCGTAGCAGCTCTATGGTCGGACAGTAGTGAGGGAGAACATATTTTCCCTACTTGTCTAGAGGAGGAACTGTAGGTGGATGGACTGTATAGGCGCTTATAAGTGGGTGGATATAAGGAGGTGGGAGGGGTGAAAAGGATGGTGGGTAAGGGAGGAGGGGGTCAGGGGTCAGTGAGTGTGTATATGGATGGAGCCCAAGAAACACACACCTCTGCTGAGTCCGTCGGGCCCTCGCAGGATCCGGCACTCTTCGATCTGTCCGAAAGCAGAGAACATGACTCTGATGTCGTTCTCATTGCACTTCTTCGACACCATGCCGATAAACAGTTTCCTGTCCTCCACCGCTGCAGGGGAAGAAGGGAAGACATTAAAACGGGTGAGAAACTGAAAAAAAGGAGAAGAAAGAGAGAGAGAGAGAGAGAGAGAGAGAGAGGGTTGCAGAATGCCATCTGCAGACTGTGATCAATGTCTCATTACCACTTCAACACCAAGTCTCTGTGCGACTCTCTCTCTCTCTCTCTCTCTCTCTCTCTCTCTCTCTCTCTCTCTCCCCATCTCCTCCTCTCCCATCTCTCCGGGTTTCTTTTTGTCTGGCTGCCCTTCCTCCTCCTGTTTGATCCCTTTCTCTCTGACCCAATCGCTCCATTTATCTTGCAATACCTCGGCCTGTGTAACAGTGTGTGTGTGAGATAGAGACTGTTTCTTGTCTCAGTGTGTGTATGGCCGTGGGAAAGAGACAAGCGAGAGAATGTGTGTGCATGTGCTCCCCACCATTCAAAGTAATGGTAATCCAATTCATTTTTAATGAGGAAACTGTCTGCTCTTACCGGGAGGCGAAAGAGATAAGCGGTCTGTTGCACTCTGGGAAATCAATAGAGCACTTATTTATTTTGCTGTTTGAATTGTTTGTACGTTTAAAAAATAACACTGGGATACGCAGGGAGGATAAGTGGTGTTTCAAAGGCTTCCAACTCGTCTGTATACGTGCACACGCTATCAGCACTGTAATTAATTTACTGTGAGTGGATATGGAGGAACAGCGGAGAGATATCCTTAACAGTGACTAAACATCTGCTAGCCGACCTGAGTCAGAGTTAGTGATGTATTGGAAAGCAGAGAAACAACATTTGACTGATTCCAGATCAGATTTCAAGAAAGAAAGAGAGCGGAAAGTGAAGACAGGCTATCAATACAGCAGTGCGGTGAAGGCAAACACTTAACTACAATTCATCATGGTTACAGCATCTCCCATAAAGGTTTATGGAACGTTATTATCATTAACAAGATGGATACATTTCATATGGCCATACTTTACGATCCACCATTACAGTAGCTAGCTGGGGCTTTATTAAGGTCTCATCATCGTTACCTAAAACGGATATATCTTATCAAGTTCTATTTCATAACCTTACAGAAGATGGCTGGAGCAGTATGGCTTTATTAAGGTTTCATCATTACTTATATGGATGGATCTATATGTTTCTACTTGATTGTATTCCCAGTGTGTAGAGTCTAGAATATGGTGCTACGAGTGGCTTTATTAAGCTTAAAGTGATGACTGTGTACTGTCAGTGGCATATGACACTACTCCATCTCTCTCAGTGTGTAGCTCAGCCAGTACTGCTCCATCTGGATCTGTCCCAATAGTATTACCCTTTATCACTGTATACTTTCAGTGGTCCAGTGGATGAGGAAGAGAGGCTATTTATTAGTATTGGGACATGGCCCCTGTCTGGCTTCTCCCAGAGGCAGTAAAGCATTATGGCTGGATAAATGGGTTTATAACCACAACTGCAATAGAGCTATTTGTCTGTGTGTGTGAGAGAGAGAAGCAGGGACACTAAGAGAAAGGCTGGTTCACTGTGGGGCCAAAACAGTTAAACTCTCCCTGACCCCGCCCCCCAAACACTTTAATAATTCATACCACACACACACAAACAGGATCACTGAGCCACAGAGACACAAAAGTATACACACATAGCCGTGACCACGTAATACTGCAACCCAATGTGTGTGTGATCACTCACCGTTAGATTTCTCACTGTCTGCAGGCTTCATCTGAATGGGGTGGTGCATCTGGAAAAGACACAGGACAAAACACCTTTACAATACTATACTGACACACACACCTAGTGATGACTACGCACACTCGGAGATCACACACACACACACACTACATCGGACACACACTTCAGTCACAACACACACTGACTGATCACAGCAAACCGACAAGACTACAAACTGGCCACTCTGAAAGTCACAACAGATCACACACTAAAGAGAAACTCTGAAGTTGCGAAGGAACATCAAAAGCCAGAGTACAAACACACACACACACACACACACACACACAGACAGACAGACAGACAGAAGTAGTCGAGTTGTGCCCCTCACAACCTCGTTGTAGATTTAGAGGGGTTCAATGGAGCTGATTGATTCACAAACAAGGTGTCTGTCACACCTCTCTCCCTCAATTTAAATTCATTTCAATTAAAGGGGCTTTATTGTCGTGGGGAAACATATGTTTACATCGCCAAAGAAAGTGAAATAGATAATAAACAAAAGTAAATATAAAATGAACAGTAAACATCACACTCACAAAAGTTCAAAAATAAATACCATTTCAAATGTCATTATGTCTACAATGCCAACAACTTTTCCCACATTTTGGTTGGTTATTTTAAAATGTATTAAATCGTTTTTTCTCCCCCTCATCAATATACTGTACACACAATACCCCATAATGACAAAGCAAAAACATTTTTTTTTAAATGTTTGCTAATTTATATATAAAAAAAAATAATATATATATATATTATTTTTTTATATATATAAATTAGCAAACATTTATATATATAAAAAAATAATATATATATATTATTTTTTATATATATAAATTAGCAAACATTTATATATATAAAAAAATAATATATATATATATATATATATATATACTGTGTATATATATATAAATATATATTACATTTACATAAATATTCAGACCCTTTACTCAGTACTTTGTTGAAGCGCCTTTGGCAGCGATTACAGCCTCGAGTCTTCTTGGGTATGACGCTACAAGCTTGGCACACCTGTATTTAGGGAGTTTCTCCCATTCTCCTCTGCAGATCCTCTCAAGCTTTGGGGCACAGCTATTTTCAGGTCTCTCCAGAGATGTTTGATCAAATCAAATCAAATTGTATTTGTCACATGTGCCGAATACAATAGGTACCGTGACCTTACCGTGAAATGCTTAATTACAAGCCCTTACAAAGCCCAACAATGCTGTTCAATAAATAGAGTTTAAGAAAATGTTCACTAAATAAAATTAAATAAAAAAAGGTTAGTCGAGGTAATTTGTACATGTAGGTAGGGGTAGAGTGACTATGCATAGATAATAAACTGAGTAGCAGCAGTGTAAAAACAAGAAGGGGGAGGGGGATGTCAATGTAAATGGTCCAGGTGGCCATTTGATTAATTGTTCAGCAGTCTTATAGCTTGTGGGTAGAAGCTGTTAAGGAGCCTTTTGGTCCTAGACTTTGCGCTCCGGTACCGCTTGCCGTGCGGTAGCAGAGAGAACAATCTATGACTTGGGTGACTGACACCGCCTAGTATATAGGTCCTGGATGGCAGGAAGCTTGGCCCCAGTGATGTATTGGGCCGTACCCACTACCCTCTGTAGTGCCTTACGGTCAGATGCCGAGCAGTTGCCATACCAGGCGGTGATGCAATCGGTCAGAATACTCTCGATACCAAATCTTTTCAGTCTCCTGAGGGGGAAAAGGTGTTGTCATGCCCTCTTCGCGACTGTCTTGGTGTGTTTGGACCATGATAGTTTGGTGACCCGCTCCACTACAGCCCCGTTGATTTTAATGTGGGCCTGTTCAGGTTTAAGTCCGGGCTCTGGCTGGGACAGACTAAAGGACATTCAGAGAATCTTGTTTCTCATGGTCTGAGAGTCTTTAGGTGCCTCATGGCAAACTCCAAGCGGGCTGTCATGTGCCTTTTACTGAGGAGTGGCTTCCGTCTGGCCACTCTACCATAAACCCCTGATTGGTGGAGTGCTGCAGAGATTGTTGTCCTTCTGGAAGGTTCTCCCATCTCCATAGAGGAACTCTAGAGCTCTGTCAGAGTGACTATCGGGTTCTTGGTCACCTCCTTGATCAAGTCCCTTCTCCGCAGATTGCTCAGTTTGGCTGTGCGGTCAGCTCTAGGAAGAGTCTTGGTGGTTCCACGCTTCTTTCATTTAAGAATGATGGAGGCCACTGTGTTCTTGGGGACCTTCAATGCATCTCCTTCCCCAGATCTGTGCCTCCACACAATCCTGTCTCGGACCTCTATGGACAATTCCTTTGACCTCATGGCTTGGTTTTTGCTCTAATATGCACTGTCAACTGTGGGACCTTATATAGACAGCTGTGTGCCTTCAATCAATTAAATTTACCACAGGTGGACTCCAATCAAGTTGTAGAAACATCTCAAGGATGATCAATGGAAACAGGATGCACCTGAGCTCAATTTCGAGTCTCATAGCAAAGGGTCTGAATACATATGTAAATAAGGCATTTCTGTTTTTTTCAAAAAACCTGTTTTTGCTTTGTCATTATGGGGTATTGTGTGTAGACTGCTGAGGATTTTTTTGTATTTAACATAACAAAATGTGGAAAAAGTCAAGGGGTGTGAATACTTTCCAAAGGCACTGTATATAGTGTTGTAACGATCTCCCTCTTGCTCTCTCTCCTTTATGAGAGATTATGTGCTTGTTTGATCTACAGAGAGACGAATGACAGTAATTCTCTAAATCTAGCCCAGTATCAATCACACTGACTCTGTCTCTGCCCACCTCTCACACACACACACACAAACACACACAGAGAAGAGATCCATCTTCTGGGCTCTCACCAGCTGCTGTGTGTGTGTGTCTTTGTCTGTCTTACCCATAATGCACCGTCTGTCTCTGTCGGTCCGTCTGTCTCTCTGTCGGGTCCGTCTGTCTCTCTGTCGGGTCCGTCTGTCTCTCTGTCGGGTCCGTCTGTCTCTCTGTCCGTCCGTCTGTCTCTCTGTCGGTCCGTCTGTCTGTTTCTATCAGTCCGTCCGTCCGTCCCTGTCGGTCCGTCTGTCTCTGTCGGCCCCTATCGGTCCGTCCGTTCGTCTCTGTCGGCCCCTATCGGTCCGTCCGTTCGTCTCTGTCGACCCCTATCGGTCCGTCCGTCCGTCTCTGTCGGCCCCTGTCGATCCGTCCATCTCTGTCGGCCCGTCCGTCCCTGTCGGTCCGTCCCTCTCTGTCGGCCCCTGTCAGTCCGTCCGTCCCTGTCGGTCGGTCCGTCTGTCCGTCCCTGTCGGTCGGTCCGTCTGTCCGTCCGTCCCTGTCGGTCGGTCCGTCTGTCCGTCCCTGTCGGTCGGTCGGTCCGTCCATGTCGGTCCGTCCGTCTCGGTCGGTCCGTCCGTCTCGGTCGGTCGGTCCGTCTCGGTCCGTCCCTGTCGGTCGGTCCGTCCCTGTCGGTCGGTCCGTCCCTGTCCGTCTCTATCGGTCTGTCCGTCCCTGTCCGTCTCTATCGGTCTGTCCGTCCGTCCGTTGGTCCGTCTGTCTGTCTGTCGGCCCGTCTGTCTGTCAGTCCGTCTGTCTGTCTGTCTGTCGGTCCGTCTGTCTGTTGGTCCGTCTGTCTGTCTGTCTGTTGGTCCGTCTGTCTGTCTGTTGTTAAAATAATTCAACTGAATTTACTACCTGGACCCGTTGTGCCCATTTGATTTATAGCCCCCTGAGTGAGTGAGTGAGTGAGTGAGTGAGTGAGTGAGTGAGTGAGTGAGTGAGTGAGTGAGTGAGTGAGTGAGTGAGTGAGTGAGACTGAATGATGTGTCCCCACAAGGTTAGTTGTACAAGACTGTGTGTATGTGTGTGAGAGTTTGATTGAGAGAGAGAGTGCCAGTGGATCATATGTTGGAGGGCTACAGTACAGAAATAACCGCATCCTCAGGCTACAGGCGCTAGCTAGCGGCTATCCCTGCCTCTGCCTCTCATACTCTCTCAGAAAGTTCTGTCTAGATGCCATCCTTCTTCTCCCAGATCTGTCTACCCAGAAGGCCTTGCAGGCTTCAGACCCGGGGTATGATGCATTTGATCTCTTGGAGGCTCATGCAGCTCCACCACTACCCCACACTGCTGGTTCTTCACCGAGTGCCCTGGAGCTAACTACTGCAGTCACTCTTCCTCCAATCATCATGACACCCCAAGCCTCCCCTCCTGACTTGTTTCCCCCTTTCTCGTAACCAAACATCTAAACCTGTGCCATGTGTCGTTGTGAATGTGGCCTATACTGGTGACATTTCCCTCTTGTATGGTAGTTGGTAATTATATTATTTACTGTGACCCATAGTCTACTTGGAAACATCTCCTCTTTCCACTTTTCCAGTCGGCCATGCAGTGCCCATTCTGTGTCAGCTCCTGTGGCCACGAGGTCGAGGTGTCTATCTGTCAGACTAGCTGATGACATGGAGGTAGCGTTTCCTCTCCAACGGGCTATTATCCCCTTATCACCACCATACTGTTTCCTACCCAACCAATGCTATGCAACACTACTCTCTGGCCAGCGTTCAGGTATGCTGTGTTCTACTACAGTTGCCTTCTAAACATATCCTTCCAGGACACAACATGCCAGAAACCTAATACCCCTCAACATTTAATGGTCACCCTCTCACCTATAGCATGTACCCCTTCCTCGAACCCCCCTGACCCGCAGGCCCGCAAGGAATACCCTTGGGCTTTAAAGGTCAGAGTTCAACTTGTCGGGCTGCCACAAAGTCTCTGTGTGTGTGTGTATGTACAGTTGAAGTCGGAAGTTTACATACACCTGAGCCATTTAAACTCAGTTTTTCACAATTCCTGACATTTAATCCTAGTAAAAATTCCCTGTCTTAGGTCAGTTAGGATCACCACTTTATTTTAAGAATGTAAAATGTCAGCGTAATAGGAGAGAGAATGATTTATTTCAGATTTTATTTCTTTCATCACATTCCCAGTGGGTCAGAAGTTTACATACACTCAATTAGTATTTGGTAGCATTGCCTTTAAATTGTTTAACGTTTCAGGTAGCCTTCCAGAAGCTTCCCACAATAAGTTGGGTGAATTTTGGCCCATTGCTCCTGACAGAACTGGTAACTTTTTAAAAAATTTAACCTTTATTTTACTAGGCAAGTAAGTTAAGAACAAATTCTTATTAACAATGACTGCCTTGTTCAGGGGCAGAATGACAGATTTTTACCTTGTCAGCTCGGGGATTCGATCCAGCAACCTTTCAGTTACAGGCCCAACACTCTAACCACTAGGCTACCTGCCACCCCAACTGAGTCAGGTTTGTAGGCCTCCTTGCTCGCACACGCTATTTCAGTTCACACATTTTCTATAGGATTGAGGTCAGGGCTTTGTGATGGCCACCCCAATTTGTTGTCCTTAAGCCATTTTGTCACAACTTTGGAAGTATGCTTGGGGTCATTGTCCATTTGGAAGATCCATTTGCGAGCAAGCCTTTAACTTCCTGACTGATGTCTTGAGATGTTGCTTCAATATATCCACATAATTTTCCTTCCATGTATTTTGTGAAGTGCACCAGTCCCTCCTGCAGCAAAGCACCCCCGCAACATGATGCTGCCACCCCCGTGCTTCACGGTTGGGATGGTGTTCTTCGGCTTGCAAGCCTCCCCCTTTTTCCACTAAACATAACAAAGGTCATTATGGCCATACAGTTAGATTTTTGTTTCATCAGACCAGAGGACGATCTTTGTCCCCATGTGCAGTTGCAAACCGTAGTCTGGCTTTTTTATGGTGGTTTGGAGCAGTGGCTTCTTCCTTGCTGAGCGGCCTTTCAGGTTATGTCGACATAGGACTCGTTTTATTGTGGATATAGATACTTTTGTACCTGATCCTCCAGCATCTTAATAATGATAATTCTGTAATTTATGTCACCACTATAGTCTATTTATTGTTCTACCTCTTAACCTTACTGCATTTTTGCACTACATTTTGCACTCTGTATATAGATTTTTCTATTGTGTTTTTGACTGTTTGTTTAATGTGTAACTCTGTGTTGTTATTTGTCACACTGCTTTGCTTTGTCTTGGCCAGGTCGCAGTTGCAAATGAGAACTTGTTCTCAACTGACCTACCTGGTTAAATAAAGGTGAAATAAAATAAAAATAAAATCTTCACAAGGTCCTTTGCTGTTGTTCTGGGATTGATTTGCACTTTTTGCACCAAAGTACGTTCATCTCTAGGAGACAGAACACGTCTCCTTCCTGAGCGGTATGACGGCTGCGTGGTCCCATGGTGTTTATACTTGCATACTATTGTTTGTACATATGAACGTGGTCCCTTCAGGCGTTTGGAAATTGCTCCCAAGGATGAACCAGACTTGTGGAGGTCTACACATTTTTTTCTGTCTTGGCTGATTTCTTTTGATTTCCCCATGATGTCGAGCAAAGAGGCACTGAGATCGAAGGTAGGCCTTGAAACACATCCACAGGTACACCTCCAATTGACTCAAATTACGTCAATTAGCCTATCAGAAGCTTCTAAAGCCATGGCATCATTTTCTGGAATTTTCCAAGCTGTTTAAAGGCACAGTCAACTTAGTGTGTGTAAACTTCTGACCCACCGGAATTGTGATATAGTGAATTATAAGTGAAATAATCTCTCTGTAAACAATTGTTGGAAGAATTACTTGTGTCATGCACAAAGTAGATGTCCTAACCGACTTGCCAAAACTATAGTCTGTTAACATGAAATCTGTGGAGTGGTTGAAAAATGAGTTTTAATTACTTCAACCTAAGTGTATGTAAACTTCCGACTTCAACTGTATATGTCTGTGTGTAGATAAACCACCACTGAGTACCGCATGCTGCCAGCAGCAGTGTAGCCTTTGCCAGCAGTCAGCACCTCGATAACACTGTCACCTGACTAGTGTGTGAGCCAATAGAAGAGCTCTCAGCTACTGTACTGAACCCCCTGGTTTCTCACACACACACACACCAAGTTTACTCAGAAAGCACACACACTTTCAGGGTCACACATTTTCACATACTTAACTGTACAGATCTCATACCAGCAACACATTCCAGCCACTCTTCCTTCTAGTATCTCTCTCTCTCTCTCTCTCTCTCTCTCTCTCTCTCTCTCTCTCTCTCTCTCTCTCTCTCTCTCTCTCTCTCTCTCTCCCTCCCTCCCTCTCCCTCCCTCCCTCTCTCTCTCTCTCCCTCCCTCTCCCTCCCTCTCTCCCTCCCTCTTTCCCTCTACCTAGTTATCCCTCTCTCTTCTGAGGGGTTGAGGTAGAGACGGTGACACAAAGACAGACAGATGGTCCTCACAGTGGGGAATCAATAACTGTGGTCAACACACACACACACACAAACACACATATGTAGACTCTTTCAACATGATTTTTTTACATACATTCTGTGGCCATCTGCATTCTGCCCATTTATATTCTCTACACACACACAACAACATTAATACAACTAGACATCTATAATTCACCCTAACACATAATTATCTCTGCCTTCTATGTTCCCTCTCGTCGCCACTACCTCTCTCACAGTTACCCCACATTACCCCCGCTTATTTCCCTTAGTAAACAATTAACCCCAAGCCTGGGCGCTGAGTGACTGGGGGTTTGTTGCATTAGCTATGCGACGTAGCTTGCTAAGGTCCTAGCGCAAGGTACTCACAGTATTTAACATAGTTAGCCTTCATTACACAGCTCTCTCCTCCTCTCCTCTCTCGAACCAGCCTGCTGAGGAGAGGAAGTTAATTTGAAACAAGCCCGATTAATACTTATTTTTTTAGTTAAATAAGTGTACACACACAGAGACGGGCGGGCGGGGGGGGGGCGGTTGTGTGTAGCGTCGATGGGGATTACTTTCTCCAGACCCTGTTTGCCATAGCATTTGGGCTTCACTCCGGCAATTACATCCCTTAATTAAATTGATTTCTATAATGAGTGTCTGTAATGACACAGCGCTGTGGGATCGGCTTGGTCTGTGCATAAGTGTGTGTGAGTGTGAGTGTGACATTAGCAATGAGGAATGGGTAACTTGCTGTTTACTTAGTCTAGTGGTTAGTATAATGTGTGTATTGAGTGGGATTAAAAGATGAGGCACACTTTGCTTTTCCTTCCTCAGAATAGTCAGCTGTGCATTAGAGCTTGAGACCACTCTAAAATGTCAGCTAAGCTAAGCGGTGCCGATGTGAGGTATAACCTTTCAGTTCATAGCACTGTTACTGCCAGTCTCCCGGGACGCATTAGTGACTGATGGTACAGACCTACTACATCACATGTTTAATATCCTAGACCACGGTTCAGCGGTTTCAAACCAAAGTGCCACATAAACATTTTAGAGGTTATTCAGTGTTCATGGCAATCAGGCTTCATTATGAAATATCCTCTGGTGCCACATGTAGCAGCAAGAACTGTCATAGTTTTACACAAAATAACAGGGTTGCTTCCAAAATGGCACCATATTCCCTATAGTTCCTAGTCAAACTATTTAGGTGTCAATTAGGACATACTCTAGCTATCAGTCCAGGGAGGGTTACCTCATCCCTTTTGCAGAGTTGGTGCCAGATTCCACTCTCTGCTGTTCCATAAGTGGCGTGCTGAAGGCCTTGGCGACAGGGCAGTGATAACACAGACAGGGCCCGATGTGATGGGAGAGCTGCCATTCCTACTTCAACTGCAACACGCATCGACACCAACTCTAGCCGTTGTGATTTCCTCCAACCCAATCCTCCTCACCCTCAGCTTCTCCTAACTCACCGTACTGAATTATCCCTGATTAGTATTGTGACTACTGTACCCATGTGACATTCAAGTATAACTATTACCTCACCATCTGAAAGGCTGGCATGGTTGGGGCCTGAGTGTGTGTGTCAAAGTGTGTGAGCGTGTCAAAGTGTGTGTGTGGTCTCTGAAGTGTAGCTTTTTAATGAGCCCCACTCTCCTTATCAAACTTGGCACTCGGCAGCACTCTGATCAGCCTGCATCAAGGACACAGGGCTCGACTGATCGCGTCTGAACTCGCCCCTCCTCCTCCTCACCCACCCTCGCCTCACCCCCACACAGTGAGAATGAAATATCCTTGAAAGAAAAACTATGATTCAAAGGCATTTTCATCCAGCGGATTTCTCACACAGAGAGAGAGGGAGAGATGGAGAAATGGACAGAGAGAGAGAGAGAGAGAGAGAGAGAGAGAGAGATAGCTGCTGGAGGGCACTAGAAAGGACGTGTCCTAGATTTGCTCTCACACGTCCTTCTCTCTCCCTCCTCCCTCCCTCTCTTCCCCCCCAGCCACACAGATTGTGTGTGTGGTTGTGAGACAGGCAGTCGGTGCAGTGCCGTGCTGTGGGCGCTGGCATGGGGAGACACCAGCCATTTAGACATCTGTCAGCCGCTGATGAAAGAGTTCAATTTAGTGGAAAATCTCAGACAACCTTGTCTGGCGGACGGGCCGACAGGCTTTAACTCACATTTGTATTTGTGTCAGACCTGGGTTCAAATCTTACATCAGATATTTCAATTCAAATACTCAAAACACTCCCATGCATTAAACCCAGGTATTTGAAAGTAGTATTTAAAATAAGTATTTTGAAAATACTTTCAAATACAATTTGGTCGACTCATAAAAGTACAGTATGTGTTTTGGGCTGTGTATTTAAAAATACTAAAATACACAGAAAAAAAAGCAGGTCTGGTGTGTGTGTGTGTGTGTGTGTGTGTGTGCACGCAGAGGGGAGTAATTGTGTTCATGTTAGTGGTTGTATAGAGAGTAACTACCTTTGTGTGTGTGTGTGTGTGACAGCTTAGATTTTGTGTGTAGTGAGTGACTACTTATCTGTGTGGGAGTGTGTGTTTGTGGCTTTGTGTGTAGTGTGTGTGCGCGCGGATGTGCTTCTGTGTGTTAGGTGTGACTGCTTGTGTGTTTATGTGTGGAGGTCCAGACTCTGGATGGCTGTGCAGCAGGGGAGGGTATTATGTTCTTACATTTCAGTAGATAGATGTTTTGGGACCAGTTTAAAGCACAGCTCAGTGGCGACATTAGAGCCTCTGAGAGAAGCGGGCCTCCCTAGCTACGCGCTCCGACCGGCCACTTCCACCTCAATTCCTCTAACCCCCCCACCCACAGTCCCCAGAGCTTCATTATCTGTTCATTTGAAAGAATAACTCTTACTTTAAGTTTTTGTTGTTCCTACAAAATAGAATCCCCCCCCCCCCCCCTCCTTTCACCCATCTAAAGCTACTTAGAAGGTTTGGGGAGGGGAGGAGGTACAGTATTTGCGTGTATGTGTCTGTGTGTGCGTGCCAGAGTGTGTGGGAATCGCATAGGCGTACATCCATTTTTGACCTGTGCAGGTTTAAGCAAGATCTCCATTAACACACACACACACACACACACACACACACACACACACACACACACACACACACACACACACACACACACACACACACACACACACACACACACACACACACACACACACACACACACACACACACACACACACACACACACACACACACACACACACACACACACACTCTCCACGCAGCACTTGCAGTCTGCTGCCAAAGCTGGAGGCTTAGAGAAGGGAGGGAGAGAGAGAGATGGACAGACAGGGAGTTGGCAGAGGAGAGAGGCTGCACACTCCAATACGTGGCTGGCAGGGGTCTTGGCCTTTGTTTTTCTGAACACTGTGTTGGAGATGGGGGTGTACAGGAGTACTGAAAAGGGTCATACAGAACATCCACGTTTACACTCACTACCACATTCTCTCTAGACTTATCGCACTCAACGCCCTACTCAAACATGGCAGCCATTCAACTGTTCCTGTGTGTGCCCTAAATCAATATGGCCACCGTTCAGCTCTGCCAGCCGCTCTCGTCCAATATGGCCACCGTCCAAATGCTGTGATTGTGATTGGATCTCACCCTGTCAGGCCCTACAGTTTATAGCGCAAGAATGAAAGAGGGAGAAACACAGAGCCAATATAAACATTGTGCTGCTGCCTTTGACAAGAGAGGGAGAGACTGAGAGCTAACAAGCACGTATTGTTTTTTAGCTGGACTCGTTTATTGCCTTGCCCTAAAGAGAACTATGCTCTCCCTCTCTCCTTTCCCCATCACTCCATCCTCTCCTTAGCTCACCTCTCTGTCCATTTCTCTCTCTGTCCACCTCCACTCAATGTTAAAGCATTTATACACTCTCTCTCTCTCTCTCTCCCACGACATCCCTCCAGAGGAAGGTCAGTCAGTACTTTATTAAAGTCCATCAGATTTAAACATGCCTGCAGTGCTGCGTTGCCGTTGAGATCTCAGAGGAGGCCATTTTAAACGAGATAATCGCGAACTCCCAAAACCGCTCAAATTGATTTGATTATGGTGCTATTGATTCAGCCCTGTGTGTGTGTGTGTGTGTGTGTGTGTGTGTGCGTGTGTGTTCGTTTTAGAGTGTTTCCTGCCTGGGGAAAGGAGGCCAGAAGGAGGAGGAGTTGGCAGAGGGACCTTCCCCTAATCCTAAAATGTTTAGAGCATCCACCCTCTCTAACCCAATAGGTCCATCCACTAATCAACAGATTCCCTTCCCTCTAATCGGTTGGTTTTCCAGAGCCTCAGAACAGCCAAGGCTGCAGCCCGCCAACACCCCAAGCAGGAGTAACCATGGTCCAGGGGCCTTTTAAACCCAGAGGAGCAGCTAGTGACTTCCAGAACCTGCGAGGGGAGCGGAGCCAAAATCCTAGCCCTCGTCTATCACTCCACTGGGTTTACTATAGACACACAGGGCCGGGCCACACACACACACACACACACACACACACACACACACACACACACACACACACACACACACACACACACACACACACACACACACACACACACACACACACACACACACACACACACACACACACACACATACATTCTCTCAAATGCACACACACTGAAATACATTCACACACAGAATATATAATGTAGTCACAGACACAAATAAGCATTGAAATGCAGTGGGTGACACAGTAAAGGCTTACACACACCCACACCCACAACACCAAGGTTGGGTAGGTTACTTTCTAAATGTAACCCGTTACAGTTACAAGTTACCTGTCCAAAATTGTAATCAGTAATGTAACTTTTGAATTATCCAAACTCAGTAACGTAATCTGATTACTGATTACATTTAGATTACTTTCCCCGTAAGAGACATTAGACGAAGACTAACATGTATGTTACCAATTGAACGACATCTATTGCAGGACACATTAAAGTTTACATATCTGGAGGGTAAAATGTAACATCTATATATGGCTTTAACCCATCGCTTTCTACTACATATAATAATACGATTCAAATTATATCTTTACATTAAAAACCAAAGTCTATCAGAATTCCAGTCATGACAATAAATGTTGTATTGATCTTCAAGAATAGGATTTGGAAATATGGAAGTATAGATTAGCCAAATTGTTTTACCTGAGCATGACCCCAAAACTAAGGACTTATTAGCCGACCCTACTCTGTTGTCATGGAGGACTGATTGGACTCATTGATTCGAGTTGAAAAATAAATGCTGCGCTCATGGAATGGCATGCTTTGCCAAGAGTGTGCAAAGCTGTCATCAAGGCAAAGGATGGCTACTTTGAAGAATCTAAAATACTAAACATATTTTGATTTGTTGAATTAATCACCGGCTGTCCACTGGTTTCAAAAACGATGATTGATAGGCAGCTTAAACGTCTTGAATTCATGGGTTCAAACACATTTAGATTTGTGAACAGCCATCCACAACAACCACAATCAGTAAGGCGCAAATAGCTAAATGAGAGAGCAGCGTTGAATAAACGCTGTGTAGATATCAATAATAAGTGATATCCGTATCGCCGTCATCCTTACCTTGAAGCGTTTATTCAAGTTGGATAATCTTTGGATGCCGACAGCAGTCGCACCATCGGAAGGCATAGCTTGGACTGTAGCCTACAAAAAGCCTATTCCTGCTCTTTTCCCGAGATCCATCAAACACATTTGGTGTGACATCATAGTGGTCTCTGACATCATAGTGGTCTCTGACATCATAGTGGTCTCTGACATCATAGTGGTCTCTGACATCATAGTGGTCTCTGACATCATATTGGTCTCTGACATCATTGTGGTCTCTGACATCATAGTGGTCTCTGACATCATAGTGGTCTCTGACATCATAGTGGTCTCTGACATCATAGTGGTCTCTGACATCATAGTGGTCTCTGACATCATATTGGTCTCTGACATCATAGTGGTCTCTGACATCCTAGTGGTCAGACTCACTCCGGTGGAACAAACTTAAACATGCACCTTTTTTCAACGCTGATTTCAGTGTAATTAAGAAAACATAGAAGTGTTTTTTCCGCAAACATCCTTTCTGATCATCATCAAGTAATCATCTAGTTTTTCAAAAGTATCTGTAATCTGATTACAATATTTTAGCTGGTAACGTAATTGATTACAGTTACCGTTTTTTTTGTAATCCCTTACATGTCATGGTAACGGATTACGTGTTACTCTCCAACCCTGCACACCACACACAAACAGCCACAGTGTGTGAGTTGACAGTAATCACCCCTGGTAATCACTGACACTGCGTGACAGCAGGGCAGCGTGGGCCGAGGAGAAAGGGGAACACACACTCACCCCTGTTAAGGTCTTTATGTTATGCAGTGCATTCTGGGCTTCAAGGGCGGCTTTCCGTGTGTAAAACGTAACAAAACAGCACCCTGGGAGAAGAGAGAGGGGGGGGGGGGGGGGGAGAGGGGGAGAGAGAGAGAGACAAAAAGATGAACATGTTAAGCAACAAAACAAATTATTAATTCATACAGTTTTACATCATCTGTCAAAAGTAGGCTCAAGGAGAAACCAGCTTAGCATTCACTATTAATGACTTGAGTAACTACTCCAGAATGACATCAAAGAGAGAGAAGGGGATAGATGGATAAAGATGAGCCAGAGAGAGAGAGCCAGAGAGAGAGCCAGAGAGAGAGCCAGAGAGAGAGCCAGAGAGAGATCGAGAGAGCCAGAGAGAGATCGAGAGAGCCAGAGAGAGAGCCAGAGAGAGATCGAGAGAGCCAGAGAGAGAGCCAGAGAGAGATCGAGAGAGCCAGAGAGAGATCGAGAGAGCCAGAGAGAGAGCCAGAGAGAGATCGAGAGAGCCAGAGAGAGAGCCAGAGAGAGATCGAGAGAGCCAGAGAGAGAGACAGATAGAAATCCAGAAGGAAGAAACGGTCTAGTCATTATATATGAAATAGTAATCCCCAGCGTAGGTAGCAGACAGTCCAGCTGTAGACCATTAAGCCACAGCCAGTAGTATAAGGAGCAGAGGAACCACAGAGTCAGCTAGAATCACTGCTTTTCAAACATTTACAGTTTTAAATTCTTCATTTTATGAGATGTGTGTGAAGGACTAGTCCTACTGCCCATCTATCTCACTTTCCTTATGTTGCACAGGTACAATGTATTATTAACCCTACACCATCTGAGATTAATTGGTAGTATGCATTGGAGCTTGCTTCGCAGAGTGGTTGATGATTGCATTCCATTGGAAAGGTGGCTTTAAAATGACCTGTGTTTTCATATGACGTTCTCTGCGATTCCCATAGAGTAGGGATTATGTGTGGGCAGGTTCCCATAGCGTATAGCCTGTTTATGGGAGGGGTTAGCCTAGCATTAGCTGTGTGTTGTGATGCCCATGGTGTGGGGCCTGTGTATGGACAGGTTTGAGCTTAGCCTCATATTAGTACTGCCATTCCCATAGCGTAGAGTCTGTATGGGAGGGTTAGCCCAGAGTCTGGCAATATATGTGTTTTGTGGTTCCCAAAGCACACAGCTGTGGGGGGGGGATATTGTTATTATTAGTGTTGCTTAGCTTAGCATAAGTGTCTTAGCCTAGCATAGGCCTATTGTGATTCCCATAGCGTAGGGCCTGTGAGGGCTAGCGATGCGGCGTGTGCTGGACTGTTCCTGTTGGTGTGCTGTCAGTAAGAGGATCAAAGAGTAGAGCATAGCTCTCATACACTAAGGCTGCGTTTAGACAAGCAGACCACCTCTGATCGTTTTTACACTGATTGGTCTTTTGACCAATCACATCAGATCTTTTTCAGAGCATATGTGATTGGTCAAAAGACCAATTAGTGACAGAAATATCAGAATTGGGCTCATGCACAAACCTAGCAGTAGTCTACTCAACGCTGTGTTCGATTCAAGACCAAGACCGGGTGGGGGGGGGGGGGCGGGATCGAGTCAAGACCAAGAGAGTGACAAGGTGTCAGAGACCAAGTCAAGACCAGAAAAATGCAAGTCCAATTCTAGACCATGATTATAATTTTGGCAAATCCCCACCATAATAAGAGTTAAAAATGTATTTCTGTGTATTTCTGTGTTCATATTTCAGAATAATAACTCCGATTTCAGAATGCTCTGAAATCGGAGTAGATAGCCAGAGTGAATTTGCAAATGCAAGATATACGCTAACTGGATAACAGTCGTTCAAGTTCTTGCTAGCTAACCAAATGACACCTGCATCTCTAGCTGTGTATAGCCACAAAAAACAATTATATGAGGGGGAAAGAAAGTCAGTCTCTCACTCCTCTAATGACATGACATCCTCCTAGCTAGCTGTCTATCCAGCTAACGTTAGGCTCCGTGTTTTTAGCTTGCTACATAAATAGACACACTAGCCTATTAGCCAAGTTATGACTGACTTTTGATCATTGTCCTTGCTAGTTTGATTGTATTGACATTCCCAGCCTTAGTTACATTCGTCCGTTTTTGTCCAGAATATTAAGTCATTGAAACTGAAACAGTGCATCCCGAATGCAAGCAGCAAACAATGTACCAGGCCAGCTGTGATTTCCAACCTAATAGCAATATTTTTAGACTACCGGCAATTGTATTGGTGAATTATATTAGCATTGAGTCAAATATAACTTATTTTTTCAAATCTCTTATAAAGTTGGTTTTCTAGCATAAACAGGAAAAAAAAAAATGTCCACAACAATGCTTAAACCACATCAATCTAATTGGGTGGGGCCTGTCAGGGGCCTGGCTCCCCAGTGGGTGGGGCCTCTGGCCACACAGGCCCCATCCACGTCTACTTCCTGATTACAAACATCACATATAGCCTACTAACCAACACTTCAGACTTAACAATACCTAGTTTGCATACCCATTGTTGCCATTTACTGGTAGATAACATAAATTGAAACGTCTTTTCTACACTAGCGGCTACCGAGATCATTCTTCTGTGAGCTGCTCCATGACAAACCTAGTTGAGAGCTGCACACTTGCTGCCTGCAGATGATATTCCGCTGAAACTAGGCCATGTGTGCGGCGCGCATGTGAATACTGTATATTTCACATGCTTTGCGATTGTGTAGGCAAGTTTATGCAGGATTTCTCTGTTGTCACTACATAATTGATAAGTTGTATACCTCCACTGCACTACTTTGCTAGGTTTATACGTGCATATAGCCTCACTACTCTCTCTCTCTCTCTCTCTCTCTCTCTCTCTCTCTCTCTCTCTCTCTCTCTCTCTCTCTCTCTCTCTCTCTCTCTCTCTCTCTCTCTCTCTCTCTCTCTCTCTCTCTCTCTCTCTCTCTCTCTCTCTCTCTCTCTCTCTCTCTCTCTCTCTCTCTCTCTCTCTCTCTCTCTCTCTCTCTCTCTCTCTCTCTCTCTCTCTCTCTCTCTCTCTCTCTCTCTCTCTCTCTCTCTCTCTCTCTCTCTCTCTCTCTCTCTCTCTCTCTCTCTCTCTCTATATATATATATATCAACAACCACAAGTCCACACTATCACAGTAGACAGAGAGAGGGGGTTGGAGAGAGGGGGGTGGAGAGAGGCGAGAGGAAAAATAAAAGGATTGAGAGTGGAACTAGGAACAGAATGTTAGCATGGTTTATTAACAGGAGAGAGAGCAATAGAGAGGGAGGAGAGAGAGGAATGAACAGTAATAATCTGGTCCTGCAGAGCTAGATGGAGAAGATTAATGGGAGGGAGGGGGGTTAGAGAGCACTCTACACCAGGTCCCTGCACTCCTCACTGGGCCCCAGCACCCAAGTCGAACCCTGTCACCCCAGGGCTCCATTCAGCCTCTGACCCACATTAATTAACTCTGCTGCTGCAATTACTATCCACACCACCCTCTGGTTAGAGTGGCTACACTGGAGAACACTATACGCTGTGTGTGTTTGTGTGTGTGTGTGTGTGTGTGTGTGTGTGTGTGTGTGTGTGTGTGTGTGTGTGTGTGTGTGTGTGTGTGTGTGTGTGAGAGAGAGAGAGAGAGAGAGAGAGAGAGAGAGAGAGATACAGAAACGAGAGAATCCTTAATAAAGCAGGAGAGGAGTGGATTGATAGGGGGGGAAGAAAGTGAGAGAAGGGGGTTGGGAGGTATAATCAGCCAATGGCCTTTGACTAGTAATATCTCCTCATATGCACTGTACCTTCAGACTAGATTAGGACACACAGCACTTTACACTTTACAAATCCACCACAACTATCTGTGGAGAAACGGCTCCAAATTAAATCCTCAAAACGCTGTTCCCTGGCTAACCCCGAACACACACAGAGTAGGCTTCCAGCACTGCACAGTTCTCCTATCCAGGCAACTAGCTTCACCACTGAGGCATGCCAATACACACACCAAACCCCATTATAAAATCCACCTGCAGTTGCTCACTAATTGGACTTGGGTTGACTGCTAACAAAGTGAATGTCTTGTTATGGCAATCTAATTGGCTGTGCTGCTTTTAGGAAAAAATGAAATAAATCAGTGTTCCGACTCAGGTCGGCCCGGTCTCTACTGAATCCATTAGAGGAGATAATTGTGTTGGAGGCAAAGCGTTTGCCGAGCGTTGCCTCAGCGTTGTGGGGAGAACGCGGTTGAATTAGAATTTTAAAGGTAAACGTGTGCCATTGGAGAGCTGGAAGCCCCTGGATACTACAGTGGGAAAACCCAGAGGGGATGTGCGTATATGGATAGTGGTGATGGAGAATCAGATACTGTGAGCTATTATTATATTTCAGCGTGTGTGTGCGTGTGTGTTTGTGTTTGTGTGTGTTGCTGATATGTCTGGAGAATTGTGCAGTGTATACAACTTGCTAATGAAGACATTAAACCCATTTTGTGTGTGTTCATGCTGTGCCTCCGTACCCATGAGGACAGGCGGTATCATTAAGATTAATGACATAGAATGTCCCCTGCCAACACACACACACACACACACACACACACACACACACACACACACACACACACACACACACACACACACACTGTGCTGTACACACCCGGCTAGACAACAGATGCAAACAAACCTGGGATGCAAACTGTTGGAGAGACAGGAGGACTGTCTTTGTTTACCCCTCTGGCCCTCTCTCCTCCCTCTCTCATTCCCCTCTCTCAGTGCAAAATCAAATTCTCTCTCGCTCTCTCCACTCATCTGTTTATTGACTCTTCACACATTAAAGCAACAGCAGCCAAACTAAACTGTCCAGACTGCACTGGCCAGACACACACACACACACCATCCATTAGATAGTCCAGGCCTGGGACCAGACTCAACTCAACTAGCAGCTGCCCTTCCTGTAGAATAACCATCTAAAGACAACCAGACCACATGGGAAACACAGTCTGCGAACCCACTGGTGTAAAACTTATTAAATTGTGCCATCTTTAACATAAAAAAATACAGGAAAATATTTACCATAAGCATCAATAACAGTATGTGTATGGAGGAATGTGTGTATCAATTGGAAATGTGAATCTGCCATCAATGGATAGGAGGGAGGGAGAGAAAATATACGGAACTCTACAAATCCAAATTACTTTAGTAATAGTCGATCGAGAGAGAGAGAGAGAGAGAGAGAGAGAGAGAGACAGAGAGAGAGAGAGAGAGAGAGAGAGAGAGAAAGAGAGAGAGGCGCTGACCCCACCTCTGGATCGCCGGGGCAACGGAGCACACTCACTCAACCGTCTAACTGAGACCACTCTGAAAATATGGTCATTAATTTAAGCTAAACAGACCGGGGGGAAAGGGGCACAGTTTCCTTGACACCAATGAAATGAGAATTGGCTCCAGTGCAACTGTGGAGCCGAGAGGGGCCATTGTGTCTCCACTGTGGAGAGGGCTCTGACAAGGCCATGCCGAGAGTGCTTACTTAACGACGAGAAAACAACAGCGCCTAAAGCCTGGGAATATACAAGCCTAATGATACCGCCTGTCCTCTAGTCAGAGCTGAGTGAATTTCCTGTTCAATCCAATCCTCCATTTTACAGAGAGAGAAAGAGAGAGATGGAGAGATTGTTGAGAGTGTTTACAGTCTCAAGGAAGAAATGAGAGGCTGTTTCCCTCCTTAAAGTAAAGTGTCTGTGAGTGTCACTCTCCCACACCAGAGAAATCAGAACAATTCAAGAAAGAGGAGAGGTTGAAGAGAGCAATTTATTGGCCTCATCTCCTATGGAGAATATAGAGAGAAAATGGAGAGGAGGAGGAGGAGGAGGAGGAGGAGGAGGAGGAGGAGGAGAAAAGAGTCATCCAGAGAGATTGAGGAGAGAGGAGAGAGAGGGTCTGCCTTTACTAAAATAAAAAAATACCCTCTCTCTCCGTCTCCCTCTCCGCCTACTCCCACCGTTTCCTCTCGCTGCCTGTTGTCACAGTGCATTCTGTGGTCTATCTCTTTGTTTGATGTGTGTCGGCTAATGTGGCAGCGGCATTGTCTCATTGTCGGCTCCGCTGCCTCTTTGGTTTTCTCTCTGACTTGACAAGTTCATCAGGAAAAGGCGGACGATATGGAAATGTAGATGTTAATTGTGTTCGTGTCAAAGACACAGTTTCAGAGAAATATCAGGCTGGCATTGATGGCATTTGTCATGTGTACAGAACACTACGTCTTTGTGTTATTCCTTGTGCTCTGTGGAGGATTCCATAAGCTGCGAGTGAGAGTGGTTCTCCATCTTATATTTGTTCAACTGAGCTTTCTAGCTGTTGTGTGTATGTGTGTGGTGTGGTGTGGTGTGGTGTGGTGTGTGTGTGTGTGTTTATGACTGTCTCTCCGCCATACCTTTGCTCTGTGGAGGGTTCTGGCTGCGGTCTCGGAGGATGTTGATCTGATAGACGGCCCCATAGGGCTCAAACAGCTCCTTCAACTCCTTCTCTGACCAGGAGCGAGGGATCTGGCCCACGAACATCTTGATGGCGTCTGGGTCGGGCTGGTCCGAATGCTCCAACGCCCCGTTCATCTTCCCGGCCGTGCCGTTACTGGAAAGAGACAACAGGGGGCGCTAGGTTACATAATAGAAGCTATATCTGACATGACATGGAAGATGTGAAAGTACACAGTATTGACATTCTCAGGAAGGAGAGGTCCACTGGGGTAGCAGCCGGGTCAAGGCTGGGTTCACTTTGTAATGAATGGTTATGTTCAGCTCAACATTATAAACAGCACAATCCCTAGTAAATGGAGCTTCCATACATACATTATTTAATCCACATAACATTATTGCAAGAAAACACATTCCCTGGTGTTACTTCTCTGAGCAAGTAGGCCTAGCACGCCATGATAAATGTACAAGCTAAAAGAGGCCAGCAACACCAGGGAATATGTGTGTGTGTCTTCTGGTTTTACTATCCTTGTAGGGGCCAGAAGTCCTCACAAGGAATATTAAAACAAAGAACATTTGGACAAGTGGGGTCATTTCGCCAGTCCCTACAAGGAAAAAGGCTATTTTAGGTTTAAGGGTTAGGCTTAGGGTTACAATTAGGGTTAGGAGTTAGGAGTTAAGGGTTATGGGTTAAGGTTAGAGAATATATAACTGACTGGGAATCAATTGTTTGGTCCCCACAAGGATAGCAAAACAAATGTGTGTGTGTGTGTGGTGATGAGCAGAGGGAATGTGTGGTGTTAATGCAGGTCTGGCTCACTCTGTAGAAGGGATTTAGACTGTGGCGTGCTGAGGGCCTGGACTTCATTACAACACACTACATGTTTTCTTTTTTTAAGTCTCTGTAACGTTACACATTTCTGCTTCTTTAGCCGATGTCACGAATCACATTAAATTGACCTTGTGTGTGTCGAATAAAAACTTGGCAAGCTTTTTAAAAAGACAATATCAACCACACTCAGTTGTAATCCCTCAGTGGCCACATGCGCACGGCTCCCTGAGGGAACAATCTGGGATCACAATGGCTTGTTTTACATCTTAACGATTTCTCTAAAACGTCCGCCAGCATCGAACAATCAGCACAGTTGCCATTGATCCCAGGGTGAACTGCATGAATAGGGCTAAAGAGTACCAGCACACAGAGTCTCAGTCTCCACCTCAGCCTGCGGTGCCATGGAACGAGAGTAAAAAAAGTAAATTAAAAATAAACAAGCTGAAGTCGATGTTTTCCTAGATCCACTTTTGTTATTTCTCCACAGGAGAAAGGAGAGAGCATGATCTTATGATGCAGAAAAGCAAAGCAAGCCCAAATCCTTTGCTTGACTAGCCTGACAGCCGTAATAGCATTCGATAAAGCTAAGGGAGGGAGAGAGGGAATCAAAAAAAAGAGAGGATGAAGGAGGGATGGAGGGAGAGAGAAGGTACAGACCTTTGAACACGGCAAATCCATCTCTTGCAGACAGAGCCTAGGCGTTCGGCAGAAACGCCCAATTCTTTAAAGGACTTTAAGGACATGTCAAATAAATGACCAAGCCAGAGAACAAGGGAACGAGCAAACGAGCGCTAACGGTCCCCGCGGCAATCACTCCACTGTAAGCTGGACGATAAATCCCAGCCACAGCGCCGAGGGGGCCAGGCAGGAGTTACGGCCCCAATGAACACCAAGCGTTACGCCAACATTCACACTCATAAAGCAGAGCGTTGCTTGAACGTTAAGACATTTAAAAACAGCACAGCCATGACACCTGCAGTACATCCATCCCTAGACACCCCAGGCTGGAAGCACACAACAACACACTAACACCCTCTGTGTAAAAGGCCTGTGTGTGAGTGAGTGAGTGAGTGAGTGAGTGAGTGAGACAGAGACAATCCCTCATTGTTGTGTGGTTGTTCGAGGCCTTGGAGAGAGAATGATTCTATAGGGATGAGGCACAATGCCCCTTTGAACCATTCCCCCTGCCCATCACAGCCCCACTGCCAACATGCCCCATTACACAGCCATGCATAGTCATAGGGCTCTATGAATGCTTATAAAGCTTCATAATCTGTTATAAGATACACACTACGTGACTGTGTAGGTCTTTGGTCTCTGTGGGCTGGTGATGGCTGTGAGAAAGTGACTCTGTTCAGTATAAAGGAATGAGCTTCTCTCCTCTTTGCCCCTGCAGCTCTGGCTGACAAAGTGTTATTGCAGTCAGTGTGTGTGTGTGAGCCTGAAAACAGCATGAGTGTGTCCTGGGGCACAGATTAAGTCATTGAGTAGATCCACTCCTGCCATAGCCTCTCCTTCTCTCTCTCCCTCCTTCCTTCCCTCTCTCTCTCCTCCCTCTCTCTCCTCCTCTCAATTTGAGCCAATTGTCTGCCTTAATGGCTTAACTATTGCTTCCATCACTCCAGTCTCCTTTGCAGCACAGGGCCGTGACTGAGGGGTGATCTACAGTCTTAGCCAAGGCCTGTGTATGTGTGTGTGTGTATATATATATATATATATATATATATATATATATATATATATATATATATATCTCTATGTGTGCATTCCTTGGGAGGGAACTTTGAGACTTTCCCTCCTCTCCATAAAGTAAAGCAGCTGAGTGATTCGGTGTGTGGGTGTCTGTGTGTCCATCTCAACTGCACTATGGGTTTAACACAAGAGAGAAAGTTAAACTTTCCCAGCAGTACCAGACAGTGGCAGGAAGATAGCTGAGCTGGCTCTGAACAAGTGAAGCATTGATAAGAGACACTCTTAACATTAACGTTACACACCTCAGATCTGCTTCGTTTGGGTTATATATATATATACATATATATCAGTATGGTATTGGCTGCAGGTAGCGTATAAAAAGCTAACAATCTAAACGAGGATGAGTTTACCAATAAAAACAACATCAAGTGCTGTCTTGAGTACATTGTCCAGGAGGAAAGGTCACCAATAACCTCAAACAACTATATTACATATAGGGAGAGGCGTTTTAAATAAACAGCCTCTAGTTCCTAGGTATTCCTAGTGTATCCTGTGCACAGTAGAAGGGACTCAGTCTCAGTTACATCAATGCAGGGAGTTCCAGACGCCCATGGGAGAGAGAGAGAGAAACAGGCAGAGAGAGAGAGAGAGAGAGAGAGAGAGAGAGAGAGAGAGAGAGAGAGAGAGAGAGAGAGAGAGAGAGAGAGAGAGAGAGAGAGAGAGAGAGAGAGAGACAGGCAGAGAGAGAGAGAGAGAAAGAGAGAGATGGATGGATGCAGATGAGTGGGGCTAGCAGTAAGCACAGCTTTGAGCACAGCATGGCCTCTCGTAGTCGATGACACACACACACACACACACACACACACACACACACACACACACACACACACACACACACACACACACACACACACACACACACACACACACACACACACACACACACACACACACACACACACACACACACACACACACACACACACACACACACACACACACAACCCCCCACTGTGGTTTGGGATGGATGAGTTTTGGGGAAGGTTGCTCTGGTCTCCCTGCTGTTCTTTCCTTCGGTTTTCGTTTCCACTTGAACACACGCACGTACAATTCAGAGCCCTTGACTTTTTCCACATTTTGTTATGTTACAGCCTTATTCTAAAATGTATTAAATATATATATTTTTCTCAGCAATCTACACACAATACCCCATAATGACAAAGCTAAAACAGGTTTGTAGACATTTTTGCAAAAGGTATTAAAAATAAAAAACAGAAACCTTATTTACATAAGTATTTAGACCCTTTGCTATGAGACTCGAAATTGAGCTCAGGTGCATCCTGTTTCCATTGATCATCCTTGAGATGTTTCTACAACTTGATTGGAGTCCTCCTGTAGTAAATGAAATTGATTGTGCATGATTTGGAAAGGCACACACCTGTCTATCTAAGGTCCCACAGTGGACAGTGCATGTCAGAGCAAAAACCAAGCCAGGAAGTCGAAGGAATTGTCCGTAGAGCTCCGAGACAGGATTGTGTGGAGGCATAGTTCTGGGGAAGGGTACCAAAACATTTCTGCAGCATTGAAGGTCCCCAAGAACACAGTGGCCTCCATCATTCTTAAATGAAAGAAGTTTGGAACCACCAAGACTTTACTGACCGCCCGGCCAAACTGAGCAATCAAGGGAGAAGGGCCTTGGTCAGGGAGGTGACCAAGAACCCGATGATCACTCTGACAGAGCTCTAGAGTTCCTCTGTGGATATGGGAGAACATTCCAGAAGGACAACCATCTTTGCAGCACTCCACCAATCAGGCCTTTATGGTAGAGTGGCCAGACGGAAGCCATTCCTCAGTAAAAGGCACATGAAAGCCCGCTTGGAGTTTGCCAATAGGCGCCTAAAGACTTTCAGACCATGAGAAACAAGATTCTCTGGTCTGATGAAACCAAGATTAAACTCTTTGGCCTGAATGCCAAGCATCACGTCTGGAGGAAAACTGGCACCATCCCTATGGTGAAGCATGGTGGTGGCAGCATCAAGCTGTGGGGATGTTTTTCAGCGGCAGGGACTGGGAGACTAGTCAGGATCGAGTTAAAGATGAACGGAGCAAAGTACAGAGAGATCCTTTATGAAAACCTGCTCCAGCGACCTCAGATTGGGGCGAAGGTTCACCTTCCAACAAGACAACAACCCTAAGCACACAGCCAAGACAACACAGGAGTGACTTCGGGACTTAATGTCCTTGAGTGGCCCAGCCAGAGCCCGGACTTGAACCCGATCGAACATCTCTGGAGAGACCTGAAAATAGCTGTGCAGCAACGCTCCCCATCCAACCTGACAGAGCTTGAGAGGATCAGCAGAGAAGAATGGGAGAAACTCTCCAAATACACGTGCCAAGCTTGTAGGATCCTACCCAAGAAGACTCTAGGCTGTAATCGCTGCCAAAGGTGCTTAAACAAAGTCCTGAGTAAAGGGTCTGAATACTTATGTATATGTGATACTGTATTTCATTTATAATTTTTTTTTTATAAATTAGCAACTATTTCTAAAAAACGGTTTTTGCTTTGTCATTGTGGGGTACTGTGTGTAGATTGATGAGGAAAATACGATTTAATACATTTCAGAATAAGCTCTAACGTAACAAAATGTGGAAAAAGTCTGAATACTTTCCGAAGGCACTGTATACACAGACCGACACATCCACCCACAACAATCAAACATCTCTCCAACACACGCACCTCCATTCCTCTCCTGGACATCAATGGAGTTCTCCCATGGTAGGTACCTCAGACACTAGTCATCGGAACATGCTCAGAGGTGGTGTAACCATCAACATCAGTTCCCCTCAAGGGCTGTGGACCAAAATCAGCTCAGTCACAGACCAAATGACGACTACTATGACGACTACTACAACGACGTACTACTACTACTAGAATGTTTGTGCTTAGTTTGACTCAAATGTAGGCTAATAAGTAGGCCACAAATGGACTGATCCAACAATAAAATAAGTAAATTAAGCATCTTATATAACGTGAACAAGGTTTCAGGAGCTGCGGTTGAACAGTGGAAGGTATTCTGTGGTGCATTGTGGTCTATTGAGACCTTGCAATGCAGTGAGGACCACCTCCCACGACTGGCACACGAGACTAAAAGAGACAAGCGGGAGAGAGAAATTACGGGAACGCACAGACAGAGTTCTCAGTATCACCTACACTCTTTCTGTCTGTCTGTACGGGGGGAAGAGAAGTTGCTGCTGAGTATCTCCTCAGTATTGCTCATCGCTGTCGCCCACACACACACAGCCTGTATACTTCAGACTCAACAGCCTTGAGAAACATATTCACTCAAACAGCAGTTACAGCATAATATAACTGTCATAAACCCCTTCATGGTCTCCATGAGTACATCTCAATAGGTTTCAAACGGCTTCATAGTCTGTCTCATTATTTCCTGTCCCACAGCTGAATGATTTGTACATGAATGGTGCTTTAAGCACATTCAAACTTTGACAGCTTGGTTTTTAAAGCCTAAATATGTGTGTGTGTGTGTGTGTCAGGAGAGGGGAGGGGTTTAAGTCTACATGCACAGCTATTACAGTCCAGACCTGCAATCCTCAGAAGGGTAGAGGAATTAGGACGGTTTAAACCACAGAGACAGGACAAGTCTAATATCCTCCCTCTTCCTTCTCAGACAAGTGATCATACTTTCGGTAAAATTAAGAGATGAATGTACTGATATATGCACATGATAGCATATTCCACAGGCATGAATCACTATTTCTTGCCAATTTAAAATATGGGTTTTTCATGGTGGCAGTCGTGTGTGCATGTCACAGTAGCAACATAACTTGGTCCACTTTTAGGGGCGGCAGGTAGCCTAGCGGTTAGAGAGTTGGGCCATTAACCAAAAGGTTGCTGGTTCAAATACCTGAGCAGACAAGTTGAAAAATCTGTCGATGTGTCCTTGAGCAAGGCACTTAACCCTAATTTGCGCCAGGGGCTGACCCTGTAGGTAGGCCGTCATTGTAAATAAGAATTTGCTCTTAACTGACTTGCCTAGTTAAATAAAGGTCAAATAAAAAACTACAAGATAATAGATGTCAGGCATTAACAGCTTGTATTTTGTCCTATTTTACTGTTAAATTAACCTTGCATTGTTATACATAGATGTTTTTTTTACATTTATTTCAGGTGGGCTTAAATGGTACAGTAGCACAAAAATCACTATCTTTATTCAGAATCAAAATGCCAATAAATAAATATTGTTCAATATGATCAATGCTAACTTTGCATAATATCGTAGTCTATAGTAAACCCCAAACCATTGGTTTCCAAATATTTAATATGAGTAGACTTTGCTCTGTTGTTCCAATTGAGCCCAGTATGCTCCTATTAAGCCCGGTTTGCATCAAAACACACGTGTTGATGTCCCTAACAGTCAATGAACATGAGCATACATCGTTTTTGTTTGTGGTTACGATTGAATTCGATTCAAAACACACAAAAGCTACAGTTATGCCATATTAACCATGGAATCATGGCGCCTTTACCGAGACTAGGACAAATTCTGAACTATTAGAAAACGCTGTACTCTCTCCAAGACGTTTGGAGTGGACAGGAAGTTGTTAATGCAGAGACAGTAGAATAAGATCAGGGTTGAGGGATATCTGGGATAGAACACCTACAAGTGGTGGACAGAAATTCAAACAAATGAGGGACAAGAAGATGGTTCTTGGGCGACTACTCGTGTACGTTTGGGCATTGCCATGTTGTTGTCCTTCATTCATCCAGCTGATTCTGTTTTTTTGATCCACGGTCTTCTTATCCACAGAGGGCCAGTGTGGGTGCAGGTTTTTGTTATATAACCAAGCAATCACACACCTGATTCAACTGAAGTCTATGATCGGTTGAATCAGGTGTGTACAGGTAGGCAAGAACTAAAGCCTAAATCCACATTGATCTCTGTGGATACAATTGGACCCCCAGTTTGTACGTTTTGAACATTTTGAAATTAATTAAAATAGATTATTTAAGAGGTGAGCTTATTTGGAACACCCATGGGCTTAAAAGGTACATTTGGTATCCATTAAGCCCAGTCCGGACTATTCACATATAAATAATTATTGTAGGTAAAGTCATAAAACTGCATGATAGATTATTTCATTTTATCTCCACTTTTCGTACAGAAATAATGGTAAGTATATGTAAACTTAGATTCTGGTGGGCTTAATAGATTCACATACAGCGCCTAACTCTTTCGTCATCAACTCCCATTTCTCTCTCTCTCTCTCTCGAATCTCTCACACGGTTGAGAGATGAGAGGTCCTGTGTGTGTCTTGTAATTAGTCTGTGTGTGTGTCGTGTGTGTGTGTGTGTGTGTGTGTGTGTGTGTGTGTGTGGCAATGGACTGTGATTGCCTTGCGTAGCTGGCCAGTGCTCTGCCAAAACTCATCATCTGACTCAACGACGGCGAAAGCGTCTCATTTGGCTAACGCTGCACCACACGCTGAACCAGCGGGCTGCAGGGTAGTGCACTGTTTAGGATGTCATGTAGACTCAGTGCTAAAGTAGAACAGTGTTATTATGGATAGAGTATATAACTGATAAACAGAACCAAGTACCATGGTAGAAAGACAGTTAAGTGTTCAGAGCTGCTTTCTGGGGGAATGGTGTGTGTACTGTGGGAGTGTGTGTGCTCTTACAGGAGTGTGTGTGTGCCTGTATTCACAAACGGACTGTTAATACTCCATTCACACTCCATCCCAAGGTCAGGGGGGGGGGGGGGGGGGGGGCTTTGTGTGTGTGTGATGATGATGCCTGATCAGGAGCGGTCTATAATAGCGGTATTACTGGGAACAGGGAACAGAATAACACTTAACACTTTGACTGCTGTGTGTAGCTTGCTTCAACGTGAACCCCCTGTGCACTTTCCTACACCTTGGTCGCGACCCCTGAACTATGGAGAGATGGAGAGGAGAACACAGTCAAAGAGGAGGAGGAGAAAGGGAGCGAGAGCGAGAGCGCGAGAGAGAGATCCAGAATAATAGATTATCAGGCATGAGTTGCCAAGAATGTAAGGAATGCAAGCTGCAGAGACTTTACAAACTGTATTGATTGAACATGATCCCTTGCATTCTATTGGATTCAGTTGCCCTCAAAACGCAATTATGTCCCATTGTGAACAGTGCTTTGGGGAGTACTGTATGTTGCTACTAAGGTTCTCTCTGTACCCGAGGAAGATGGATAAAGTGGCTATCTTCGTTATTAACATTGACAAAGCAGGTTTCTTCTCTTGTCCTGCCCATGAAGTCTGTGGAATTGAAAATGGCCCATGTTTCTCGCAGTGTTAGACTTAAGGGGAATTGACACATACAGCTAGCGCGGGCGGACACAAACTCGCACACGCGCGGCCCCTTTCCTCCTACTCTTAGTGCCTCCCTCCCCCAGCTGTCCCTGTGGTTGTGTAAGTGTGTTGTTCTGTAAGAAAGCTGCAGGTATTCCTGTATGGAGGACAGGCTGACACTTCAATAAACCACCATTACTGCTAACACCACTTCCACAGACACACAGAGAAAAGAGGACAGAGAAGGGGGGTAGAGAGAGAGAAAGAGTGTGTAAAATTGAAGCGAGAGATGGTAGACAGGGGTGAGAGCTAGAGGTGGACAGAGAACAGGAGTGAAACAGACAGCAGGAAGGAAGGATGCGATTTGTTGGTCAGTCAGTCAGACCACATGTAAGCACGCCGGCACATGACCTCCACATCCGGCTTCTTCACCTGCGGGATTGTCCGAAGGTGATACTGATTGGCTGGGCCTGGCTCCCCATTGGGTGGGTCTGGCTGCCAAGTGGATGGGCCTATGCCCTCGCAGGCCCACCCATGGCTGCACCCCTGCCCAGTCATGTGAAATCCATAGATTAGGGCCTAATTAAATGTATTTTAATTGACTGATTTCCTTATATGAACTGTCACTCATTAAAATCTTTGAAATTGTAGCATTTTGCGTTTATATTTTTGTTCAGTATACATCAATATGGCCACAAATCAGAGTGAGTGTTTGTTTTCTCTGTACAAAACATTAACAACACCTTCCTAATATTGAGTTGCACCCCTTTTGCCCTCAGAACAGCATCAATTAAAGGTCTCGAAAGCATTCCACAGGGATGCTGGCCCATGTTGACTCCAATGCTTCCCACAGTCCAATGCTTCCCACAGTGGCTGGATGTCCTTTGGGTGGTGGACCATTCTTGATACACACAGGAAGCGTGAAAAACCGAACAGCGTTGCATTTCTTGACACATACTACCATACCATAGTTCAAAAGGCACTTAAATATTTTGTCTTGCCCGTTCACCCTCTGAATGGCACACATACACAATCCATGTCTCAATTGTCTCAAGACTTAAAAACACTTATTTAACCAGTCTCCTCCCCTTCATCTACACTGATTGAAGTGGATTTAACAAGTGACATCAATAAGGGATCATAGCTTTCACCTGGATTAACCTGGTCAGTCTATATCCTGGAAAGAGCAGGTGTTTATAATGGCTTGTACACTCAGTGTATATTTTCATGTCTCTGTTTAGACATTTCAGAGGGAGCTTAAGGGTATTTGAGCTCTGGTGCTCTCAGTCTCCCTCTACATTAAAAACACAAAAGAAAGCGCTGACCTAACCAATGTAGGATTTTGTCCAAGTGAACAGAAAACACGATACACACCCAGTCTAATTCTCCAGTGTCTTGTCACAGAATGTGTTCAGGCCCTGGTCCAACATTTCTCAGACATGAGTACTTTTATACGTGGATTGACTCATACTTCAAACCACATCACTGTGCAGCTGTGCTGTTCCCTCCCTCTAACCCTCTCTCTCTCCCTCTCTCTCTCTCTCCCTCTCTCTCTCCCTCTCTCTCTCTCTGTGTGTTTCATTCCCTCAGAGCTCCATCAACATCTACACCACAATTACTTCCACATTGTTTCAGTGGTTTTCCAGAAACAAACCCCCAAAACAACAGTCCTGGTGACAGAGAGGTTGGGAAGGCAGGAGCGTCAGGATGCCGCGAACAACAGGGGAAACTCCCATCCCGTGAAGGCCACACTTCCCTGCCTGAGAACGCCGGCACATGAGCGGGAGCTAATCCCTGAAATTCTCTTATTATCCCTATAAATGACGCTTGGGGCGGAGCTGAGAGGGTGACGCCATTAGTGGATATTAGGGCAGGGTGCATTCTGGGTGTACGTGTTCATTAGGCTTTATGGGCTGGAAAAACGTTGTCATGCATACCAACTAGCACAGAGGAACAGATGGCTCAATGCATATCCCGCTGCCTACATCTCAACACACACGAGAACAACAACCTCGCCAAACAAACACAGCTGCACACACCCGTATACACAGCCACAGAGACACAGCAAAAACCTCACACACACACACACACACACACACACACACACACACACACACACACACACACACACACACACACACACACACACACACACACACACACACACACACACACACACACACACACACACACACACACACACACACACACACACACACACACACACACACACAGTAAAAATAGCAACATTAAACCCTCTGAACAGAACCGGGCTTGTTGATAAAGCAGAGGATGCAACAGCTCTCCTCTCCTGTTATCCGGTTCTCCTCTCTATATCCTCCTCTCCTCTCCTCTCCTCTCCTCTCCTCTCCTCTCCTCTCCTCTCCTCTCCTCTCCTCTCACGTCTCCTCCCATTCCAGGTCATGACCTACAGAGAAACCGCCCGGGAACACAGGCTGCTCTAAACCCTCTCTCAGGAGAGGACCATATGCTGACTGTAAGCTGGGGAGTGTGTGCGTGTGTGTGTGTGTGTGTGTGTGTGTGTGTGTGTGTGTGTGTGTGTGTGTGTGTGTGTGTGTGTGTGTGTGTGAACAGGGAGTATGTCTATGTGATGGTGCTGAAGAGACTGCACAGGTCTGTGGAGCTGAAAGAAGGTCTATGTTTCTAAGCCTTTAAATATATTTTAACCTTGACTGTATGAATGAGGTGCTACTATTCAGCCATCTTCTTTTTGTAGTCAGTAGATGCACACAGTGGATGAGCAATTACACATAAAAAAAAAAACAATTCATTTATTTTCCTTCCCTCTCTCCTCCATCTGTCGATCTCTCCATGTCTCACTTTCTATAGAAATGTAGAGGAGGAGATTGATAGACACAGAGGAGGACATTGATAGACAGAGTGAATAGGGTTGTGTGTGAACTGTGTGTGTGTGCGAGTGGGAGGGTACAGGTGTGCGTCGCCCCATTGGGCGCTTTATGCTAGCGAGCGCTGTAGCGCCGACGTTAGCCACGGCTCAGTGGGTTTGAATGGAGACGAGCTACCGCGCTAGCGTAGCAATCCCAAAGCCCATTGATCTGTCTCTCACACAAACAACAAAGAGAGGAGAGGTGCTCGGAGTCTCCAGGGCTATTAGGATGCATGAGTGAGAAGCACAGAGAGTGAAACACACAGGGGTGTACATGGGGGTAAATACACTGAGGTAAATACAGTGTATAGGGAAAGCTACACTAACTGCCTTAGACGAGGGGGTTATGCTCAGAGTTGCCCCTAAGCACAGATTTAGGATCAGTTTATCCCACCCCAAATTCTAACCTTAAATCATTAGGTGATAAAAATCCAAGCTGACATTAGATCAGCACTTAGGGTTAATGCATGTTTTGGGTGTGTACCAGGCTACTGTGATACGGTGTGGCTGGTGGGTGTATATTTAGAGTCATGTTGTTCCATTTCAAACGACATTATGTGTACCTTTTGGACCAGGGGGATTTGACAACAGCTGCTGACCCTAACGACAGAGAGAACATCACACACACACACACACACACACACACACACACACACACACACACACACACACACACACACACACACACGATCCACTCTTCACTTTCTCCTTTTTCCTCTCTCTCTCCATCTCCATCCTTCTCAGTCTCCTCTCTCTCCATCTCAGTCTCCTCTCTCTCCATCTCAGTCTCCTCTCTCTCCATCTCTCAGTCTCATCTCAGTCTCCTCTCTCTCCTTCTCTCAGTCTCCTCTCTCTCCTTCTCTCAGTCTCCTCTCTCTCCTTCTCTCAGTCTCCTCTCTCTCCTTCTCTCAGTCTCCATCTCTCCATCTCCTCTCTGCAGTGGAAGAGGCACCACAGAGAACTGTGTGGTCAGGATGAGGGTAGAATTCTAAGGCTGTACTTCATGTCTGCCTCTCTCCCAGACTCCATCCCCACGTGTGTGTTTCTAGTTTCTACACTCCAGACTTGGAATTATCCCGAGGCATAACCAAAAACACACTTCAGAATGTTTGAGTGCTTTCCAAACTCATTAATTTACTAGGGCAAAATCAAACGGGGCGTATTAAATAGAAACTTCAATGTGAAGACTGGAGAATGCCGGAATGGAGCCTTGGTGTGTGTGTGTGTGTGTGTGTGTGTGTGTGTGTGTGTTTGTCTCCACACTCGGCTTGGTTCTGCAGGTAATTTGTGGATTCTTGGACTAATTAATGGCCTATGAATAGCCGTGCTGGGCTCAGTGCGTCAAGGTTAGACACCTGTACAGCAGTATTGATGGAAGCCAAGCTGTTTCTCAGGGTCTATTCAATTACACACTTAATGTAAATACAATATTGGCAGCAGGCACAGACTCACATCTGTGAATACGGAGAGAGGTAGGAGAGGAGGGAGGAAGAGGGCTGTTCTTGGAGAAAGAGAACGCGAGAGCATGCAATCACGCAGTCGGAGGAAAAGCGAACAAGCTGGAGAAGATGATGATGTCAGAGCAATTAGGGAACACACGCACCAGTCACTTGGGAACTAATGACCTATGAGTTAAAGAACATTCTACAGAGTAAATTATTCAATCATACAGCCACCTGGAAACAGGGAGCGAGGGAGGGCGAGGTGGAAGGAAGAATGAAAGAACAGAAAGAAGTGAAAGAAAGAGATGGGGAAAGGGAGGGTTAGATGGAGAGAGACTTGAAACAGATGATGTGGGCCCCAGACTTTAAGAAAAGGGATGGTGTGTGTATGTGTGGTGTGTGTGTGCGCGTGCGAAAATGTGTGTTTCCCCTCCAACAAATCAATAAAATAGATCCACTGTGGTTTGTTAAGAGTAATTGGCATGGATTTGAAAACGGGAGATTTACAGACTTATACAAGTCTGCTTGTATAAAGCCTATTTCTCCAAGCAAACAGGCGTCCCTCTACCAGACACTTGATATTACACTGCTGTACTGCATGCGCTGAAGATAAATTACCCATTAAAATCATGAATACCATTTCAATAATGACAGCATGCTAACGGATTATGGAGAAACTAGCAGGATCTTATCTGAAGGTTTCCGCTGGGCACAGATGTCAATTCAACATCTATTCCACGTTGGTTCAACGTAATTTCATTGAAATTAAGTGGAAACAACGTTTATTCAACCAGTGTGCGCCCAGTGGGTTGTAACATTAAAGACAACTCCATCTTCTCTGACAGCTCTGCATTTGGTCTGCCCGTGAGCTAGGTGTGATGGCATGGGGGAATTGACATGTGAGTGAGTGGCTGTGTGTAAATGACTGAGTGAGTGGTGTTCTCAGTCAAATTAAACTGGGGCCTAGGTGTGGAACAAAGGATTGCATCGCTATTGGAGACACACCATGGAGAGGTCACATATATCTGGAGTTTAACCTCAGAATACAGGACTAGAAAATCAGTTCACATCTCACAGAAAGAAGGAGTGAGGGAGGGATGGAGAGAGGGAGGGATGGAGACAAGACCATGAGGGAGGATAAGAAAAAGTCAAGCGGGGCAGAGAGAGGGGAAGGAAAGATTTGACAGACGGGGAGATTGAGAGAGAGAGATTGATGGCTTGTAATGATTAAATGGATGGAGGGAGAGACGAGAGAGAGATAGGCCTATACGTCCGATGCCATTGCTCATCTCCATGACACACGCCGCCAAGCACGCCACCCTGGGCGCCGCCGCAACATCCCTATGCCCCGCGTAGCTCTCTGTCTCTCTCCATCTCCCACTCTTTTTCTTTCCCACCATCCCTTTACTCTGAATTGCAAATCAAATGTTATTTGTCACGTGCCGAATACAACTGGTGCAGACTTAATTGTGAGCCTGGGGATGTGGACAGATGTGTAGTGGTGGATGTGTACTGTAGGTAGGCATGGAGCCTACATAAAGTAATGCTACCCTGGACCAACAAAAGCCAGCCAGCATGTACACACTTGGTCACGATTGAGAGAACTAAATGTGTGTGGGTGTGTCTCTGAATGTGGGTGTGTCTCTGAATGTGTGTGGGTGTGTCTCTGAATGTGTGTGGGTGTGTCTCTGAATGTGTGTGGGTGTGTCTCTGAATGTGTGTGGGTTTGTCTCTGAATGTGTGTGGGTGTGTCTCTGAATGTGTGTGTCTCTGAATGTGTGTGGGTGTGTCTCTGAATGTGTGTGTGTGGGTGTGTCTCTGAATGTGTGTGGGTGTGTCTCTGAATGTTTGTGGGTGTGTCTCTGAATGTGTGTGGGTGTGTCTCTGAATGTGTGTGGGTGTGTCTCTGAATGTGTGTGGGTGTGTCTCTGAATGTGTGTGGGTGTGTCTCTGAATGTGTGTAGGTGTGTCTCTGAATGTGTGTGGGTGTGTCTCTGAATGTGTGTGTCTCTGAATGTGTGTGGGTGTGTCTCTGAATGTGTGTGGGTGTGTCTCAATGTGTGTGGGTGTGTCTCTGAATGTGTGTGGGTGTGTCTCTGAATGTGTGTGGGTGTGTCTCTGAATGTGTGTGGGTGTGTCTCTGAATGTGTGTGGGTGTGTCTCTGAATGTGTGTGTGTGGGTGTGTCTCTGAATGTGTGTGGGTGTGCTCAATTTGCCCGACAAGGAGAACAGTAATGAGCACCCAGTGGTGCTTTAGTGCTCTCTTTTACCGATAGGTCTGCTGAAACTTCTGGGATAGCGACAAACCTCCCTGGGGAACCTCTGTCCTCCAAGGCATTCTAATCTCCTATTTCCATGACAACCTCTCCCCCCACCCCCCACCACCCCCACAAACACTGTTCACCTTCATACCCAAGTCCACAGGGACCACAACCCCTTTTCTCTCCAGACCCAGACCGTTGCTTAAGATGTCTGAATGGCACAACAACAAAGGAAGACAGCCAATAACAAAGCAAGGTTGGGTTGTGTCGCGTCTGTTGTACTAGTATAGACTGTTTAAAGACTGTCCTGTCTTTGACTGGCCTGGGCTGCACTCACTAAACATCTGTTTAACACCCCAAGCACACAATGGCATGAGAGAGAAACATGATGAAGCAGAGGACGGAGAGAGAGAGAGAGAGACGGAGAGCGAGAGAGACACACACACACATACACACATGTGCGTATGCATACTGTGAGGAATGTGTCTGAGCTTTACCCTGTGCATGAGAAGTCATACGTATGTGTGTGTGGGTCTGCTGGGTTTGACCACTAACTGTCCTGGGCGAGTAGTGATTAGTGAGTGGTTTGGCCAAGACAGAGTTTAAAAACGGTCGTGACTAGGTAAACACAACCAGAAGTGTGAGTGTGTGTGTGTGTGTAGAGTGAACATCTGGGTGCGCCTGTGGGTTCGAGAGGAATCTACCCTCCAGAACTATAGACCTGAACCACTGCCAGGTCTCCCCTCTCTTTGTTCTTAACTGACTTGCCTACTTAAATTAAAAAATCTAAATAAATAAAAATGTAAGGTTTATATGAGCCTACCTGCCAATCAGGGCCACCACACACCCACAGTCTGCCAATCAGATTTAACCACCATGCCTACCACCTGCCAATCACAGCTAACCACCACTGATCTCCAATCATCAAACCCCATTACATGTCCCACCTAGTAGTCAGAACCCCTCATTACACAGAACCCCTGCCAACAACAACCATGCATCACCATTCTACCAACCCTAACCATAACAGACCTGGGTTCAAGTTCTATTTAAAATCTTTCAAATACTTTGAGCGTTTGCTCTAGCCTCCCTGGAGTTCAAGAAGTGTGGGGTTTGCAGTATTCGGGCCGTCCAAACCCATTATTAACGATGCCACTGCTAATATTGGGGACATTTATTTAGCCCAATATGACAACACTAATGACTAAACCAAACAGAACTTAAACAAACCTAAAGTCATCAGAGATCAACAGTCCTACGGGACGGAGGCTTTGGAGAGTCAGCGTTCTACAATAAGCTTTTCATATGGCTGGCCACTCATTACAGTAAACTACCCAGCATGCCTCAGTGTAGAGGTGAGGCCCGGCTCTAATTATCCCAGAATGCACCAGGGGATGTGGAGAATAAAGAGAGGAATTAGTTGAGAGAACTAGGACAGTAGCTGGTTTGTTTTACCTCTTTGTGCCCAGACGTAAGCACACGCATAAGGTTAGACCAGACACATACTGAAGGATTTGTTTGGTTCAACATGCTACATGTATGTGCTGCATTCCACTGAGAGGAAGTGAATCGTTGCGTCTGTCTGTCTGTCTGCGCGTGTTTCGGGCAGAGAGAGAGAGAGGGGTGTGTTCGCCTGGTCTCTCTCTCTGTCGTATCCCTGAGAGCGGTGCGTTTTAGCTCCTCCCTCCTAATGGCACAGTTAGAGTCTCTCTCTTGGGCCAGACTAATAGAAATGCGATTCTCTCCCCCATCTCCCACCCGCCCCCTCCCCACCTTGAGGAGACAAATAGGTCTGTGAATGCCCTTGCCCAAGGAGGCAGGTATTACAGCTGAACAGACAGACTGGTTGTGTCCCAAATGACACCCTTTTCCCGTACACTACTTTGGCACAGCACTATATTGGGAAAATGGTTCCATTTGGGACACACCCTGTTTCATAACCAACAGAGCCATTAGTGGAGGAGGGGGAAGGAGATACTGTCCTCAGTATTCTGTTGATACTGCAGGGAGAGGACAGGGGGGCGGGGGTGAACGTCAGGAAGGGGGCTAAACACCCCTTTATTAATACACACACACACACACACACACACACACACACACACACACACACACACACACACACACACACACACACACAAACTGATTGAGTAGTCTAACCGTGGTCTTGCTGATGAGCCATTACTGAAGAGGTCAACCCCTTCTCCTGAACACTGGATAACAACCGTTAAAACAGGCCTTTACAACCATAGGTGTTCACAGTGGCAAACTACTAACCGCTAACCCATTATGGACACGCTACAATGTGGCTTAGTCGACTGGACTGCTACTGCACAGTGATTAGTGCTGCTTTAAGAGCAGGTGATTGCAGTAATAGTAATATAGAGGAGAGGAAAGCGAGGGATGGAGAGAGTAGGTTGATGGATGGCTCTGGTTTTTAGGTCACTTAAGGGGGACCCCCTATGTTAGAGGCTCTCCCCAGAGTCCCCATTACGGAGAACCACACACACACATTACTGAGAGCAGGAATCTAAACAGGCAACACTGGATGGAGCTCATCAATTTGACAATAAACACTATTGAAGCAGACCAGACTTGATCGTTACAACACACAGGAACACTTGGAGAAACCTAGACACTGTAATTCTTGTAAACAAAGACCCATGCATGGGAACCTGAGGAAAGGCTTCAATACATTCTGTACTGACCTATTGGAAAGGCACTCCTCTCTCACACCCGTGTTCCAGCGACGGTGTGTTTTCGCATGGCCGTCTATGGCTGTGGACTAGAAGCAGCATCTCTTTCCCCTGAGGCCCTGTCTCTCCTCTCCTCCCTCCAATTGCTCTGTGACAGCTGTCATCCTGTCAGGACTATGGCAGCATGAAACTCACACATGGTCCTGCCCTACCCTGGTCTGTTCTGCCATTCCCACTGGGGTTTATACTGAACACCCAATACCCACTAGTCACCTGGTACAGCCAGAAGTGGACTGGCCAACCCCTTGGAGCCTGGTTCCTCTAGGTTTCTTCTGAGCTCCCTGCCTTCTAGCCACTGTGCTTCTGCCCCTGCGTGGCTCTTTGGGGTTTAAGGCTGCGTATCTGCATGTCCAACAGATGTAAAAATATTGACTTGTCTGTGGGAACAGACCGGTTCTGGAGCATTCAAATCTGTTCTAGAGTACTGTATCAAATGTGATTCAACTTTGAAAAGCTCAGTATTGTATGTGGCATTACTCAGCAATTCCTCAGAAATGCAGTGAGTGGTTGTCTGGGAAAAAGGTGTATGGCCTTGATAAACACACAAACACGGCTACACACGCACACACGGACACACACCCTCAGAGAGATTGCAGTGATTGTTTATACACCCCATCGGAAAATGTAATTGCCTGAACTTTAGAGGCGCGGTAGCAGCCTCCGCGAGAGGAGACACCCGTGGGAGCCATCAGACCAGTATTTTACAGCACACACACACACACACACACACACAGGACTTCCTCCCTCAACTCGCCGTCAGCAAGCACTTCTAACAGTAATAACCATTCTACCTTTTAGGGGAGCAGGGGGAGAATTAGGGAGGGAGGGAGGAAGAGGAGAAACAGAGATGGGGAGTAAACAGGGACAGACAGAAAGAGGATATAAACAAAGAGGGTAAGTGAGAGACGTGGAGAGAGAGAGAGCGTACTGCTTCCATTTCTCATTGCCATTAAGCCCAAGCTAGCCAATGCTATTCAGTGTGAATCCAGCCCAACCTTCCCCACTGCTGCTCTAAGCGAGCCAGGGGATAACTGACTGTATCAGTGTTGTGGATTAAATCAACATGGTAATCTGAAAATCCTGTAAGAACATCTACTAACACTGATGGATTAATCTGCACTGGCCACCGTGTGTGTGTGTGTGTGTGTGTGTGTGTGTGTGTGTGTGTGTGTGTGTGTGTGTGTGTGTGTGTGTGTGTGTGCGTGAAACAGCACTAGAGCTGTCATGTAGGCCGACCAGTCGATAGCTACAATAGAATGAGGGCAACGGTCCAAATCACCATCGCAGTCAGCCCTGAGGCTGACACACACACACACACACACACACACACACACACACACACACACACACACACACACACACAACCTAGTCTTTTTAAAAAGCCTTGTAAACATAATTTTTTTAATCCCCAGGATTGCAATGTCAAACTAATCCGGCTCCATCTAATATTGATTAAATAATGGAAACACTATACACAGAACACCAGTCAAACTTGTAGTTGTATTAACGTACCATGCTGTATCAGTATTAACGTACCATGCTGTATCAGTATTAACGTACCATGCTGTATCAGTATTAACGTACCATGCTGTATCAGTATTAACGTACCATACCCGATCAGTATTAACGTACCATGCTGTATCAGTATTAACGTACCATGTGTATCAGTATTAACGTACCATGCTGTATCAGTATTAACATACCATGCTGTATCAGTATTAACATACCATGCTGTATCAGTATTAACGTACCATGCTGTATCAGTATTAACGTACCATGCTGTATCAGTATTAACGTACCATGCTGTATCAGTATTAACGTACCATGCTGTATCAGTATTAACGTACCATGCTGTATCAGTATTAACATACCATGCTGTATCAGTATTAACATACCATGCTGTATCAGTATTAACATACCATGCTGTATCAGTATTAACGTACCATGCTGTATCAGTATTAACATACCATGCTGTATCAGTATTAACATACCATGCTGTATCAGTATTAATGTACCATGCTGTATCAGTATTAACATACCATGCTGTATCAGTATTAACGTACCATGCTGTATCAGTATTAACATACCGTGCTGTATCAGTATTAACGTACCATGCTGTATCAGTATTAACGTACCATGCTGTATCAGTATTAACATACCATGCTGTATCAGTATTAACGTACCATGCTGTATCAGTATTAACGTACCATGCTGTATCAGTATTAACATACCATGCTGTATCAGTATTAACGTACCATGCTGTATCAGTATTAACGTACCATGCTGTATCAGTATTAACATACCGTGCTGTATCAGTATTGAACGATACAATTTATTCTAATTGATGACCAAACTAGGTAATACCTGACTTAAAAGGTATTCTGAAGTTTAGCCACTGACTCTGCTACAGCACCTTAAGTTTCCCTCTCTGTCCAGAGCCATCCGAGCAGCTTGATCAGAACCAGCTTGGAGTAATGAAACAATGGTAGCAACAGAGCAATATGACCTGACTGCAGGGAGAGAGAGGCTGCTGTCTGTTCCTCTACGCTAGAGGCTGTAGGAATCAGACATCCAACACCGCTGGACACAACTACGCACACATTACAACATCTCTCTGAGGGAAGCTAAGAGCTTAACATGTACCAGATGTTTGCGTTTCATCTGGGGGACTGTTTTCCTCTCCCTCCCCCGCCCTCCCCCGCCCTCTCCCTCCCTCCCTCCCTCCCGGAATGAGAAGAAGTGGCAGCTTTTGAAGGCAGGGGCCGTTTTTCACCTTGTGAGTCGAGCCTCTGTCTCTGTACCGCATACCAATGGACGGATGTTTAGTGCCGGAAAGCACGTGCACACACACAAGCTCATGCACACACACGCAAACGCAATTTACACACTGAGAAATGCTTTATTCTATCCAGTGCTACTCAGCACAGCACAATTCGGTTACAATGGTCTTATGCTCACACAGAGAGAACAGGAAGAGAGGAGGAGAAAGGAGGGCAATGGGTCTCTCTCTCTCTCTCTCTCTCTCTCTCTCCCTCTAAACATGGGAAACACACACACAAGTTTCGCTGACGATAGGAAATACACTATTACCGTACCTCTCCCATCTCCGCCTCTCTCTCCCTTCCCCCTTCAGTGCTGCTATTCCCATGACATACCTCCTCCCTCGCTCCCCCTCTCTCCCACACAGTATCAACAGTATGTTTAACACCAGAGACAGTAGCTACATAGTTACTAGACATACTGTATACTGTTGGATTCTGGCTCAGCCCTGTATGGTCATACATAGTATAAACACACAACACATGCCGAACACACAACACATGCTGAACACACAACTTATTCTAAGCCAATAGGAAGAGAAGAGGAGGAGAAATGAGGAAGGAGGAGATGAAAGGAGAGACAATATACATGGCGCCCATAGCCCTATAGAGAGGAGGGAATGGATAGAGGGATGGATGGATGAATGGAAGGATGTAAAGAGTAGTGACGTTGTGTGTGTGTGTGTGTGTGTGTGTGTGTGTGTGTGTGTGAGGTGCAGATTAGATCAGTGTTATGACTGCACACACCCTTTAGGAGATAAACACAAACAGATCACCTCACATCTATTCCCTCTCTCCTCTCTGTCACCATCTCCTCCCTCCCTCCCTCCCTCCCTCCCTCCCTCCCTCCCTCTCTCTCTTGGTCTCTCCATCCTACTCGAAGATTGAGAGAGGAATAGAGAGAAAAGGAGACTGTGACAGAAAGAGATGGTGAAAGAGAGGAGGGGGAATAGAATAGAAGTGAAGTGATCCGTTTCTCTGCATCTTACTCTCCTCTCTCTCTCTCTCTCTCTCTCTCTCCTCTTTCTCTCCCCTTTCGTTCACTCTTTCTCTAACTGTATCAAAGTGTCCCGGGGCACTGCACTAAATCACAGTTCTCAATAAAACCGTCAACACCCCCTCCTCCACCTCTCCAAAACACAATAACACTACTCTGTGGCGCTCCACAATACACACATCGATCACTACAGTATCTCTAACACACACATCTATCACACCCATAGAAGCTCCCCCTGGCACCATGCCAAACGCAAGGGCCTATTGCAGCAACTTTATAGGAGGAATTGGTTTAGTGAAACGTGGATGAAATGAAATCGGGGGGACATAGATGGTTATGGTACAGTGGGAGTTGGAAAGTGTACGTGCACTACTGTTGAGTGAAGTCAAGCTGTGTGTGAGAGAGAGAGAGAAAGAGAGAGAGAGGTTGCAGCTGGTCAAATAAAGGTTGCAGCTTTCTGACACGCTATTCATGTTTCCCCCTGAACCAGGATGCATTCCCAGTCAAGGAGCCAAGGTTAGCCCTGACAGCTCTCTAGTGGTGTAGAGTGTGTGTTTACCATACAAAACACGCACACACACAGAGGCAGAGATGTTGAGATGAAGCAGTGATAGAGAGAGAGAGAGAGAGAGAGAGAGGTTGAGAGAGAGAGGGAGAGAGAGGTTGAGATGGAGCAGTGAGAGAGAGAGAGAGAGAGGTTGAGATGAAGCAGTGACAAAGAGAGAGAGAGAGAGAGAGAGAGAGCAGAGAGAGAGATGAAGCAGTGATAGAGAGAGAGAGAGAGAGAGGTTGAGAGAGAGAGAGAGAGAGAGGTTGAGAGAGAGAGAGAGAGAGAGAGAGAGAGAGAGAGAGGTTGAGATGGAGCAGTGAGAGAGAGAGAGAGAGAGGTTGAGATGAAGCAGTGACAAAGAGAGAGAGAGAGAGAGAGAGAGAGCAGAGAGAGAGATGGAGCAGTGACAGAGAGAGAGAGAGCAGAGATGTTGAGATGGAGCAGTGACAAAGAGAGAGAGAGAGCAGAGAGAGAGAGAGAGATGGAGCAGTGAGAGAGAGAGAGAGAGAGAGAGGTTGAGATGGAGCAGTGAGAGAGAGCGAGCGAGAAAGAGAGAGATGTTGAGATGGAGCAGTGACAGAGAGAGAGAGAGAGAGAGCAGAGAGAGAGATGGAGCAGAGACAGAGAGAGAGAGAGAGCAGAGATGTTGAGATGGAGCAGTGACAAAGAGAGAGAGAGAGAGAGCAGAGAGAGAGATGGAGCAGTGACAGAGAGAGAGAGAGAGCAGAGATGTTGAGATGGAGCAGTGACAAAGAGAGAGAGAGAGAGAGAGCAGAGAGAGAGAGATTGAGCAGAGAGAGAGAGATGTTGAGATGGAGCAGTGACAAAGAGAGAGAGAGAGAGCAGAGAGAGAGATGGAGCAGAGAGAGAGATATTGAGATGGAGCAGTGAGAGAGAGCAGAGATGTTGAGATGGAGCAGTGATAGAGAGAGAAAGAGAGGTTGAGGTTGTTTACATATGTTTCCCATGCCAATAAAGCCCCTTAAATTGATATTTAAAATTGAATTCAGAGAGAGGCAGACAAAGTAAGAGAGAGAGGAGCTATGTAGATATACTAGATATACAAATTGTAGGGATCACAGAACTACACTGGCAGGTGTACTCCTGTTCCCCTACACTAATCTATGGTCAGTTTAAAGTTTTCCTGAATGGTCAAGGTTACAGTTGAGGGAGGGTAAGCCGATCCTAGACCAGTGCGTATGGTACAGCCACTGCACACAGCGTCTATTACACTCTGCAGAAGATGGCAGAGTCTTCTCTCCCTCCTTCTCCCTCACTCTCTCTGTGTGATGCTCCTTTATTTGAGTGAGATAGAGAGAGAGTAAGTCCTCAAATGTTAAGAAACGAGAGGGAAAGAAAGCCAAGGGAAAAGAGGAGAGGAGGGAAGGAGGCGTACAGGGCCGCCGAGGCATGCATGAGGTAAGCTCTCCCTCTGACAATGCAGAGCTGTGTAGCCCTGCCAATGGAATGGCTGAGTATTGGACATAGAAATCTCTCCGAAAGAAAGAAAGAAAGAAAGAAAGAAAGAAAGAAAGAAAGAAAGAAAGAAAGAAAGAAAGAAAGAAAGAAAGAAAGAAAGAAAGAAAGAAAGAAAGAAAGAAAGAAAGAAAGAAAGAAAGAAAGAAAGAAAAGAAAAAAAGTGTAGGTGGGTGTTCAGCTTTCAATCTGTGTCTGTCTGGGTCTCTGAGCTTCAATCGTCTCAAGGCCATAAATACAATTATAAAATTAAATTCACAGGAAATAGAAAGCTCCCACACACAAACACTACCTGTGGAATCCTCACGTGGGCTGGAGGAGCAGGTATGCATCCGAGTGTGAGCTTATGTGTGCACAGTATGGCATGTGCTTCCTTGGTTACGAGCGAAAGAGAGAGCTATGCCAAACTAATCTATTCATTAAAATCTGAATCCTATGCATTTGAGCTATTCCCTGTAGACGAGAGGACTATAATCAGTTATTCTGTATGAAGCGGGAAACCAGGGCTAGAGGAAAGGATAGATAGATAGATAGATAGATAGATAGATAGATAGATAGATAGATAGATAGATAGATAGATAGATAGATAGATAGATAGATAGATAGATAGATAGATAGATAGATAGATAGATAGATAGATAGATAGATAGATAGATAGATAGATAGATAGATAGATAGATAGATAGATAGATAGATAGATAGATAGATAGATAGATAGATAGATAGATAGATAGATAGATAGATAGATAGATAGATAGATAGATAGATAGATAGATAGATAGATAGATAGATAGATAGATAGATAGATAGATAGATACTTTATTGATCCCCGGGGGGAAATTTCTTTGTCAATTTGTCAAGCATCTACGAAAAACACAGGGCAGGTGCAAAATACCAGAACGAAATACACCAAAGACAGATACACGATACATAGTGTGGCAGTATGAAAAAGTAGATAAATACAAGAAGTCTGGAGTGCAAAAAACTATTAAAAAGCATTGCATAGTCTGAGGGAATGGCTGAATATGTACACTATACATGTGTTATAGAGTGTTAGGTGAAAAAATGATACTATTATTGCAAGTTGATATAAATAAATAACAAAAGAAAATTGCATAGTTAACTATACAGGTCTATGGCAGAGAAAGATACTTAAATAGCTAAATGTGCGTATGATAGAAGTGAGGGTAATAATAATCCATTGTATCTGTTCTGTCTGTCTGGTACTGAATGAGGAGCATGACATCCCAGAGAGGTAAGAGTAATGAGTCAGTCATTAGTGGTTCATTTCCCTGTGTCTCTCTCTCACACCCGCCAAATTAGCCTGCTAATTAATCCAACCCAGATTAGGACACATAGGGCTGGGCCAAGACAGCCCCAACACGCACGCACGCACGCACGCGCACACACACACACACACACACACACACACACGCCTAAGATCCCCAGCAGTGATACATCACCCCGCCACACGACAGTTCCAGCCACTGAGAACTGTTCCTGAGCCACACCAGCTCAAAGACATTCGTCATTATGACACACTAACGTTTTCTTCAGATGTTGACATTAACCAGCAGTGTGCAGTCCACCTACCTGAAGACATCACCCTACAACCGGTACACACACACACACACACACACACACACACACACACACACACACACTCAAATGATTCAGTCAGGCAAAATAAAAGGTGAAAAAATGAAGGTTAACAGATCTACTGTAGGAAATTGCGACCTCCATCAGTACTGACGACATAACAGTGCGTCTGTGTATGGAAATAGCCAATGGGGCTGAAGGCTACACATGCATGTGAAGTAGCTAGTAGACAGAATGGAGAGGCTACTCTTAGTCCCACTGGGGGAAGAGAAGATGAGCTTCTCTCTCTGTCCCTCTGTCTCCCTCCCTCCCTCCCTCCCTCCCTCCCTCCATCCATCCATCCATCTCCACAGCAGATAAGCCACAATTCAAATCAGAGGCTCCTCTGCTGCCCAGAATGGGCTGGCACTAAGCCACATCCTGCCTGTCTGCCTGTCAACCCTCCCTCTTTTTCTCCCTCTTACTCCCTTTCCTTCTCCCTCTCCGCTCTCACACCCTCCCTCACTGAGCCTCACATTTTGATTGTACCCCTCTCTGTCTCTCTGTCTCTTTTCCTTCCTCACGATGCCCCACCTCTCTCTCGCTCCCTGTCTCTTTCACTCTGTCCCCCTCCCTCTCTCAACCTACCCACCGCTCTCCCTCTCCGTCCCTCCCTGTAACTCTCCCTTCTCTCCCCGACACACATTTCTCATTACATCCCATGTTCACTGTCACATGAGGCTTCAGCTGTTGGACTCATGATTTGTGTGCTTTCTGAGTGGGACGGAGGGCTGGACAGAGTGGGGGATGACGGGAGTGAGGGGAAGACAGGCATGGTCCACCCGTGCATAGGGGATGATAAATGGGTGTCTGTAGTCAAATACACTCTTTCACTGAAGGAATGGAGCAGCTGTCTCTGGGGAGGAGGAGGAGGAGGAGGGGAACGAGGGAGAGAGACTTAACGAGGGAGTTAATGACGAAGGAGTGAAGTAAAGAAGGAACAACTGAACAGGAGAATAAGTGAGAGGGAAAATTATTTCCACCGGCCGAGTCCCAATAATATTTTCCTTTCCTTGTTTCGTCATTACCACTGGTCTGGCAGTACATGACACGTGATAGCAACATGATGGAACCTATCCAGTCTGTTCACTTGTCTGTGATAATGAGGAAAGGAGATGAGACCATCTTAGTGTACTGCTGAGCCTGCCAGTGAGAGGTCTGACCGGGTCGGTATCATGGTTCCTCAGGGCCAGTGAAGTTCTAGTCAAGTCAAACAGATGGAATCCTACACACACAGTCAGTCTGGGTGAGGGGTCGCTTATTTCCCAGGGAGCCTTGGCGTTAGAGTCAAAGGGGGCCTTTTGGGCCCTAGACACTTCCACAACCCCTTCTCCCTTCTATGTTGACAGATCTGATACCACTGCGAGGCATTACAGTGATGGCTCCATCTAGTTCTGGGATAAGCTAATTAGAGCTTACACCTATCCAGTCTTTCAAGGTGGTGGGGCTAGAGGAAGTGGCTAGAGGCCGAACTGGAACAGGGCCAAGACTTCCTCTGCGAGCCAAGCTCTGAGTACACTACCACCAGTTCACTAGACTCATGGGGGATCTGACATTTCAGGACCATTGAAAAAAAACAATAAAAAAAACATAATGGAATACAATTCTGAGAATGAATAATAGGTAATAGGAAAAATACATAAAATCAGAGTCAGGGACTCTAATAGAGACACTAATGATACTGTGTTATAACAATACAACCACTCGGTAACACTTGGGAGCTAGATAAATAAATAAAGAGCTGAGATATAAAAGCGTCTGTTAGTGTAAATAGTAACTGTTATCGCCCTAACTGTTATCTGCTGGAGCTGTCCTCCTCTCTGTGACTGGGTGAGGAGCAGCATCGTAGCGAGGCCACAGATAAGTACCCTCCAGTTAAAACCGCCAGATTACCCAGCATTAACGGCACTATGGTGCGGTCCCCGCGGCAGGCAGCAACCCTCAGCCGGCGACAGAAGCCCTCCCTGCAAATCCAAAGGAGGCTGTGTGTGTGTGAGAGGTAAAAGGTGGGATACCTCTCTCTGTCTCAGATGGTGACACCATGTACTGTAGCAGGGCCTGGCTACAGGGGCAGGCAGCCAGATAGCGCACACACCTCTAAATGTCAGGAAGGAAAAAGACCCTTTAAAAATAGGAAGAGCCTTTCTGGGCCGCAGGCGAGAGAGAGAGGTAGAGAGAGAAAGAGAGAGAGAGAGAGAGAGAGAGAGAAGGCTAGGAAGAGGTGTAGGAGAGAGATAGAATGAGTGAGGGAATGGGTAAAGGCGCAATAGAGGAGGAGAGAAAAGGCATTGCTAAGACTGATGGTCTCCCAACCCTCCTTGGTTGTGTGTGTCTGTCTGTCTATGAGAGCAGGAGGCGTAGACACGGTGTGATCACACCAATCTGAGTATAATGGACAAGTCAGTGGAGGGAAACAGCTCGATGTCTGATGGGATCAACAGGGTCAGAGTGTCTTCAGCCTCTGGAACGCGAGGTCACACACACAAAGGCCATTTGGAGAGGCCCGTTTAAATGTGCAACATTTAACAACATAATGAGAGAAGTCATGAGATGGCAATAGAGCTGAGAGAGAGAGAGAGGGAGGGAGGGAGGGAGAAGGAGGAGAGAAAGGGGGATACATTCTCACCATTAGAACATGGGCCATCAACAGCTAACGCTCTAAGCCGAGAGGACGTAAGTGGGACAGGCACGGGGAGCGCGAGTCAGCTGTGCGCGCGGAATAACAGACCGCGATCATAATGTCAGCCTGAAAACCTTCCTTTGTCCCCGTTCTAGGAATTCTGGACTTGTGTTTTGTTGTGCACACGGTATAATCTGATTTCGTTCTCTCATAGCAGAACTCGTGCAGCAGACCCCAAATCGAATTTGAGGAGCAGGGAGTTAGTCACTCCGCATTCCGATATGGTTTGAATAACCTTGTGTGTTCTGTCCCCAAGGTTTTTTGGGGGACATTTTAAAACACATTTCCTGCAATTCTACACAGTTTGAGACATTACGTATTATGCCCTTCCTGATGGGTATATTGAGGGGCATATGGAAAGGTGTTTTGAAAACACAGTTTAAGTGGAAGGATACAGTAATTGGAGGGGGAAAACGGCTAACTTCCTACATTTTAACACATTTTGCCATGAGGCAGTTTTTCAATGCTATTCTACACATTCTGTCATGAATGCCCTTTTAAAGTAACTGCCTAGTGAAGCTCACACTTTTAAAAGTTAATATTCTGTTAACTCATCCCCAAATGTTGTTGACTCATCATATACTCCTATGTGGCCAAAGCTTAAATTGGAGAAAAAAAACACAAACTGTATAACTGACCAATGTACCATCATACCAGGTCATTTAATGCTTTTTGGAGGGGATTGGCTACAGAAGTCCATTTAACGATCTCTACAGCTTCCGTCCAAAAACAAATCCTGTGAAACGAAGTCAACACATACTGGAAGAGGTTACTGGCTAGCTACAAATGGCTAGCTTAGCTAACAAACTATTTATGTCGGTCACCGACCCGCATGACCAGAATGATAGAATCATGAACCAAAGGCACACCCCATTTATGTTTGAAAATAGAGAAAGATGAGGAGTTGGACCGTTTTTTGACCGTTAAAGCTATTCTAGCATGTTCATATGCTAGATGGGGGGGGGGGGGGGGGGGGGGGCATGTCCCCACAATTTCACCTATACTCTGATCTATTCCACTATGCATTCATGCCATGCTAGAAAACACACAGTATGCAGTGCAAAGCTGCTGTCAATATTCCCTTTCACATAGACGTAGCATAGAGCTAGTCCTTATTTATTCTTCTCATATTTGCAAACAAAGAATGACAAAACAATGCAAAAAGACAGCAGAGGTGGCATGCGAGTTAAATCACTAGCATGTGACACGCACCACTGTATTTCTGACAAGTCAAATAAAGGTTAAATAAAAATAAATATTTATGGACGGTCAGAAAGGGAATAGCAAGCCCTTCTGTCCCGCAACATGTGCACTCACCTTGTCCAAGCAACCCCGCACCCCACCGCTTAGCCTACCTGAGCGAGACCCTGTGACATTTTAATGGGCGGCTGCCGCAAATATCAAAGAAGTTCCCCCGTTATTCCGTGGCATGTAGTCGTTAGCAGCAGCAGGCGAGGAGATACACCAGGCAGGCTACATTAACAACAATTTGACGACAGCTGATAAAGGACCGTTTTAAAGACGCAGTTTATTCACCAGGAAATCATTATAATCATCATAATGCCGTTCATTCATCATTGTCCGGTCTGTCTATTAGGCAGTATTATCTCGTGCTTTACTGGCGGGCTCGCAGCAGTCTCGTTTTATTCAACGTCTCCATCGATAACAAATGCCCCCACAAACACAAACTAACAGCAGCGAATAGCGTAATTCTGACCCAAATCCAGTCTCCCTAAACACAAGTGCAAATATTTCCACATTGGACAGCTGTTTTTCATAACCACGACCATATTCGAAAAGGGAAAGTCGGCAACGGGGAGAACAGGCAAATGACTCACATTCTATCGCCTGCAACCAGCAAGCGGCTTTCCACCATCATATCGGGCAGGAAATCCAGATTGTAGGATGAAGTCATGTTGCCCTGGCTCTGTGTCCCTCCGTGTACAGGCTGAGGATCCGCCGCTCTCCGTGCTCTCCTCTCTGTTCTGCCTCACAAATATACAGTGCGTCGCTCTGCTCTCCCAGTTCGACAACTGCGCCTTGCCGCGGAGACGGAGAGGGACAGGTGCACGTGCTAGGGCCTCCCCAAGGCAGTAGCAACACACTCGGCAGTTGTCACATTCTCTTCTTCACCCACATTCGGTTTTTTTTTCCTTCAACTAATCCTGTCTGAAAATCCGCTCTGCTCAGGAAACTGTCGGGGTGTGGAATGCAGGTGCCAAGTCGGGAGGTGTGGCGGCCCCGTGCTGCAGCTAATCTTTAAACATTTAGATACCGTTATCTGGAAGATACTGTTATACCGGTTATTTCCGTGCAGTCAGTGGTTATTCTTCAGTAATTTATTTTGGTCATCATATGACAAAACGAATGATAGCGTAATAAGTGGCGCAATAAAAGCCTAAAAAAAATGTGCGCCTATGTAATATTGAATTGTAGGAGGCTAAACAACATAACCCATAATTTTCTGCCCGAAAGAATGCTTCGGTTTGGTGACCTCTTTTCCATGAGGCGTTAACAATTCCACGGCCCAGCTGTAATCAATTTATATGATCGAATGCGCGAGGGGACGTGGCAAAGCACACTCATGAAAACCACATTTTATATTTCTCATCACTCAATAATGTTGGCACTTAACATGGGCCATACAAATTATACAGTATATTGTTTGATGCAGCTAGGGCGGCAGGTAGCCTAGTGGTTAAGAGTGTTGGGCCAGTAACCAAGAGGTCACTGGTTCGAACCCCTGAGCAAGGCACTTAACCCTCATTTCTCCGGTAAGTTGCTCTGGATAAGAGCATCCGCTAAATGGCTATGAGAACGACTCTTTCTTGGCAATAGATGAACAGGCAAAGTGTGCCTGTTAGTGTGTAAGGTGGTGTGCACCCAGGCACAGCTCTAGGGACAGTTTTCTTCTTTGCACATAATGGTTAAGGTCAGTGCATGGGTGGGAGAAAGCTGATCCTACATCAGTACTTTAGGACAGTACTGTATGTTTCACCGCACCTGATCCCTATATAGTGAAATAGGTCATAAGTAAACAACATTCTACTATATATATAAGCATTATATAGGATAGATGAAGTGGGGAGCAGACCATGGGGGATAGAAGGAGGATGCCGGATTGACGCACATTCAACAAATCTGATCTGATGAAGTGGATACTGGTCAAATCCGTCATGATTGATGTATTGTAACAGGCCCAATGTGTTTACTAAAGTCTGATTTTGATATATATGGCTCTTTTTGCTGCCTAAAATTGAGGGATTGTAACGAGGGATACCTGGAGAAAAGAAGACCTGTCTGAAATGAACAAATAAATGAAAAATTATATTTTTTACAAGACTAATCTTCATTAATAACATTCAAACGTAGACTTCGAACAGTATCATGGTTCTGGTCTAATGCTTCAAAAAATTGTTCATGGAGCTCTCAACTAGCCTTACACCTCACAGATTGGAGTGTTTTTTCTGAACGCTTGAAAAAAACTAAACAAGTGACCCCTACACCCAAAATAATAATTACAAAAAAGTGGATAGCAGAGAACATACCTACCGCTTAACCTCACTCCTAAGACAGACCAGAGCCTTGGGTATACCGTTTCAGAAACTTTTCTTTGTTTTATAAGCATTACATGGCAAGCAGCCAGAAGGTTGTGGATTTGCAGACCCCTGTGGACAAGGGTAGGAGTGGAAATATCTTGACCATGCTTACTACAAGTTTAGAAAGCTGGCCGCTAGACTAAATTACAAATCTAAAAATGTTTTGCTTACGTGGGCTAATTGAATGACCGCTGATGCACAACCACATTTTGAAATTGCATCTAACTCTCAACCGTAAGTTGAGACCCCAAATTGAGTTCCCCCAAAAATTGGTCTGCGGGCCTACAAAAGGGCATACGGCTCAGTGTGAGAAGAAACAGGTGCTGAGATGCTAGTGTGAGAAGAAACAGGTGCTGAGATGCTAGTGTGAGAAGAAACAGGTGCTGAGATGATAGTGTAAGAAGAAACAAGTGCTGAGATGCTAGTGAAAGAAGAAACAGGTGCTGAGATGCTAGTGTTAGTGTAAGAAGAAATAGGTGCTGAGATGCAAGTGTAAGAAGAAACAGGTGCTGAGATGCCAGTGCTAGTGTAAGAAGAAACAGGTGCTGAGATGCTAGTGTGAGAAGAAACAGGTGCTGAGATGCTAATGTTAGTGTAAGAATAAACAGATGCTGAGATGCTAGTGGTAGTGTAAGAAGAAACAGGTGCTGAGATGCCAGTGCTAGTGTAAGAAGAAACAGGTGCTGAGATGCTAGTGAAAGAAGAAACAGGTGCTGAGATGCTAGTGTAAGAAGAAACAGGTGCTGAGATGCCAGTGTTAGTGTAAGAAGAAACAGGTGCTGAGATGCTAGTGTTAGTGTAAGAAGAAACAGATGCTGAGATGCTAGTGGTAGTGTAAGAAGAAACAGGTGCTGAGATGCTAGTGTAAGAAGAAACAGGTGCTGAGATGCCAGTGTAAGAAGAAACAGGTGCTGAGATGCCAGTGTTAGTGTAAGAAGAAACAGGTGCTGAGATGCTAGTGTTAGTGTAAGAAGAAACAGGTGCTGAGATGCCAGTGTAAGAAGAAACAGGTGCTGACATGCCAGTGCTAGTTGAAGAAGAAACAGGTGCACGGAACTTCACCAACAACATTGGCATTCACCCACACTCTCACCCACACTCTCACCCACACTTTGCAGTCATACCTCCTTTTCTGTAATGAAGTTAGTTTAACATAATGTGTCCTTCCCTGTAACACAGAACATTAACATAGTGTTAACAAACCAACATTCACATTCAATTAATCTACTGCTCTAGAAAACACAATGAGCAGGTTTAATACACTCACACTCACTCTTTAAACCCTGATCTAGGAACAGAATCAGAGACAATACAGAGCTTAATCCTCTCACACTCCCTCCTAAACCCTGATTCAGGAACAGTGTCAGCGAAAGACACAGGTAATCTCCCACTAGTAAGGACACTGCAGAGATATAGCAGCTCCAGTTTAAATGAGGGGTCACATGAGTTTCCATTTATAAATAATTGGGTGTTTGGATCAGCAATTTCATTTTGATCTATTAAATAACTGATGGACACAGTAATATTTCAGTAGTGAAATGAGATTTATTGGATTAACAGAAAATGTGCAATATGCATCAAAACGTTAGACAGGTGCATAAATTTGGGCACCCCAACAGAAAAATCACATCAAGATTTAGTAGAGCCTCCTTTTACTAAAATAACAGCCTCTAGACGCTTCCTATAGCCTTTAGACCATTCCTCCTTACAAAACATCTCCAGTTCAGTTAGGTTTGATGGTTGCCGAGCATGGACAGCCCGCTTCAAATCATCCCACAGATTCTCAATGATATTCAGGTCTGGGGACTGGGATGGCCATTCCAGAACATTGTACTTGTTCCTCTGCATAAATGCCCGGGTAGATTTTGAGCAGTGTTTTGGGTCGTTGTCTTGTTGAAATATCCAGCCCCGGCGTAACTTCAACTTTGTGACTGATTCTTCAACATTATTCCCAAGAATCTTCTGATATTGAGTGGAATCCATGCGACCCTCAACTTTAACAAGATTCCCAGTACCGGCACTGGCCACACAGCATGATGGAACCCCCACCAAATTTGACTGTTTTCTTGGAACGCTGTGTTCTTTTGCCGCCCCTTGTTATGACCAAATAACTCAATATTTGTTTCATCAGTCCACAGCACCTTATTCCAAAATGAAGCTGTCTTGTCTAAATGTGCAGTTGCATAACTCAAGCGACTCTGTTTGTGGCGTGTGTGCAGAAAAGGCTTCTTCCGCATCACTCTCCCGTACAGCTTCTCCTTGTGCAAAGTGCGCTGAATTGTTGAACGATGCACAGTGACACCATCTGCAGCAAGATGATGTTGTAGGTCTTTGGAGGTGGTTTGTGGGCTGTTTTTGACCGTTCTCACCATCCTTCGCCTTTGCCTCTCCGATATTTTACTTGGCCTGCCACTTCTGGCCTTAACAAGAACTGTGCCTGTGGTCTTCCATTTCCTCACTATGTTCCTCACAGTGGACACTGACAGCTTACATCTCTGCGATAGCTTTTTGTAGCCTTCCCCTAAACCATAATGTTGAACAATCTTTGTTTTCAGGTCATTTGAGAGTTGTTTTGAGGCCCCCATGTTGCCACTCTTCAGAGGAGAGTCAAAGAGAACAACAACTTGCAATTGGCCACCTTAAATACCTTTTCTCATGATTGGATGCACTTGTCTATGAAGTTCAAGGCTTAATGAGCTCACCAAACCAATTGTGTGTTCCAATGAATCAGTGCTAAGTAGTTACAGGTATTCAAATCAACAGAATGACAAGGCTGCCCAAATTTTTGCATAGCCTATTTTTCACATCTGATTTAATTTCATACAACTTAATATTGCTACACTAAAAATCTTTGTCTGGACAATACCCCAGTACTCAGCTTTTATTAGAAAATGAATGGCATGCCACTGTGATCATTTTCTGTGACGACAGAGTAAATAATTATGCAGCCTCAGAGGGGTGCCCAAACTTTTTCATACGACTGTATGTATGTATGTATGTATGTATGTATGTATGTATGTATGTATGTATGTATGTAAGTATGTATGTATGTATGTATGTATGTATGTATGTATGTATGTGTGTGTGTGTGTGTGTGTGTGTGTGTGTGTGTGTGTGTGTGTGTGTGTGTGTGTGTGGTGTGTGTGTGTGTGTGTGTGTGTGTGTGTGTGGTGACCCTTTGTCTGTAGTGTAACAGTATGACTCTCTCTGATGCCCTGTGGCGAGCAGGCCATGACCTCACTACTTAGGGCCCTTTACAGAAACCTAAACGAATCAGTGTTCAACTGCCTGTTAGGAGTCACCGATGTAATTATGTCCACAAGCCTTGAGCCTTCCTACCATTGTAACACACACTATTAAATGTTTAATTGTCGATAGAAATGCCATGTTCTCTGCAGGAGCTACTAACCACCTTTTATTTAATTGTCTCACCTGGTCAATGTTTCCTCTTTCATATTCTGTTTTCATAAAACCGTGTCTTACTCAAAGGAGAATGGGACAAAAAGTAAAAGGTAGAATTATTGACTACACACACACACACACACACACACACACACACACACACACACACACACACACACACACACACACACACATACACACACACATACACACACACACCTATATTGACATTCTAGTCATTTAGCAGACACTCTTATCCAGAGCGACTTACAAATTGGTGCATTCAACTAAAAACAAGCAGCTGTGAGCAAAGTCAGTGCTATCAGGGAATAACTCAGGTGTTATTTTAGACAAAAGTGTTAGGGGGGGGGGGGGTGCGTGTGAGGGGGGGGGGGGGGGGTGGGGGGGGGGGGGGGGGTTGAAGGATTACTGTTATACTATTCCAGGTATTCCTTAAAGAGTTAGGGTTTCAAGTGTCTCCGGAAGGTGGTCAGTGACTCTGCTGTCCTGGTGTCGTGGGGGGAGCTTGTTCCACATTGGGGTGTCAAAGCAGCAAATAGCTTTGACTGGGCTGAGCGGGAACTGTGCTTCCGTAGAGGTAGGGGGGCTAGCAGGCCAGAGGTGGATGAACGTAGTGTTCTCGTTTGGGTGTAAGGTCTGATGTAGGGTGTAGGGTCTGATCAGAGCCTGAAGGTAGGGAGGGTAGGGA